>OX377621.1:112199200-113399200 GCA_947397865.1 Polietes domitor
GATCGGAGGAGTTACGGGTGCCATGTGATTCAAATCAATATACTCCTGGAGTACATTGTTGTATTCCTCTTTGAGGTCAGGGTTTCGAAGTAAGCGAGTTTCATTTCTAAAAAACTGTGCCCTTGAGTTAGTCCTGGATTGTCCCAGGAATAACTGATCAGGATAACCTTCTTTAAACGGGAGTGAAACTATATACCTGCCTTCTCCATTCCTCTTCGTTGTGGTTTTATATACTTCCTCACAAATTTTATCAGAATCTGACATGGTGTTCTTCCGTGGAATGTCCTCCACCTCCCAAAATCGCGAAATTTCTTTATCTAGAGCAATTTCACAATAATGGGATACACGGGTCGAATATGACTGTAAGGACTTCGAGGGAATGGGACCCGTGAGGATCCACCCGAAAACAGTCTGCTGAGCCATTAAAGAACCACAAATACTGCGCTCAAACCCGGACAGCATGATCGATGGAAGGGTGTCACCACCCAAAAGGATGTCAATCTTCGAGCTTTCGAAAAAGCGAGGATCAGCGAACTGCAGCTGTGGAAGATTGGCAAGTATATGAGAATCAATGGTCCTTGAAGGCAGATTCCCTGACAGGTGTGGAACGACCAATGCAGAAGCTGAGATTTCAACGTCATCATTAACAAGTGAGCCTAAAACTAGATGGCATTCCTTTTGTACATCTGCGGATATGGTATTATTTAATCCTGATACTCTAGCGGAGGTGCGCGCAAATGGTAATTTGAGAAGATGGAATAATTTCTCGGAAATGAAAGAGCCTTCCGACCCTGAGTCTATTAGAGCTCTGGCAGTATGCGTAGTGCCCGAATGGAAGATCTTCACCATCGCTGTTCCTAATAGAATACCACTAGAACTGGAAGAGAAACATGCCTGGACAACACCATTCGTTGTATTGGTGGACTGTAAAGAAGAAGAAGTTGAAGGGGGTACGAATGGCGCTGATATGTTACGATTAGGCTGTTTATTGTTACTCGTATTTGGAAGATGGGAAGACTCAGGCTCCCTATGAAGGAGAGTATGGTGTTTCTTTTTACATTTGGAGCAAGTGTGTATACTCGTACATCCTTTAACGGAATGGGCACTTGAAAAACAATTTAAACAGAGATTGCTTGACTTGATTTCTGCAAGTTTTTCTTTGTGATCCATGTTAATAAATCGCGGACAGTTCCGGATAATATGACACTCGTCTGGACATAGTCTACACTTGTTTGGGCCGATACTAGTCCGGAAAGTGCGAACGTTACCGGACGTATTCTTGCCCTTCGGAAATGTCTTTGACTTGGATGCGCAGGACTTTGTATCATTTGAATTTCGCATTTCCGATACTGACTCTAGCGTCTGATATCGATTGGTTAGAAAAGAGTCTAATTGGAACCATTTCGGAAGGGTTGTCTTATCGCTAAGTGTCTGTTCCCACAATGTAAGCGTGGTATCAGGAAGTCGATTTGTGCAAATAAAGACAAAAATAGGATCCCAGCTCTTTACGTCGATATCATATAGTTTAAGAGAGGAAATACATGCGTTTATATCTCGCTGCATGTTCATGAGAGATTTAGCTGATTCTACGGAAATAGACTTCAAGTTAAATAATGTTCTCAATTGTCCGTTGATAAGGACCCTTTTATTTTCAAACCGTGCGCATAAATTTTCCCACGCCGTTCGAAACCCATCATTTGTTAATGGACTTTTGGTCACAATATCATGGGCCTCGCCCTTAGTTTTCTGAACTAAATGAAAAAGTTTTTCAATTGGACTCAACTTAGGATTGTTCTTGCAAACTGCAGTGAACATATCCCGAAAGGTGGGCCAAGCCATGTAATCACCGTGGAATACATTTAGCTCACATGGTGGAAGATTGAAACCATGATTTGAACTTGGAACTGGAGGGGCATGGATAGGGCCTAAGTCATGTATGAGCTCGCTCAACTTTGTCATACATCTGCAGTATGTATTATACGCGCTTTTAAACTTTTCTTTAACAACATCTACTTCGTTCGCCTCTTCATCGCCATCGTCGGATTGGTCGCCTGATGACTCTTTGAAAGTATCCTTTGATGTGTCTTGCTTTTTGGATGACTTCGTGTTTGTCTTTTCGCAAACTTTGTTTCCCAGGATGTCTGATATACATTGTTCGTACGCGGCATTCAACCTGTCCCAGATTGATTTAAGTTCAATCTTATGAGTTTCTATGGCGTAGACAGATGAAATAAGCAATTGTTGATTATTGAAGGAAGCTTCAAATTCTACTAAGCGGTCAGCCAAGCGAATAAAATGGTCGAGAGACATTGCGAAAAAGGTGAAGAGTACAGAAGAACGGAGCTAAATGTTTTACAGTAGGGATCAACAAGTATTCTAACTTCTTGTTAAAAGGAAGCTAAAAAATCAACAGCAAAAATCCTCACAAGACGGAAAAGTGTTCAAAATAACACGGCAGTAAGAATATTGAACTGATCAGATCGTATGGAGCCAAATAAATAAGGGAAATACTTATAATACTACTATGGTAACTACACTCGACAAATTTTCGTTCGTTGATCAAGTGATAGGGATTACACGCAGGCATATAAATAAGTAGATAATTTGATTATGGATAATTTCATACATAAAATCAGTTGTTACGAAATAAGTATACGAACACTTGAAAATTATCTACCAAAATTAAGTGCAAAATTCAAAAGAATTCACATAGAAACCAAGTGTGTTGTAAGCATGAGGACGTACATAACGCATCCATAAGTTTAACAGTATGTACAAATGTTTGTAATTATCAAACAGCTCAAATAACCATCAGCTGTTTCGAATGTATATGGAAACGAAGTAAAGTATAGGTCATTGAACTTCCTTCACTGGAAATAGTGATTGGAAGTGGCAATTCCGAACAAATCTCTCAAACAGCGTAAAAGAATAGAAAAGGAAGAGGAGACAAGTAAATACTCTCAACGAGTGATAATCACCACTTGATTAGCACACACACGCAAACTGATTTTGATATTTCTATGTGAAGCTCGAGCCCACAGCAATGAGTGAAAGCTTTTCTTGTGAGAGACTCCTGAGATCCAATTAAGCCGGAGATTTATAACTCCAATGAGATCACAAGAGAAGAGAGAGTGTGGATATGATGAAATTAAGAGTAATGCTGATAAAGAGCTTGCATGGGTGAATGTATAGATAATACAAAAAATGTGGATGGCTATTCCTAGTGTATGCGTGCATAAAATGAACATACATAGACCCACGTGTTCCGGTGATGTACATGAATTTCGTTGACTCGTTAGCTCCTTACGTAGCCATAGTGATGTCGATGAATTTTGTTGGATATTTAGCACTTATGCAACCATATTTAAGTTGATGCAAGTAGGAGGTTAACTTTGATTTTGGAGGTTAACTTTAATTTTTTATTCGAATTTAATTTTCGCTATGGAAGTTGATGCAATATTTTATGGAATTGCATCAATCTTTTGGTTTTTGCGGATGATTGGAGGTTAAATTTAATTCTTTATTCGAATTTAAATTTCGCTTTTTCTATTTAGCACTTAACTTTGCCGGTTCTATATATTTTGTGTTTGGCAAAAATTACTTTATTTTACAACCACCCTTGATACGTTTGTTGGCACTATCAATATGACTAAATAACAGCACTAAAGCAAAATATAAACGCACCTTGTGATTGATGTACAGGGCTGAATTCTCAGAGAGCACTATGTTTGACTGCTTGCTGGTGATCTGGTTCGACTGGACCAAATGAATAGCTGGATTCGCTGACTAGTGGGAGACCAAGATCTGATGTTGGATTTGACATCTGGAGGAACAAATACAAAGTACTCAATGAGCCGAAACAAAATCAAAGCAGTGTTTGATTTGATTTTGTGACTCCGAATTAGGTACGTTATAGAGAGATTCCCAAAAGCACAAAGAAAAGAAATAATAATGGAAAAAACAACCAGGTATTAGGATTTCGTGTGGGAATAACTTTATTCTTCTGGATAAGGTCTTACCAGTGTAAAAGGTTTTGTTGAACAGAGCGATAGAAAAATAATTTTTAGAGGAAGTAGTATTTGCAACATGGCTATTGTATCTACAGATAAATATTCGCTGCTTGGTTATTTAGTAGCGTGTTTACACATCAAGTAATTGTTATTTGGGGATTTTTGAGATTTAAATAGGAATTGAGGATTCTAGAAAACTTTAGTGTTTAAATAGGTTTTGAACTAAACAATGATGATCTGCAAAATATTTCGTCATTGGGTCAAGCAATATGTGAGCTGAACGCTCTTGAAAACACCTCCCGTGTTTTTTTATGTTGCATTTTTGTCCAAATTTTTTTTTCTGAATTAATAGACCTCGTCACTTTAAATATAAATTCTGATTCTTGTCTTAGAGTAACTTTTTGGTCGAATTATTGGACGCTTATATTGTTTTTCCATTTGTATGGCCAGCGACCCAACCTAATGTAAGTTCTGTTACAGATTTATAGGGAATTTTCGGGTGATATTTTCCTCATGTTGATGGACGAGTTGCGGGACACCGACGTTTTCAAAAAGACATCGACCGAGAAAAACGAAACGTTTGGGTTTTTGGAAGTAGGAACCACAAACTAAAACCATTCCTGAAAACCCCCTTTATTAATACAAGGAATGTAATTGAAAGTCCCTACAACAAAAACACTCCGGAGGAACGGAAAGTATAAATGCGAGGCACAACAAATGCCTCGACAACTCAAATGGTGCATATGGATTTCGTGAACGATCGAACGAGATTATCTCGAACGATCGTGGTCCAACGATTGTTCATAGCCACTTATGAATATAAGCCCTCGATATATATAAATGAATCTGCGTTTGTAAGTTTGTTTGTTTTTTGTTCTTTATAGCAGCCTAAACTACTGGACCGAACTTCTTTAACTTTTCACAGTATCTGTATGCTAAACCGCTGGTGAAAATAGGCTATATAAATTTTTGTTGTTTTTAGTGGGCGTGCCACCTCCCAAACAAATTGGGCATTTATTCGTTTTTTTATAAATTAGAATATTCGGAGTACTGTTGCAGCTAGAACCTTGAATTTTTGTGAAAGTGCATTAATTGTTATTCTGCAGAGTTATGCCAAAAATGGGCGGTATTGCAAAAGTGGGCGTGAGCGAATATCGAATATAGCCACCTAGAGTGCTAAAATGTTGTGTGATTAGATCCAGTGTAAATAGTTGTGAAAATATGGGCGAAATTAAAACCCATTTTAGAGTATATTCGACACCGATATGTGCGGAAAGTGGCCGTGACCCTTCACATACAAAAAGAAACCCCTATTTTACAGTATATTCGACACCGATACTCCTAAATTGTGTGAGTTAATTTAGTTGTAACCTGCTTAGATAATATACAAATGGGCGGGATGTGAAAGAAGGGGCAATTTTGATTTGAATTTTGTAAAACTACACGGTTTCTTTGGAATTTGGAGAAAATGAAAAATATATAATTTTTTAGTTTTTGTGTTGTTTGATTAAGGAGCGATTTGATTGATTTTCTATGTGTTTTGAATCTATTCGATTAAGTAATTTCTTCTTACGAATGAAGTTTTGGTAATGGAAATAGAGAGAATCACACTCAACCAAAAATCTATTTGATTTTGTCATTCCTTCCCTATTCGCCGTAAACTAACGTTCTGTTCTTCAATCCGTAACAGTTCACTATACTAAATCCACGAAGTTTCTCCATCTCAAACTTCATAATTTAGCAGTTACATGGAGATTTTTATTATTACAGTGCGACCTCGATTAACACACTAATAGAAACTTAGGCAGTTGCTAAAACCGCAATAGTTACAATAACCGAGTCAGACAAAGTCTGTAAGTAAAATGTGCAAGCTCCTAATAGAATAGAATGTAATAATTTAACATTTCCAAATCAAAATAAAAGCAAAATGTATTACGTTGAGCTAAAGTAAAGTAAATGTGAAACTTGGCCAGAATCTTAAATCGACAATTTTTCATAACTAGGTGTTGCTTTAAAAGAGGAGTTGAGTTTTTGGAGGGTTGCACTAATCGAGGTTGTATGTACTAATAAAACCACCACAGGGCAACTATGTACATACACAAACAAACAAAAATTAGCATTCACTTTCTTTGTTTGTACGTTCAACAAGTTACCTCGTTCGCTTGTTTGTTAACTTAAAAGTAAAAGTAGTATTCAAATACCACTAGACTTGTTATTTTTAAAAGGAATTACAAGTAATTTTACTTGGACATGGATATGCTGAAACAGCTGGACAACCAGTAGAGTTTATGCCATGTTGCCTTTTTCACAAATGTGCAACAAAAACATCGAGGCATCACAACGATGCATTTTTTTCTTTGCAACATCGTACATAGTCTCAGATAAGCAAATGACTGTTATCAGAACTCCGGCTTTGTGACAAAAAAAGTCAGAGTTGTTTTTTTAAATGCGTTTGCGCATCGTGGATGCCTCCAGAGGACGAGTGGCAGAATTCACGAAAATCGCAGATTCTGTTGTGGATGCTATTTACACGAGGACAAGTTTGCGAATTTCGAAACCAGACATCAACAAGTGACCTTCAAACAGCTTTAGTGGAATTTGGTTTTGACTTCGCTACTCGCTCTCATTCTCTGTATCCCAAACATCCAAGTCCTCCACGAAAGGTCAAATATTTCGCCTTCAAGTTAGGGTAATGCTGATGTTACCATTTTGTTATTTATAAATCTTTTACACTTTACATCTTTTTCGGCGATAGAATGTTAGCTATTAGAAAATAAAAGCAAAAGAAGTTTTCGGATTTTTTTTAATTGTTATGAATTTTTGAAGACTGTCCCTAAACCACTGTTTCTACGTTAAAGTGAAATTATCAACATTTGTAGCAGTTAAGAGCACCTTTAAGGTGTTATCGGGCTATTATTTCGAAAATGAGAAGATAAATGTTCAGCAAAAAGCGGAATTTTAGAATTTATTAAAATGCATCAGAAAGTGTTACACATAGGCCTTCCACGAAATCACTGCTGCATAGTGTAATTGATGGAATCCCAGTACACAAACAACACGACATAAGTTAAGTTACGACGAATTGATGAAATAGAAATGGTTAATTTCTATACAACAAAAACTGTCCATCTTCAACTAGCTGTTGAAAGCAGTACTTATGGTGCACAAATATGAAATTGCACCATAGAAATTTAATATTATATTTTGTATGATAAATATCGAAATGAAGTACTGTCAATGCACCCAGATATATACGCAACAAAGATCTACGAGTTGATAGGGGTTGTAACAGAATTCCAAAAGATAGCAAAAAACGCTAAGCATTTGTAATGGCGTAGTAAACGTAAACAACTTCCATTGGAATTTTCCCAATTTTAATAGGAAATTGTTTTGGGCCGATTATTTTTCAGGGTGTTTCTATTTGCGTTTATGGATAGAAATAATTCTGATAACCAAGTGGCTTCCATTTTCATTCTATTTGTACGGGGGGCCTGATGACACTACCGCCCGAAAAATGGACTCGATCCATCCACCAGTTTGGTGAGAGTAAGGTTGTTGCTCTAGATATCTCCATGGCCTTCGATAGAGTTTGGCACGGCGCACTCACATCAAAGATCATTGCCTTTGGAGATGGAGTTGGTATTGACTTCTCTCGACTTATATCGAGCTTCCTCAGAGATCGCACTATACGAATTGTTCTATATGGGTTCTCATCCGACGAGCATAGGTTAACCGCAAGAGTACCACAGGGCTCTGTCCTTCCCCCTCCCTTTTTCTTATTTTCATCGACGACCTCTTGGATCGAACTTCGAATCGAATCTACTCATTCGACAGCAACCTCGGTCATTCATACTCACTCGATCATAGGCCAAGTCGTCAAGAAATGACGATAGAAGGGGATTGATGGATGAGTCACTGGCCATTTCCGAATGGGGTCAAATGAATAGAATAGATTTTAATGCACGTAAGACTCAGTGCTCCTTGTTGTCTCAGAAGCGATTCACTGATCCAATGGTGTCGTCGATTTCAATGGACGGTGTAGATGTTAATCTATCAGAATCTCTTGATATTGTAGGCATGAAGATACATTGCGATGTTCGTTGGACAAAAAATGTATTTGATGTGTCGAAAGAAGGATTCAAGTGTCTAGGTTTTTTAAAGCGGTGTAAGAAATACATCACTACCTCTGATCTTCTCAATATCTACACTACATTCATCAGACCAAAGATGGAATTCAACTCACACATATGGTCAGGTGCTCCAGGATCTTCCCTCCTGGAGACCGTGCCCAGAGGAGGGCGATGGTGTTGATAGGTGACGGTAGGATATTCAATTCTATTGTTTTCCTTGAACACCGTCGTAATAAGGATTGGGTGTCCCGGTTCTTTCGATATTTTCATGGTGTTTGTTCTTTGGATATTCGAGTTCTTATATCGTCAGTGAGAACGTTCGTTAGAGATGAGCGACTTTCCAGGAAGTCTCACCCATTTGTTGTCGATTGAACAACCGGCCGCACTACGCATTACGTTCTTCGCCCGTACTATCCGTATGTGGAATCGACTTCCGGCAAATATATTTCCCGCCAATTACGATATTCAGAAATGTCAACAGAAACTACCCCCTCTTTCCTCCTTCCAATACATTTTTTCCTTTCGCCAACGCAATTCACTGCATTTATAGGGACATCCCCTGAGTGTTGGTTCAGTGAAAATGTTATGAAATGTTACTTTTTATATACAGAGAATTTAAAACAAATGCAAATAGTTCGATATTAACAGAGCTACTATTTCAAGGTGAATTGATCCATTTTTGTGGAAGGCAACGCAAGGCATGGTCTGATTAAGCAAACATGTACCGTGACTTCATCTCAAGACGTAGTCCAATTGATTGCACTATATTTCGTTTGTCCGTAACAACTACTTGGTCTTTTGGACCGATACTCTAGCATTAGCGAAGCATTAGCGCATTCATGTGTTAGACTCACCTAATACAAATATTGGAAATAGCACAAGACCACTGTACAAATACTTCGCCTGTGTATCTCTGTACCCTGAAGCCACACGGTGTAGATGGAAGCTAACAAAATGACAATTTATGCGTAATTTAATAATGTTTCAATTCTAAGAATCATATAAAATAAATTATCTCGTTTGATGTTCATAAACTGCTCAAAGTATCAGATGTACCCCTGATACATTACGGTCATTTTATACTCGCCAAACATTTACATCGTAATCATTTCTGACAGACATAATAAAAGTTCATAAACTCGTAAATTAATTTTGTATTTTTATTACTTTATTAAATTATTTATGTGTGTGAATTGTTCATGTGTCTGTGTCTTCGAGTGTGGGAGTCTTTCACTGATTTGGCTAAGAAACTTGAAAATATGTGACAGGCATATTACTCATACGTGATTAAATCAAGGCAATCATTGGGTGTGGAGGAGGAAAATGTCCCAATTAGATGTACAGATATGTATGTACGTATGTGCATATGCACAAGATGTCAAATCTATGTACATTTATAAGGAACACATTTATAACGAACTATGTTTCACGTCGGATTAATATCACGTCAATATTATTTTGCAGCTTTATTTCACTACTCCACTGAAAGAAAACGTTTCGTTCCCGCCCATGAAATCTCTGGGGACATGTACATATATAGCTTTTTGGTCAATATAGAGTTTTATTAATACAATGGTACATTGTCATGCAGGATTCAAAATGTAATGCAATTTATCAGTGATATAATGAAATTGTTTCTTTGGCGAGTACAACTGTTTCGTTACTACAATGACATTGTGTAGTTGATGCAACGCAAATATATCATTGTTTGACTAACCATGAAAGTCCCTTGAAGGGGAAAATAAGTCCCTTGAAGGACTTCGAACTGAATAGCTTCCACTAGGGCAGAGGTATTAGTGCAGTTGTTTGTAACACCCATCGACTTAGGTCGAATTGGGGTTTTCTAAGTCGATTTAGCAATACCCGCATGTCCGTCAATTATAATCAAAGTTCAGATCAAGGCCACTCTAATATACGTACATATGTATGTATGTACATTGTACAACACATACAATTGATGTCAATCAATCATCTTTGTAGACAAACTGACAGATTTAAGAATGTGCATGTTCATTGGTATGACATTTGACAACTAACATTAACTTTTTCACCTTCTCATTACTAGGGTACCCAATTTATGGACTTTTTTATTTTCCGGGAATTCCCCTTACTTATATGCATATTGTGTTTTTATTTGTTGTTGTTGCTTTCAATATAAAGTAAATTTGTCTTTGTTATAATCAATAGTAGAATCTTCTACATTCTAACATATACAAATTCAAAGAAAATAATAAAAAACATCGTATACATGTGTATGCATGTATGTTTATGTCCCGGGCAAAAACCGGAAACGAATTCGGAAAATTCCAAATTGGACACTCTAATCAGAACATGAGCAACAAATTACAGACATTCCAATGCCAACGCAGTTACTTCATGAATGTTCAATTTCAACGACAGCACATACTCATAGACTTTCTCGGAAGATATTGCTGAGAAATTATTAAATAAATTAAATTTTCCACTTCCATTCTACCCGGACCGAATACTCAGTGCATTATTCAAGGTAAACAGAGCAATTAACTGCAGCTGTTTGCAAGTAAGTTTCGCAATTAAAGGAAACAATAAAAGGAGTTCAGTTCATGTTACCCCGGCAACAGTTGTGCGAGAATTGCTGACATCCAGTTTGTAAACAATACAGACCGAATGTGGGCTATAATGGTTGGCTCAATGAGGCAATTACTGTAATTGCTATTCATGTTAACTGCACAGTTGCATTTCCCTTTGTACTGCGGCTGCGATGCCAAAGGGACAAATGAAGCTGAAGTTTGTTGCGGTTGAGGCAATTCAAACGAAGGTGTTGGCCAGTTCATAATTGGGAGGCGGATTCCCCTTGCAAAATTGTGATTTCCTCTAAATTTCAATAACAGGAATTGTTTACAAGAATCTCTAATCATTATAATGGGATAGAAAGTGGTGGGAATCAGATAGTCGGACGACTGTAGCCCTTCCTTACTTGTTAATGGTTAAGCCCAATATTTTGGTGGATATTTAAATACATCATTTCGAAATGGGTCTTCAAACCTAAATAAAAAACTTCAAAAACCTAAATAAAACTTAAAATTTCACTGAAAATCATTCAATCAAAATTTTATCAATATCAATGTGTGTCTGAAAACAAATTTTGAAAAAAGAATTTTATGACATAAAAATGTTGGACTTAGCCTGGATAATTATCCAGTGTAAGTCAAATTTATGGTTATCGATGCTAAATTCAAAAAAGTCAACATAAAATAATGGTTTTAAAAAATTGTTTTGATATAAATATTTATAGTGTTGTCTGCTACAATGTGAAATAAATACTTTCTATCAAGTATTCAAAAACTTGAATAAAATCAATGATTCCATGAATAAATTTGTGAGCCATTTATGGCAAATACACTCATATTACACGATATTAACACTAACTAAGCTGTAGTTTATAGAAAACTACAAATGTGTCCATTTTTTTCTTACCATTTGCTCTACACTCGGTATATAGGAAATTAAGTTTGAGTTGAAGGTAAGACGATGACGCGCGTGTCATCACAATGTGGATAATTCCATCAAGCGGTCGAATTTAACTTTCAGCTAATTAGGTAATTAGAATGTGTGTGCTGTACCTTTGTCATAGATTTCATTCAAATTGATTTTATTTTAATGTGACAACTTTTTTCGTTTTTTTTGTACATTGGGCGTGTTTCCCGCTAAACTTCATTCAGAATCATAATTTCTGTCTGTCTGCTCATCTATTCTAGTAATCAAAGTACAGGTCACAATTGTTTCCGATCGCTACAAAACAGTACAGAAGTGATATATTAAATTCGAAGCAAATTGGTCCATTGTTCGATAGAAACCCCCGCCCCACCCCTTTTACCATTTCTTTCAAAACTAACCGATTTTGGAAAATTTTGGCACAATAATTTTTATTTTGTCTAGAAACATTTATAGAGAAAAATGGTCTCATTGGTCAATGTTATAGTTCCCATATTATTTTTATATCTAGAACATTTATCGATTTTTGGTAAAGATTGTACATCCTATTATATTCCACTTAGATACATCTAAACTGATAGCGGATCTCATCGTACCATAGTTTGTCTCTCCTGATTTTTCACAGCGCACAAAATCGCACCCCGACATATAGGCATATTTATATATGATATATTATATATTTTTCATTCCGTTTGTAACACCTTCAAATATCGACCTGAGACCCTACAAAGTATATATATTCTTGATCGTCATAAAATTCTAAGACGATCTAGCCATGTCGGTCCGTCTGTCTGTTGAAAACACGCTAGCCGCCCAGGAGGTTCAAAATGTCCCTAAATGTTTCTTATGGTTGCAGATCGGTTGGGATGGAAAGTGGACGAAATCGGCCCAGAGGTAAAAATGTTCCCTAACAAGGACTAAAAGTACTCCCTAATACTTAGAATATTTAAGCATTTTTTAATTTCTGTTTTCTATGCTCTTGAAATTTGTTGCGTACATTCCTCTTGTAGTCGAAAACACCAAAAAATAAGTAAAAGTTTTAGTGGCCGAAATGGGATAAAAATGGTACCAATGATGCGACGACAGCTAGAAACATAAAATTTTGAATGTACATCCCTCTAATTGTGTATATACGTAAAGGGATTTTTCAAAATTAGTTCTTTTAAGGGATACAATTGGAAAACAGAGATAAAAATGGTACCAACCTAACCACTGAAGTTGAAATCACGAAATTCAGTGTATGAATTCATCTAACTGTGTAGACGCGAACGTAAAGAAATTTTTCGAAATTTGTACTTTTGGGGTGAATGGGGATGAAAATGGTACCACCCAAACGGCTACAGCTATAATAAGGAAATTCGGTATGTACACTTCTCCGACTACGTAGACGCAAAAACTAAAGATATCACGATCTAGATGGGATTAAATTGATAATAATAATTTAGGCTGAAGCAGAAATCAACAAATTGCAAATTGGGAAAATCGGGCTTGAGGGAAATTATTGGGTAGAATAATATTTAAGAGATATTTTTGTAGATTGCTGCTAATATTCACTTTTTTATTACACTTGAAGTTTTATATTTATATAGTAGATGACTATTAATTTTATAATAATGAAGCACAACAATTTTGCTACGTATTGTCGACAGCGTCTAATCTGCTGATAAGATTATGATTAAGATTCGGTCCGGTCGTCTTAGCGCCTTTTTACTTGTTTGTCTCTACTCAGTAAAAGGAATGTATTCTCTGAATTTCATGACTCTGGCTGCGGTCATTTGGTTGGTACTATTTTTATCCCCCATTACAAATTAGGGGTTATTATGGCTGTTTTTAGTCCTTGTGAGGGAAATTCTTTTCTTTGGGCCGATTTCGCCCAGATTCAATCCCAACTTATATACGACTATAAGAGGCATGTATGGAAAATTTGGACGTCCTAACTCCTTTCGCTTAGATGCTAGCGTGCTTTCAACAGACGGACGGACATGGCTAGATCGTCTTAGAATTTTATGACGATCAAGAATATATATTCTTTATAGGGTCTCAGGTCGATATTTCAAGGTGTTACAAACGGAATGACAAATTTAGTATAGCCCCATCCTGGAGGTGGAGGGTATAAAAATGGTAGCCAAACGTCTGAAGCTGAAATCATCGAATTCGGCGTGACTGTATTTAGACTGGGTAACGAATAAATATGTTTTCACCATATAGGATTAAAATTTGTAATGTATGGGAAACGGTTGCAGCTAGAATTCTGAAATTTCAAGTTTACATTCCTCTTGCTGCTATGAACCCAATAAACAACGTAAATTTTATAACGTTGTATTCAATACACAATAAAAACAGGTATCCCAAAAATATGCATCAAAATCTCTAAAAAACATCAAAAGTTCTTATGATACACTTACATATGTACAATATTCTGTAACTTTTGTGAGAACTTCTCGCATCGAGAACGTGTGAAACAAAAAATTCAACCGTTTCTCGATATGTGAGTAAAAACTGTATCTGTAAATCAGTGCGAAAAATGACAATGTATTATTGGAAAAGTTCCAATCCCAGCACATGTCAAAAAAAGTAAACAAAGATAAGTAGAAACTTCAAGTAAACAATCAAAAAATAACAAATAGACAATATCGTTGAAATAAGCACATAGCCATTAATGCCCAAATATATAAATAAGACTTATTGTAAACTCGATAACGTTTTTTATGAAATGTTGGCAATATTGTGTAGAAAACGAATTTTCTGGGATGTACACAGCGAATTTAAAGATTCCAGCTTTATCCGTCAGATTGGTACCATTATTATACTTTTTCCAAATTTTTTACAAAAAGTGGATATTGCGGTCGGGCATGGTAAACAAATAATACAAATTGGATACTTTTGGAAAATTTTCATTTTCCCGGTAAATATGGCTAAAATGATTTTTCACTCATGACATTTTTGTTTTATAATTTTCTCGCGATCTAGCCAACGGATCCGACTGAAATTTTGTTTGTGTATTAAGAACCAATATCGCTTGTAACATATATGTAGCCAGTCGCGAAAATCCCTGAAATTGTTGAAAAATCCAAAATTCGCGGTTGCAATTGCTTATAGTTTAACTTTCTTCATTCTGGATTCTGAAACTTTTCTGACACAAATATTCCCCATGAAGTCAACAATCACATGCCATTTGGTATTCTCAATATAATAAAAAGTTATCTAACTGTACATTAGGGCGTACCTCAAAAAAAAAGTTCGCCGTACACCTTCGAATACGAAGTATTATTGAAAGGTAGTTTCAAAAAAAAATTTTTTATTTTTTTATGCCGAACGTAGGGGTCGCGCTTTTACATTTTTCTATATAACTTCTGCATTTATAAACGGATTTTAAAGTGTGATACATCGATGTTTTTGTCTCGACGAGGCCGAAGTCATTGAAAGGTAGTTTCAAAAAATTTTTTTTATTTTTTATGCCGAACGTAGGGGTCGCGCTTTTACATTTTTCTATATAACTTCTGCATTTATAAACGGATTTTAAAGTGTGAGCTCAATGACTTCAAAGACAAATCGGCCTCGTCGAGACAAAAACATCGATGTATCACACTTTAAAATCCGTTTATAAATGCAGAAGTTATATAGAAAAATGTAAAAACGCGACCCCTACGTTCGGCATAAAAAAATAAAAAAAAAATTTTTGAAACTACCTTTCAATAATACTTCATATTCGAAGGTGTACGGCGAACTTTTTTTTTACTTGTAACCTGGTACGCTCTAGTGTACATCCCTCTAATTGCAGAGACACGTAAAATAGAGGGATTTTTCGAAATTCGTACTTTTAAAGGATATAATTAAAAAGATGGATAAAAATGGGACCTACCAAACCGCTGAAGTTGAAATCATGAAATTCGTTCTGACTATAAATACTCAAAAAAGGTTTTTTTTCGAAATTTGTACATTTGGGCGGAGAATGTCTGTATCTGAAAATGCTTCTTTCTAATGGCGACTGACAATCGCCTAATATTTAGGCATGTTCACTTTCACAATTTCAGCATTTTATATATATATAGTAGTCGATTTTAAACAGTGCGCATAAGTATACATTATAGTTTGAAATATTAAACAAACATAGTAATCTGCATAAAAATATCACAATTTTCGTAATATGGTACTGCACTTCTATGTAAAGTCGACATCCTTTAATCTGCTGGTAATACTGTGGAATGCACTCCGTGGTGGAGGGTATATAAGATTCGGCCCGGCCGAACTTGACGCATTCTTACTTGTTTGGTTTACAAACGTATAAAATGCTCATTCTCGCAATGTTTGCAAATGTGAGTATATTAGACAGTTCGAAGTTGAAACTTCTCGACTGAATATTTTACAGAAACAGTTTTTCTCACATTTTTCCAGTGATGTGGTTACAGAAATTAACACACAAATTAAAGTTAGAGTTACAGTTGCTTGCGGAAAACATTTTTTGTGTCAAATTATAACGTTTCTGTTTCATTTCACATGTTTCATGTGAGAAGTTTCACAAACTGATTTTTCCCCTTATTTTTAAGAGGAATTATTAATCATTCTTCTACAGTTTAATCTAAAAAGGATTACTAATTGTTACTTTTAAAAAGCTTTCAAAATTTCCTATTATTCATTGAGCATAGCCATTAATGCCCAGATATTTAAAAAAGATTTATTGTAAACTCGTGAACGTTTTTAATGGATTGTGGGTAATGTTGCGTAGAAAACACATTTTCTGGGATGTACATACCGAATTTAGAGAGTCCAGCTTCTTCCGTTAGATTGATACCATTTGTATCCCTTTTTAATTTTTTTGCAAAACGTACACGGTAAACAAGAAATACAAATTGAATATTTTTGGAAATTTTTCATTTTCGCGGGAAATATGGCCAAAATGATTTTCATGCATGTCATTTTTGTATTATCGCGATATTTTCGCGATATAGCCAACGGATCCGACTGAATGTATTAAGAACCAATACCGCTTGTAACATGTATGTAGTCAGTCTTGCATTGCTGCAATTGTTGAAAAAATCCAAATTTCGCGGTTGAAATTGCTTATATATAAATTTTCTTTAACCAGGGTTCTGAAACTTTTCTGACACAAATATTCCCCATGAAGTCGGAAATCATATGCCAAAAAATATTTTCTTAATATGATAAAAAGTTACGTGGGTTTTCCTAAAGAAACTTCTCACAATTTTTGACTTTACAGCCAACATGTATCCTATTTCACTCTTATTTTAGCCTGATACTTGAGGTTCAAAACGTTACTAACGGCGAAATGATGGATTTTTTTTTTCACTGAACCAACACTCAGGGGATGTCCCCTATAAATGCAGTGCATTGCGTTGGTAGAAGGAAGATAAGGTATTGGAAGGAGGAAAGAGGGAGTAGTGTCTGTTGACATCTGTTTTGAATCTCTGAATGTCGTAATTGGAGGGAAAGATATTTGCCGGAAGTCGATTCCACATACGGATAGTACGGGCGAAGAACGAATTTATTCTGTAATGTGTAGTGCGGTCGGTTGTCCAATCGACAACAAATGGGTGAGCGTTCCTGGAAAGTCGCGTATTTCTACCGAACGTTCTCACGGGCGGTATAAGATCACGAATTTCCGAAGAACAAACACCATGAAAGTATCGATAGAACAATGACACACAACCAACATTACGACGGTGTTCAAGGGAGACAATAGAATTGGATATCCTACCATCACCTATCAACACCATCGCCCTCCTCTGGACACGGTCAAGTAGCTCCAGTGATGAAGCTGGAGCTCCCGACCATATATGGGAGTTGTATTCCATCTTTGGTCTGATGTAGGTAGTGTAGATATTGAGAAGATCAGAGGGTGTGAAATATTTTTTACATCTTTTTAGAAAGCCTAAACATTTGAAGGCATCTTTCGACACATCAAATACATGCTTTGTCCATCGAACATCACGTTGTATTGTCATGCCGAGAACATCGAGAGCATCTGATTGCTCAATATCTACACCGTTCATTAAAATCGACGACACCGTTGGATCAGTGAATCGTTTGTGAGACAACAAGGAGCACTGGGTCTTACGTGCATTAAAATCTACTCTATTCTCACGACCCCATTCAGAAATGGCCATCAAATCCTGGCTAAGTGACTCATCCATCAATCGCCTTTTATCCTCAATTTCTTGACGACTTGGTCTATGATCGAATGAGTATGAATGACAGAGGTTGCTGTCATCCGCGAATGAGTATATTGGATTCACAGTCCGATCCAAGAGGTCGTCGATGAAAATAAGAAAAAGGGAGGGGGAAAGGACAGAGCCCTGTGGTACTCCTGCGGTTAACCTATGCTCGTCGGATGAGAACCCATCTACAACAACACGTATAGTGCGATCTCTGAGAAAGCTCGATATAAATCGAGAGAAGTCACTACCAACACCAAAAGCGATAAGCTTTGATATGAGTGCGCCGTGCCAAACTCTATCAAAGGCCTTGGAGATATCTAGAGCAACGACCTTACTCTCACCAAGCTTGTGAATAGATCGATTCCACTTTTCGGACAGCAGTGTCATCAGGTCTCCCGTAAATCGATTCCTACGGAAGCCATACTGTCGATCATTAAGTAAGTCATTAGTTTCTAAATACCTCACAAGATGGTGGTTAACCATACTCTCCATAACCTTCGAAAGCGCTGAGCAAATCGCGATCGGTCGATAGTTAGCAGGATTATTAGCCTCACCTTTTTTAGGGATGGGCTGGATGTTCGCAATCTTCCAACGCGCTGGGAAAACCCCTGCACGGTATGCAAGGTTGAAAAGATTACGAAGGGGACGGGCAAGCGTCGAAGAGCACTTACATAGGACAAGTGCTGAAATGCCATCCGGGCCTGGAGATTTATTTACGTCGAGATTTGCGAGAACCCTTTTAACTCCACGTGTTCGAAAAAATATCTGAGGCATGGAACTAGATACATTTTCGATCACGGGGAGTGGTTGATTACTTTCCGGCAAGGATGAATTCCTTGCAAACATTTCAGCCAATAGGTTAGCTTTGTCAACCGGGTTAGTGAATATCTGGTCATCTTTAACAAGAGTTGGGATAGATGAGGAGTTATCCTTTACTCTTCTCACAAATGACCAAAAGCTCTTACTTCCCCTGGGAGAAGCAAGAACTTTAGCACGAAGACGTTGTTCGTACAGAAACTTTTCACGTCTAAGTACCCTGGCACACATGGTTCTTGTCTGCTTGCGTAGCAGATCAGTTGTGGCATTTTTATTTAAACTCCATTTCCTGAATGCTTCCTCTTTGGATCTGACAGCAGCCTTGCATGTCTGGTTAAACCAACTTTTGTTAGATGGTTTATCCGAAATAACTTTAATTGGAATAAATGACTTCATTCCAATCAAGATAATATTTTCAATCATTTCAGCCGCAGCATCTATATCACCATTAAGAAAACAAAGTTTCCAATTGAAATGCTGGAAAAAGTTGTTGAGCTCGGCCCAACGTGCCTTTTCGTATATATATATATATTGTCCGCTTTGGGGCTGGGGTCGAAGCGATACGAAAAGGATGCTGAAACAATGCAGTGATCCGAATTACCAAGAGGTGCTAGAACGTTAACTTCATACTTTTCAGGGTGTGATGTTAAGAAAAGATCAAGAATATTAGAGTGTTGCCCTTGGACACACGGAATGTGAGTCGGTTCATTCACTACATACAGGTCGGTTTAGATATTGAACCCGATTTTCTTTAAATTTGGCTCAACATATTATAATGCAACTAGAAACCCTTATTGTGAAAGTGGGTAAGATCGGTTCAGATTTAGATATAGCTCCCATACAAATGATTACGACCTATATAAAAATTCTTCCCAGGGTGGCAATCATGATAGTGGTAGTCTGCAGCCAAGTAATAAATGTCACCATGCCATTTGTAAATAAATTTGCATTCTATTAAATATAGATGCAAAATGGTCTTGAGCCAGAACAATATCCCAGTTCAATTCTTCCCAATTTCACTTTTATGCCGAATTGAATAGCAGTGGGGTAGAATGTGGAGGGTATCATATAGCCGGCCCCGTCCGACTTAATTTCCTTACTTGTTTCTTTTGCGCTTTTCTCGTAACGTCTTTTTTCAAACTGGTGTGCCTAAATCTCCGAATCTACTGAAACGTTTTGGCTCCTACGCTACAATATTGCCTATGGTCCATCGTACGTTTTTTAAGGACCTGTGCAAAAGTCATGCAATTTTTTCCCAAAATTTCGGAGAAAATTCGTGTTTTTTCAAACTGCTGCAATTTTTAAAATATAAAATTTAGAAACTACGGGTGATATCCACAACATTTTCAGATGATGCCTAACGTGAGCTCCAGCAAAACATGGTAACACTTAACGACCCATATCTCTCCGTCATTTTGTAACTTTTCCATTTTTCCTCCGAACATTTAAAAATTATCTTAATTTTCCTAATACGGCGTTGCACTTTTACATCTTTTCAGTCTCTAATCCGCCGGCTATAGTGAGTGTTACACTCCGCTGTTGAAGAGTGTAACGCTGTTGAGGAGTAAGATTCGGCGCGTCCGAACTTAATGTCGTTTTACTAGTTTTTATTAAATTTGCCGTTTTTTCGTGCTGTAGTAAATTGTTTTAATTTGTAGACAATAGTCCACTTTTTACAATTATACACGAATATTTCCAGTCAATGTTGTCAATTTGTCCCACTTCTCGCCCAACAGTGTTGTCAACTAATCGCCATCCACTCGATTATTGTTTTCTTTGACAAATTGCTAATTAGATTAGTTTGAAGCAAGCCAGAAAACCACCATTGTTTAGTCATATGAAAAGAATCTAATTTGCGATGTTAATTAGAATCACATTCGGAACTATGCTATTGTGAGATGCTTAAGTACAAGTACAACCCTCGTCGTTACAGTAACAAGCGTCTTAGCTTTGGGAATGCCATTAGGCCCTCTAATTAGTCTCTCACATTCGTTGAAATACTCACCGCTCACAATATACAAGACTTCGTGATTGATGAATTGTCAATAGCAGTGTGTGAACTGAGGGTGATTGTAATCACACATTTCACAGAATTCCCAAGAAATCACTGAAGGATGCATGTGGAGTCAAGCGGCATTAATCATAATTACAGCTGCTGTTTAATTTCACAGGAACACACAACAAGCACATGCCAAACTAAATACCCAACAAGGAAATGTTGAAGGAGTACTTCTTGAGGACATGGAAATTCAGTTATTGTGATAATGTAACACCTAACTAACTTGCAGCTTTTCGATTCGACATTGGATTGTGATGTACGTACCATTGTGCTGGAAACAAGCAAATGTTTGATTACCCAAAGGAGTGGAGTGTGCAGTGCTAAGTTTATTTCCTGGGAAAGCTACATCCTTTGAATGTGACATTTAAGATAGATGACATTGATGATAAGCATTCGGCAAACAAGTTTCAACGATAATTCGCAAAAATCCTTCCCTAAGTGAAATAGGAAGGATTTTTGTATGGGTCCTAATCATGCATCATTGTGATCCACTCTCACAATGTTTGTTTAAAAGTAAAATATAATCACATAATTATTTGTGAGCCACATTTGTATGGGGGCTATACCTAAATCTGAACCGATCTTACCCACCTTCAACATAGATATTGCTATGAGAAATTGAATTGTATGAGAAATATTTGTAGTTTTTCGGGGGTTCATCTTTTCTTTCCTATCTAAAAAATATAATTCTAAATTTATCTGTTAATTTTTGTTTGTTATTTTATACTCGACTAGCAAATACCCGCTACTTAGTACGCGGAACAATGGTATGGTATTGACAGTAGTTTGTATCGGTATTCAAACTGTTTTTTTTATAATTTGAAATTGCCTTAGTGTAAGGATTTTACTTTCAGCGTTTATACATAGTCAATAGTTTAATTTATAGGCACAAAATGAAAACAATTTTTCTACAAAAAATCATATAAAGTTGAAAATTATTTGCACATTCCTTTCTTAAGCTCTGAAAATTATACTCTCATTACAGAGTAGGAGTGTATATATCATTATCAAAAAGTGTAACGCATTGAAGGAAAGATTTAAAACCATAAGTATGTCACAAGTCCCATTCACGTCTGTCTGGCTCGCTGGTATACACGATGACTCTGGAAGGGACTTAATGAATTTATTCAAACTCTGCACATAGTACTATTTTCCAAAACTTAGTTTAAATTCGGAAATGGGGGAAATTGATATACATCTTATGGTACCCACACACGCATAGTCCATATTCCAAAACAAACGACCCGTACGTAAAATTAAACCTAATATAACTTCTATATTTTCCACGCAAATTGACATAAGCTTTGGTCAAAGTAAAACTGATATAACTTCATTACGTATGGTTGAAATTTTAAAATGTTTTATAACCACTTTAAACCTACAAAATATGTATGCTTTTCAGTGTCCTTTGTAGTCCCTATCCAAGTGAAAATTAAAACCATAACTTATATACCGGTGCGTTACTTGAAATCTGAACTTATAAATGGTACAAACATTTTGTATCTATCTTTTATTTTGCCGGGTATAATGAATATAATAATCACACATAACTCTTTCTGTGCCGCTTGTGCCCTTAAACATACAAATATCGAAACATTAATTTATGTACTCGGAGAAATGTACACACCGAATTTCTTTTCATATTCTAGCTGAAAACTTTGGTTGGTACTATCTTTATCCCAAATCCCAATTTTGGTTGGTACCTTTTGCACCACTTTGATCCGCTTCCCCCTTTAAAGTATACATTTGATACAATCCAATTGTATTGCAGTATCCATTTTAATCGCTTTTTACCAAGTTCAACTTAAGAGTATAAATATTGAAAATCAGTTAATGTTTCGCGTCTACACTGTCAGAGGAATATACACACCGTATTTCACGATCCTAGTTTCAGTCGTGTTGTTGGTACCATAGGAATATAAAAAATATATATAAATTTTGTGTTTCTATGCATGTACAAACCGAATTTCATGATTGGTACCGCTGTTATCCGTTTTTGCCCAATTTCACAAGTACAAAAGTACGAATTTCGAAAAATTCCTTCAATTTGAATTTTCAGGGATGTACACGCTGAATTTCATGATTCCAGTTCCGTCTGTTTGATTGGTACCATTTTGTTTCCCTTCCTACCCAATTTCACTCACAAAAAGTACGAATTTTGAAAAAAAATATTTTCTTAGCTGCATTCGTGCTGTAAAAGTAATGCCCGTTCCAAATTTCAAGATTCTACGCCCTGCCGTTTGGTCAGGGTGGTGGTACAATTATCCCATTTGATCCCTTAAAAGTACAAATTTCGAAAAATGCTTTCTTATTAGTGATCTGCGCTGTAAAACGAATATACACACCGAATTTCATTATTGTAGCGTCATCTGTGTTGTTGGTACCTTTTTAATCCCCTTTTCCCTTTCAAAGTACAAATTTCGAAAAATTCCTTCATTTTGCGATTCTAAACATTTTGAGGGATGTACACACCGAATTTTATTGTTTCAGCTCCATCCATTTTATTGGTACTTTTTTATTTTTACTCGATTTCACAACCAAAAAGTACGAATTTTGAAAATTATTTTCTTGGGCGCGTTGAAGCTATAAGAGGATTTTTTTGCCAAATTTCAAGATTCTAGTCCTAGCCATGATGTCGATATCATCGGTATAAGCGAGTAGCATGTGTTGTTTTGTGTATAGTGTGTCAGTCCCATTCACATCTGCGTCTCAAATAACCTTTTCTAACAGGATGTTAAAAAGATCACACGAGAGACTGTCTCCTTGTCTGAAACCTCGCTTGGTACTGAAAGGCTTTGAGAGATTATTTCCTATTTTAACTGAGGATCGCGTATCAGTTAAAGTCATCCTGAAAAGCTGTATTAGTTTTGAAGGGATACCAAACTCAGACATGGCTTGATACACCTTTGAACGTATGGGGCTGTCGAAGTCGACAAAAAGATGATAGGATCGTGGGTCTTTTCCAGGATTTGGCGTAGTGTGAATATCTGGTCTATGGTGGATTTACATAGTCTAAAGCCGCATTGATATGGTCCAATTATATCCTTGACTTTAGATTTTAGTCTCTCACACACTACGATGGACAGTATTTTGAGACTTATTCCTCCGTAATTGGCACATACTGTCTTGTCTCCTTTTTTGTGCACAGGACATAAGATGCTGAGGTTCCAATCATCGAGTGTGCGTTCTTCTAGCCAGATTGCGCAGACAAGCTGATGCATACGCCTTATCAGCATATCACCACCGGTCTTAAACAGTTCAGCCGGTAATCCATCGGCTCCTGCTGCCTTACTATTCTTCAGCCGGGAAACTGTTATTTTGACCTCGCTCTGGATAGGCGGTATACACTGAGGTATTTTCGTCGCCGCTATTATCGGATACCAATAGTTGGGAAAAGTGTTTTTTTCCATATCCTCAGCACACTGTCACCAGATTACCTTCTTTGTCTTTGCAGGAGGATGTACCTGTACCAAAGCCCTCTGTCTGGTGCTTCACTTTTTGGTAAAATTTTCGGACTTCATTCTGATTCCTGAACATCTCGATTTTCTCCAACTCACGTCTTTCCATTTCTCTTTATACACTCCACGAGAGTATTATGTCTTTGTGCATTTGTTTGTAACACCCAAAAGGAAACGAGATAGACCCATTGTTAATTATACCGATCGTCTTAGAATCACTTTCTGAGTCGATTTAGCAATGTCCGTCTGTCTGTCTGTCCGTCCGTCCATCTATTTTTGTAATCACGATACAGGTCGCAATTGTAGACAGAACCAAATGAAACTGCACAACGATGTTTTTCGGGATAAGGACGAACGCTATTTAATTTGAAGAAAATCGGTTCAGATTAAGATATAGCCCCCATACGATTTTTTTTTTTCACTGAACCAACACTCAGGGGATGTCCCCTATAAATGCAGTGCATTGCGTTGGTAGAAGGAAGATAAGGTATTGGAAGGAGGAAAGAGGGAGTAGTGTCTGTTGACATCTGTTTTGAATCTCTGAGTGTCGTAATTGGAGGGAAAGATATTTGCCGGAAGTCGATTCCACATACGGATAGTACGGGCGAAGAACGAATTTATTCTGTAATGTGTAGTGCGGTCGGTTGTCCAATCGACAACAAATGGGTGAGCGTTCCTGGAAAGTCGCGTATCTCTACCGAACGTTCTCACGGGCGGTATAAGATCACGAATTTCCGAAGAACAAACACCATGAAAGTATCGATAGAACAATGACACACAACCAACATTACGACGGTGTTCAAGGGAGACAATAGAATTGGATATCCTACCATCACCTATCAACACCATCGCCCTCCTCTGGACACGGTCAAGTAGCTCCAGTGATGAAGCTGGAGCTCCCGACCATATATGGGAGTTGTATTCCATCTTTGGTCTGATGTAGGTAGTGTAGATATTGAGAAGATCAGAGGGTGTGAAATATTTTTTACATCTTTTTAGAAAGCCTAAACATTTGAAGGCATCTTTCGACACATCAAATACATGCTTTGTCCATCGAACATCACGTTGTATTGTCATGCCGAGAACATCGAGAGCATCTGATTGCTCAATATCTACACCGTTCATTAAAATCGACGACACCGTTGGATCAGTGAATCGTTTGTGAGACAACAAGGAGCACTGGGTCTTACGTGCATTAAAATCTACTCTATTCTCACGACCCCATTCAGAAATGGCCATCAAATCCTGGCTAAGTGACTCATCCATCAATCGCCTTTTATCCTCAATTTCTTGACGACTTGGTCTATGATCGAATGAGTATGAATGACAGAGGTTGCTGTCATCCGCGAATGAGTATATTGGATTCACAGTCCGATCCAAGAGGTCGTCGATGAAAATAAGAAAAAGGGAGGGGGAAAGGACAGAGCCCTGTGGTACTCCTGCGGTTAACCTATGCTCGTCGGATGAGAACCCATCTACAACAACACGTATAGTGCGATCTCTGAGAAAGCTCGATATAAATCGAGAGAAGTCACTACCAACACCAAAAGCGATAAGCTTTGATATGAGTGCGCCGTGCCAAACTCTATCAAAGGCCTTGGAGATATCTAGAGCAACGACCTTACTCTCACCAAGCTTGTGAATAGATCGATTCCACTTTTCGGACAGCAGTGTCATCAGGTCTCCCGTAAATCGATTCCTACGGAAGCCATACTGTCGATCATTAAGTAAGTCATTAGTTTCTAAATACCTCACAAGATGGTGGTTAACCATATTCTCCATAACCTTCGAAAGCGCTGAGCAAATCGCGATCGGTCGATAGTTAGCAGGATTATTAGCCTCACCTTTTTTAGGGATGGGCTGGATGTTCGCAATCTTCCAACGCGCTGGGAAAACCCCTGCACGGTATGCAAGGTTGAAAAGATTACGAAGGGGACGGGCAAGCGTCGAAGAGCACTTACATAGGACAAGTGCTGAAATGCCATCCGGGCCTGGAGATTTATTTACGTCGAGATTTGCGAGAACCCTTTTAACTCCACGTGTTCGAAAAAATATCTGAGGCATGGAACTAGATACATTTTCGATCACGGGGAGTGGTTGATTGCTTTCCGGCAAGGATGAATTCCTTGCAAACATTTCAGCCAATAGGTTAGCTTTGTCAACCGGGTTAGTGAATATCTGGTCATCTTTAACAAGAGTTGGAATAGATGAGGAGTTATCCTTTACTCTTCTCACAAATGACCAAAAGCTCTTACTTCCCCTGGGAGAAGCAAGAACTTTAGCACGAAGACGTTGTTCAGATTTGGCAAAACATCTTATATTTAAACTAAGAACATCTATGGTGAAAATAGGTCAAATCGGTTCAGATTTAGATATAGCCCCCTTACGAATTTCACTCCCGATTTGACACTTTTCCCGCTAGATACCACATATTAAAGCAGATTTTCCTCAAACTTGGCGAAACATCTTACATTTCAACTAGAAATGCCTATTGTGAAAATTGGTCAGATCGGTTCAGATTAAGATATAGCCCCCATACGAATTTCACTCCCGATTTAACTTTTTCTGCTGTAGAAACCACATATTTTAACAGATGTGCTTCAAAATTGGCAAAACATCTTATATTTCAACTAGAAACACCCACGGTGAAAATGAGCCAGATCGATTCAGATTTAGATATAGCCCCCATACGAATTTCACTCCCGATTTGACTCTTTTCCCGCTAGATACCACATATTAAAGCAGATTTTCCTCAAACTTGGCGAAACATCTTACATTTCAACTAGAAACACCTATGGTGAAAATTGGTCAGATCGGTTCAGATTTAGATATAGCCCCTATACGAATTTCACTCCCGATTTGACTCTTTTCACTCTAGATACCACATATTACAACAGATTTTCCTCAAACTTGGCGAAACATCTTACATTTCAACTAGAAACACCTATGGTGGAAATTGGTCAGATCGGTTCAGATTTAGATATAGCCCCCATACGAATTTCACTCCCGATTTGAAGTTTTCTGCTGTAGAAACCACATATTTTAACATATCTTCTTCAAAATTGGCAAAACATCATCTATTTAAACTAGAAACACCCATGATGAAAATGAGTCAGATCGGTTCAGATTTATATATAGCTCCTATACAAATTTCGCTCCCGACTTGATTTTTCCGCCCCAGAAACCACGTATTTTCATCGAATTAATTAAAATTGACAACTGGAAGAACCTATTGTGAAATGGGTCACTTCATTCCATGTTTGGATATATCCGTGATACAAATATTCTTTTCTATTTGACAAATTAAACCAGGACGTATTAGCCTATGATTAGGAAACATACAAAAATTCTTCCCGTTTTCACTTTTTTCCGAATTGAATTGTATTCTGATAGAAAGTGGAGTGTATCATATAGTCGGCCCCGCCCGACTTTAGCCTTTCCTTACTGGTTTTATTACTAACTTTATTTTAAATTAAAACTAAATGGTGTTTTTTATTGGGGTATAGAACTTTAAGTTGGCATCACTTTTTTAACTGGCGGCCATTTTGTCAGCTGTCAAGTGATTAATATTTAGTTTGGTTTGCCATTTCATCATGAACAGGTTGACATGAATGTGGATGAGTTTTGGTTTCCAAGACGGCGCTACATGCCACACAGCGCACGAAACATTCGATGAGCGCATAATTTCGCGGAATGGACCTGTCAATTGGCCACCAAGATCGTGTGATTTGACACCATTGGATTATTTTCTTTGGGGATATGTGAAGTCGCTCGTCTACGCCAACAAACCAGAAACGTTAGGGGACTTGGAAGCCAACATTCGTGGCGTTATTGCCAACATACGGCCCCATATGCTCGAAAAAGTGGTTGAAAATTGGACCTGTAGAATTGGCTATATTCGAGCCAGCCGCGGCGGCCACATGCCCGAAATCATATTTAAACATTAATGGCATAAAATTATCCTTCCAATAAAGCCAAATTGATGGACATTAAGACGATTTTCTTGTGTTTTATTTCAATTCGAAGTTCTATACCTCAATAAAAAACACCCTTTATAATAAATGCATTGTCCACATTATATTAGAGTTGTTCTTTCAATAGCTTTGGGTTAATCAATGTTTTTATAAATAGTACTCGGTTTAGCTAATTTTTCGATATAACGAACAGGGCTGACAATATATAGTTCGTTGAATCGAAAAACGCCTGTATAAATATTTACGGGTTATTCGTCTCGAAAATTTATATTGAAATTATTTTTTACGTTTCCAATAATTTAATTTTATATGTTATTCAGATTATTTGAATCACCTAAAATGGCCATTATAAATAAAAAGTCGCCGAATATCAATATTAGTGGATATAGTATAACTTAGACCACTTTCAAACTAACACTAAAGTCAATTTTGGAGTGCATAAAATGATAAATGTCTTTGTAAGGATAAATTTTTTATAAATGTCGGAAATAAAAGTTCTTAATTAGAGATCCGATCAAAGTAAAAAGAAAAATTGGCATATCTCAATGTTTTGGATTTTTGACTTAGACCACTATCATTCCATTTGAAAATCCATCATCTCTTATCTACACAGTGCACGATAACCTAACTTTATGATTCTAGCCATTTGCTTTTTTTTGTCGTAAAAGTAAAAAATAAAATATGATTTTGGAAAAAATTGTTTTGCGTGCCTATACAGTCACAGGAATGTATACACCTAATTCCATGATTCTAGCTGTAGCGGTTTAGTGGGTACCATTTTCATCCCTCTGTTCGCATTGTATCCCTTGAAAAAACGAATTTAAAATTTGAATTTTTATTTTCGTGTCTACACAGTCGGTGGCCATTTGGTTGGTACAATTCGTATCCCCCTTTTTCCATGTTACCCCCTAAAAGTACGGATTTAGAAAATTATGTTGTATGTACTCAATTAGAGGAATATGTTTCTTGTTGCTGTCGTGTGATATGTACCATTTTTATCCCCTTTTGCCCCACCCACCGATTTCGCCAATCCCAACCGATCTACGACGATAAGAGCGCGGAGAGACGGACATGGATAGATCGTCGACGATCAAGAATATCTTTACTTCATAGGGTCTCAGGTTGATATTTCATGGTGTTACAAACGGAATGACGAACTCAGTATAATCTCCTCCTCCTGTGGTGAAGGGTATACAAAGTTTTATCAAAAAAGTGAGACGTAATTTGCGTTTTAGTAAAAAATTAAAAAAAAAATCTATTTTTATCACGTCACGTTAACATCTTTAGATGATGATATTAAAGGAGCATGTAATTCAAGTTATCCTCTTTTTACAAATTATAGAGCTTCTTAAAAAAGTTTCATTGTTTTTCATCTCATTGCAACGTACGACTGTCACGTATTGGACCTGGCAAATGCCCATATATTATTTTATATTTCCAATTTGTATTTCACATATGATGCTACGTGTTTTTTATCGAATACCTGCAAGTAATGTATGGATGTTTTTTAGTGCACAAATCCATTGAAAAATTGTGTACAAAATAGATGGTGTAATGACTGTGAGGCCCAAATGGAAATGTAAAGTAAGAATTCCAGTAAGAAAATACCTGTTTTAAATAAAGCAATCTGATAATTTTCCAAGTATGGCAAAGCTACTTGTACGAAAAAATGAGAAAATTATTATTATCCAGCAAAAAGAGAGCATCCTAAGAAGTGAGGAAGATGCTCATCTTTTGATTCGGAAGTAGTGAGCATTGGGATCTTCATCAAAGAAACTAACATGGGTGGGATGTCCTTTATTTTGCAAGACTTAAAAGTAAAAGTAGCTGCAAAGGAACAACTTTTTCACTAGTTTCCATTTCAATTTTAAAAAATCCGCCTCTACTGGCGGTAGAACAGTGGTTCTGGTAGCTACTACGGCACTCTAACCATCTCAGCTATCCTCTGTTGGGAGTGGCGAATAACTAAAGCAAACCATTTTGTTCGACAGAACTGACAATAGGAAACATAACAAAATATTTATTTAATACATATGAACTATGTAATATATATTGCAAATAAATATTAAATTAAATTAATATTAAATAAATTATCGCGACTTAATTTTTCTGATATTATGTAGTATTAATAATTAATAAAAAATGCAATTTTCAATGAATTTTAAATGTAATACTTCTTTCGAAGGAAATCTTTGTTTTTGGTAATGGAAAGGAGGAGAACTACACACATTTGACCATATACGTATTTCAATGTTCTGTGTAGGGACAAATCGTCAGTGATCCTTTTGTATGGAGTGCATGCGTAACATGATGTCATCGGTTGTATATATATATCCAGAGTTACAAGCCGACCCGAAGCGGCGGCTTTCGGCTGATTTATCGGCTCGTTCTCTCATTACGAAATTTATTTGTCAATTTTGAGAAAAGGGAAGTAACAATTTTTATTGGTTTTTAATACTTTTTCTTTCATTTTTTGGCAAGTAGTTCAATATTCGTTAATATTAGCCGATATTAGTCAATGTTCCCATAATTTAATATTATTATCCCATGGCATTTTTTTTTGGGAGTGGTAATCCATTCCCATAAAATGGATGAAATTAATAAATTTTTTGGCAGTTACATGCAAGGCATATTTGACCAGACATCTTGATAATCCATAATCCTTCCAAAGAATGCTAAAGCTCTACCTACTTTGACACACCAAGGAAGTATAATAATAAGGTTCATGCTCCAGTGTAAATGTTATTATAATCGGAGGACAGTGCAACTTCATTTTCTAAATATAAATATGTGTGCCGACGAAGATCATCGTTGCGAGATTTGTGCCCCATACAAGAGTGGCCAAAGAGAAACATCTTCAGATTAATAATTTTGTTGAAGTCGATATGAGCGAATGAAATCGGCGGTGTGGTTGAAGTTGATGTGAGCCGATGAAATCGGCGGCGGCGCGGCTCGTGCAGAAACACCCGACGGCGTCTTGTCGGCTCAAAGTCGGTCGGCTTGTATCTCTGCATATATCTGCGTTATATGAAAATCACATTTGCGTATTATATGTACACTAGAGCGTACCAGGTTACAAGTAAAAAAAAAAAAGTTCGCCGTACACCTTCGAATATGAAGTATTATTGAAAGGTAGTTTCAAAAAAAATTTTTTTATTTTTTTATGCCGAACGTAGGGGTCGCGCTTTTACATTTTTCTATATAACTTCTGCATTTATAAACGGATTTTAAAGTGTGATACATCGATGTTTTTGTCTCGACGAGGTTTTGTTTGATTTTGATTTTTTTGTCTTTGAAGTCAATGAGCTCAAGCACCCCGTTCTGGTACTTACCCATCATATCTCAGTTGCTACTACCCTAATGTACCACTCTAATATCAGAAAATTAAAGCTCGCATAAAATCATGAAACTCTTCCTAACGAAGTATGTCGATTTTCCCAGCAGAAAAAGTGTTAAACAATTTTTTTTCTTATTTTACCGAGAGCATTGCATGTATTTATAAGTTGTTCTTTGTATCTTCGATGTTTACAGTCGGTTGTCAAAGTGTAATACATATATTGGTGTTTTTGTCCCGCACATAACAGGTTTTCAGTTTTTAAAGTCGTTGACCTCAACAACCCCCTTCTACTATTTACGCATCATATTTCAATTCTTAGAACAATAAATATAAAAATTAAGGTACAATTAAAATTTTAATCAACCATATTTCGACGCGATTCAAGTTGGGTGTATTTTTGGCGGCTCTCAAGTTTAGAAAAGATGTGGCCCATGCGTTGCTCATCGGTGACCGCCATAGCTGATTCATGCACAACATGAACAAAACGCTCGGTGTTTTGAGAATGGCATGGATAATCTGTGAAAATAAATGAGTTCAGCAAAGAAAGCAATCAAATTAAGTTTTTCTTGTGCTAACCTGGTAAATCGATAATTTCTTCTGAAAATTGGAATGCTTCTAACTGTTCTTGCGAAAAAAACTGCAAGCATGGCGGCTCAGTCAATTCAAATTGTTTCCAATCGATCATATTGAAATATGAGTCACTATCAAAATTGATAAAATTATGAACTGGTGGACCGAACATTTGTCGAATGCTTCCCGTGGCTTCATTGCGGGCTGATAAAATCTTATCATAGGCATCTGAACGCACTAGTTGATCTGGGTCTGTTATCATCGATAACAAAATATTTTCAGGATGAAAAAAATATCCGTTATTTTCAATGAACGGACGGATGACCTCTTGAATATCTTTTGGCAACTGACGAATCCAACATATATAAAGGAAAACATTCCGACTTCCGTGAATTGCCAGTGGTTGGCTTTTTACAAGAAACCAGAATGGTGCATACACTTTCACAACGAACTGAGCCAGTTTTCTCAATACCATCGAGGGTTGCGTACACGTCATATAAAAGCGCAGAATTCGAGAGGCTGTTGTTAGCCAGCGCGCTTTGCAAATAGCGCCGGGCTTCTCGCTGGCTAATTTTTCATCGCATTCTCCGGTATGAACGGCTCGAACCATACGATACAAGTAAAGCTGGTCGCCTCGAATATTCCACCCATTTATGTTCGCTGGCATTTCTCCCATTGTAATGCGTTCGAAATTTTGTTTGACCTGACCAAACGGAATAAGCAACAAAATATGCGAATTATTAATTAATAAAATGCTCACAAGTAAAGTATACGGAACACACGGACACGAAACACTATTAATATATTAAACTTACAGGGTAGTGTATGCAATTTTGAATGCCTTCTCCGATACTTCCGGGCCAGATTCCAGGTCCTTTCTGTTTTCCAAGCAATGATCTTAACAGCGCATTAAATGGTAACTCGTTGAAGTGGAAAAGGCACACGAACCACTGCAGCGGTCTCTGTAAATGGCGTTCCATTCTCACAATGACTCCACTTTTGTACCCAGTGTTGGTAGCAGTTCCATCGCAACTTATGGCAACTAAGTCATCCAAATTGAAGTTTTCACGACTCAAGTAATCCACGATGCTCCTCTGGATCCCCAAAGCAGAGCTATCAGTGGGCGTAGCATAACCAATGAATTTGGAATCAGGCTCTTTTACAATGGTGATGTGTTCTTCATTTAAAACAATATTTCGCGTCACATTTGCCTCGGTTACTTTTTTCAAAGTTGGCTCTTTCTTGCCATCGAAAGAGATACACTTTAATAATTGATGGCATTTGGCCGCCGCTTTTGCTTCCTTACGGAACTTCACACGTTCTCGAAATATTTTATTTTTATTGATGATAAGCCCTTCAAAGAACTGACATATATTTTCGGCTGTTTCTGTAGATAACTCTTCTTTGGCTTTTGCGGCAATAGACAATTTTAAATCTTTTATTAACATGGTCGCAAGCAAGGCACCGTAGCGAACTGAAGTATCGCTGCGATCCAAAGCCGAACTAAAATTACGCAAAGAAATGTCCGCCACCGTAAATGTTGTTTTAATCTTCTCTGAGGAATCGCCAACATTTTCTTCAAATTCTAGCTCTTCATCGCTGCCTGGTTGATACCCAATACTGTTGAACTCGGTATATACCGCTTTTGATGGTGCAACAATTGAGCACGTTTGAACACCGCAATTTTTCATCGACATCATATGATAAACATTATCCAAAGTCATCAGCCGTGGACCCCATTGATCGATGAAAAAGTCTTTCGCATCGTCTGGGATTTTATCAGAGGCGGTGCAACTGCATGGAACATTTCTTTCTATGCCACACTTACAACGCGAAATTGAGAACAATTTATTCCACTCATTTACATTTCATTTCAATGGACTTTTAACCAATTTATAGTAATCGTCTAGAAGTTTATCCAACCGTTTACGAACACCTGATACCGATATAATTGGAATGCCTGCCCGCTCCCATAAAAGGGTAATGCTTCTGAAAGCTTCTTGTTTAAAAGCACTCAATTTTCTATTGGGATTAGTGTTATGCCGCAGATACAAGAAATAATTAATAACATCGTACTTAGTTGGTAACATAGTGTTGTTTAATGCACTGATCGTAAAAGACATTTTTTTAGTTTTTTTATCGTTGTATAATGGAAATTTAAATATTTAATAATGCTTTGTTGAGCCACCAACGCCTTATTACTGAACTAATTTCTTCTATTGTTACAATAAAATATAGACCGTTACTTCACAGGTAAAACGATTTGCAATAGGGAAACAATGTGACAAAGTAGTTTTGCTCATGTTGTGCATGAATCAGCTATGGCGGTCACCGATGAGCAACGCATGGGCCAAAAACACCAATATATGTATTACACTTTGACAACCGACTGTAAACATCGAAGATTCAAAGAACAACTTATAAATACATGCAATGCTCTCGGTAAAATAAGAAAAAAACTAGTTTAACACTTTTTCTGCTGGGAAAATCGACATACTTCCTTAGGAAGAGTTTCATGATTTTATGCGAGCTTTAATTTTCTGATATTAGAGTGGTACATTAGGGTAGTAGCAACTGAGATATGATGGGTAAGTACCAGAAGGGGGTGCTTGAGCTCAATGACTTCAAAGACAAAAAAATCGGCCTCGTCGAGATAAAAACATCGATGTATCACACTTTAAAATCTGTTTATAAATGCAGAAGTTATATAGAAAAATGTAAAAGCGCGACCCCTACGTTCGGCATAAAAAAATAAAAAAATTTTTTTTGAAACTACCTTTCAATAATACTTCATATTTGAAGGTGTACGGCGAACTTTTTTTTTGAGGTACGCCCTAATGTACACACCCGAAAACCTCATCGCAAAGCATTTTGAAGAGCGTTGAAACGTTTCAACACGATACAGCTTTTTCCCCATGAACTTATTAGACAACACCCACAACAACAATGAATGGTGAAAATTCATTGGAGATGAGTTTGTATGTTGAACTTGTTACATCCCTTCTCATTTCATGTGCCCTTATATGCACCATCAGGTTATAATCACGCCGCACAGAGGGTTGAAATCGCCAAAAATGGAGATTAATTCAGAAATCAAAATTTATTTTTTGGGATTTTTTTTATTACACGATTAAAGAATACGAAATTCTGCAACACTTTTTTAGATGCGATTAAAATGTACTTCACACGGAAGTACTTCCAGTATCGTTTGACAAGTCCCACACCACAATAGCTTCTCCAAATTGTTCAGCTGTATTACGAAAGACAGCGTTCTGTGAGAAAGAAGACCGTGGTGAATCGATTCGTCGTCGTTCTCAGCACCTTGTCTGTCTGTCCATCTATGTTTGTAATCAAAGCACAGGTCGCAATTATTGTCCTTTTACGGTCCAACAAAGGAATCTATTTAATTTGAATCAAATCGTTCAGATTTATATATAGCCCCAATACGAATTTCGCTCCCAACTTTATTTTTTCACCTAAAGACCACGTATTTTAGCCTATTTTCTAAAAAACACTGGAAACCTTTTTGTAAAAGTGGGTCAGATCGGTTCAGATTTATATACAGCTCCCATACAAATGTCGCTCCCGATTTGACTTGTTCTGCTCTGGAAAACACATATTTTAACAGATTTTGATCAGAATACGTTTATTTCACCTGGAAACATATGTACATTACCCCACCCCACCGCAATTATAGTTGACATATCTTCTAAAGGGTGTTTTTTATTGGGGTATAGAACTTTAAGTTGGCATCACTTTTTTAACTGGCGGCCATTTTGTCAGCTGTCAAGTGATTAATATTTAGTTTGGTTTGCCATTTCATCATGAACAGGTTGACAAAAGAACAACGCTTGCATATCGTGCAAATTTATTTCGAAAGTAATGGTTCAGTTCGCGAAGTTCACCGCAAGCTCCGTCCATTTTATGGTCGACATATCCATCAGAGCAATTAATTCGGTTAACCATAGATCGTTTTCGCACTACGTTTACTCTATGTGATAATACGCATCCGCAGAGACGTCGAACAGTGCACACCGAAGAAACAATTGCCGCTGTAGAGCAAAGTGTTGAAGAGGACCCGAATGAATCGATTCGCCACCGTGCACAGCAATTGGAGCTTTGTCCATCAACTTTATGGAAGATTTTGTGCAAAGATCTTGGCTTGCGACCTTACAAGATCCAGCTTGTGCCACATGCCCGAAATCATATTTAAACATTAATGGCATAAAATTATCCTTCCAATAAAGCCAAATTGATGGACATTAAAACGATTTTCTTGTGTTTTATTTCAATTCGAAGTTCTATACCTCAATAAAAAACACCCTTTATAAAGACTTTTGGGAACTTCTGTGATCCGATATTTCATATTTTTGGAAATTTTAAAATAAAATCCGGAAAATGTGGACTTTGTGTGTATATCCGAACGCAGTATAATGTTAACATTGTGGTGCGAATACATACAAGGCAACATTGTGCTTTTGTTGTTCTTCTGTTCGGAGTTTATGTTGGAAAATACTCTGTCTGATGTTCTACCAATACTGTGGAAGAAATTTGCTGGAGTCGACACAAATGTCCCACAATGTGATAACTACTAAACCACTCTCTACGCCTACAGATATATTATTTTCAAAGCAAAGCATCAGCTGTAGCGCAAAGTTCTTGAGAAGCGGATTTATTTAAATCGGATAATAACACATAAATTTAGCATGGAGATGCCATAGAGGGATATTCTTTAACTTGAAAACTGAAATGAGCTGAGGAATGGCTGTTGATCACACTATGCAAAAAAAAATTGCCGAAGGTCTATGTATACAAATTTATGATGTACTTTGGGCTTCTAAGCTCGAAAACATAAATTTATTTTTTCAAAACTTGATTCAATACTTACATCGATGTTGGTGTTGGTGACAATGTGAAAAAATATTTAATATTTTTTATTGAGTACAAATTTAAATGTATATTTACGTTTTTGTTATCCAGTCGTAAAGAAGAACATCCCTAATATATTTGAATACATATAAGTTTTTACTTCTTACGTTTCTAATATTTATTTGAATAAAAGAGTTTTATTTTATTTTTCTACAACAATAAATACAATTCATTCAAATGTGTACACTATTTCTTTAATAAATGTGTGGTCGCCGTACGTATGAGTGATATTTAATGGACATAAAATTAAAAATATATATCCATAAAATTTTTTAAATACCGTTCTCGAGTTTAAAATTCAAATACATTAGAAATTATTATACATAGCAAAATTTTTGTTCGTAAAATTTTGATAGGTGTGAACTGGAATGACCAAAACTTGTATTATTGCAAAAATGTTGCTGTAGCGAAATCTTCAATAACTCAGTGAATTACTGACGGATTGTAAAATGCAAAGTACCGCTTTACTATATATACATTATATACGCTTTACGTTACGCTTTAGTTACATTACAAACTAAAGTAAAGCAAAAACAATTCCCAAATTTGGAAAATGGCGTATGATTGAAACAAAATGTGTTTGCTGGACAAATACACGCATATTCCCCAAGTTTTAAATAAACAACATGTATAACATTCGAAAGGTCCAAGTTTCTTCTTTTTAAGTCAGCTTAAAGCACAATTCGGACAAAAACTGGTGGGTTATTGTGGATTTTATATAAAATTAAATAAATTAGAACTAAAATCGTTAAACAAACTGGCTAGGTAGTGTCTTAAAGATGATCTCTAATATTAATTTCTCACGGATTGATAGCGATAAAACCGAAGTATATAATATATATATATATACAAAGACCATTCCAAGGGTCTTTTAATTCAGAAAAAAAGTTTCGACAAAAATGCAACGTAAAAAAAATACAAAAAAACATGATTTTTGGAGGTGTTTTCAGGAGCGTTTAGCTCACAGTTTTCAGGAGCGTTTGGCCCAGTGACGAAATATCTTGCAGATCATTATTAACAATCCAAACTTTATTTTCGTGGGGTGACTGGAAATTGTTTTTCCATTTGTATGGCCAGCGACAGAAGGCCGAAAACAGAAGTCTTTTTCGATTGTTAAAAGTATCTAAGTTGGTGTTCAATAAAGAAAATAACAAACAACAAGTAATGTCAAATAACAATACAACAACAACCATGAGCAATACCAAAACAAACCACCAACTAAAACTACTCTCCACTCAAAAAACTGAGAGGGCTCGTAATGCTGAGACTCCAACTTCTTCCAACAACAAATCACCAAAAATTCTTCAACTTATTGAACTGAAATATGCAAAGCACAATGAAATTATGATGAAAACTATTGAAGAGTGTGTAAAGAAGAGCGGAAGTGAGGCAATTAAAGAATTTGAGAAAAGAATAACCGAAGTGGAAAAAATGTTAACGAACTTAGGGAAAGAGTAACTAAAATTGAATGCTCTTTGCCAATAATCAAAGAAATGAAAAGAGAGCTCGATACTCTAAAAACAAAAATTGCCTACCAAGAAGACTTAAATGTTTCCCGCAATATTCGTATAAATGGTATACCACACTATGAAAACAAAAACCCGTATGAACTATTTCAAAAATTATGTACATTCTTGAATATTGCACTGCCAAACGTTAAGTCAAAATAATAAATCCAACGGCGGTACTTTGCTTATAAAATTGTTCTCAACGGATGACAAAAATTTATTTTGAAAACAGTAAATAGTTTTAAAAGAGACATGGGCCTATATATTTCTCATTCACGGTAGGTATTCATAATTGAAAAATATCATGCAAAATTGAAGATCCGATGTAAGATGTAGTTTCTAGAGATCAGAATGGGGCCCCATTTGGGTTATACCAAAGTATGGACATATGGGCATCTCCCAAACAAGTAAGGAAAGGCTAAAGACGGACGGACTTTCTATCTCATTACAATTCAATTCGGTAAAAAAGAGAAATCGGGAAGGATTTTTGCATCCTGTAAATGTATGTGTTTGACAAAAAATGTTAAATCGGAAAGGACATTTGTATGGGGGTATATTGAAACCTGGAACGATGTGACCCGCTTTCACCATGTATGTTTATTGACGAAATATAATAGGTAAAGTTTGGCCAAAATCGGTTCAACATTCGGGAGCCACATTTGCATGAGGGCTATATCTAAATATGAACCGATCTTACCCACTTTCACTATACGTGTTTCTAGTTAGATTATAAGGTGTTGTACCAAATTTAAAGAAAATCGGGTACAATATGTGGATTTTAGACCGGAAAAAGTCAAATCGGGAGCGACATTTGTATGGGGGCTATATCTAAATCTGAACCGATTTCCTCCAAATTCAATACCGATGGTCCTTGGCCAGAAAAAATAACTTCTGCCAAGTTTCATGACAATCGGACAACAATTGCGACCTGTAGAGTGCGAACAAGCTTAGATGGACAGAAGACGGACGGACGGACAGACAGACATCGTTAAATCGACTCAGCTGGTGATTCTAAGCCGATCGGTATAATTAAAGGTGGGTCTAGCTCGATTATTTCTTTGTGTTACAAACATTTGGCGCGAAACTAAATTATAATACCCTAGTCCACGAAGTGGTGTAGTGTATATACAAGTAAGGAAAGGCTAAAGTCGGGCGGGGCCGACTATATAATACCACACACCACTCCCTGCGTATGTACCTCGCTTTGATTACTGAACCCATTTATTTCATGGGAGCAATTTTATGTAGTTCATATAAATTATACAGTTACTATAAATTCATCTTTAGTCATATTTAACGAATATGGTTAATAATATGGTAATTGATCCAATTATGCGACAGACAAATACAAATTATACAGTAGTAATGGGATGAATCGGACCGACATTTCAAAAGCCTATAACTACATTTTGGGCCTGGTCCAAAACATGGGCCTATATATTTCTCATTCACGGTAGGTATTCCTGGTTGCAAAATACCATGATCTGCAAAATTTGATGAAGATCCGATGTAAGATGTAGTTTTTAGAGCTGTAATAGATCAGAATGGGACCCCATTTGGGTTATACCAAAGTATGGACATATGGGCATCTCCCAAACAAGTAAGGAAAGGCTAAAGACGGACGGACTTTCTATCTCATTACAATTCAATTCGTTAAAAAAGTGAAATCGGGAAGGATTTTTGCATCCTGTAAATGTATGTGTTTGACAAACAATTTTAAATCGGAAAGGACATTTGTATGGGGGTATATTGAAACCTGGAACGATGTGACCCGCTTTCACAATCTATGTTTATTGGTGAAATATAATATGTAAAGTTTGGCCAAAATCGGTTAAACATTCGGGAGCAACATTTGTATGAGGGCGATATATAAATCTGAACCGATCTTACCCACTTTCACCATAGGTTGGATTATAAGATGTTGTGCCAATTTTAAAGAAAAACGGGTACAATATGTGGATTTTAAAGCGGAAAAAGTCAAATCGGAGGGACATTTGTATGTGGGCTATATCTAAATCTGTACCGATCATACCCACTTTCAGCATAGGTGTTTCTAGTTAGATTATAAGATGTTGTGCCAAATTTAAAGAAAATCGGGTTCAAGATGTGGTTTCTAGAGCGGAGGGAGTGCCATTTGTATGGGGCTATATCTAAGTCTGAACCGATCTTACCCAGTTTCAGCATAGGTGTCCTAGTTCGATTATTATTTTTTTTTTTTCACTGAACCAACACTCAGGGGATGTCCCCTATAAATGCAGTGCATTGCGTTGGTGGAAGGAAGATCAGGTATGGTAAGGAGGAAAGAGGGAGTAGTGTCTGTTGACATCTGTTTTGAATCTCTGAATGTCGTAATTGGAGGGAAAGATATTTAACGGAAGTCGATTCCACATACGGATAGTACGGGCGAAGAACGAATTTATTCTGTAATGTGTAGTGCGGCCGGTTGTCCAATCGACAACAAATGGGTGAGCGTTCTGGAGAGTCGCGTATCTCTACCGAACGTTCTCACGGGCGGTATGAGATCACGAATTTCCGAAGAACAAACACCATGAAAGTATCGATAGAACAATGACACACAACCAACATTACGACGGTGTTCAAGGGAGACAATAGAATTGTCATCACCTATCAACACCATCGCCCTCCTCTGGACACGGTCAAGTAGCTCCAGTGATGAAGCTGGAGCACCCGACCATATATGGGAGTTGTATTCCATCTTTGGTCTGATGTAGGTAGTGTAGATATTGAGAAGATCAGAGAAAATCGGGTACAATATGTCTTTTCTAGAGCGGAAAATGTCAAATCGGGAGCGACATTTGTATGGGGGCTATATCTAAATCTGAACCGATCTTACCCAATTTTTGCATACGTGTTTCTAGTGCGAACAAGCTTAGATGGACAACAGACGGACGGACGGACAGACATACATCGTTTAATCGACTCAGCTGGTGATTCTAAGCCGATCCGTATACTTAAAGGTCGATTATTTCTTGATGTTACAAACATTTGGCGCGAAACTAACTTATAATACCCTAGTCCACGAAGTGGTGTAGGGTATAAAAAACGAAAGTGTCTGTCAACCGCGTTTACAATGCGTGCGATTGTTTCGTATAGAGTCAGTCGAGCAGTTGAACAAACTGGTTCTCCCACAAAAGGAAACGTCAAATCCTGAGTAAATCTATAATAGAGTTGCCATACATTAGTAAGCACATAAATAAACCTTATACATTTAGAAAAATTATTATGGCTATTTATAGATCATTACATTTTACATTAGGTAATATTTTAACAAATCTTTTTCTTTTTAATAACATTGTAGTATTACGTTTTCTTTGTTCCTTATATCAATACAATATTAAAATTAAAAAAGTTTTCAAATATGTGCAATATAATTGCGTTGCTTACGAATCTGTGATAAATGATATGTGACAATAGATTAAATTCCAAAGACAAGCTATACAACATGATACGCATTTTAACAAAACAAAAATCTGGTCTTCATTTAGTTCATATAAATGCCCAGAGTTTAAATAATAAACTGGATAAATTTCGGCATATTTTCACCAATTCCAATATTGACGTTATATGTATCTCAGAATCATGGTTTCACACTACAGTACAAGATTCTATATACAATATACCTGGTTATACTCTTTACCGTGCCGACAGAGAATCTAATACGGGAGGGGTCTGTAATATACGTTCGAAATGGAATCAAATCCGATGTTAAATTGAGAACGGAAAATGATAGTCAAATTGAGTAAATATTCGTGCAAATCAGTTCAGCTGACGGAAACGAAATACTCATTGCTATTGTATATAGACCAAATAATTATATCGATTACGGAACATTGATAATTAATATTCAAGAAGCATCTCTGTCATATAACGATATAATTATCGCTGGGGACTTCAACAGTAATGTTTTGACATCTAAAAGACTGACGGATTCAATGGATATACTTGGTCTTTTTTAAGTAAATACAACTATTCCGACGCATTTCCCAGTCTGTCAGATTTATTTTTTGTGAACCAAGAGCCAAAAGTGTTACTATATGACCAGTTATCCGCATCCATTTTTTCAAGGCACGATACTGTTCATGACATATGATGCACGCACTAAAAAAGAAACTACTTTCATGTTCAGTGGAATATGATATATGACTTTCCATCGGCCGATGATCAAATTGATTTTATCCAATGCAATGCATATCACATTTTTAATAATAAGTTCAAATTCAGAAATAAAACATCTGATAGAAAAAGCGTGATCTATGTGATCTATGATTTATTTAAAAGTGTAAGACGTGAAGTAAACAAATCTAATCAAAATTTGCATTGGCGATTAATTCCAAGTCGAAATGGAAAGAAGTACTCAGTATAGGCATTGGAAAGATTAGAGAACATAAACGACTTATTTGTAGGTGAAGACACAACCATTAATTATGTGAATATTTACTCTGATTGTTGTAGTGCCCCAATCAAATCAATTCTACTTTCGAAGCGTCAATAACCAAGAGTTGATAAATAGTTTTATGGCGATAAAATCAAACGCGGTTGGAATGGATGATCAGTACCCTCAATTTATTAAATTATTATTCCTGAAGCTTCTACCATACATAACGTATCTATTTAATATAATAATGACATTCACAGTTGCATGGAAAAGGACTAAAATAATTCCTATACCAAAGGCTAATAGTGAATTCCGACCAATAGCAATTCTGCCATTTTTATCAAAATATTGGAACATCTAATGCACATACAATTGATTGAGTATATTCACAAAGCAGCACTCCTTACACAACGACAATCTGGATTTACATCAAATCGGAGTTGTGTTACAGCACTCGTTGATGTAATTGAAAATATTAGATCAAACATAGATAATAATATGGTATCTTTTCTCGTACTCTTAGATCATAGTAAATCTTTTGATACTGTCAACCATTTAATCCTTCTAGTAAATTGGATAAATTGTTCTATTTTTCAACATCGGCATTCAATCTTGTGAAGTCTTGCTTGAGCAACCGTTCACAGAGTCTATTTTTGAATAACACATTTTGAAACGAGCGGCACGTAAATATAGTTGCACCACAAGGCTCAATATTGGAACCCTTATTATTTTGTATATATATAAATGATCTTCCAAACGTTCTACAACATTGTAAAATACAAATGTATGCTGACAACGTTCAGTTGTACAAGTTAACACGAAATACATTCATTCCATATTTAATACGAAATACACTAAATCCATGCACGCGCCGTCATATTCAATCTGAATAATATCACTACTCAACAAAATGAAAAAAATTTCATGTACTCCGGATGCGATAATTTTTTCTGTGTAGATAACCTTGACATGAGCTCGAAAAACGCAATAAAAATTTTTTTTTCGTTTGGTTTTTTTTTATTTTTTTTTTTTTTAAATTTTAAAATTTTTTTTTTTGGTAAATTTGTTTCGTCCGGCATAACTCGGGAACCACTAGCCCGATTTAATTGAATTAAATTTTAGAAAATTTAAAATTACAATTCCCTTAATCTGTTCATATATTGTTTTCCTATACAAGCAACAGTTTCCAAGTTAAAAATGAATATATAAAGGAAAAAACTTATCTTTTGCCTAAAGATTTAATTTTTTTTTTTTAAAAATCCATAAAAAATCCAAAATGAAAAAAAATGTCAAATCTTATTACTTTTACGTAAAGCCACATAACCTATGAGCAAAATGAGACAAAGATCATGAAAATCGATGCACGCGTTTCGCTTTTATTCGCAATTGAGTAAAGGTATGAATTTCAAAAATTTGCTCGACATATGCACAACTTTGTCTATGGTAAGGTTTTTTCTTTTTTTTTTATTCTCAGAGTTAACAAAACGGAATAAACAAAGGGTTATTTAATTTTTATGATTGCGTAAGCAAAGTAATAAACGCTAATAAATGTGCGTGAACAATTAAAAGGAAAAAAGGAAAGGGGACTTTTTTAATTATTTGGGTTTTCCGTTGGCTACCTGTATGATTTTTTTACAGAAATGCAACCCATATTTAAGGGTGGTCATTATTCGGAAAATTTAAGACTCACACATGGTGAAACAGGTATGTAGCCACCGTAAAAAAATATACACCCATTTATAAGTACCTTTCAGTAAAATACTAAACAATACACAGTATAAATAGGTCTTCATTGATCGATTTTACTCATTCAACAAGTGTCGACGAACGCGATAGTTAAAATGAGCAAACGTTCGCGAGGATTTGAATGCAATACCAATCCAAGTAATTTTTGTTACATGTGCGCCATGCTCGTCACTCACATCGCCCAGGTTGTCCGGAAAGAAGTCCAAGTGCGAGTGTAGAAAATGTATCTTAAGCGACATATTTGCTCTAATTTTTTTATAATTTTGGAGTAGTTGTTCGACGATCTCTCTGTAATTTGAGCTTTTGTTGTTTCCAAGAAATCCGGAAACAATTTGCCGAAATGAGTTCCAAGCTGCAGCTTCATTTGGTGATAAAATGTGCTCAAACTGTTGGTCTTGCAACAACTTTTTAATTTGCGGACCGTCGAAAACGCCTTCCTTAATCTTTGCCGATGAAAGGTGAGGAAAAATGGTTTTTAAATAGGCGAACGCTTCGCCATCTTTGTTGATAGCTTTCACGAAGTTTTTTATGAGTCCGAGCTTTATTGAAGAGGTGGGAGAAAAACATTTTCCTTTTTTATGAGTGGTGTATATTTCACGTTGTCGCTGCCGGGGATGAAGTTAACTCTTTCTGTCCAACTCCTCCTGGTGTAATGATGTTGACGATCGCGGCTGTCCCAAAGGCAGAGAAAACAACAGTACTTTGTGAATCCACCTTGTAATCCACAAAGGATACCGATAACCTTAAGGTCGGCACAAACTTTCCAATCGTGCCTCTCATAGTTAAGTCACTTTAGTAGATTGTCCATGACTTCGTATGTTTCCTTGGTGTCAACGGCATGAGCAATTGGAATCGAAGGTTTCTCGTTGCCGTTGTGCAGTAAAATTGCTTTAAGGCTCTGCTTGTTGCTGTCGATGAAAAGACGCCACTCTCCTGGATCGTAAGAGTGCCCGAGTTCACCAAATAATCCGGGAATGTCCTTACAAAAACAGATGTTGTCTTTTTTTGTGTAGTACCTTGCGTATGGTTCATGACGCTTCCTGTAGATTGTTGTCACCACACCAGGAGCCAAGAAACCGAACTGTTGCGTGCGCGATGCATGCAACTCTGCATCTTCCTTGGAGAGTTTCAATTCTCTAACCCATTCGTTCAGTTCTGCTTGGGAACATAAGCGTTGACCTCCATGCAATGTATATGTTGACTCGCATTCTGATGTGGTTTCTACTGTAGAAGTAGCAATCTGTTACATTGCAAAGCGGAGCTCTCCAAAGCATTGGCATGATGATTCTCGGCTGTCGTCTGAAAGAATTTCAATAATAAGTTATATATGTTCTTGAATTTCGTAATCTACACTTACCTTGAGTCAGCTAGCTGTACGTAGCACCTTGGACATAGAGCACTTGGTGTCCACCGCTCATCTATGTTTGAGACCTTTAAATTGAAGCTCTCTTCAAATGAATCTCTCAATTTAGGTGAAAAACAACGCTTGTTTTTTTTCAGAAACGTATTCTCCGCACATGTAACAAAAATTACTTGGATTGGTATTGCATTCAAATCCTCGCGAACGTTTGCTCATTTTAACTATCGCGTTCGTCGACACTTGTTGAATGAGTAAAATCGATCAATGAAGACCTATTTATACTGTGTATTGTTTAGTATTTTACTGACAGGTACTTATAAATGGGTGTATATTTTTTTATGGTGGCTACATACCTGTTTCACCATGTGTGAGTCTTAAATTTTCCGAATAATGACCACCCTTAAATGTGGGTTGCATTTCTGTAAAAAAATCATACAGGTAGCCAACGGAAAACCCAAATAATTAAAAAAGTCCCCTTACCTTTTTTCCATTTAATTGTTCACGCACATTTATTAGCGTTTATTACTTTGCTTACGCAATCATAAAAATTAAATAACCCTTTGTTTATTCCGTTTTGTTAATTCTGAGAATAAAAAAAAAGAAAAAACCTTACCATAGAAAATGTGCATATGTCGAGCAAATTTTTGAAATTCATACCTTTACTCAATTGCGAATAAAAGCGAAACGCGTGCATCGATTTTCATGATCTTTGTCATTTTGCTCATAGGTTATGTGACTTTACGTAAAAGTAATAAGATTTGACATTTTTTTTCATTTTGGATTTTTTATGGATTTAAAAAAAAAAATTTAAATCTTTAGGCAAAAAATAAGTTTTTTCCTTTATATATTCATTTTTAACTTGGAAACTGTTGCTTGTATAGGAAAACAATATATGAACAGATTAAGGGAATTGTAATTTTAAATTTTTTAAAATTTAATTCAATTAAATCGGGCTAGTGGTTCCCGAGTTATGCCGGACGAAACAAATTAACCAAAAAAAAAAATTTTAAAATTAAAAAAAAAAAATAAAAAAAAAACCAAACGAAAAAAAATTTTTATTGCGTTTTTCGAGCTCATGTCAAGGTTATCTACACAGAAAAAATTATCGCACCCCGAGTACATTTTGACTGTTGACTAGTGTATTTAACGGGAATAATACTGTGCAACTTGCATTTGCTGAGTTACACGCGCAGACATATTTACCGAGAATTGTATCTAGCAACACATTGCAGTTTCCGTTCCCATTGCCATGGGCAAGTTCTTCTGTGAAATCACGCCACTGGCATGGAAGTGCAGAGTAAGCATAAAATGATGTCAAGCCAACTAACAAAATCATCTTTAGAAAATGTAAGTTTCAGTCTAAGTTTGGTTTTATTTTAATAAAGACGCGCGTCGCGCATAAAGCACCCGAGCTAGTGTTTTTTATTTAATAACTGGCGCCCGAGAAAATTTTAAGTGTTAAAAATAAAAAAACCTTGTAAAGGTTAAAGTTATTTAATCACAAAAAAAACGAAAAAAAAACTTGTAAAAGTTAAAGTTATTTAATCAATAAAATAATTAAATAATATTGGTTTAAACAAACTAAATCAACAAAATAAAAAAACCTTGTAAAGGTTAAAGTTTTCAAGAACATTGGTTTAAACAAACTAAATCAACAAATAAAAAAACCTTGTAAAGGTTGAACAAACTAAATCAGCAAAATAAAAAAAACCTTGTAAAGGTTAAAGTTTTCAAGAACATTGGTTTAAACAAACTAAATCAACAAAATAAAAAAACCTTGTAAAGGTTGAAACTAAAAATAAAAAATAAACTAAACATTAAGGAAGTGATTGCTTATCTACCGACGCTGACGGTTGCAAGAGAAGGATCATCAAAAACACAGCAGAGGAAGCTTGCGCACCAGTTTAGACTCCAAGGAAGGGCCCCCCAGTAAGGCAATGAAAAGGACGGCTTTGAAAACCAGCCCAGCCTTGTTATTGTAAGTGATTATTTTAAGTATTTTTAGTATATCACAGAACAGAATGTTTTTTTTTTGATAAAAATAATCAAATCATAATATAAAAATACAAATATTTGTAACTTTTTCTCTAAGAAAAAAAGGGAAGTGAAATTTTGTAACCCTAAAAAATAAAAGAAAAACCTAAGTTGAGAATAAAATCAGTAATAATTCATATTTATGGTTGCTTGTATGAAAAATAAATTTGAAGAGTAAACAGATTAACAGAAACTTAAGTCCGTAGATAGTATTTTATTTTGTACAAAGAAAATTATCTTTTTTTAAAGAAAAAAAATCGGAAATTTAAACTAAAATGGCAAACCCGGCAAATCTTATAAGACCCCCTATTCTCAATGTGCTCCAACCGGGAAACGCGGACAATGATAATCGTGAAATCTTGATGAGAATGATTCGAGAAGAGGTCAGTCGACAAGCAAGTCCTCCGTCAGATTTCATCGCGGCTACTGATGAGACTATTAGACCCGAGCTCATGAATGACTTATCGGCTCTCGATAAGATCCCGGACATTGTTAAGAGTCTTAGGGATTTTTCTGGCAACCCAGTGGAGTTTAGCTCCTGGAGAAAAAGCGTAGAAAGAGTGTTGAAAATCTTCCAGAACATTAGGGGTACACCTCGATATTTCGGTATCATAAGCGTCAAAAGGGACAAAATAATTGGAAGCGCGAACGCTGCGCTAGAATCATACAGCACTCCTCTTGAGTGGAATGTCATCTCCCGCTGCCTGTCCCTTCACTTCGCGGACAAAAGGGACATAACAACCCTTGAATATCAGCTCACATGTCTGGTTCAGAATAACAAGTCAATACAAGAATATTACCAGGAGGTTTACAATCACCTTTCTTTAATCTTGGGTAAAATTTCTTCCATAGAAATTTCACAGGAATCTATGGCTATCCTTTCAAAAACGTACAGAGACAGGGCGCTCGACACGTTTATTCGAGGATTGAACGGGAACCTGCGAAGTCTTTTAGCAATAAAAGAGCCCGCAGATCTCCCACAGGCTCTTCACCTTTGCCTCAAGTTAGGGAATCAGGAAATGAGGGCGAGCCACGCACAATTTTCTCAAAATGCCATGAAGAAAGTCACGAATACCTCGGTTTACCCACCCCCACTCCCTAGGAAACCACATGCAAATCGAACATTTTATCCTCAGCTGGCACATCTGCCACGACCTATCCAACCTGTCGATTATCGAACAAATCCTCTTTACTATCATCAACCTGCACCACAGCGGTTACCTATGCATTTTCGACAACCTCTTCCTTATTACTCATATCCTGTCCCACCTCAACCAGGCCCTCCTCGCCAGTTCCTGCCGCCAAAACCCCAACCGAAACCAGTCCCTATGGAAATCGACCAAAGCTTACAAACGAGAAACGTAAACTATATGAATAGACCCCGAGACAACGATTTCTCAGGTAAAAGGCCTGGACCGGAACAACAACAGCATAATAAATATCAGAGGAACTTTAATATTGAGACCGCCGAAGATAAAAATAGTCCTGTCGAAAATATGTCGATGAATCATATCAACGGGCAAACATGGAGCTATGATTATTCTCATGATCAAAATTCTCCATTTGATTACTATGCCGATAGTCAACTGCAGTGCTATGATCAACAATATTCTGATCAAGTAAATCCAGATGCAGCAGATACGCCATCATATGAGCACCAACATTTCTCCGACATACATTTTTTAGATTAACCCACTCATCGCTTCCCTATTTTGAATGTAAAACAGAGGGGGGAGTGATTTTAAAATTCCTAATAGATACTGGCTCAAATAACAACTTTATTCAACCTACTTTGGCAAAGAATCCTAAGCGAAATAACGAAATTTTTTTGCAAGCACCATCGCTGGGGATGTGCAAATATCAGAACACGTCATAATAAATCTATTCGGACTTGAGAACATTCCACTAAAATTCTTCGTTCTACCGATGCTTAAATCTTTTAATGGCATTTTAGGGAACGACAGTCTTAAAGCACTTTCAGCTGTCATTTATACCAAGCATAATTATATGACCATTATGGATAAAGTGAAAATTAATATCAAACAACTAATTTCAAGAGCAGTAAACAATATACGTCCTAATACAGAGAAAGTACCGCATATTAAATGTGAAATGGTTGAAAAAATCACATCAAAGTTTCCAAATTTGTTTGCCGACCCAGATACTAAACTAACATTTACCACAACCGTACATAATCGTATTTAGTCCAAACCAAATGGACCACGCTGAACATCTCACCACTATCTTCCGAACGTTGGAGCAAGCTAATATGAAAGTCAATCTTGAGAAATGTAAGTTTTTTAAAACAGAACTGGAGTTTCTAGGATTTACTGTAACTTCAAAAGGACTCACTACAACTCCGGCAAAAATAGAAGCTATTAAAAATTTCCCAACACCTAAAACAGTTAAAGATTTACGATCATTTTTGGGCCTTGCTGGGTACTACAGAAGGTTTGTCAAAGATTATGCCAAGGTCGCAAAACCCCTGTCATCCCTTTTAAGGGGGGAGAATGGACGGCTGTCCAAACAAAAATCGGCTCAAAAGCTGGTGGAATTAGACGAGGAAGGGATAGAGACAATACAAAAACTGAAAAATATTCTTCTATCTAGAGAAGTCATGTTAACGTATCCAGACTTTAAAAAAGAATTCGAACTAACCACAGATGCCTCCAATTATGCGCTGGGAGCTGTACTCTCACAAGATGATAGACCAATTACATTTATCTCGAGAACATTATCAGAGGCTGAAGAGCATTATGCAGCCAACGAAAAAGAGATGCTGGCAATAATATGGGCTTTGGACACGCTAAGGAATTACTTGTATGGCTCATCAAAGGTTAACATTTTTACGGACCACCTACCACTCACGTACGCACTAAATAACAAAAATAACAATAGTAAGCTCAAACGATATCGGGCAATACTGGAAGAATATAATTATGAACTAAAATATAAACCGGGTAAGATGAACGTAGTTGCTGATGCACTATCGAGACCTCCGATAGCTACAAATGTAAATTCACTGACAGTCACCCAACATAGCCATGAAACCTCGGCGCATAACCTTATTCAAATGGCTGGATGCCCTATTAACGTCTTCAAAAATCAAATTTTTTTTATTGACGGGAGAAACGTCTTCATATGAATTCAAAATAATATTTCCGACCTACCACCGACATTTGATAACGGAACCAGTCTATAACAAAGAGAGTCTTGTCGACATACTAAAGAGATACTTGAATCCTTCGGTAATAAATGGAATATTTGCGGAAGAAAGAATATTTGGCATAGTGCAAGATTTATATGCTGAACATTTTGGCCTTTATGAAATCCGTTACAGCCAAACCCGCGTTGACGACATTACCAATCCTACAGAGCAATTCGAACGCATGCTAAAAGAACACCAAAGAGCTCACAGGAACGCTCGAGAAAACCGGGTTCAACTACTGGAGAAATGCTATTTTCCGAAAATGAACGCAAAATTGAATGCTATCGTAAAACAATGTGCTGTTTGCAGAGAACAAAAGTATGACCGTCGACCAAACAAGCCGGAGCTCGGCGAAACTCCAATACCACAGTATCCGGGGCACATATTACATGTGGACATCTATAACACTGAAGGAAAGCTTGTTTTGACAGCTTTGGATAAGTTTTCAAAGTATGTTCAGACCAAATTGATTAAATCAAGATCCGTTGAAGACATTAAAGAACCGCTTCGTCAACTCCTGTATTCCTTTGGGGTACCGAAATTAATTGTTGTGGACAACGAAAAGTCGTTCAATTCATCCACTATAAAGTTTATGCTAAATGATCAGTTGGGAATTGTAATTTACAAGACCCCACCATATTCGAGCTTTGTTAACGGTCAGGTAGAGAGGTTTCATTCTACCCTCTCGGAAATAATGCGCTGCCTAAAGACTAATAGCGTACATGAGTCCTTTGAGGAGCTAATTGACAAAGCAGTATACGAGTATAACAGCAGCTTTCACTCGACGATAGGCAAGCGCCCAATTGATGTATTTTTCGGCAGAAATTTAAAATCAGATCCTTAAAGGCCTAAACTCATCGTGCACTTTTTCCAACAGTGACCACATCCCTATTATTGAAGAGATCAGACCGGGAATGTTATTACTGAATGATTTCCATTCAAATGTTAATACATCCAATGGCGAATTTCCTCTAAACGGAACATTTCTCATTAAATTTAGAAACGAATCAATCATAATTAACGACAAAGTATTTCGTAGTATTGAACTACCAGCGCTAGAGGTGATTCCTGCTGTTGCGCAACTTCCCCCAGTAGAGCAGGAAAAACTAAACATTTTAACAATAGAGTCCTTACATGCCCTACATATTAATAACACACACGCCATTAAATCACTTCAACTGGGCGAGGTAATAAACAAATCTTCATCAGCAGTTCTTTTATTCTTAGTAATTATACTCTTTGTACTGGCCGTGCATTTCCGCAAAAGGAAAATAAATGTCATCCTTGGAAATGAAGAAATTGTTAACAAATTCAAATCCTAGTCTTGGAAATGCTCCTTTTTTCTAAGCGATTGAGGACAATCACACTTAAGCGGGGAGGAGTTAACACGAAATACATTCATTCCATATTTAATACGAAATACACTAAATCCATGCACGCGCCGTCATATTCAATCTGAATAATATTTAACGGGAATAATACTGTGCAACTTGCATTTGCTGAGTTACACGCGCAGACATATTTACCGAGAATTGTATCTAGCAACACATTGCAGTTTCCGTTCCCATTGCCATGGGCAAGTTCTTCTGTGAAATCACGCCACTGGCATGGAAGTGCAGAGTAAGCATAAAATGATGTCAAGCCAACTAACAAAATCATCTTTAGAAAATGTAAGTTTCAGTCTAAGTTTGGTTTTATTTTAATAAAGACGCGCGTCGCGCATAAAGCACCCGAGCTAGTGTTTTTTATTTAATAACTTACACAAGTACCCATATAGATAATGTAGACATAAACGATGACTTAATTAGGCTATACAACTGGACATGCAACCTCCTGCATCAACCCATCAAAATCGAAATACATGATAATTTCAAGAATAAATAGATCAATTGAAGTATATTGCATCCTGAAAGTCAATAACTTACCAATAAAGCAAGTAACATCATCATCAAATCTGGGGGTCACTTTCAATGAACGCCTTTCCTGGTCGAGCCATATCTATATAACAGTTGGTAAAGTATACGGAATGTTAAGAAATTTCTGGGCTGTGCAAAACTCAACATCTTTGATCCCTTCAAAAGAATTCAATTTGCCAGATCCAATCAGGGTAAAAGGATTATACAACAAAGATTCAAAAGCCTAATGTCTGAAAGATAATTCTTAATTTATTCAGTACGCCTTTGGAACAATCTTCCAAATTGTATTCAAATTATAAGCAACGCTTTTGTATTTAAAAAGGAACTTGCAAAACTATTTCTGTAAATTAAAAATAAACAAACACCATTAATTGTTATTCTTTTTCTGCTATCTTTGGTATTATTATATTTCTTACATTTACAAAAAAATGTCTAATCTTAAAACTGCTATTAATTACAACAACAAGATTTTATTCTTGTTGTGCTAGTAATTCCTAATAAATAAATGAAATGAAATAAAATATCATTATATTCTGACAACAATTACGGTCTTTACTTTGATTACAAGAATAGATGGACAGACAGACGGACATTCCTAAATAGACTCAAAAGTTATTCTAAGTTGATCGGTATAATTAATAATGGGTCTATCTCGCTTTCTTTTGGGTGTTACAAACAAATAATTAGAGTCATGTAAAATCTGTTTGTTCTGTTTGACATCATTTGATCAATAATGAAAAGGACCATCAAGACAGACGCGACACGACAGTCGCTTTGACAGTAGTGCAGTCTCAATATTCAATATTCAAATAAGAACGCACGGGAGTCACCATGCCATTTCTAAATATATTTGCATTCTATTAAATAAATACTAAATTCATAAAAAATGGAGAATGGATTCCCACTCTAAAAATTGTTCCTTCCCTTTTCCCAAAATTGGCAAATAAATTTCGTAATGGGGGTGATCGAATGACAGAACGAGCCGGTAAACCAGTCGAAAGCCGCCGCCGATAATGCTGGTTCGGCTTGTAACTCTGAGTATAAGACGATTATATCAATTACTTTGTAGTATACGTCAATCTACTTTTGCTCTATATATTTTGGTGGTGGAACTGACAGACTGACGACTATCTGAGAAACTTAGAATTTACTTAAACAATATATGTGTTTTTTTGCCTTAACTGTCCTGTCCACCTCATCACGTATTCAACCATTGTCCGAGTATCTTGGCCGGGCACACAGAACAAATGAACTTTTTTCGAAAAAAGCATTACAAGGACATGTTTAATTTAAAACTGAGCGCCTATTTGCTCGATACATGTAGTTTTGCATACAAATTCCGTGAACACAAATGGATACTGATGTTGGTGTTTGAGTTTGAGTATGCACATGAGCACATCGGTTGAAATTCACATGGATGATCTCGAGTAAAAGAGGCGAGGTAGGTGCATAGTTCGATGTGCATATAAAGGTGAAAACTGGGGCAACTAGAAGCATGTAAGAAAACTGCAACAACCACTGCACAGTGGTTTGAAATCGATGTCAATGGGAATTAATTCAGTAACTTGTGTGCGAAAAAATATCATGACCAAATTTCAGATGCTTAGAGCAATGGAGTTTTCCAGATAATTTGCAAATTTTGGATCCCTAGCGGGTATGGGAGCACTGCCCACACTTTTTCAATAAAGGTTTATTATTTACAAGGAACACTGCTGTTGATATGATTCCATGCTTCCCAATTCTACGTAACCATCTTACATAACTATTTGACGGTAGAACTTAATAGAGGCTTTGTTGTAAATTGGAATTTCTTAGCTGCAGACACAACAATACTTAGTGTATTAAAATAGTCTCCTGCAGCGAATGGAATTTAATACTTTCGCTGTTGTTATTCCCATTTCGCAACTCACTTAGACATTGAATATTCTTCGTGTAACACCTTTTTTGCAAGTACACAAAGGATTCACAAGCCATGATGATATTGCATTAGATAGAAAATATTTGCTCGCCTTCACATAGAATTTTTATGTGAGACGCCATTCCGTTGTCGGCAAGCATATCGAATCGATAAGCGAGAAGAGTATCTTCTTACACAGGAGTTACTTCATCAGCAAAAATGGCATTTACACGAACCGGTGAAGAAGTCGTCACACTGGCTGACACAGATAAATACAGAACAATGACTTTTCATAGAATTGAATGATTGACAAATCAATCATTGTCCTAAAGCCATTCACTTCTTCTGTTTGCAGATAGTGAGTACCAAGTGACAGGTTTTATAACCTGCAGCACCGACAATATCAAATGTAGTCCATAGAAGAACAAGTAAAATCAGGTATTGTTGGGGATTTTTGGGCATAGTAAAGGCAAATGATCTTCGACTGGCATATAATTCCACACAAGGATAGGGGAATTTGCTCATCTTTTTAGCCAAATTTCCAAAAGTAATTCGCGTTTTGGAAAAAAATTATCTATTTGCAATTATCTAGGTGCAATTTCGTGCTGGCATAATTTACTCTTCATTCTTTAAAAGCTTTTGGTGGAAAAATGTTATGTTTCAAATCATGGCACCTGATACAACCCTGTGTATTTTAGCATTTTGATTGTCAATTCACATTCATATAATCAGGGCCGTGCGCAGGATTTTGACATGGGGGGATGGTTTTCAATTAATCTTACAAAGAGTAAAGGTTTAAAAGTACATTTCAGACAAATTATTTAAAAAGTATTTACAAATTCTTAATTTTATAGCTATAAAAGTCTAGAAAGATTGTAAAAATATTTATTTGAAACCTCTCTGGGGGTGGAACCCACAACACCCCCCCCCCTCTTCACATGAACATGCAACTATAAATTTGACAATCATAATATTGAAATGAAAAAAAATTAATCAGCTGTTCGAGCGACACTACCCCTGTTATTGTGCCAAATATTTATTACAACCAAACCAAGGCGTATTTATAAAGGTGATAGCAGGAGCCAAGCTGAAATTTTTTTTATTCAAAAGTAACCGAAACTGTCAAATCCCATATATTTTGCTTTGACAGTATGGCTCACCATTCAAAAAATTACTTGTATTTTGTTGTTGTTCTAGTGCTATCACCTGTATAAATACGCCTTGAACCAAACTATGTATGTATGTACGTTTGGCACAAATACAGCTTTGACACTGTAAGAAACAAAAATGTCTAATAATTTGTATTATTATTATAAGTATTCGACATTTTTATTCGATATATAATAAATCTGTAAAGAAAAAAAGCAACGATTCTTGTATTATGGACAAAATTAGCCAAAAACAATTCCTGATAAAATATGGTACGGCTGTATCTACGCTGCTCCTCTCCATCATCCAAAACTCAAATCCCAGTTCTTCCAAAGAGAGTCTGCGATGAAAATGCTGATGTGCTGTCCAAATCACGAAAGCATTTCATACGAATATATTAAGCATTGCTGCGAATAGGCCTACAGGTCATCTATTGGTCTTCCGCTTGCAATCATATGTGGTAACCAGTTGGTCGAGGGTATCCACCCCTGCCTTTGAATAGTTATAATACTCTTATTTCATATTTCCTCTGGTGAAGCCACAATATCAATTTTCACAATGATGCGTACGTACGTAAAAAAAGTAATTGTCAAGAAATTTCATGCCGATATTACTAATACACGCCAGATTCGCTGAGTTAAAAACGCGTTTGGCCAAAATTCGCCCAAAATACAGGATGAGGAATAAATAATAACAAAATTACATGAAGAAAATCCCAGACCCCCAGTTTGTTCAATTAATATATTTTCAGTTAAATATCTTATAATTTTAGTGCGAAAACTCTTAGGCAAAGCCAAGAAAAAATGAAAAAGAAATTACGTTTTTTAAACATATTCACCTGTTTTGTTGTGTTAAGTCGACTTTTTCTTGTCATAGATTTGTTGTTTCTATGTGCTCCGTTTCGAGATTACTTGCTCAAATTGAAAACTACAACCGAACCAAATAATTGTCACATAGTGGTTTTTAAAAAACTTTGTTTTTATTTAGGAAAATTTTAACAAATGATCTTAAAGTTTAAACAAAAAATCTAATTTTCAAATGGGTGAAAATGTGTAATACGAAAATAATAGAACCTTTCTGCGCATTACGAACAAATATATACAAATATGTCAGAAAAATATAAAAACAAAAAACTACAAATTGTACTTTTCTTTTATATCGAAAATTATTATTATTATTATTATTATTGTTATTTGGGCTAATTTCTAAAACATACCCGATTGTCCGATATCTCACAATAATCCATTGGCCCTTGCATAATTTAAATTTTTGAAAAAACTCAATCATGTGTTTTTTTCTATTTAATGCATCTGGTTAATTTTTTTATTTTGCAGATTGATTTTTAGATTTAACAAAAATAGATAACTGCTTTACTGAAACAAGAATTTGGATTGTCCGCCGCTGTCACGCACTGGAGTCCGTAGTTTCGGTTCAAATAGAGTATATGAGCTCGTTTGGCGGCAATCCTCCAAGCATATAGACCATAATGAGACTTTTTAACAGTTTTGCCCAGCATGGGACAGTCAAACGAAGACTTTACCACCGAAACGCTTCAGTTCGGAGGGAGGAAACAGTCGCTGCTGCCATACAAAACAATCCAAGAGTTTCGACAAGAAGCTTATCTGCAAACACTCATTTCAGTCATTTGTCCATAATGATTTGGACTTATTCCCATATAAAATTCAAATGGCCAACAAACTGAATGCAGCAGACTTGCCGATTGGTGCAACTCCACACATAGCCCGACCTGTTATGACAGAATTGCGACGCAAATTTCCCAGTAGGCTAATATCGAGAAACTCCACATTCCGTTGGCCGCCCAGGTCGCCTGACCTTACTGCACCTGACTTTTTTTGTGGGGTTATTGCACACAGGAAGTCTACAGAACCAACAAATGAATGAACTAAATCCATTCGAGAAACAATTGCGGCTATTCCTGTCTCAAGTCTCCAAGCAGTAATGAACAACTTTTTGGTAAGATGCCGCACATGCATCAACGGCCAGGGGGGCATTTAAAATCCATTATTTTTAAAACTAATAAACTATATTAAAACTATACTTAACAAAATTGAATGTGCATTTACACAAATAAAAAATGAATTTCATACACCGAAAAAAAGTTATTCGAGTTTCTTAACGTAGCAAATATTCATCAAGATTTGGAAAATGATTACAGGGCTGGTTTTTTCAAATAACAGACTCTACATTGAGAATTGCATCGGCTGAACAAAATGAACTATTTCCGAGGTAGAATTTAACTTCCGGTGGATTACATATACCTTGGGAAGCCTAATGCTGGTTGGTATGTTTAAATTACCCTCCCATGAACATTAAAGTGGTTTTTCAATGTTCCGACTAAGCTGAAAGTTTGGTTTGTTTTATGGGTTCTCGCAAAATATTCACTTTAATCACTGTCCGTTCGTGAGCTGGACGCTTTCAAAATAACCTTTTCACTTTCAAAAATTCGATGCTGATTTTTAGGATTTTAGCTTATATTTGATTTACTCTTTATAAAATCCACATTTGGTCTAATTTCCTATTTTCATACAAGGGTGAGAAATTATTAAGGGAAGCCCAATATATTACCATATGGATAGCAATCAGATAGATACCCGCAACAAATTACACAAATTTTGTTTAATTTATCATGAAATTTTGCATTAAAAACGTAATTGTTCAAATTCTATCACTGGGTTCTCGCTATTTTTTGGGTAAGAATAAGGTATATTTGATTCGTGTCCATCCTGAAACTTAAAATGTATACAGAAAAATATATCGTATCTTTACAAATTAAAATAAAACAATTTTTAGTAATTTTTTCTAACGATACTGATATCGTCTGAGAGGTTTCCATCTTCTCTTTACAAGAACTAAAAAAGTGGATAAAGAACTATAAAAATTAAAAATTTCAATATTCCTTGTATGTACTGAAAACCATATATTTAATGTTTTCTCTGCAAGATATCAAAATTTCTGACTACGGTGTCACCGCACAATTATTTGACTTCACAAATATTTATAAATAAATAAAAGAGCTCATAAAATTCGTGATATATCTAAAAGAATATAGTTGTTTTAATATTTTATTTTCATACTTTGCTGAGCCACACAAAGGGTGGTTTAATTGTATGGGTCGATGTTGAATGTGAACATTTCTCAATTTCACACTAACTAAATTTGAACCATGGAAAGATACACAATCGAGCAACACGTTAAAGTTATTCAGCCTCATTACGAAAATTGGCGTTCAACTCAAAATAATTGTCCGAATGTGCGGAAAAACCGTGCAAAAATTTGAACAAACCGGGTCTGTAGGAGAAGTGAAAACACCAGTGCATGCTCGTACAGTTCGTACTGCAGAAATTACTGCTGCTGTTCGGGATAGTGTGGCTGAAGAGCCGTCCAGCTCAACTCGTCGTCGTGCCCAACGATTGTACCTCTCACGCTCGTCGTTGATGAACATTATGCATAAAGACTTGCATTCGCACGCTTACAAGGTGCAATTGACTTAAGAGCTAAAGCCTCTTGACCATTCCAAACGTCGTCAATGGTCAGAATGGTGGCAAGAAATGGCAACAGTGGATGATCAATTTTCGAAGAAACTCATCTTCAGTGATGAGGCACATTTTCACCTCAGTGGATTCGTCAATAAGCAGAATTGCCGCATTTGGGCGAATGATAATCCAAGAGTGATTGTCGAAAAACCAATGCAGCCACAAAGAGTGACTGTGTGGTGCGGTTTGTGGGCTGGTGGCATCATCGGGCCGTATTTTTTCCAAAATGAGGCCGGTCAGGCAGTTACTGTGAATGGTGTACGTCGATAAGGGAGCAACAATTCAAGTGCTAAAGGATGAGATAATTCGGCACATTAATGGCATAGAACCTCAATTATGCCTCAGCGTCATCGAAAATTTGGGCAATCGGATGAAGGTGTGCCGCCGAGGTCGCGGCTGTCATTTGGCCGATATTTTGTTCCATACATAATTGAACCATACTAATATTATCATAATAGAAAGAAATGACAATAACTTCCTAAATAGTTTGTGCTTTATTCAAAATCAACATCGGTCCTTAAATTTTAAACTCCATTTATATAAAATGAAAGATAAGTACATATTTCAAATGTCATGCTTCTATCTTCTTAAAATTGAAATAAAAATAAATACACCTTTTAAGGGGGAAAACTTGAAATAGTTCTTAATGCTAATCGACTACAGATGCATTTTTAATTATTTTTAACAGACATTCTTCTCTTTCATTTGATACATTTGTGTGTCCTGCAAAAGGGGAAAATATCACCAAATGGACAACTGAGGATATATATAGCTTTTCTACATATGATATCTAGTGCCATGTCATGGATATACAGTTTTGTTCAGCTCCAATAAACAAAATTTAAAATTGTCGGACGGACTCTTCTTTTATATCCAAAAAGATTTAAATTAATTTCATCATTCAAAAAGTATGATGTTATTATTATGAATATTATTGATTATTATTATGAGTTGAATGTACTGTTTTCTCTGTTTTAAAATTTTTCAGCTTAATAAAAACGTGAATTTTTTATTCTTTTGTCGTAAAAACGACCAGCCGGCAAACAAATTCGATGGTTAAAGAAAAACATTTTTAAGCAAACAAACACAATATAACTAACCATGCGCATTTGCAATATACTATGTACATTAAACCGGGTCGACTTGTATGGGAAGAAAAAATTCGGTTGTCCACATTTGAAATGAAAGCTTGGTTTGTTTTATGAATACTCCAAAAACATTTCTTATACATATATATTACCTTAGGGTTGCTAAAGAATGTTGCACCTTTTTACCAAATAAAAAGTAGGATAATAAACTATCAACGATTCCCCATCCAACAGTAGTTATCGTCATATATTAAAATCGGGACAAAAATGTCATTTGTTTATGAAATTTACCACAATTTACCACTAAAATCTCAAATAATTTTGCAACTATTAGAAATAGAATCATTGGATGAGAAATCACTCATATTTTATTTGTTGAAGAACTGAAAATAAATTGCCGTTTTTGAGTAAAACAGCTCTAGCTACGCAAAAATAAAATATATGTATAAGACACCTACGCTCTCACTATATGATGGCCGCAACTTATTTTCACCGAACTTCTTCAAATTGAGCACAACACGTTATATTTGAACTGGAAGCATTTATTGTGAAAGTGGGTTACTTCATACCATGTTTGTATATATGTATTCCGTTACAAATGTTCTTCTCGATTTGACAAATTGGGCCAGGTCGTATCATTCTATGATTAGAACACATACAAAAATCCTTCCCGTTTACACATTTTTACCGAATTGAATTGTATTCGGATAGGGCATTTAATTAATTTTTTTATTGGTGTATACCTAAAGTTATCATGTCTTATTCGATCCAACATTCACGTCTAATAATATCGAAAATCTAATTGAGCGCAAAATTAAAACATATCACTCTGGCAGTAAACAAGAAGAGACTTGAGAGCATTGATGGAGGTAGAGAAGGTACTAAATGTGTATTGAATAATAATACTAACAGCGAATTTGTGAACACCTCCTGTATATTTCCATAAAAAATTAATCTTGGAATATATGAATTTGCAAATGTCATTTATATTATGTATTTATGTCTCATATTGAATTCTGCCAGCATCGCTGATTGAGACATAATGCATATTTGTATATCATAGCATTCTCTAAAGTATTTCTTGTGATGTCCAAAAGAAAGATCTAAACAAACTTCACAATAATTTGGTAATTTAAATAAACAAGATCGGTGATTTAAGTGAATTCATTTCATTTATAATATGAAAATGAAATTAGAAAATATGTTTTTGAATTCTTATGGTTTTATGTTTTTGTTCAATAATCTCAAAAAAGTATAAAAATAATATAAATTTTTGGTAATGGTCGGCCAATCCAATCAAAAATTTTGCTGAAAAATTGTTTAACTTTTATAACTAACTTAGCTATGTATGTATATAAGTATGAAATGACCTTTGAACGTCTATAATACTGTTTGGAAGCGTCGATTTACGGAAAACGATTGCCCCGATTACCCCGAAATGGCGTTTCCAGCAGCATTTGCCAATGTTGCCACCGATTCAAAATCAACACCAAACAGTCATTCCTTGAGAATGTGTTGGCTTCTCCGATCCTCAAATGCGTCATTTGTATGTCCTCAAATGCGTCAGGTTTACTTCTTAACATAGCCGCAGAGATGAAATTCCGTCAGTGCGCACCGAACGAAGGCGAGGGCCGTGCCCACTAGCATGCCAGTCTTATCCATATCCATAATCTTACGACTGCGCAGCGTTGACATTGGTAATAAGATTGCTTTATTTTATTGAAAGTTTAATGTCGAGAGTACGCTTTTTAAGAATTGTAGACTTTATTCAAATTTATACAGACTTATTATTTAGTCGATTATAGTTATTAGGCCTGTTCGCTTGGGCTTACTAGCTTAATTTTTGTATGGAATTTACTCGCTTAACAAGAAAGTAGCTTACTACTCTCTTAGTCGTGTTGCCAGATTTTTCGTGTTAATCTATTTAAGAAAAAACCATTGTGTAACAACGTTGTCACCTTATCAAGTCTCTTAATTGTAAGCTAGTAAGCCCAATCGAAGAGCCCTATTGTTGAAAACGTACTTGATTATTTTATACCCCACTACTCAAATCAAATGCATTCTGCATTCATAATTCACTAACAACTATTTGTGCGTTCCGTTCTTTTTTTTTTGCAGTTATAAAGTCCCAAATTAATAAGCGTGCTCAGATTATGCATGGAGCTCTCCAAATCACTTTGGCGCAACTTCCTTCATTATTATTGTTCTAAATCAATTTGTAATATCGAGGGCTTATATTCAAAAGTGGCTATGAACCATTTTCTCGAAAATGAGTTTTTGATGTCCAACTGTTCTCAGATTTGGATGTCATCTGTCATAAAAATTCGGAGAAGAAATTTTTTTTCTAAAGTCACTTTTTCAAAATTTTCTGACTTGGGTATCAACTCACGCGTTATTTTGTGACTGCATAAATGGCGATGATCATAAAAATAATAGAAATAAAATAGTTCAAAATTGGAGCAACATATAACCGAAGGTTGTAATTCGCTACAACGATTCTGTTTAAAACATTTTTCAGCATTTTTATAGGTTTGGGGTATATCGTACTATCAAACTCCATCATTTCGCTGTTAATAACATTTTGGACCCCAAGTTATCAGGCTAAAATAGGCTATAGTGGTTATAAAGCCAAAAATTGTGAAAAGTATCTTTAGAAAAACCCGCGTAACTTTTTAACATATTGAGAATACCAAAATATTTTTATGGCATATGATTACCGACTTCATTCGAAATATTTATGTCAGAAAAGATTCAGAATCCTGAACAGAGAAAGTTTAAATATAAGGAGTCGCAACCGCGAATTTTGGATTTTACAGCAATTGCAGAGATTTTCACGACTGGCTACATATATGTTACAAGCGACATTGGTTTTTAATACACAAATAAAAATTCAGTCGGATCCGTTGGCTAGATCGCGAGAAAATCATAAAACAATGTCATGTGTGAAAATCATTTTAGCCATATTTGTCGCGAAAATGAAAATTTTCCAAAAATATCCAATTTGTATTATTTGTTTACCATGCCCTACCGCAATATCCACTTTTTGTAAAAAATTTGGAAAAATTGATAAAAAATGGTACCAACCTGACGGATGAAGCTGGAATATTTAAATTCGGTAAATTCTACAGAACATTTCATAAAAAACGTTATCGAGTTTACAATAAGTCTTATTTATATATTTGAGCAGTAATGGCTATGTGCTTAATTCAACATTCATAGTGCTCAATTTTAAACGTGCAAAAGTGGCTATGAAACATAAAACCGCGAATAATAGGAAATTTCGAAAGCATTTTAATCGTAGCAATTAGTAATCCTCTTTAGATTAAACTGTAGAAGAATGTTTCATAAATAATCTTACAATTAAGGAGAAAATCAGTTTTTTTTGCTCTCTAGAAAAGTTGTGTTTTTGTTCATAGCCATAGTTCATGAATATAAGTCCTCGATATTCTAGCTGTGCCCGCTACTTCGCACATAAAAAGCTAGTTATTTGTTATCAGTTTTATCCACCTCTGTTTTTGGATAGTATTTATTGAATTTTTTGGTGAATATAGATAAATCTAAAATAGTAATTTCAAAACCTCCTATTTGATAGCATTCATACACAGTCAAAGGAATGTAGGTGTCGAATTGCACTATTTTAGCAGAACTCCCTTCGTATGTATCATTTTCATAATTTTCTACCCAGTTTCTATATTGGTACCATTTGTATCCCTTTTTGTGTCTTTCCTCCCTTTAAAGTACAAGTTTCGAATATTCCATTTAGATTGCTCTTCTACGTTGTCAGAAGAATATACACACCAAATTTCACGACTTTAGCTGCAATACATAAATTGTACCATTTTTGTCCCGCGCACCCCTTAAAAGTAGAAATTTCGAAAAATCCAATTGACCCTTGACCTTGGCTTCAGACTTTTAGTCTGGCTGCTGATCAATGATAGTCAGTCAGTAGCGCAACTCTTTTATATATAAATAGATTTCAGTATTTTTTTATACAAAAACATATACGATGCTCGGAATTATATCGATAAGTTGGTATAACTTTTACAATAAGCGAATAACATTTAATCGGTGAATATAATCATGAAACGCTTATGGACGACATGCACAAAAACAATAAATACTGTACACACAATCAGATTTACTTTCTTAATTGACACTGCGAAGCTTCATCAATCACACTGATAGTGTCAGTCTGACACTCTGCATGCAAACAAAGCAACAGTGAAAAATGACATTCACGCATTTTTGGGTGGTACAAACAAATGCACGATGACATACTCCTCTGGTGTGGGATATAAAAAGCTTCACCAAGAAGTAAATAAAATTAAACAATTTGTTGAACGAATTGGTCTCTGTGTACACACTGTACTCGCAAATATCTACACCTCTGTATGAAGATCCTTAAATGCAGAATCCCAGGATTTTAAAAGTATATATCGATACATGTCATACAGTGAATTCCAGAACAGTTGCTTGTCTAGCCTGTTCCTTAGATCGAGTACTATTGTTTTAGTTTAATTTAATCAAATTAACAAAATGCTGTTCTACAAATTAAAGAATAATTAATTACAAAAAATATTGTCGAAAAAATTTTAAATTTTTTTGTTAAGCGATTTAAACTGCTTCCACCTGAGACTCTCATAAAAGCATAATCTTGGAAATGTCGATGTTAAACTCCATTGAGCTTAACCAAACGTATACATGCCGACCCGTCGCATGAATCAGAAGATTAACGTTGGACGCCATATAGCGTGCCAAATATGTCCACCAGGCGTTTATTTTACTAAATCATTCGCCAAATGACAAGGTGCTGTATCCAAGATGAATACAGCCATGTTATTTTTCCAAAATAACTCGACTTTAAAACAATAAGAACATTTTCAAATTCGTTTGTGTTATAGTTGTAACCTTCTGTGGTTATTACCGACCTTTTTCCAAATATTCTATTGCCAGTGCAGTTTTTGAAACGGTTTGAAATTACAAGGAATTGATTCCTTGATAGTGATGCCAGTTTACAGGTTGATGATGATTTTTAAATATTAGGAACCGAAAAAACTCGCCAAAAGGTTAAGCATTCAGTAAAAATGTTTCTCTGAGAGAAATTATTTCATTTCATAAATAACAAAAAATTCAAAACGCTCAAGAAACATGTAAATTACTCCATCTTTTCGGCCCAAACTCACTTCTCACAGAGTCATGCAAAGTCTTCTCACGGGCTGTTGTAAATGTCACAGCACAATTTCTAAATAAATTAGCATTTTATAAAATACTAGCTGAACCCTCGCCCGCTTCGCCAGGCAAAAAAAAAACAAACGGTAAAATTAAATCTGCTTTCATATTGATTTTTCTCCTGATCGGTAATATATGTACCAATTATAATCAAGGTACTTCCCTGAGATACAAAGGAAATGGATATGTTCCCTGGAGAACGTTAGTTTACGGCGAATAATGGAAGAAATGTCAAAAATCAAATTGATTTTTTTGTTAAGTGTGATTCTCCCCTTTCCATTACCTAAACAAAAAACTTCATTCGAAAGATGAAATTACATTACATTCAAAACACATAGAAATTAAATCAACTTGCTCACTTATCAAACAACACAAAAATTAATATAATTTCCGCTTTCTTGACTTAAGACGGCTGTTGACGAATGTCTCTTTTTGTAACCTTTCTTTACTATTGTGCTAAGAAAATCCACAGAAAACGTGTAATTTTACAAAATTCAAATCAAAAATTTCCCATCTTTCAAATCACGCCCATTTGTATATTGTCCAAGCAGGTTACAACTAAATTAACTCACACAACAATATAGGAATGTCGGTGTCGAATATACTCAAAAAAGGTTTCAATTTCTTATGGGAAGGGTCACGGCCACATTCCGCCCATCTCGATTTCGAATATACTCTACATCCGATTTTAATTTTATATGGGAAGGTCACGCCCATCTTTGCACAACTATTTACTCTGGAGCAACTCACACAAAATTTCAGCACTCTAGGTGTCATAGACCATATTCGATAATAGGTTTTAACTTCGAATGAGTTGCCACGCCCACTTTTCCATTAACGCCCATTTTTGACACAACTACGTATATTGATTCTGGACGCACTCAGACAAAATTTAAGTATTACATCGGTCATAGAGCGGAATATATTCGAAAATGGGTTTTAACTTCGTATGGCAGGTGCCACGCCCACTTTATCATTACCGCCCATTTCTGGCACAACTACGCACATTGATGCTAGATGCACTTACACAAAATTTCAGCACTCTAGGTGTCATAGAACTGACAATATTCAATAATAGGTTTTAACATCGTACGGGAGGTGCCTCGCCCACTTTTCCAATACCGCCTCTTTTTGGCGCAACTGTGCAGACTAATAATTAGTGAACTTTCACAAAAATTCAAGACTCTAGCTGCAATAGTATTCCGAATATGCTAATTTATAAAAAAAATAATAAATCCCTAATTTGTATGGGGGTGTCACGCCCACTGATAATATCAAAAAATTATATAGCCTATTTTCACCACCGGTTCAGCATGAACATACTGTGAAAATTTCAAGAATATCGGTTCAGAAGTTTAGGCTGCTATAAAGAACAATCAAACAAACAAACTCATTTATATATATAGATAGATGCAAATAGGCCATGGGCTACAGTAATATCCCAGTCGCAATCAAATTTAAAAACAACCTAAAAATAAAATTAAAATTGAGTTAAAAAGTAATTCAGAAGGAGGGTGCGGCACAAAGATACCAAAAAGCGAAGATATGTTATGGAGAAAATTGAAGAACAAAACTTTAGTATGGGGCGAAAAGGGAAGAAATGCCAGTAAGAAAATTTAATATTATTGCCGCTTTTCTGATTTAAATTTATATATCACTGGAAAATATTTTTGTTTTTTTTTGTGACTTATGCTTCCGAGAAATTTCAAAGAAAAAGTTGCAAACAAAACACCTGTTCGTGAGTTTGAATTCGAATCCCTCCATGTTAAATTCATTGCCGGATTACAAGATGGAGATGTTTTGCGCTTCTTCGAATGCTCTCATTTTCTTCGGATAAGATGATAATATTCATTTCCCGAATCAATAACAATGAAAATATGGAATGTGCAATATTACCAAGGAAGTCTTCTTGAGAACCATGTTATGGATGCCCTTACAGTGATTTAAATATTTGTGACCTTACTCAGAAAAAAGGTTACATGTCAACATGGTTATGTCCAATATATCGAACAATGCCACTGTTAAATGTATCTGGGATTTAAAACTTCAAACATATGTTCGATTGTGTTTGTCGTTTTTGTGAATACGGAAGTAAGTCGAAAATTCCTTTGTCAATTTGCATTTAGAATAAAATCAGGGATTGAAAAACGATGAAGGTGAATAATATTTTGTAAAAATAATTGTTGTCGTGTTTACATTGCTTTGATTATTATCGGCGGGTCGACATTATGCAACCCTTATCAAAACGTTGACCTTTATTGTATGCGACACTGCTATTCAATGTATATAAATATCTTTAAACAATTTTAAATAATACCTTTATGATATTAGAAACAAAAGACGTGCGTTCATCCTTTTTTTGTATAATGACGATATATGTATGTACTTCAAAATACAGCGTAGAGGATGTGACCTTTATGGTATAGCGTTTTTTTCGACCAAAAAAAAGGTTACGGAAATACCATATCGCCCAAACATACAAAGTTCAAATATTTTTTAGGCCAAATGACATTTAAAGAATATTACCTAAAATCGACAATCAACGACATAAAGCCCAAATCGCGTAATATCACCAAAAAAGTTTAGAAAAATTTCATAAATATAGAGACATTTGACAAATATAGACATTTGATGACACACATACTTTTGATTTCCCTTCTAATATGTGACATATTTCTCCTCTGTAGTGTGTCCGAAGCCACAGAGAAAAGGTTTCCTGTGTTGTCGGCCTTCGAGGCTAAGATTTTCTTTCTCTTTTGAGGGCTTAAAGATTTTCTTTGGAGTATGTCGAAATCCGACTACGCAGAATAATATCTCAAAATCTCTACTGATTGTTATAAGATCTAATGCTACCAGATAATAACTCAAAAAGTGGACTAAGCTATCGACTGAATTCTAACAAAAGTTATAATAACTACAATTGAAGTAAAATAATCATAAAATAAACCACTTTATATAATGACAATAATGAATGTGCTATTTTGATATCCTTATATTCATGCGTATTTAAAATTATATATTTCTACGGCATGTGTACTTTATTACTTGGTGCGATTTTTTAAACGCAAATTCGGCAACTGATTGTGCTTCTCTTTCGTTTGTGAGAATTATTTCCTTAAAGAGGCCGGGTTTGGTGTTGAAAAGTCGCTGCGAAGCCACCTGAACGAAACCTTTAGACAGGGTGGAAATCATGATCGTGGTAGTCTGCAGCCAAGTAATAAATGTCACCATGCCATTTGTAAATAAATTTGCATTCTATTAAAAATAGATGCAAAATGGTCTTGAGCCAGGACAATATACCAGTTCAAATCAAATTTCCAGGATTTTTTTAAAAAATTACCTAATTTTATTTCTCAATTAAATTGTTCAATCTAGAACAATATTGAACCAAATCATGCACAACTATATATGACACATCAAACTTAGATTTATTTTGCTTTAGATCAGTGTTTTTCCCACAGTGTATCGCGCTTACTTTCTCCGATAAAATTAGAAATAGACTATCTGATGAGTCTGAGTCTTTTTAAAAACGTTTTTATATTTCAAAATTAATTTAATAAATATGTACCTACGCTCTAAAATGTTTGTTGATATATACGCAAATTTCAGTTGCACCTAGTTTTGCATAACATTGTACAAGTTTGCATCAAAGACCGAAAATATTGTTTCTTTTGGCCATATGAGGCCCCAGGTCAACATGGGTTAAGGACTTCCAAAGAAGAAAAGATGTGGAAACAGCGATTTTATGAATATATGAAAGACATCATCAAAATTTTGTTTAATTTTTTTTATGAAAATCTAGTTTCCTCGGAAGCTACTGCAAGAAATTTCAACACACAATGAATATAAAGGGTGATTTTTTAAGAGCTTGATAACTTTTTTTTTTAAAAAAACGCATAAAATTTGCAAAATCTCATCGGTTCTTTATTTGAAACGTTAGATTGGTCCATGACATTTACTTTTTGAAGATAATTTCATTTAAATGTTGACCGCGGCTGCGTCTTAGGTGGTCCATCCGCTTAGTCCAATTTTGGCATTTCCACGTTTTTGAGTAACAGAGACCCAATTGGTGCGAACGGCGACGAATCGAAAATTGGTGGTCATCATTAACACTGGCCGATACAGCTGCGATATTTTCTTCAGTTCGCACTCTACGTAAGCGTGTTGGTGGTTTAATGTCCAACAATGTAAATTTGGTGCGAAATTTAGTCACAATAGCCCGAATAGCCGCTTCAGTGGGTCGATTAAACTGACCATAAAATGGAAGCGCGCAATGAACTTTCTTAACAGAGCACGCATTTTGATAATAAAATTCAATAATTTGCAAGCGTTGTTCGTTTGTAAGACGATTCATGATGAAATGTCAAAGCATACTGAGCATCTTTCTCTTTGACACCATGTCTGAAATCCCACGTGATCTGTCAAATACTAATGCATGAAAATCCTAACCTCAAAAAAATCACTCTTTATATATACAATGACTAAAGTTTGATTTTGACACTGTGAAGCTCTATCTTTTAAAATCTTTAATTTATTGAAAACGTTGGTTTTGCGAAACTTCATTTCAGTACGCGTTTTTTAATGTGTTAATGAAGCCCTGGCGGTTAATATTCAACATCTGCGAAGTGTGTATTGTATAAAATATAATAGTAGTTACAAAATTTTGATTTTCTTAAATTCGAAATTTTACCGAATTTTTTAATAAATTTTTCTTTTTGTCCAAAATGAGCAATTTTAATCGCGGGTAAATGTCAGCCGATTTTAAATTTGTCCATTTGTTCGAAAGGTAATCTAACAAAGATTTCAAATTATGTGTCATTTTATTGTAAATGTATTAACAAATAGCAATAATTGTATTAACACTTTAATGTACGCGCAAGGTCAGCTTTCAATTGACGTAAAAATCAAATCTAAAACGTTGTAAATATTTTGTTTTTCTTTTTACCGATTTTGATCATTTATGGCTTGTTAGAAATTGTATTTAAAATCCAATTGCTCGTCTAGTTATGGAAATAAAATTTTGGTAAAACTACCAGCTCCGTTTTACTAGAATAATCTTCATGGTCATCAGTGGCGGCTCACGAATTTAGTGATTCCAAAGCTCCGCACATGACTTCACTTATCACATTCTTCTATCGTCGAGCTCTACAAGTATAGAATTCATAAGGAATAGCCATAAAATTTGTTTTATCACTATTATCCATCGTTGCGGTAATTATAATTATAACTGTAGTTCAACATGGTAGTTATGCAGTTCCTTAGTCTGACTTCCACATCCAAGATTTCTATGGCATTGTCGACATTATTAAAAGCGCTCTCTATTTCTAGGAAGGTAATAAGCATGCACTGCGTGTATTCCATGGATCTCTTCAATGGCTCTTACTACTTCATCTAGGGCCGTTTCCGTTGAGCGTCCTTTCAGATACGAAGAACTGTCCAGTTTCATGCGAATGTGTAAATGGATGGGTACGGTTAGATACAAATAAGCAGCCACTTGAGTTGGAATAAGAAAGCCATGGACTTGAACGCACGGGGAAGCCGGCACATCTGCAAACGCTAAATAAAAACCGTCTACAGTGGAACTAATTCAAACGTTGCCGTGATGATCGAATTCATTGGAATCAACTTGTTGCGGCCCTGAGCAGTCAGTGACTAACCGTTCGAATTTGGATTAGTTGTATGCCAGTCTTGTGTAAGTAAATCCCTTCCAAACAGATTTATTGCATTTATTAGTAAAAAGACCATGTTTTGATTCTTTATGAAATATAATATAGGGTGGGCCACAATATCATTCATATTACTACCACGCCTGGCTCCGCGGTACCTCATCCCATCGGCCCAATTTTTCAGTACATGTCCCAATGATTCCGCCAGCCCAAAATCCATACCAAACATTGGCTCCTCAATAATCACGTGTGGGTTCTCTGAACCCCATATGCGGCGATTTTGCTTATTGACATAGCCACCGAGATGAAAATGAGTTTCATCTGAAAACACGAACAATTTCCACGTAAATTTCTTACAGTTTGCTTAAAGACTCACTACTTTTGAATTAAGTTTTTAATATTTTTTAATATTGTTCGAGCGTATGGATTCCCATTGTTATGTTATTCAAAGTAATCGGTAGTTCAAATTTAAAATGTTTTAAGGCCCATCCTATAAAACTGCGTACTTACAATTATAATGGCATATTAACTTTTCTTTAAACTCGAACTTTTGAAAATTGTATTTAAATACAAGCAACAAGTTTTTTTTAATTCATGTCTTGAAATAAAATATGTTATACTTCTTCCGTCTTTGATAACCGTTCTCAATTGGTTATTATACCCTCAAGCTTGAAATATGAATCGGAGACCCCATAAAGTATATATATTTTGGGTCGTGGTAAAATTCTAAGGCGATCTCCTCCGTTTGCCAAAAAACGCTAGCTTGCGAACAAAAAAAGCTAGGAGTTTCAAATTTGCAAGATATGTGTCCAATGATCTCACTTAGGCTTGAAACTGAGCGAAATAGATCCACAGGGAAAAATTTCCCTAACAAAGACTGAAAATACCACCTAATATTTTGAGTATTTAAGCAATTTTTATTTAAATTTCCCCCATATAATAACTTAACATTTTGTACGAACGAAATGCATAATTTAGAAGTTTAAATGGCACAAATGGATAAAAGTAGTACAAATCAACCGACAACAGGATTCGGTTTCTATATTGATCTAATTGCGTAGAGTTGTAAAATAAATTGATATTTCGAAATTCGTGCTTTTAAGAAGTACAATGCGAAAAGGGGGATTTAAGTGGTACCAACCAAACAGATGAAGACAGAATATAGAAATTCGGTGTACACGTAGCACTCCGTGGGTCAATCTTAATTTTGGGTGGAATGAAAGTGGAATAAGTCAGTGCACCCTCTGAAAGTATTGGTTATATAAATCAGTAGAATGTGTTCTTTGGTGCAATAATGTTTTTCTCTCAACTCAAACGGCAACCATTACATATTTAAAACGGATAAAATGTGACCTGGACAACTATCAAACTAACTGGCACATACAATATTCTCAAAATTATGAAATATGCATTTTAATAAAAATTGCACTCACTGTTTTCGGACCTTCGAGTAAGAACATTCATTTGCAAGAAAAACCGTCCCCTAGTAATAACATAAATACTGGCATTTCTATATATGCAATTTTAAGTTAATAGATGTAACGTGTAAGTAGTTTGTAAGCTTTATTAAGAACTAAATAAAATAAATTTGTTTGCGAATTGCTTGTTTATTTATCAAAGTTCATACAGAAATATTGTCACACGCAGCCATCATCCATCCCAAAGTTCATCACGTACAAGTCGGCCACCAGATATATTGCAGTTGCAGATGCTGAGCATTCGAACAAGGATATCTATTAAACATTGTTTAAGCTAACGGCGATACATTTATAAGACTTTACTTCCTCAGTGGCACAGTTTATTTCCCAGCAAATGAATTTGTACAGACAGACAGACATAAACAAACATCTGGTTTCGTGGAGCACGAGTTGCTCCACCTACAGTTTGCCAAACATTCGTTAAAGGATCACCCACAAACTTTCGTGGAACAACAAGGAATACAAGTGTTCACGTACTTGTCTTTTCGACGCATTTGTCTTGTGTAACTTTAGCCATGAAATAGTCACGTTTCGCAAATTGTTTTATAAATAAAACAAAAACTTTCTAAATTTAGGTTTTCGTGCACTCACAAATATTTACCCATTAATTCATTGAAGTTTATCATTTTCTCATTTTATGTCGTAGCTGGGTAACTAACTATGCACGTTGTCACAGCTACTTTGTATCAGCTGTTTAGTTGCTAGCAACGTAAGCTGGCTGGCGAAGAGCGTACGATGTATGGCATAATGAGTCTGTTTCTACAATCCACTGGGATATTATGAGTTTGTGCATTTGTTTGCAATACCCAAAAGGAACCGAGTAAGACCCATCGTTTATTATACAGGTCGGCCTAGAAACACTTTCTGAGTCGATTTAGCAATGTCCGTTTGTCCATCTATTGTTGTATATTGTAAATTGCAGGTCGCAAAAGTAAGTTTTGTGGATCTCGGACGAATGCTATTTAATTTGAAACAAATCGGTTCAGATTAAAATGTAGCCTCCATACAAATGTCGCTCTAGAAACACATATTGTTCACGATAGGAACACCTATGATGAAAGCGAGTAAGATCGGTTCAGATTTATATATAGCCCCCATACAAATGTCACATCATTCCTTTCCGATTTAACATTTTTTTGTCAAACATTTTAAATAATTTGGCAGAACCCCATTTATTTTACCTTAAAATATGCATTACACTGTGATACAAGAAAAGAATACAGTAGAAAACTCTATGAAGTGATATTATTTTTCTTGTAGGTATTGTCGAGTAGAACAAAAATCTATATTTGGAATTTCCCAGACACCCCCAAAATCTTGAGTTACGTATAAAAACCAAGTTTTCATACCTTAACACACTTATAAGCCTGTAACTTAGTTGGTTATCACATCGGATTTGAGAGGAAGAAACCTGGAGCTTTCGATCGATATATAGTTTTTTAAGAAAACTTAAGAAATCTGTGTGTTTTTTCCAACAAACACAATTTTTAAACAATTTTTAGCCATTTTTCATTTTCGACAAAATTTGTTTGGTAACCGTGCTTGTAATTTGATTTAAATAAAACATTTAGCAAAGAGTGAAACGACGCTTTGTTTTTAAATAACCGACAGTAATTGACTGATTTATTGAAGTTTTTATAAAACAAAGATTTGGTCATTCCAGTTCAGATCTCGCATAATTTTACGAACTGAAGTCCAATAAAAATAATTTAGCCTTTTCTTACTTGTTTCTTTTCAGATGTGGCAACATTTATATGTGAATGTGGACAGAAGTATAAAATTTTTAAACCTAATGACATTTCTTAAGCATTGTGTTGAAAGTATCCAATATCAGGATGCCGCCCAAAGCAAGATCGGATCCATACATCTGTTTAATTGAGAAGAAGTAAATTGTGATATCATAGTATTTATCGTTCGTTTTCAGCCCGACCCATACGACCTTACATCCAATTGCCACTCTTGCTGTATCTTGGCTGCCTCCTATGACAATCGGCTTCTATAAATCTTCCCTCGAATCCAGATCCAACAGGATTTCGGTTTCAAACCGGTTAGTGTGAAAGGTGCTGCGGAGTGCGGGTCACTCTATCCCTAAACAGGCTACAATTCAATGGTGTTCGGCCATTAATGAAGAACAGATTCGGTCGACATTCTTTAGTTGTAATTAGTGTTATATCCCATTGAAGAGATTATAAGGGTAATGGCCTAAGACTGAATCAAAGTACAAAGAATGGATAACAGCTACACTCATATATATTAACATTTAATTTGTGAAGATAAATTAGCTTAAAATTAAAGTATACAAATTTAATGGAAACATATTTAAATATATATAAAAGTGAACCCTATAATTACTCATTAACTTAAATTTAAGAAAATTTAACTTTGTACAGCGCTAAAGCAATATTTCCTAATATCAACTTCAAACTTTTCCTTGAAAGTAGTACATTCTTTGAACTTGATTCTAGTTCAATTTTTCTTTTTTCAAGTAAATATTTACACAAATTGAGGAGCATAGCATTAAGTTTTTTAAATAAGTAAAAAAAGTAATTAATAAAGTAAGTAATAAAAAGTAACTTGGTGAAATTTTCCTAAAGCTAAGTAAAGTTTTACTCAAGCCACGTAAATTTTTACTAAATCTATGTAAAATTTAGCTGAAATTTATCTCAAACTAAGTAAATTTTTCATAAAAACCTAGTAAATTTTGACTAAACCTGATTAAATTTTTAATAAATTATTTGTAATAACAAATAAATATTTACTCAAACTGATTTTTTTATTTTCCCTCAAAACAAATACATTTTTACTTAAACCGAACTTAAAATAAATTCAAATGAACCGAAATTGAGGAAACTCACACTGCAAAGAATTAATTTGCTTCAGAGTAAGCAAAACTAATACCCAAAAATATTTCTCGAAAGTTTCATGATACATCTGCCATAAAGAGTTGAGCTATTACTCTATGATTGCTGCGAAGGTATCTTGCCTTTACAGTGACTGTCTAGAATTACACTTGATGTATTTAATAAATAAAACTCGGCAAACGAACGAGATATTGAAGATATTTTATAAGTTCATTAATACTTAAATGTATGAAGAACTCGGCATAAAATTCAGTACACACATTAACTTAAATTTAAGGGAAAACACATTTTTAGTTTAAATTTCCTAAACGGAATACAAAAAATTACTTTTTATACCCTCCACTAGGGTATTATGTCTTTGTGCATTTGTTTGTAACATCCAAAATGATTCGATTTAGCAATATCCGTCCGTCTGTCTGTCCGTCCGTCCATCTATTCTCAAATTCCAGAAATTCCGTCAAATTCCAGGTCGCAATTATTATTATTATTATTGTCCGATCCTAACAAAAATTGCCACAAGTAAGCTCTGTGGCCTAAGTATGAGCTCTATTTAATTTGAAATTCGGTTCAGATTTATATATAGCCCCCATACAAATGTCGCTCCCGATTTGACTTTTTCCGCTCTAGAAACCACATATTTTACTTGATTTACTTCAAATTTCTGAAAGTACCTTATAATAGAACTAGAAAGATCTGTGGTGAAATTGGGTCAGATCGTTTCAGATTTAGATACAGCTCCCATACAAATTTCGTTCTCCATTTAACTTTTTGCGGTCTATAGATTACATATTTTAATCAATCTTCTTGAAATTTGACAAAAAAGTGAGCCAGATCGGATCAGATTTAGATAAAGTCAAATAAATGTCGCTCCAAACTTGACTTTTTCGGCTCTAGAAACCACATATTTTTCTCAATTTCCTTCAAATTTGCCACAGTACCTTATAATTCAAATATAAATATCTGTGGTGAAATGGGACCAGATCGGTTCAGTTTTAGATATAGCTCTCATATAAATTTCGTTCTCCATTTAACTTTATGAGCTCTACACTGAAACAATTTTCCTTCATAATATTTATGAAGCGATTTCATAAAAGGTTTTTCATAAAGATGTCATAGTATTAAAGAAACAATTCTTAAATATTATGAAATAAATATGTCATAACCAACAAAATATTTGTGATATGAAATGTCTTCATAAATATAATGAAGGCTTTCATAGTTTTTATGAAATGTTTCATAACTTACAACTACACTTTTAGTGTGTCGACTTTTTTCGTTGAATGCTAGCAATTCTCATTTGTACTCTGTTAACTCTGACATAAGTATGAACCCTGAATTAGGTGAAAGACATATTCATTGCAAAGACTCTCGCAATCAACAATCAACACACTTGATTGGTTAGTCAACGAGACTTCAGTATAAGTTATTACTATTTATGAAACTCTTTCATAAAATTAATGAAGTTTCTTCATAAAATCTATGAAAATTTTCATAAATCATATTATGTAAAATAATGAACTTGTATGACAAAAGTTCATCGAATGAAGAACTGCATTTCATAGTTTCAACGAAAGGTTTCATAAATTCTATGACTCTTCATTGATTTGTGCTTTATGAAACATGTTTCAAACATGTTATGAAAAGTTTCTTTGGCGACTTTTTAATGAAAATTTTCACTGAGGTTAAGACAAAATCATAAATATTATGAAAATAATTCTTTCAGTGTATAGTTCACATATTTGAACATTTACTTGTTTTATTTATAAATTTCCACCACTTTTTCCATTTCTGAGCATACAATGGAGTTTTCCGATCGTCCTATTTTGACATTTATTCCTTTTTATCGTTTCTTGTTCTGAAAACCCAACAACATATATCTTAGTTATTTGCAAGTTATCAACTTTCATGTGTCGCTTTGACGAATACAATGAATGATTCGCAATCCGGAAACCCCCGTTAGTGTCTTTAGTCACTGCTTCAATGTGTTAAACTCTTTATCTGTCTCAAATGATATATACCCTCATACTCTGTAGAGTAAGGGTATAAAAATAGTACCTCTTCCCAGGAATTTCTACTTAATTGGGTTTTATATACAGTAGACTCGCGGTAACGTGAACTATTAAAAACCAAGCGTGTTCACGTTTGCGAAGTTGTTCATGTTTACGAAGGTGTAATTCTTTAAATTTTACTAATTTTGTGTGTTTTCGGATTGTACATAGCTTATTCATACATGTATGTATATTTTGATAAGGAAAAAAATGTGTACGCTGAAATTAATGAAAAAATGGGTTATCTTTTTCTTGATTTTCATTTTTTGCAAATTGCTGAACACGGCTTTTTCGCGGAGACGTTTAAGTACGCTGATATCGTTTGGACTTATGTTTTCATCTTCCGTCCATTCCAAAGCTTTGTTGAAAATGTCGATTGCTTCAACAGGCTCTATTCTGGTATGTGCTGTTTCTACTATACTATCCTCGCTTTCACTTTGATCAGTGGTCAAGACGTCGTTCATTTCGGTTGCGTTTGGAAGATCTTCAGTCCATTCATGGATATCAGCAAATGAAAAACTAACCTGCAAACACACAGTTCAATCAAATGGGGTATTGTATGGAAGAAAAGGTTCAAACCTCTGGATTAATTGTATGAAGAAGTTCTATTGTGCGTTCTTGTTGGGAGTTAATTGGGGAACAAATCCTTTCTCTCAAAATAGCTAATGGGATATCCTCTTCATAGTCTTCTTCATCTCTTATAGAGCTTAAAATGTTCGTCCAGCAATTTTGCTATTGTTTCTTTCTCAAGACGTGGCAATCTAAAAAGCCAACAGCATCCCTTAGCGTCAATTGCTTTAGGGCTGCAATAACATCATTTTTTGTGGCTACAATTGATGCCAAAAGACTGTTTCTGTAGAATAGTTTGGTAAGCCTTATGGCATTTTGATCCATTGGCTGTATGAGCGGCGTGACATTGGGAGGCATAAACATTGCAGTTATTAGCTCGTCGTCTGATCTCAATTCATCTTCAGGAGGATGAGATGGAGCATTATCTATCAACAGCACAGCTTTATTGGACAATCCATGCTCTTTTAAAAATTTCCTGACCTACAATAATAAGAAATATGTACTCGTGTTAATGTTGGAAAACAATTAAACTGATTTTTACCTGCGGTACAAACGAATGGTGAAACCAATTTTTAAAAATGGTAGCTGTCATCCATGACGATTTGGAGCTACTGTAGTCAACAGGAGATTCAAAATTTCTAAACGAGCGAGGATTTTTTGCCTTTCCAATCACAAGAAGTTTAACTTTATGTAACCCAGTTGCGTTTGTACAAGCTAGAAAAGTGGGCGCAATTTTTTCTTGAGATGATACGTATGTTTTATCAGGTAACAGCTTCCAAAATAATCCCGATTCGTCTGCATTATAAATTTGGTCGTGAGTCAGACCCAGCTCTTTAATCTTGGCTTGCAACTTGTTCTTGAATGGGTCCACAAGTTCAGGTCTAGAAGACAACTTTTCTCCAGTTATTTTTATAAAACGAACACCATATCGCTTCTTAAACCGTTGCAACCATACGTCACTCGCATTAAAATCACTAGGAGTTTCTTTAATTTTTGAATGAAAATATTTTGCTTTTTCTTTAACAATCAATCCATTGACAGGATAATTTTTTTATCGCTGTTTGAGAAGCCAACTATACAGCGCTTTTTCCATTTTAAGAAGCTCAGAACACTTCAAAGTCTTCCGCATTCCAGGTCCAGAAAATGTATTGTTAACACATTTCAAAATTTTCTCCTTTTTTTGTTGATAGCGCAAATTGTTGACTTTGCAACACTGTACTGCTTTGCTAAGCTAGTTACGCTCACACAAAGCATTTGATTAGGTCATACCAACGCACAAACTAAATCCCAAGCCACGTCGAAAATGCAATACGCATCAACAATCATTTACGGGGATGCGCCGCTTTATAAAAACAATTTGAATAACTGACAAATGTTCTATGTTTGTTCACGTTATAGGGCTTTCTCGCCGTGTTCACGCTACAGAGTAGTTAGTGTAAAAAAAATGTGTTCATGTTAGCCGGTGTTCACGTAAGGCGGTGTTTTTGTTACCGCGAGTCTACTGTATATGCGTTGAGCAATTCTAAAAATTTCACACACGCAGTCGCGGACCCGAGGTTCTTCGATTTGTATACAATTTGGCACCTTTGTTTACTTCATGACTCCAGTTTTTTGTAACGTTAAAATATTGACATTTGGAAATTTACACTGTTTTTAGAAATAACGGGTGATTCATCGTGAGGTTTTATATATAAAATAAAACACATAAATTTTAAAGTGAACATGAAATTTTTATTATCGGTATAAAGAACAATTTGTGGCATTTACTGTAAATGTTGGCCACGACTACGTCTGAGGTGGTCCATTCGGAAGATCCAATTTTGGATCTCGTTCGAGCATAGCGACTAATAATAACACGCAAATTAATGTTAATTAATTCAATTCCTGCACAAGTTGAATTTTGTACGTTACATAAAATACACCAAGTTGTTCTTCGTAATACAACTGAACAATTTGGAGACGCTGATGTAAGTCTTTCCGTGATAACTTGTCAAACGATACTGAACACACTTAACAAAGCGTGCGTGATATGACAAAAAAGCTTATTGGTAATCAAACCTCACGTTGAATCACCCGATAGATACACCACTATTAGTTGAATTATTGTCCGCATGAATCATCGGATTATATCATTATTTCATTTTTCATATTTTCAAAGCGAATTTCAAAATTGATTTTAATTTAAAATTTTGATTTGAATATAACTTAAAATTAGCATGAAGAGCTCAATTTGACTACATTTTTAAATTCAAGAAGACATTTAAATTAATGAAGACTGATTGAGCAAGACGAAGAGTCGTGTAAAAGGCAGGCACACAATAGAAAAACACTTGTTTACGCCTTGCAAAAACGAACACAAGGCACACGAATGATTTACACCTTCGTTTAGTATGAGCATTTCTACTAGGAATTTTCTTGTGAGGAAATCACGTTTGTTTTAATATTGAGGAGTACCGGGCGTTGCATCAGTGTTTTGTTAAAGGTTTTACAACATAATTGGTCTATTTTCAGAATTTCTATTGGCAGAAATTCGGCATTCCTGTACGTTAAGTGAAATGCAAGTGAAATGCAAAAAATAAACTAAAAATATTAATGTCCTCGCAAAATTTTAAAATCCTGTTTTTATAACTATTGCATCACAATGTTTATGGAATTCCAAAGGACATCAAAATACAGATATTACGTAGTGCACTCACTTAATTTATCCCCCCAGCGACAAAAAGCAAGCGCTTTAATTCCATAATGCTTCAAGGACATTTAAACAGCGCCAAATCTCTCTTTTTGTGTGGGTGTGTAAAGAATTGTTGCCACGAACAATTGAATGCAACAAATTGTGGTCAATAATGACGGAATTATCTTATGGCTCCACCAGAATGTTGACATTTCAAAATGCCAAAAAAGGAAACCACAACCCTTTTGCACAAATCAAGGACGTACGGCTTAATATGGAAAGGGTGTAAGTCGATTTTTTTTCTAAATCACATTCTTCGCATATGCGTATTCTCAAATACGCATCCCTTGCAAAAAATAAATAGTTTTATACTTGACATCTTTTTCTATTCCTAAAGTCTTTCCGATGTTTTAAGTTTGTGCCCCTCCTCTCTAAAGTAGCGAAAAGTCGAGTTGCGAACTTGTTATATTAAGTCATCGATGTACTTGCGGTCTACATACATTTTGCTGCTTGCTGACCCTCTTGGCAACTGGCAGCCAATATTAAGTGATGCTTTAAGTATGCTCAGCGACCAAACATTATTTCGTGACACAGACTGTTATAGAGATTCTGTGCTGGAATTTGGTTCTCGAAACATGAAATGGTTGCCATTTTCTGCAACACTCTAAGCGAGAAGTGTCACCACCAGCTTCACATTATGAAATATTTAAACATTTTTAATGTACCATAAATAAACGTTGTTACTGCATCTCGGCGCGGCATCAAAAGAAATAAAAAATTGCTAATAGGTTTACTCATTTTTTGGAATTTTCAGGAATTGCTGAACAGAAGCAGAGAACGCCATAAATCACCATTAGCTCGCTCCATGTCACCCTTGGCGCCATTAGTGCCAACATTTTGTTTTCAGTCAGCCGGTTGTGGGAAAAGAAATAATTGTCATTCTCAAATCGCAAGTCAGAATTTTAATTTTGTGTACGAGTTGCTGTTTACAGCGCTAGGGCGGATAACAATGTAGAAAGTTACGAAAAAATAATTACGATGACTTTTAACAAAACAACTTGAAAGCAAAGCGAGAGGGAGAGGGAGAGGGAGAGAGGGTGGCAGCCAAATCTCCTTGGCGAGCAAGCAATGGGAAATGTACGCATTCAAAAAATAATTTCCATGTAAATTGAAATAAATTATCATTTTATTCATCAGCCCTGTCATTCGTCCAAGGGAATATAAAGTAATCCAATCCATTGCCCTTCGGTCCCTTTTCGGGTCATTAACTACAACTTGCCATGGAAGAACAATTGATGGCAATACGGCCTAGAACGAGAATCGGGTCATCATATTTTGAGTATGGTGACAGTAGGTCACTACTTCGAAGTAGGTATGTGGTTTGTAGGGGTTAAACTACGTATTAGTAAACGATTTAGCGGGATGCAGAGGGAAAAAACGGGATCCATGGTTTCGACGAACGTGAAACTTCAAGACAAAATGGAGAATACCAGCATAATTTATTCGCAGGAATTCCGAACGAGATATTCTGAGGACTGAGGAATGTTGTTCATATATTTAATATTGCCCCTCTATATTTTGACGATTTTTTTAAGTCAAACTCGTTACTGACCCAATCTGTATTGTAAAATTTGTAAAGAGTGATTTTTTTGAGGTTAGGATTTTCATGCATTAGTATTTGACAGATCACGTGGGATTTCAGACATGGTGTCAAAGAGAAAGATGCTCAGTATGCTTTGACATTTCATCATGAATCGTCTTACAAACGAACAACGCTTGCAAATTATTGAATTTTATTATCAAAATGCGTGCTCTGTTAAGAAAGTTCATTGCGCGCTTCCATTTTATGGTCAGTTTAATCGACCCACTGAAGCGGCTATTCGGGCTATTGTGACTAAATTTCGCACCAAATTTACATTGTTGGACATTAAACCACCAACACGCTTACGTAGAGTGCGAACTGAAGAAAATATCGCAGCTGTATCGGCCAGTGTTAATGATGACCACCAATTTTCGATTCGTCGCCGTTCGCACCAATTGGGTCTCTGTTACTCAAAAACGTGGAAATGCCAAAATTGGACTAAGCGGATGGACCACCTAAGACGCAGCCGCGGTCAACATTTAAATGAAATTATCTTCAAAAAGTAAATGTCATGGACCAATCTAACGTTTCAAATAAAGAACCGATGAGATTTTGCAAATTTTATGCGTTTTTTTTTTTAAAAAAAGTTATCAAGCTCTTAAAAAATCACCCTTTAGTTGGAAAAACCACAGTTTTAGTACTATACATCGTGTATTACCTATATATGTACAAAGATGCTAATTTATGAATATTATTAATGCAAAACTGTCTATCTGTCTGTCTAGATTCAGATATAGCTCCCGTACAAATGTCGCTGCCGATTTGACTTTTTTCGCCGTTCCGAAGTTATCCTCACTTATCTCCAATTTCTTTTTGGAAATTGACTTTTAACAATTTATTTCAAATTCTACATTTTTAGTGTTTCAGCCACGTAGCCGTTTAATGTACTGATAGGGAAAATAATTACAAAAGTGGGCTTTAAAACGAGACCACGAAATTGATCCTATACTTACTGGGAGCTTCAAAATCAGACGTTGAATATGGATTTTCTTTCTTTTCAAAGACATCATATTTTGTGTTATTTTAGATATACTTTTCTGTTACCAAACTAATCATTTTTCATTTATTTTTGATCTAACATAACAAATATTCACATATTTAGTAATATAATTAACAGAACCCCGCCCGCTTCTCCAGACAAAAACACGTACAGAAACATCAAAATTCGGGTTTATACAGTTTTTTCTCAGCTCATATATATTTTATATTATATTGTTTCCCGCCCCAGTGTTAGTTTTTTAAATATATACACTATAGGTCCTATCTGTGTGGAGTTCCAAAAAGAGACAAAAGTTTTTATAATATTAATAGGGCCACACCCACACCCGTACCACCCACTTGTTATACACATTAGAACATTAATGCTCAATGAACTCACACAAAATTTGAAGATTCTTGTTACCATATAACGGAATATATATTGGGTTCTAATTTTTAGAGAAGGTGCCACGCCCATCTTTCAAATCCCGCCCATTTGTATCTTGCATACGTAAGTAAAAACTTAATGAACTCACACATATTTTCAGGAAACTTGGTATCATGTAAGAGAAAATACTCTATAACTGGTTTTAATTTCTTATGGGATGTGCCACCCCCATTCAACAATACCATCCATTTTCTCCCAACTACTCAGATTAATAGTGTATGCATTTAATTAGATTGCAGAACTCTCAGTGTCATAGAAATGAATATATTTGATAATAGATTTTAATTTCGTATGGGAGGTACCACGCCCCCTTTACCAATTCCGCCCATTTTTTGCACAATTGTCCAAATTAATACCCAATGAACTCTCACAAAATTTCAAGACTCTGACAGTCATAGTACTCCAAATATGTTGCTTTATAAAATGAGAAAAGATAAATTTGTGTTTTAGGTGCCACACTTTTGTTGTAACAACATGTGAAAAGGCAAGTATCGGCAGCTAACTTTTATTGAATAATGAGTACTAAATCACCTAAAAGTAATGTATTCCAAAACTAATCAAAACTTTTTTAGTTCTATTCCACCTAAGTTGAAAAACGATCAAAATATAATGTTTTTTAACTTCTGCGATTTTTGGGTAACTAAGCCTTGGAAACCACCAAATTTTGTTTTATTTCATTTCATCTAACGTACCTTTTAAACGAGACCGAAGACGTAAAAATTGGGTAGATAGTTTGTCTGTAACTCAATTATGAATCTTAGAATTTTTTTCACTTTTTGTTTTATCTTGAGTTCTGAAGAAATGAATCAATCGGCTATATAAACCACAATTTTTGTCCGATTTTGAATCGGATTTCGGATTTTTGATCTATAAAAAGTTCTCTATCAATCAAATTTTTGACTTTTGCCACTGATTCCTGGCAGAGGCCCCACAGTGCATCATTTGTAGGCTTTAGTTTAATTTTCAATATCTAGAAAAATTACACGCCAACTTATACAACAAAATTAGTAGCATAAAAAATGGCCCTTGTTTTTGGAAAATCGATCTTTTTCGACAAAAAATTTGAGTATTTCGGTACAAAATAATACAAATTTAATATTTATCCCAAAATTTTCATTTCCGCGGGAGATATGCCCAAACGGATTTTCATTTATGAGATCTTTGTTTCGTAATTTTCTCACGATCTATCCAACGGATCCGTCTGATTTTTTGCATATGTATTAAGAACAAATGTTTGCTTGTAACATACCTGTAGTAGCCATTGTTGCAAAAATTCAAGGTGTGCGGTTGCAGTTGAATTTATTTCAACTTTCCCCGTCTTGGTTTCCGAAACAATCGTAGTCAGCAATCATATGTCAAAAAATATATATTTGTGTTCTCTACATGATTGAAAGTTACGCGCGCTTTTCTAAAGTCACTTTTCAAAACTTTTGACATTACTGCCAACATTTATCCTATTTCTATAAGGACTATAAGTTTATTCTGCAAAAATGGGTCGCTATTCCGTTCCATCAAAAAAGTCTTAAATTATTGGACAGTGTAATTAAAGAAATCTATTTTTGATAAATTTAATAAAAAAACAAGTAAGAAAACGTCAGTCGGCTTAACCGACTTATATACACCCTCACTCTCAGAGAACATGTGTATGGAAGGACTTAACTTTGGCTTAGCGCCGGAGTATGTTTGTGGGAGGTACTATATGTTTGTACCAATTGGAACCAGCTTCCACATTTGTTAATAATTGTAAAAGCATGACCAAAATGAAGTCATAATGGATTTCAGGCACCGGTAAAGGAGCCATAAAACATTTAATTTTACCTAGGATAGAGACAGTTGTGTGCGAGTACAAGAAGGGGCGTGGCTAAAGCGTAAATATTTTTTATATTTAAAGTGATTATAAAAACATTTTGAAATATCAAATTGCAAATGATTTTGACTACCCGTATGGATGCTATGTCGCATTTATTGTAACTAAAATTTTTTCCACTTTGTGTGGGAGGTACCAGAAGGGGTGTGGCAATATCGCCCATACTCCATGCAAATGTAACCTCTATAAAAGCATTGCCAAATATCAAATTTCACTGTATTCCGATCATCCGTATAGAAGTTATAACAGCTTTAATTTTATGTAGTATAGGATGATTTTTGTGGGAGGTAATGGAAGGGGCGAGGTTAAACCCGTCATATTTAGTACACTTAAAGTGATTGTAAACACATTAAAAAATACCAAAGTAGAGCCGATTCCGAAGATCCGGAATAATTCACATAGGAATATGGGTCATTTGTGTGGAAGGTACCAGAAGAGGCGTGTCAATTTCGGCCATTCTTGAGATATATAAATACTATTAACCCACTGTGCAGCAATTGAATATATGAAAAATACTTTTTCAGAATAAAAATTATTATATGTTACCTTACTCTTCTTCTTCAGTTGCAATCATAGAAATACAATTTTAATGTATATATATTATAACTAGCAAATACCCACTACTTCTTACGCGGAAAATTTTCAATTTCGCCCATCTTCGAACTTAAATTAAGTTTGGGAAAAATATTACCATGTGCAATCCATTCAAACTGGATTCCTTTGGTCCAAACATACTTAGGGTCTTAAGACACTCCTTCTATGCGTTGCACTTTTTTTCTGTCCCAAATGATATATATTATTTTTTTAAAAAATCCCTTACTATTTTTATATTTTTTTTCTCAGAAAATAGCTACATTTGTATTTCAAATACTCAGTAAATTTCAAAGTGATGTTTTCAATAGTTTCTGAGATATTACGACAAGTGTAGAAGAAGTCGAGTACAAAAATAATAACAGAAAAGCTAAAAACTTTGGACTTCTAAATTTTTGACGATATCTCAGAAACTACTGAAAAAAAATCTAAAAAAAGGATTTTTTGTTTTTCAAGAAATAAATTTCAATATTTTCTTTCAAAAAACAAAATACTAAATAATCTATATATATGTATAAAAGAGTTGCGTTACTAACTGACTGACTTATCATTGACCAGCCCCCAGACCAAACGGCTGAAGCCGGGGTCATGAAATTTTCAGTGTAGTTCCCAAATATGACGTAGACGTCGACTAAGAAAGGGTTTTACGAAATTCGTACTTTTAGGGGATAAAATGGCCCAAAAAGGGATACATCGAACCATCGTCCTGACTAAACGGCAGTAGCTATAAACATGAAATTCGGTGAGTTCCTTGCAATGACCATGCAGACGAGCTACAAATAGGGACTTTTCGAAATTCGTACTTTTAAGGCCGAGCGGGATAAAAATGGTACCAACTAAGTATTACAGCTAGAATCGTGAAATTTGGTATGTAAATTCCTCTGACCATATAGAAACGAAGTAAAATTGGATTTTTCGAAATATGTACTTTTAAGGGACGAGCGGGAGAAGAAGGGATAAAAATGGTACCAACTAAAGTAGAAACGTGAAATTTGGTATGTAAATTCCTCTCACCATATAGAAACGAAGTAAAATTGGATTTTTCGAAATTTGTACATTTAAGGGGAGAGCGGGACAAAAAGGAATAAAAATGGTACCAACTAAAATATTACAGCTAGGATCGTGAAATTTGGTATGTAAATTCCTCTGACCATATAGAAATGAAGGAAAATTGGATTTTTCGAAATTTTTACTTTTAAGGGGCGAGCGACACAAAAAGGGATAAAAATGGGACCAACTAAAGTATTGCAGATATAATCGTGAAATGTGGTATGTAAATTCCTCTGACCATGTAGAAGCGCAGTATAATTGAATTGTTCGAAATTTGTACTTTTTAGGGGGTAGGCGGGACAAAAAGGGTTCCAATTTAAGAATTGCAGCTATAGTCGGGAAATTTGGAGTGTAAACTGTGTGTAAAGCGCAATCTAAATGGATTTTTCTTAAATTTTCTTATAGGGGGTGAGCAACAAGGGATAAAAGTAGTACCAACTAAAGTATTGGAGCTATAGTCGTGAAATGTGGTGTGTAAGTTCCACTGACAACGAGAAGCGCAAATCTAAACGAATTTTTCTAATTGTGTACTTATAAACAATGAGCGGGATAAAACTAGTACTAACTAAAATATTTCAAATAAAGTATTTCATAGTCGTGAACTTTTGTGTTTAAATTTCTCTGACAACGTAGACTTGCAACATAAATGGATTTCTCGAAATTTGTACTTTTAAGTTGCGAGCGGGACAAAAAGGGATAAAAATGGTGCCAACTTTAGTATTACAGCTAGAATCGTGAAATTTAGTGTGTAAATTTCTCTGACCATATAGAAGCGCAGTAGTTTGATTTTTCGAAATTTGTACTTTTAAGGGGTGCGCGGGACGAAAAGGGATAAAAATGCTGTACAATCATTTAATTACGTAAGCGCGGAATATAAATGGATATTTCAAAATTTGTACTTAAAAGGGGGGATACGGGACAACAAGGAATAAATGTGTTACCAAATAAAGTACATATTTTTAGGGGAAGCAAAAACACATTTTACCTATAGTGATTTTTCAAAATGTGTACTTTTTGGGAAAGAAGTACATAAAGTTATAAACTGGCTGGCTGAATCTAGAACATACATATATATTTTGAAGACATATTAACCAAAAACGATCGAAGTCCTCGGCGCTTGACCCCTCTTCAGGCCCCGCATTTTTACTATGATAAATGCAGAGCATTGGATATGCTTGTTGACAAAGTTTGGACCTAAATATGATGTCTAATGAGTTTTGGGGTTTTTAATTTATACAGGAGTTACATGAGTAAACATCCTGTTACTCAAAATCTTTATACGTATCTTCCGATTAAATAAAAATATTTGGAAATGTTTCTTCATTTTTATAATCTTTAATATGTATAAATTCGAACAACAAATACAGCTTTTTTGTACTCGATGAAATGCAAGACGAAAAACATGACAAAAAAATGCAGTAAGTTAACCTCATTTCTTATTGTTTCGCAACTTTAAAGTTTTAAAATAGAGACCTACACGAAGAGAAAAAATGCATTACGTAGAAACGAAATTTTAGACACTTGAACATCGTTTTTGAGCTTCCTTTGTGGGAAAAATTAGTTTGTTTGCGGTAAACATGTAGTCAGTTGTTGTAAATGAACAAAGAGAAATATATATACATATCGAGGGCTTAACCAACTTGGATCTACGTAGGAAAACGAAACTCTAAAATACCAATTATTTGGTTTTTTGGAATTAAAATTTATAGTTGTTTCTTCTCGCATTTCATCGAATACAAAAAAACTGTATTTGTTATTTGAATTTATACATATTTAAGATTATAATAATGAAGAAACATTTCCAAATTTTTTTATTTTATCGGAATATGCGCATAAATGAACCATTTTCTTGAAAATGAGTTTTTGATGCCAAACTATTCTCAGATTTGGATGTCATGTGTCATATAAATTTGGAGAAGAAATTTTGTTCTAAAGCCATTTTTTCAAATTTTTCTGATTTGGCTATCTACTCTCACGTTAATTTGTGATTGCAAAAGTGGCTATGAACATAAAAATAATATAAATAAAATAGTTCAAAATGGAGCAGCATATAACCGAAGGTTGTAATTCGCTACAACGATTTTGTTTAAAGCATTTTTCTAAATTTATGGCATATTGCATTATCAAATTTCATCATTACGCGGTTAATAGCATTTTGGTTCCCAAGTTATCAGGCTAAAATAGGATAAATAGTTGTTGTAAAGTCAAAAATTGTGAAAAGTTTCTTTAGAAAATCCCGCGTAACTTTTCATATTGAGAATACCAAAATATTTTTATGGCATATGATTGCTGACTTCATTCGGAATATTTGTGTCACAAAAGTTTCAGAATCCTGAACAGGGAAAGTTTATATATAAGCAATTGCAACCGCGAATTTTGGATTCTTCAACAATTGCAGCGATTTTCGCGACTGACTTCATAAATGTTAAAGCGACATGGGTTCTTAATATACAAACAAAAATTCAGTCGGATCCGTAGGCTAGATAGCGAGAAAATCATAAGTCAAAAATGCCATGTGTGAAAATCATTTTAGCCATACTTGTCGCGAAAATGAAAATTTGCCAAAAATATCCAATTTGCATTATTTATTACCATGCTCTACCGCAATATCCACTTTTCGTAAAAAACATTTGGAAAAAGGGATAAAAATGGTACCAATCTGACGGATGAACCTGGAATCTTTAAATTCGCTGTGTACATTTCAGAAAATGCATTTTCTACACAATATAGCCAACATTTCATAAAAAATGTTATCGAGATTACAATAAGTCTTATTTATATATTTGAGCATTAATGTCGATGTGCTTAATTCAACATTCATAGTGCTCAATTTTAAAGGTGCAAAAGTGGCTATGAACCATAAAACCGCGAATAATAGAAAATTTCGAAATCTTTTTAATCGTAGTAATTATTAAATAAATAATTAGTAATCTTCTTCAGATTAAACTGTAGAAGACTGGTTAATAATTACTCTTAAAATTAAGGAGAAAATCAGTTTTTTCGCTCTCCTGAAAAGTTGTGTTTTTGTTCATAGCCACTTATGAATATAAGCCCTCGGTAGATCGAACAGTTTTCTTCGTTTGTCGAAATGGATCTGTATTATCATTACAAACTCCAAAACATATGTTGTTTCATATGTGATGAAAATAGGTCGCATCGGTTCAGATTTAGATACAGCCACATCATATTATATTTGACTTGTGAACATCTGCTGTGGAAGTGAAATATGTGGGTCAATGTTTTCATATAACCCTTATACAAATGTCCCACCCGATTTCTATGCTCAGAGAGTATAGAAATTGTATTTTATTTAAAAATTAAAGTATTGTACTCTTTTTTGTATAAGTAAAAAAATGTCGACATAAAAAATTCTTAGGTTACTCCAATACTTTTTCGCAGATACGAAGAATTTCATCTCGCTAATAGATTTTAGCATAATTATTAATTTAGAGGTAAATTGCTTTACAATGATTTCATTCCAATTAGATATACTACAAATTTGTGCAAAGTTTGGCACTCATAGTTAAGCTACGATTTAGCATCAAGCAAATTATTTGCTTTTATAAGGAATGTTTTTAGATTTCATTATGATATCCTGACGATTCTTATCTACACTTTTTTTAAATTACTGATTTTTTTTTATTAAATCTCCAAACATTTATTGTACACAATTAAAAGTTCATAAGATATTGCAGTGGTCAAATGTCAAGAAGTGGTATCTGTTAAATAAAATGAAACGTTTCCGAACAATTTGGTGTCCATTAGCAAAATTAGCATTAGGTTTAAAGGGTCAGAAAGCTTACGCGATCCGTGCACTCGGAGACCCTATTGGATCCATTGTACATAAAATTAGCATTACACAATCTTGAAATTGGCACAATTCGTTTAGTTCTTTTGCATTTTTGTCCGAAATTCAAGAAAGTGTCCACGTGTCCCACCGTGCGACCGGTCCTGTATGACTGTAGTAAACCCCATTTTTAAAATATGGAAAATCAACATAATATAAATCAAAAGACCTTCCAAATTTCTGGTTGATTTTACATGGAATTCCTCACTAGAGTTGTTTTCCTTGTTTCGACATTTTTCGAGGACTGTAATAATGACTTGTGTGTTCTTGACCATCGATATAGTGTTTCAAATTTTCAAACAAAATGACATACACACTCCAACAACGTTCAATAAATATGGTTGGTAATTTGTATTGCTTTTCTTCCTTTCATGTACAATTTTTGACCATCCTCAAACCCTTAAAGTCAAACACAACAAACGACTCGGATTTAATTAAATCACAACGATTTCTTAGAACTTTTCTAATTATGAATTTGAAAGCAAAAAACAAAAAAAAAACAAAATCTTAACGATAAAAGTTGTGGAATGTACAATCAATACTAATTTAATACTTGTGTCAATGTGTTTATTTATCTTTGCAATTTATTTCATTGCGCGTTGTATTGAAAAGACACCAACATAATTTGAAATCACAGAGGACGTTGCACGGTGGTTCAAAAGGAGAAAACAATTAAATAAAGCTTTGCCTCTAGACTGATGTGTTAATTTTTGGACAATAGTGGTCGCTAATTATGAGGCTGTCATCCGATTAGCTTCACTTTTCGATATATTCGAACAACTGTCGGTTTATTTGATTTTAAAAATATAATTTTTGTTTTTTAGACAACTAATGACGAACATGTTGTCCATTATTTGATAACAGTGTTGTATATGAAGAACGTTATTGATACATCGTTAAAAAGTTCAGAGAACATGAAAATAAATGCTGAAGTACAATATTTGTACAGCTGCCAGAGGTTTCGGTGATATTATCTATCTATATATAAACGAGTTGCGTTACTGACTGACTTATAACACAGTGCGACAAATTGCAGTTTAATCTCTGCAATTCTAGCACCACTATGACGGTTCGTTAATGTATCCAAAATGATGACGATTGCCTAAATGATTTTTTTCCTGAGGTACCCGTTTTCGCGGGACGCCCTGGCGCGCTCCCCCCACCCACTTTTGTTATCTTATGGTCTTTTGTTTGTCATAACTCGAGAACGGCTGTCCCGATTTAGGTGAATAAAAAATTAAGAATTATAATACCTTTAATCTATTCCTATGCTCTATCTCGATATTTTAAACAGTTTCGCAGATATAAATAAATTTATGAAAAAAAATTGCGGGACTGTTTCTGTTAATGTTCAGTCTGACTACATTGCGTATGAGTGATATTACCCTCAATAACCAGTAAGTATACGTTACCTACACACACTACATTTTTCTGTCTCTAGAAAGAGTATCATAACTAGGGTATCCAATTATTCCGACTTCTAAGATATTCGATTAATTGTTTATTCGAAAGCTAAGAATTTCCAATTAATCAAATAAACGCCTGAAGAGTTAATCATCAAATAATTGCTCAACTCATTAAAACATAATTAATATAGGTTAAATAGCTAGAACATTTTATTTTAATGTTAGTCACTACTTTTCCATATTTATGTGTAAATACATTTCGAAATAAAACAAGAGTTTGCGGGCATTTCTTTTCTATATGGTAATAAGCCTTGACATATTTTTCCGTTTTGAATTTTTTATGATTTTTAAAAACAAAAAATTTAAATTTTTTAGGGAATTTTATTTTTTCATAAATTTATTTATATCTGCGAAACTGTTTAAAATATCGAGAATGAGCATAGGGATAGATTAAAGGAATTATAATTCTTAATTTTTCAACATTTATTTCACCTAAATCGGACCTCAGGAAAAAAATCCTTTAGGCAATCGTCATCATTTTGGATGCACTAACGAACCGTCATAGTGGTGCTTGAATTGCAGAACCACTGTTGCACTGTGTAATTGACAAGCCCCCTGACCAAACGGCTGAAGACAGGGTCATGCAATTTTCAGAGTACTTGCCAAATACGACGTAGACGTCCCACAGTGGTTCAGAATCAAAATCCATCGGCCTAAATTCAATAACTTTTGTTCTAGTAGATATTTTTGAGTTCTGTAAAAAAACAAGTAAGGAAAGGCTAAAGTCGGGCGGGGCCGACTATACACCACTCCCTGCGTATGTACCTCGCTTTGATTACTAAACCCAGTTATTTCATGGGAGCAATTTTATGTAGTTCATATAAATTAAACAGTTACTATAAATTCATCTTTAGTCATATTTAACGAATATGGTTAATAATATGGTAATTGATCCAATTATACGACAGACAAATACAAACTATACAGTAGTAATAGGATGAATCGGACCGACATTTCAAAAGGGAGCCTATAACAACATTTTGGGCCTGGTCCAAAACATGGGCCTATATATTTCTCATTCACGGTAGGTATTCCTAGTTGAAAAATATCATGGTCTGCAAAATTTGATGAAGATCCGATGTAAGATGTAGTTTCTAGAGCTGTAATAGATCAGAATGGGGCCCCATTTGGGTTATACCAAAGTATGGACATATGTGCATCTCCCAAATAAGTAAGGAAAGGCTAAAGACGGACGGACTTTCTATCTCATTACAATTCAATTCGGCAAAAAAGTGAAATCGGGAAGGATTTTTGCATCCTGTAAATGTAAGTGTTTGACAAAAAATGTTAAATGGGAAAGGACATTTGTATGGGGGTATATTGAAACCTGGAACGATGTGACCCGCTTTCATCATGTATGTTTATTGGTGAAATATAATATGTAAAGTTTGGCCAAAATCGGTTAAACATTCGCGAGCAACATTTGTATGAGGGCTATATCTAAATCTGAACCGATCTTACCCACTTTCACCATAGGTTTTTTAAGTTAGATTATAAGATGTTGTGCCAATTTTAAAGAAAAACGGGTACAATATGTGGATTTCAGAGCGGAAAAAGTCAAATCGGGAGCGACATTTGTATGGGGGCTATATCTAAATCTGAACCGATTTCCTCCAAATTCAATACCGATGGTCCTTGGCCAGGAAAAATAACTTCTGCCAAGTTTCATGACAATCGGACAACAATTGCGACCTGTAGAGTGCGAACAGACAGACAGACAGACATCGTTAAATCGACTCAGCTGGTGATTCTAAGCCCATCGGTATACTTAAAGGTGGGTCTAGCTCGATTATTTCTTGGTGTTACAAACATTTGGCGGAAAGCTAACTTATAATACCCTAGCCCACGAAGTGGTGTAGGGTATAAAAACAAAATTAGACAAGGACCCAAGGATTATTTTGAGATACTAACATTAAAAATCGGGAAATCGGATATATTGTTAGTATCTCAAAATAATCCTTGGGTCGATTTTCAATCCTGCGTACCATTCCCAATTCTCTATGTGACATCGTATTCCTTTTGATGCGTCCCATTGATAATTTATTAACACTTCAAGATATTTCATGCTTCTCGCTCTTTCGATTTCCTTATTTCTAATTTTTAGTGTCGTTTCATCTTGTTGATTTTTTATCTGCTGTCTTTTTATTTCGATTCGTTTATGCAGGTAAGTTTGTCCGGCAGCTTCTGTAGACCATTTAAGTGTTGACTAGTATCGAAGGCTTTCTTGTAGTCAATAATGCGGGGGAATACATATTTGTGCGCATCCCGCCAATTTGGAATAAGTACCCGAATACTATGTAGCGCTTCGCGTGTACCCATCCCTTGCTTGAATACAAATTGTGATTCGGCCATGAACAATTCGCATTTAAATATTTTAATGTGTAAGACATTAAACTAATCGGTTTATATAAATTGCACTTTCTCGCTTTCTTCGGTATGGTAATACCTGTTGACTTACTTCGCACGCATATAGACCGGTGTCATAAATATAATTGAGAAGTCTCAGAAGCGGCTTTTCTCAATCAGTAAATAGTTTTGCTACACTCACTCCAAATACGTTTTTCATCAAATAATATTTCTGCAGACGTTCTTTCATATACCCAAGCGGAAATCTGGAGTCTTTTATGTCACGAATTTCATCCGTCATTCATTCTCGTTGTTTTGTTGGCATGCAGCCACACTAGGGTGGCCTTTGTGGTCATGCACTCAGAAAAAAGTGAACCCTATAACGAGTTAAAATGAACTAGAATTTAGCACAATTGAACTTCGTATAGCACTAAAGCAATATTTTTTCATATCAAGTTCAAACTTTTCCTTGAAAGTAGTACATGCTTTGAACATGATTCTAGTTCAATTTTCCTCAAACCAAGTAAATATTTACTCAAACTAAGGAAAATTCCAGTAAGTTTTTCCTCATACTTAGAACATTTTTACTAAATCTAAGTAAAATTTTGCTGAAATTTTCCTAAGTAATTTTTTCCTAAAACCAAGTAAATGTTTACTAAATTCAAGTAAAATTTTTCTAAAACTAAGTAAATTTTTCCCAAAATCAAGTAAATGTTTACTAAATCTAAGTAAAATTTTCCTAAAACTAAGTAAATCTTTACTCAAATCAAGTAAAAACTTACTTAAACTGAGGACAATTTTGCGGATTTTTTCCTCAAAACGAGTAAATTTTTACTTAAACTGAGGAAAATTTTACTGGATACAAGGAAAAAATGAACTTTAAATAAGTTCAACTTATCTAAAAATAATTCAAACAAATGATTTTGCTTCAGAGTATGCAAAACTGATACAAAAATTAGCAACATGAAATATTTCTCAAAAGTTTCATGATACCTCTGCCATAAAAAGTTGAGCTATTACTCCATGATTGCTGCGAAGACAAGATAGGAGCCTTCGCAGTGTTTGTTTAGAATAATTCTTGAAGTATTTAAGAAATAAGTCTCGGCAAACGAATGGGAATTGCTTCTTAGATTAATATTCAAGAATTTTCTAAACAAATCGAAGTGATTTTTTATAAGTTCATTAATACTTAAAGAACTCGGCTTAAATTTCAGTAAACCCAATAACTTAATTTTAAGAAAAAAAATCAATTTTTAGTTAAAAATTCCTAAATTGAAATTTTCCAAACAATAAAAATCTTAATATTTTTCTTACTTAAAACCTTGGAAATTTTCTTCCACACAGGCCTGCATTTACTCAATTGTAAGATTTTTTATTAGATCCAAAGAAATGTTTTTAAGTAAATTTACTACCCTATTTCTAGTAAATGAACTATTTGCTATGGCTTTGAAATAAGGAAACTTTACTCATACTTAGTTAATTTTCCTATTTTCAAGGATATTTTTACTAACGTGGTGTAAAATTGTTGAACTAAATTGGAGTATAGATTTTACTGAAATTTAGAAATTCCATTTTACTGAGTATGTTTATAATATTTTTACATTACACCCTCCATAAGTTTTCAATATCCTCTTCAACTATATCGTCTAGTTTATTAGATTAGAGAAAGATTTCTACTGAATATCAGTCGCGCCTTTGGAGTACAGACGCTGTTTGCAGCTGCCCAATGTGGGAACAGGCGCTACAAGGTTGGTTTTTTCAATACCAAATTCAATAGGCCATTAGGTCGATCATATTAGAAATTGTCTAAATTGAATCTCCTTATCCCGTTTGCTCTCACCTAAAATGCCACAGGTAACCGTATCTTTATTTAGGTTTTTCAGGTTTCCAGAAAGGTTTTGAATGAGGATTGTCTTCATTATAAGCATACACCGAATAGTGAATGGTAATCAAGGGCGAGAATCGATTTTCGATTCCCCGATCAACTATTTTTCAATCCGATTCTTAACATCGGACCTGAGAATCGATTCTTAATCGGAATCGGTTTTTATGTTGAACCATAGAATAAAATTCCACATTTGAGTTTGCATTTAAATCTAAGATATGGGCTTTTCCACAGAAAGGTCCACCAAGACCAAAAAATTAAAATTTCTTCTAAACACTTCGTTTTATCATATATTCATAGGGAAACAATCCAATTTAACTAATGTAAAAAAATTTTACATTTATTCATATCCTATCTCGAGATATTCGAATGCAAAGTCGAGCAACTGCAACTTTACTCGTTTGAATATTTCTCTTGCACATTTTGCTTTGATAAAAGTTCTTAAATAGAGACATTGCGCTTTGACTTTTGTTGTCTAAAATCTTTTAATAATATTTTTGGATAAAAAAAACCATTTTAAAGAGACATCGATGCACAACATTCTAAAATTAGCCACATTGAAATATTGCCACAGGTTTCGCTGAAATCGGAGTTTGTTGGCCGCGAAAACGACTTCTGTTTTGGTCACGTGCGAATGATAGATTAGTGAAATGTGATTTTGGCGACGACGGATGTATGTATAACAATGTGTCTAGAAGATTTTGGTACTAAAATGTAAATAATTTCAAAACGTTCACGAAATCTTGCATTGGTGGTCGACTGAAATAATTCACCGAATTGTCAGTATATGTCTTTATCCGTTACCCATTGATTGATCTTTTGGTTCCTTTACATTTTATAGGATGAATCCACTCTGTACTTAAAGGTGGATCTAGCTCGATTATCATAAACTTTCTATTTCTCGAAATATAAATAATATTTCAATACAAATTGAAATCTGTATAAAAATATTTCTATATCACTTTTTCAATGAAAAAATATGCAGTTTCACTTATGTATGCCCTGTGTATCATATATGTCCTCATTATCTTCTACTTCACCATCAGATATTTCCATTGCATACCATCCATCTAGCATTGTGATGACTTTTTATGCAATATATTTTGGACTTGCCAAATGTTTTGAGGTGATTCCACAAAAAACCAAGTACATGTATATAATTTTTACTTATTATAATAATGCACACTGTAATATATTCTCTCATTTTTATTTATATAATAATCAACTTTAAGATTTCACAACTTGTTATCACCAAAAGTACACACTTTTGCGGTATTTAATTAAATTAAATTAAGTTAAATTTCGATTCCAAAGCATCGATAAATTCCAATACAAAATGGGACGCATTTAATCGATTCCAGAAAATTCGATTTATGAACCCTCAAAATCGATTCTCGATTAGATTAGGGAGATTTTGCGAAATTCGTACTTTTAAGGGATACAATTGGAAAAGAGGGATACAAATAGGACCAACCAAACCGCTGAAGTTGAAATCATCAATCTAATCTGTCGGTAGTACTGTGGAATGCTCATTCAATTGAGTTTGCGAGGCTACTAATAACCCACGGTGTAGTTATTGCATTGCGCTGGCAAAAGCAAATGATCTGGAACCTGAGTAAATAGTTACAACAACAAAAATACGAAAATTGTTGTATGATCATTGATCAGTGTCCAGTCCAAACCTATTTGGAGATCATCATTTCAACAGAAAACAATTCTGCTGTACGTCTGTGAGACGTTGTTACTCACAACAAATAATTCTCAAGATCTGGTGGCCGAATACAATATCTTTCAACAGAAAGAAAAACATGACAACAGATTGATATACATATATGGTGAAACTGACACCTATGACGCCTTATGCTCCACTGCTAGACAAAGGGTATAATAAGAAGATCCAGTTAAAATGACAAACGATACAAATTAAATTTATATTCTAATTTTTGATCAAGGGATTTTATGTGTGAGAAAAAATGTCAGCCATATTAGAATATCTATTGGGGATCGATTTTACAACCCTGAAGCTGATAGGTATGTCAACAACACGACTAAAGTAGCGATCAATGTTCACAAATCAATTGAAAACTAATCAATAGTTTACACTATATACGTTTTTTAGATGTCTGTCTTACAGACATGCATTTATTAATAGCACTTTAGTAATATTAATCTGTGATTAATAAGTTCGTGTAATGCGACCTTTAAACTATCCGCGATGTTGAGCTATTTTCAAGCTTTTTTATAAAATCCGTAATAACATCCAAATTTTTAATCCGAATTGTATTCTAAAGTGCTCGCTTTATATTCTGAAAATCACAATTATCGGTCAGTACCTTTCCAGCGAACACATTGGATCAAACATGGGACTAATCTGAACCGATTTACTTTAAATGAAATAGCGCCTGTCCTTGAACCGCAAAACTTACTTGTGCCATTAGTTGCGACTTGTACTTTAATCGATTCAAAAAGCGATTCTATCTCGATCGGTATAATAAACGATGGGTCTATCTCGCTTACTTTTGGATATTCCAAACAAATAAACAAAATAGAAATTTAAATGAAATGAGAAACAAGTTAAAACTTTTATTTTTTTAATTTGATAATTTTATATTAAACTAGAGGCAATTAGCTTGAATTCGAAAAATATATATTTTTATCTCCACAACACAAAAAAGTAAGACATTTTTGAAAATTACATTATGACAATCTCTACAATATCATATAAAATCGAGAATTGCAGTACAAAAGTACAAATTTGCAGAAACGGAGCACTCAACTAAAAATAGATTCCCAGTATCGATATATGTTATCATTATTGTCCTATGGTTCCTATGTGGAACAAATGGTCACTACAAAGTTATTCCATTCTGTTGTGATGTGTATAGTTGACTTCTTTGATTTTAATGTTCTTTATTATTGTGGCCTAAGGTCTCTTGATATATATCGCTATTTCTTAATTGTAATTTATTTCAGTAATGATCAAATGTTTGAAGGCAGTCCGAAATAAATAAATAAGAAAAGAAAGTTAAAAATTAAGGCATCAAGTAATTGCTGTCATGATTCATTTTCCTTTGCTAAATCAATTTTCATTTTCAAATTACATTTTTTATTGCATTTGCATTAAATGTATTATTGTTGATAATTATGAAATGTTTACAAAGGATATAATTAGGTTTAAGTATTATTAGGTTTTAAGTATTAATTTTGTGATAAAAAATGTGTATATTTATGACAGCAGTTTAAACTAGTAAATCAAAAAAAAATTTTTTTCAAATCCATGCTTTATGCAAGCAGAATCCTATTGGGCCTAGAAATTCTTTTTTAGTTATCTTTTGTAGAAGGAAAAATTACTGCGTTATCAGGAGCAGAAATAATAGATTTTTAATTTGTGGTTTGTATGGGAGGTACCACGCCCACTTTTGCATTACCGCCCATTTTAGGCGCAACTACGCACATTGATGCTAGATGCACTTACACAAAATTTGAGCACTATACGTGTCATAGAACTGACACTATTCGATAATATGTTTTAACTTCGTATGGGAGGTGGTACGCCCACTATTCCAATACCGCCCATTTTTGGCAGAACTACGCACATTGATGGTAGATGCACTTACACAAAATTTCAGCACTCTAGGTGTCATAGAACTGACAATATTCAATAATAGGTTTTAACTTCGTATGGGAGGTGCCACGCCCACTTTTCCAATACCGCCCATTTTTGGCACAACTATGCGAATTGATGCTAGATGCACTTACACAAAATTTCAGCACTCTAGGTGTCATAGAACTGACAATATTCAATAATAGGTTTTAACTTCGTATGGGAGGTGCCACGCCCACTTTTCCAATACCGCCCCTTTTTGGCACAACTATGCGAATTGATGCTAGATGCACTTACACAAAATTTCAGCACTCTAGGTGTCATAGAACTGACAATATTCAATAATAGGTTTTAACTTCGTATGGGAGATGCCACGCCCACTTTTCCAATACCGCCCATTTTTGGCACAACTATGCGAATTGATGCTAGATGCACTTACACAAAATTTCAGCACTCTAGGTGTCATAGAACTGACAAAATTCAATAATAGGTTTTAACTTCGTATGGGAGGTTCCACGCCCACTTTTCCAATACCGCCCATTTTTGGCACAACTATGCACATTGATGCTAGATGCACTTACACAAAATTACAGCACTCTAGGTGTCATAGAACTGACAATATTCGATAATAGGTTTTAACTTCGTATGGGAGGTGCCACGCCCACTTTTCCAATACCGCCCCTTTTTGGCACAACTATGCACATTGATGGTATATGCACTTACACAAAATTTCAGCACTCTAGTTGTCATAGAACTGACAATATTCAATAATAGGTTTTAACTTCGTATGGGAGATGCCACGCCCACTTTTCCAATACCGCCCATTTTTGGCACAACTATGCGAATTGATGCTAGATGCACTTACACAAAATTTCAGCATTCTAGGTGTCATAGAACTGACAATATTCAATAATAGGTTTTAACTTCGTATGGGAGGTTCCACGCCCACTTTTCCAATACCGCCCATTTTTGGCACAGCTATGCACATTGATGCTAGATGCACTTACACAAAATTTCAGCACTCTAGGTGTCATAGAACTGACAATATTCAATAATAGGTTTTAACTTTGTATGGGAGGTGCCACGCCCCTTTGTCCAATTGGTCAAATTTTTCCATTTCCTTGTATTGTCATCGAAAATGATTAAGTGTGCAAAATTTGAGCAAAATTGGTTGAGAAAAAAGCTTTCAAAAATTGATTTCAAATTTTGTGGCACACAAACATATATAGAAAGTAACCTTATATAAAGCATGGAAAAATATGCAATGACCTGCAGAAGAATGTATATAAAAAATTCGGCTTCGAGTAGCAAATATAAATTGTCAACCACATCGGCCATTGAATGAGAAAAACTTCCGGAGTTTGTAACTTTCACAGATGTGAAGTGAATGAAAGTGAAATTTGTAGAGAAATTTGTTATATTTCATGCTTGCGCAGGGCAAAAAAGGTCCATTCACTGAAGTGTTAGAGTCGCATTGAAGTGGTTCAAATGTTTTACATATTAAAAAGGAAAACCCAAAATTGTAAGGATAACATGGTTTCCTATGCCATAGTAATGAACAAAAAGGAGTCCATATAGTTCCGTACGTAAAATACGATCCACTCTATCAGAATCTGTTGGTCGAACCTTGTTATTTTCAAAAATAAGTTTGATTTTGTTGATTGATTGTTATTAGCGTATTAGCTCCCCATGAGCCACCGTGCGACGACCGAATGCCACTTGATTGAATTTATTTGTCATCTTTGTCCACAATTCGCGCTGGCCCCGACACTCTTGTACAAAGTTCTTGCCGATTCGGTCTATCCTTAATAATTGCTTTAACTTTGTCACCAGAGCGAACACAATACTTCAGACAACTTTTTGTATATTTATGGATTAACTTAATTAACTCAATTCAATGTGTATCCATAAGTATAAAGTGTACGACGATACCATTTGATTGGGAAGTATGTCAGAAGGCAACGTTGAACTTGGTGAACCCAATACTGACCCATATCAAATCGACTCATATTGGGCCAAAATAGAATAGTTGGAAGCTTTGGGGTAGGGACAAAGTGATTGTTTGATTCAAATATGCATTAATGACATTCTGTTCATGTGTTTATTGGCTATTAATTGCAGACACTGAATCCGTTTTTTGTTTCACTTGAGCGGAGCGAGAATTATAGCATCATACCTGAAAAATCGCTTTTTTGATATTATTATAGTTTTTATAAATATTAAAAGAGTTGTAGTGTTCTTTTTGTGTTTTATTAATTAAATAAAAGTATTAATGAACTCAATTCTTTTTCATTAATGCTAAATTGGAAAAATAATGTTTTCTACTAAGGTTTATATAAAAGATAACAGTTTTTTTCTACTATAATTTAAAAATAACACTAAAATAACATAGTTTTAATTGCTAATTTATGTAGTTCTGCATTAGGGTAATCATTATTTTATTGTAGGTCTTCGTTTTTTAGCAGCTATTTTTATACTGGAATGGAATTTTTATACTGGGAATGCGAATTCCCCTGATATCATAAACGGGAATAGAGGGATTAAAAATTGTACTAACCAAACGGCTGCACCTAAAATAATGAAATTCGGTGTATATATAACTGTGATTGCGCAGACACGTAAAAGGGATTTTTCGGAATTTGTACTTTTAGGGGCTAAAATGGAAAAAAGGGCCGCAGCTAGAGTCATGAAGTTCGAAGTATACATTACTCTGACTGCGTGGACACGCAAAATAAAAAGGCTTTTCCAAATTCGTACTTTCAAGGGATACAATGGGAACAGAGGGATAAAAGTGGTACCACACACTCGTTCTCGCAGTTCTCATTTTTAAAGAAGGACTAAGCACAGAAAACACACCAAACACTGAGTTCTAGTGGATGCAACAATGCCTCGGAGAACTATCGAGGTTTCTCTTCACTCCAAACTATTATTGGCATCTAAATTGAGTCAAAACATGACACTCATCACTGAACAGAATATTACGTTAAACACTTGAGTTGCTCTACTTTTTGAAGTGAAGTTTCATTCTAAGATATTTTTAGGAGGAAAGGAAGAAAGAAAATCCCTCTTAAAATGCCTTTTTATGTTGATGATTCTCTTCAGTGGAAACCCACACACTTTGCTCACTAAAGAAGTATATAATCGTATTTATATGCTGGGATATTCACAGTTTTCTCCCACTCACAATAACATTCTTATCTTTCCTGAATGATAAACGCTGAAAAAAGTGAATTTATAATATTGTAACAATAAAAGAAACAATTTCATGCTGAGGTCTGTTGGCGTTGGTAATGCAGCAGAAAACGAATTTAAAAATATTATTCTTCGTTGGAAATCATTGAAATGTTAGATGAGTACAAATATTTTTATATTTTTCCTTTTGTTTCATAAGGTGTAATAAAGCCTTCATTGAAGTAGCATTTAAAGATGACGTTACAAACAAATGCACAAAGCCACAATACCCCAGTGAAGGGTATTGGATAATATTCATCTAAGAAACGTTTACCATCGTTGTTTCCTGATATCCATTTTCCTTCGTGTGGATTTTGCAATGCCGCCCGAGTACAGCCACTTTTTTGTAAATCCAGCAGGAGCCGAGACTAAATTTACAATCCCCTGTTTCACTTCGAGATTGGATAACGCCGTCGTTACCGCACTAAAATGGATATTCTTCAAGCCGCCTTCTATATCAGTGAAATGGATGATTCAATGATTCTTACCAGTTCATGAAGCGCAGATTCATTCGAATTGCCATTGTTGTATGCGTGTTGACTTTTCGATAATAAACGCTTGATCCCTAAGGAAGTTGTCAAATATTCTCGGAAGAAATGAGGAATGTGTGAAAAGTTCCTTCGCTATATAGGATTCAACGTTAGACGATTCAAAACTATCTTGAAATTCTGTCTAGAATTACCAGTGTGAATCAATCAGTAGAACCAGTGATTTTTCGCTAGAAGGTGTTCAGCTGCCGGTTTTTCTAAGTAAATGCGAATCACAGGACAGTATCCCAGTTCAAGTCAAATATTGATTACAGACCGAAATAAAACAAACGAACACATTCAAATAAAATTGTATTCTTAAAAATATAATATGGCCAGGACAATATCCCAGTTCAAATCAAATACTAAATATTTTTCAAAGTATATACTTTGAATATCCACACAAAATCCGCGAAATAATTGAAGAAATCCACAGTAGGTTCCTGTAATGCAATTAATCCTCTATCAATCAAAGTAAATTAAGCACAAAATGGGATAAAATGTAATAATCTATTAATTGAGGCACATTAAACACAAAATGCAATACAAAATAATGTATTTATTGATGTATATAAAACAGGGGTAAACAGGGTATAAGAAACAAACCGCAAAAAAAACTATTGGAATGGCATTCTTTCATATAATATGAAATTTTAAAAATTAATAATTTGTGGTATAATTAATTAGCTCTTTGCATTCAAAAACATTTATTGAAAATTCTAAGCTTGTTTGTAAATAAAGCACTCCAATTGTTATTGCAATATTGTGAAATTCTGTAGTTAATGAAAACGCAAATCTCTTAATTCGAGAGAGCACTATTTTTTGGGAAAAGGCGAGAATACCAACAAAGACATTACCTAATTGTGCCAAGAAACTCGTGGACTTGAGACTTGTTTGGAGGGATCTGCAAAACCTGCAATTATTACAACTTTGAACTCGTATATTCTCCTGGTCATTTTGCTTCAATTTATATTGCTTAGAAATGAACACTGTTTTTTATACCCTCCACCTCCAGGATGGGGGTATACTAACTTTGTCATTCCGTTTGTAACACCTTGAAATATCGACCTGAGATCCTATAAAGTATATATATTCTTGATCGTCATAAAATTCTAAGACGATCTAGCCATGTCCGTCCGTCCGTCCGTCTGTCAGTCTGTTGAAAGCACGCTAGCATCTAAACGAAAGGAGCTAGAACGTTCAAATTTTCCATAAATGCGTCTTATAGTCGTAGATCGGTTGGGATTGAAATGGGGCGAAATCGACCCAAAGGGAAAATTTTTTCCCTCACAAGGACTAAAAATACCCATAATAATCCCTAATATTTTAGCGTATTTAAGCATGTTTTTTGAATATGTCTGTTTATATTTGCTTGATATTTGGAATGCGCACTCCTCTTATAGCAAAAACGTGCACCATAAAGTGATTCTTATTTGTAGGGGTAAAATGGGGCAAAAAAGGGATAAAAATGGTACATATTAAACGACAACAGCTAGAAACACGAAATTCGGTGTGTACATTCCTCTAATTGAGTAGATACATAATATAAAAGATTTTTTTTCCAAATTCGTACTTTTAAGGGGTAAAATGGGAATAGAGGGATAAAAATAGTACCAACCAAACGGATGTACCTAGAATAATGAAATTCGGTGTATACACTCCTCTGATTGCATAGACAAGTAAAATACACGGATTTTTTAAAATTCGTAGTTTTTGGGGTTAAACTGAAAAAAGGGGATACAAATAGTACCAATCAAATGACCGAAGCTAGAGTCATGAAATTCGGAGTATACATTCCTCTGACTGTGTAGACACGGAAAATAAACAGATTTTTCGAAATTCGTACTTTTTGGGGTCAAAATAGAAAAAAGGGATAAAAAAAGTACCAACCAAATGACCGCAGCTAGAGTCATGAAATTCGGAGTATACATACCTTTGACTACGTAGACGTGATAAATAAAAGTTTTTTTCCAAATTCGTTCTTTCAAGGGATACAATGGGTACGGAGGGATAAAAATGGCACCAACCAAACGGCTACACCTGGAATAATGGAATTCGGTGTATACATTCCTCTGATTGCATAGACACTTAAAATAAACAGATTTTTCGAAATTCGTACTTTTTGGGGTTAAAAAGAAAAATGGGATAAAAATAGTACCAATCAAATGATCGCAGCTAGAGATTGATGAAATTATAATTGCGTAGAAATGTCAAGGGGGTAAAAATGGTACCAACCAAATGCTCGCAGCTGGAATCATGGAATTCGGTGTATACATTTCACTGACTGCATAGACACGCAAAATAAAAAGTTTTTTCGTACTTTTTCTTTTACGGCAAAAATTGGTTGAATCATGAATTTAGGTTATTCTGCAAATGTACGTCTGATAATGGATTTTCAAAATTTGTACTTTTGGAATTAAAATAGAATGGAAGTACAACCAACTGTAGCACCCACTATCTTCCAATATTTATGGTATTTAAGCTTTTTGAAAATATAATTATAAGAATATTTATTTTTTGATTTGAAATAGATAATGGTTTGATATAATTAAAATATTATATTTATTTATATAATTATTTTTTCAATATTTGTATTTGTTTTAGTTTAGCTATATTACAAAATTTATATTTTCCTATAATATTGCTGCACTTCTACGAAAACCGACAACCTCGGTTCGGCCCGGCCGAACTTAACGCCGTTTTTACTTGTTTAAATATCATAGCAGCTCCCAACCTACACCATGATTTCTGGTTCTTAGCGGCTAGATGTAACTGAATGAGACGCTGTCAAAACGAACATCGTTGGTCAGTGTCGTTTTCAATCTAACTTCTTTGAAAATAAATATATCAATTAAATCACTACTCTACCCTCGTACACCTACCCTTACTGTACGTGTGGAAATGCAAATACACACGTACAAAAGCCGAGTCGGTCATTCTCTTTTCCATGCAAAATTTAATTTGATACCAAGGCCGAAGCCTTGTAGGGTTTCTTTCTACTTTCTAGTTTATCGCAAAGACAAGCATTCTTACCCAGGATGGTGTAGATAAATAACTGCTATCTAACAATAGTCCTCTTGCTGCTTAATAGCCTCCAATGAATACATGGCTCTGCTATCGAACAAGATTTATCAACTGTTTTTATGATACATCATTTATTGAACTGCAACGTTGTTGTTCCATAAATAATGATTCTCTTAAATATACTCGCATTGCCCTTTGGTCTCTGTAACCAACCGCTGTGATGGTGACTATCAATAAAATACCGGCCCACACCATAACACCAGGTAGCAATTGCAGTCGCTGCCAATGAGTTTACTCACAGCAAGAATGTTATTTATTGCGGAGCCATCAAACTCGGTAGTGCAGAGATAATAGCTGCCTCATTGCACAGTGTTTCAGAACTCATTTTCAATCGGCAAACGTTTATTTCGTGATGTCGTGGATATTTTCGATAAATGCAATAATTTGCATCTAAAACGTAATCTAAAATCTTCACACTTTTTTATTTTTCGTATTGCAAAAATGCAGGCTCAATTCAGATTTGTATATCAGTCTTTACGCCATATCGCAAAATATCGGTTTATATTACAGATGTCAAACCGAACCCGAAGCAAGATAAGCTAAGTTCAGCCGTACGGAATCATATATACACTCCACCACGGAGTGCCCAATATACAGACATGGACATGGCTACATCGTCTTAGAATTTTATCACGAACCAGAATATATATCGACGGTTTATAATAAAAAGTGTATATGAGCAAAAACACAACTTTTCAGGGGAGCGAAAAAACTGATTTTCTTCTTACTTTTAAGAGTATTAATTATTCTTCTAGAGTTTAATCTAAGATGATTTCTAATTGTTACGATTAAAAAGTCAAAATTTCCTTCTATTCATGCATGACATTTTTGGGTTTTGATTTTCTCGCGATCTAACCAACGGATCCGACTGAATTTTTGTTTGTATATTAAGAAGCGTATATATTAGAAGCGACTAACATATATGTAGTCAGTCGCAAAAATCGCTGCAATTGTTGAAAAAATCAAAAATTCGCGGTTGCCATTGCTTACATTTTAAGCAATGATATACCAAACAATGATACACCAAAAAATATTCCCAATATTATAAAAAGTTACGTGTGGTTTTCTGAAGATACTTTTCACATTTTTTTACTTAAGGCCAACATTTACCCTATTGTAGCTTGATAACATGATTAACGGCGAAATCATGGAATTTGATAGTACGATATACCCTAAATCTTATGCTGCTCAATTTTTGAACTATTCATTTATTTTATTTTTATCTTCATGGCCACTTTTGCAGGCACAAACTAACGTGTGAGTGCATAGCCAAACCAGACAATTTTGAAAAAAAAAGGCGTTAGAATAAAAATTTCTTCTCCAAATTCATATGACAGATGATAGCCAACTCAGAGAATACTTTGTCATCAAAACACTCGTTTTCGAGAAAATGGTTCATAGCCACTTTGGTGGAGGGTACAACAAAAGGTTTTTAAATTTTTTTAGTTTTTTCTTCTCAAGAATAAAATAATACGGAAAATACAATTTTCAGAGTTCGCGTTTACTTTCGTTGCATTCACTTATTTCGATTTATAAAATTAGAGGGTAGATCTTGCCAGAATCAAAAGTTAGAACTATTTTTAAAAATAAGAAGTAAATAAGTTTCAGACGGTTAAACCGACTTATATATAGGGTGTTTTTTATTGAGGTATAGAACTTCGAATTGAAATAAAACACAAGAAAATCGTTTTAATGTCCATCAATCTGGCTTTATTGGAAGGATAATTTTATGCCATTAATGTTTAAATATGATTTCGGGCATGTGGCCGCCGCGGCTGGCTCGAATATAGCCAATTCTACAGGTCCAATTTTCAACTACTCCAATTGCTGTGCACGGTGGCGAATCGATTCATTCGGGTCCTCTTCAACACTTTGCTCTACAGCGGCAATTGTTTCTTCGGTGCGCACTGTTCGACGTCTCTGCGGATGCGTATTATCACATAGAGTAAACGTAGTGCGAAAACGATCCATGGTTAACCGAATTAATTGCTCTGATGGACGATTATGTCGACCATAAAATGGGAACTTCGCGAACTGAACCATTACTTTCGAAATAAATTTGCACGATTTGCAAGCGTTGTTCTTTTGTCAACCTGTTCATGATGAAATGGCAAACCAAACTAAATATTAATCACGTGACAGCTGACAAAATGGCCGCCAGTTAAAAAAGTGATGCCAACTTAAAGTTCTATACCCCAATAAAAAACACCCTTTACCTTCAATCTCGGAAGTCCAAGCATTTGTTTGGGATTATTAAGAACCCTCATATTACTATTAGGGCCAATCTATTTATACCAGAGATGCATTTCAGATACCGTTATAGAAATTATAAAGGATTTAATTTTACATAGGATAGAGACAATTTCATGGGAGGTACGAAAAGGAGCGTGGCAATTTCGCCTATCTTCGAACATAAACTAAGGTTGGTAAAAATATTACCATGTTCAAAGTTTTAATTGAATCCTTAGCTCCCTTCGAGAGTTATCGTGTTCACCAGCCAGCCAGCCAGTCAGACGGACGGACATGACTCAATCAGCTTGAAAAAGATTTGGTTCAAACATACTTAAGGCCGCTGTTTAACAAAAATCGCAATTGAAGCATCCGATTTACAATTCTACGGTTGAAATCCCGCGCTTTATATATTAATTGGGACAGAAAAAAGTGTAACGCACATAAGACCCTAAGTATGTTTGGACCAAATCCGTTTCACACCATTTTAAGATGCTTGATCCATGCACGTCCGTCCATCTGTCTGGCTGGCTGGTGTACACGTTAATTGGAAAGGAGGAGGAATTTATTCAAAATTTTCACATGGTAATATTTCTCCTAAACTTAGTTTAAGTTCGAAGATGGGCGAAATTTCCGCGCCCCTTCTATTCTATGTTAAATAAAAACCATTGAAAATTCCACACGGATACTCGAAATTAGCTATATTTTGGTATATGATAAAGTTTTAATAACCACTTTAAGTGTGCAAGATATGGCGGTTTTGCCACGCCCCTTCTAGTACGTCCCACAGAAATCGCCCTAAACTAAGTAAAATTAAACTTATATACGGACATTAGGAGTACTCTGAAGTTTTGCCTTTGGCTTTTTTATAGACTTTGCATTCACCTAGAATAATTCCTATACCGGTGCCTGAAATCCATTATGACTTCATATTTGATCATGTTTCTACAATTATTTACAAATGAGTCCAATTGCCACACACTTCTTGTACCTCCTTCCATGTACATGTTCTCAGAGAGTGAAGGATATACCCTCATAAGATGGTTTAACCGACTGAAACTAACTTACTTGTTTTATAATAACTTGCCACTGCGAAGCTCATTTGTTTGTTGATTGGTTTACGTGTCAGCTCAGCACCACCTCCCTATATAACCTCCCGATAATGTCATGAATTTGTTTCACGAGAACCGTGCGGCGTGTTTTCAAAGATGGACAGATGCATAAGCAGTGTTCGATCCTCTCTTCTTCCTTATTATTTTTCTATTTTTTATTATTTTACTAGCTGACCCGACAAACGTCGTTTTGCCTTCAAATTTTATTTATTTATCGGTGTTAATTCAGGTAATTATATTTATTAAAAAAAAATGTGAATTGAATGAAAAAAATGTCTGCATAACGTTAGTGTTATTCATTATAGTGGACCCGGAGAACTTCATCTCACAGGCGTTGTTCTACGTCATTTCAAATTGCAGAAAATCTGTGGTCAATTGTCCACTGCAATTGATTCTTTTTTAGGTATTTGCTGGATGGGGTTACGGTCGTGTCGATTTTGAATTGTATTTTCCCTCATTGAATCACTCTGTGATAAACAATATTTTCTGTTGCCAGGTGCGAAAAAGATTGGATTGTTTTCCGACAACGGAACATGCGACATACAGTTGATCGTGTGAAATGTGATTTAATGATTGTCATGGCGAATGCGAGACGAATTGGAAATTGGATTCGCTTAAACTCGAATGGCATATCGGTTGGAATCATTGGAATTCTCGGAATGAGAACTTCCTCACTTTTGAACTTTTCTTGTAGTATTCTTGCATTAATCACATTGCTCATGAGTTCATTGCTCTGATTGATATTACAAAGCATGATGACAACTGAAACAACCTTAAATTGTAAGTTGTGCGGTGGCAATCCAGGCACATACAATGAATTAAAAAACTCAGTTGGATAGTTGCGTGCTTCGTCCAGAGTTACAAGCCGAACCATAATTATCGGCGGCGGCGGCGCTGTTCAAAATGGGTCGGCGGCGGCGGCTTTCGGCTGTTTTGCCGGCTCGTTCTGTCATTTGAATATCCCTATTTGGAAGGAACAATTTTCTTTTATTTTTTGGCAAGTAGTTCAATATTCGTTAATATTAGCCAATGTTCCAATAATTTAATATTGTTAGTAGGGCATCCAATTATTCGGACGTTTATGTTATTCGATTTTTCGTTTATTTGAAAACAAAAAATTTCCAATTAATCGAATAATGAAGTCGAGAGTTATTCGATTAACCGAACAATTGTCCACATAAATAAAATATAATTAATTAGAGTTCTATAGACAAGACACGGCAATTTACGGGTAGTTCAACTATATATTGAACGTTTATTATGTATCTGATTTTATTTAAAAATTTTCACATCAAATTCGAAATTCGTTAGAAGTTGACAAAAATCTTAATATCTTATCAAAATAAAGAACCTTCCCTTAAATGAGCATAATATCAGAAGTTATCCATAGACTTTCTTCGAATATGGATCATATGATTTATAACAGAACTGACTTTATTATCACAGTGTTAACCTCAATTTTTCTATGAATTTACTATTCTTTAAATTTTAAATAATTCCGTAGCTATTTGCCAGTTTTTGCTATTTCTAAATGAAGTCGGATAAATCGTTATTTTAATATCTGTGGAGCATACAAATCAAAAATCAAAAAAAAATCGTTTATATTTGGTGTACCCAAATGGAGCAAACTGGTTATTCAAAATCAATTTATCACACAAAGCATACGACGATTTCATTAGTTTTTTAAGGCAAAACTTATAATATCGATTAATCGATTATTTGGGACAATTTATTCGAATTATTCGTTATTCGAAAATCATGATTTTTTATTATTCGAACAAATATTTGACAAAAATTATTCGATTAATCAAAAAAATTTTAATCGGTTGGATACCCTAATTGTTAACCCATACAATTATTTTTTGGGAGAAGGAATCCATTCCCAAAATGTATAATATGGATAAATTTAATAAATATTTTTGCAATTACAGCTTTTCATGTCAGGCTTCTTAATCCTTCCTTCCAATCCAATCCTTCCTTCCTACTTTGACAAACTAAAGAAGCACAATAGATATTGTTATTTATAGGAACACATGGCCACACGTACTGGAATTGACATATATAAATGAAAGATAGATCAATATATTTCACAGCAGTAGGTTGTCTAAGTTGACATTTATATTTTCTTTTGTAATTTTAAGTGGATTGTCTGTTTTGCTAGTAAGATTTGACTGAGTTAGAACTCCGTCAAATCACGGCGGCGTGGTTGAAGTCGATATGAGTCGATGAAATCGGCGGCGTGGTTGAGTCGATTTGAGCCGATGAAATCGGCGGCGGCGCGGCTCGTGCAGAATCATGCGGCGGCTGCGGCTTGTCGGCTTAAAATCGGTCGGCTTGTATCTCTGGCTTCGTCCTCGTTTATTACACAGTCGATAGATTTGAAGGAATGCAGTGAACCAACGATTTGATTTTGAATTGTTCAGTTTAAGTGATCCACATCCTTGTTCTTTGCCAATTGCTCGAACCAATTGTTAATGCGTTTGTGTCGCATTCTCGTTCACGCTGCAATTCTAGTTCGAAAGGGTCGTATGGTCGACGATCTGGCAATGGCATTCCTAACCCGACTAACAAACTGCTGCACATGAGGTAACACATGCCATCTATCAAAACCAAAGCCTGGTTGTGCATCTCTTCATTCATCTCAAATTGAGCTCCTGACACGCAGCACGAAATGTTGGCAACACTACACCATGGATATTTCGAAGTGACTTAAATGATGAGTCGCAAGTAAAAGCATTCATCATTCTTTGGATGAACTGTATAAATACGACCAAGAGCAAATCCGAATCACCAGGAACTACATCGCCTTACTTTCGACGTTGAAATTTTCGAGAAGAAACTGGACAATGTTGTCACTGGTGGGTTTTGAGCACGTTGAGCAGCATTTGCTGCAGTGAAATAAACTGCTTGACCTTTCTCCAGATGCACTGCCAAATGAGTAACAGTCTGGTAGCGTTCGTAAATGGAAAATGAGAATATACGCCAAATTGGCGCTACGTCTCTCGGAATCATCAAACGGTACGCGTAAAAAGTCATTGCGCTGACCTTCTTGTTGATTTCATTGCGCCGACCTTGTTGAATTGAATCTGCGTTCATCAATAATAAATGCTCCATGTGAAGTCATTTGAAAGCATCCGTTATATTTGTGATTCTGGTCTTTCGCCATGAAGCAATAGTGGTAATTTAACCTTGCCACTGAGACAGCACAATCCAGGCGTTTCAACCGTAAACTGCAATGCTCCGTAAACATCTATCATGAAGATGGCGTCGTAAAATCACTCCATACATACCATACAAATCGGGGATATTTGCGAAATTTTTTGGGGTATTCTTCTTGTTTGACCGGCGACCAATCTGAATTGGCACGAATTATCGAAATCGGTCCATGCGTTCTTGAGTTATAAGCGTAGTAACTAACGCCACTCTTATGTATATATATAGATTTTTACTGTGTTTCCCTAAGAAACTCAACTATATACAACATTCAGCAATCAAGAATATGAATTTCCTTTGTTTCCACTTATAGTGTGGTGTATAAGTAACATTATAATTTAATTAGTGAATAAGTTTTTTGTTTAGGTCAAAGCAAACAAACTGTAATCTAAATTTTAAATGAAAATAAATAAAATCAGAAAGGAAAAAGTTATTCAATAAATATGCAAATCATATCGTTGCTAATATGCCATCTTATACATATGTTTGTAGCGACTTTTCCTAGTTTGTTTAAAAAATGTAAGCGTGATTTAAAAAGTAACCTTCGCTATTACCAATCAACCATTGTCACGTAGTAACAGCAAAAGCATTCTTCATTTACTATTATTGTTTAATAAATATTTCCGTATAATATCTTTACTATGTCAGAACCAATGCAATTTTTAATCAACCTAATGTTTATTTTTCCGTTTCGGAACCACTGTTAGTCGCCAACACTACGTCGCGACAGAAAGTTTCGCAAAGTGAACTCTGTCTGCACTACTGCCGAAACGATATAAGACTACGCAAACAAACCTGTGCGAAAATACGTACTTGCATAACTACATATGACTCACTGGAAGTAAGAGCGGTCTAACCAGCAAGACTGTCAAACTCAAATAACAGCGTTTGAAAATAGATATATAAATCGAGGTAAAATATAATTAATTTTATTACTTTTAATACGGTTGAGGTCACTGGTTCATTTCTTTAGATAAGCTGATAGAATATGTTGCCATCTGGAGGAAAATGTCCTACCTCAATGTTTTGTTTATGTCGGTTAGGTCACTCTTGCTTGCAACGCGTCATATGTTATATATTTATCTATCTGTACATTTAGAAGTATCTATTTACAATGTATACCTGGAGGTTTTTTATTTATATTTCAAGCGGCACCTAAAGGCAATACTTGACGTTCCAGTGAATGTATATGGCCACGTAAACCAATATAATTCGATAGACACATGACCATGTTTGGATAGACAGGTAAGTAAATTACATTATCAATCATACTATTGTCACAAGATCCGATGTGATGTGATTTATCAATAATACTAATGTTACCATAGCCGAAATTGTTGCCATGTTTACCGAACTTTATGCTATGCCAATTGAGGTAAACCAATACCTCCTGTTTGCTCTACACACAAACATAAAACAACAACATCAACATAAAACTGATAAAACTTCCATACGGATAGTCGAAATCAGTTGCCATTTTATTTAAAAATGTTTTTTAAACCTATAAAATTTGTATGCTTTGCCACGCCCTTTGTCAAATTAAATACTTTACATATAACTTCTATACTTCTATTCTATTGCAATATTTTGGTAGGTACTATTTGTATCCTTTTTTATGTGGGTGCCTTTTTTACCACTTTTTGTGCCGCCCTTAAACGTACACATTTAGAAATTTACTTTTTATTTATTTTTATGAATTACAATACAAAGTAAATTTATATTCTAATTTTGGGTCAGGGATTGAGCCGGGGTGACTAAGACCATTGTAGCTAGTTATTGCAGCGACAGACCAGAGCCTCTGGTGTGAATCGAACCCACAACCCCACGCTGATAGCCGAGCACGCTACCAACTCGACTACCGGGGCGCTCTGCACACATTTAGAAATATTATTTTATGTTGCGCATCTACTTACTCGGAGAAATGTACACACCAAATTTCTAACATTCTTTTCATATTCCAGTTAAAAACTTTGATTAGTACCATCTTTATCCCAATTTCCCCAATTTGGTTTGTTCGATTTTTATCACTTTTGATCCACTTCCACCTTTAAAGTACACATTTTGATACAATACTTCTGTATTGCACGTCAGAGTAATATATACCTTATTTGATATATTGGCGGGTACCATTTTAATCGCTTGTTGTTCCGATTTCTACTTAAAAGTATACATTTACAAATTAGGTGATACTTCGCGTCTACACGGTCAGAGGAATATACACACCGAACTATTCACTATTCTAGCTTCAGCCGTGGTATAAATTTAATCTCATTTAATCCCTTGAAAGTACAAATTTTGAAAAATTCTTTCTTATCAGTGATCTGCGCTATAAAACGAATATACACACTGAATTTCATGATTATAGCGTCAACCGTGTTCTTGGTACCTTTTTTATCCCCGTTTACTCTTTAAAAGTAAGAATTTCGAAAAATTCCTTCAATTTGCGTTTGAAAGCATTTTCAGGGATGCAGACCCCGACTTTCATGATTCCAGCTCCGTCTGTTTGATTGGTACCATTTTGTATCCACAGTTCCACTCACAAAAAGAACGCAATCTTGAAAAATTGTTTTCTTAATCTCATTCGTGCTGTAATGTAATGCCCGTTCCAAATTTCAAGATTCTAGGCCCAGCCGTTCTGCGCTGTAAAACGAATATACACACCGAATTTCATTATTGTAGCGTCATCCGTGATGTTGGTACCTTTTTTATCCCCTTTTCCCTTTAAAAGTACAAATTTCGAAAAATACCTTCATTTTGCTATTCTAAACATTTTGAGGGATGTACACACCGAATTTTATGGTTTCAGCTCCATCCATTTAATTGGTACTATTTTTATCCCTTTTTACCCGATTTCATTCCCAAAAAGTACGAATTTTGAAAACAAAATTCTTGGGCGCTTTGAAGCTATAAAGGATTTTTTACCAAATTTCAAGATTCTAGTCCCAGCCGTTTGGTCATTGCGGTGGTTCAATTTTTATCCCTCTTTAACTCATTTTACCCCAAAAAAGTACGAATTAGGAAAAACGCAGTTCAAATCTGATCTCTTCGCTGTAAGAGAAATGCACATACCAAATTTCATGATTCTAGCTTCAGCCATGATGTTGGTACAATTTTTGTCCCATTTGACCCCCCAAACATACGACTTTTGCAAATAACATTTTTTGGGATGTCTTCATGCTGCAAGAGGAATGTCCATACCAAATTTCATTCTAGATTCTAGGCCCAGCCGTTTGGTAATTGCGGTGGTACTATTTGTATCCCTATCTACCCGATTTCATCCCCAAAAAGTACGAATTACGAAATGAACACACCAAATATTCAGCCGTATTGTCGGTACCATTTTTGTCCCTTTTTGCCCCATTTTACCCCCCAAAAGTACGAATTTTGCAAATGCCACTTTCCATACCAAATTTCAAGATTCTAGGCCCAGCCGTTTGGTCATTGCGATGGTACCATTTTTATCCCTTTTTTCCCCATTTTACGTCTTAAAAGTACGAATTTCGAAAAATCCCGTCTTATCACACCTCTACACGGTAAGAGAAATGTACACACCAAATTTCATCATTCTAGCTTTAGCCGTTTGGTCTGGGGAGTGATCAGTCAGTCACTCAATCACGCAACTCTTTTATATATATAGATATTCAGAAATGTTGAATGCGGATACCAGTGTCAGTGTACAGCTATCCTCGCAATAATGGAAAATCTTAGGAAATTATAATATCTCCACCACGCATTTTTTCATTATTTTTCTTTGTGGATGATTAGATATTAAATATAAGATATCAATTAAGAGAAAATAATATTTTAGCGAAAAATGCATGCAAGAGAGGTGTAGCGGTACTTCAAACATTGCAATATTTGTAGAAAGATCAAGTAAAAACGGCGCACAGTGGTTCAGAATCAAAATCCATCGGCCAAAATTCAATAACTTTTGTTCTAGTTAATATTTTTGAGTTCTGTAAAAACACCAAAATTGGACAATTTTGAATATAATCATTAAAAATCGGGCAGTCGGATATATTTGTATTTTTCGATTTTAAAGAAAATTAATTTTTTTTGTTTTTATATTTTTTTAACATTAATTTTTGTATTTGTTCGTAATGCGAAGAAAACATATTTTTTTTTTTGTATTACAGATTTTCAACTCTTCCAGATTTTGAAAAACCCTAATTACTTTTTTACTTTGTGTTGATCCAAAGTCAGACATTTGATCAGAAAGGATATTTTTAAAATATTTATTACAAAGAAACTATATTTAACAAAACATAGTTTTGATGCCATAATAAAGCTAAGAAACCACAATTTCTAATAAAAATTTGAGTGCAAAATCTCTTAAAATGTGTGAGAAACACTTCGACAAAGTCAAAAAATAGATTTTTTCAATTTTCAAAATCTGAAGAAGGTGGAAATCTGTAATAAAAAAATCTTCGCACTATGAACAAATACTTAAAAATATGTTTAGAAACGTAAAAACAAAAAAATAAAGTTTTAATTTTTTACGGCCGATTTATAAAATATATCCGATTGCCAAATTCTTAAAATGTCTACTAGAACAAAAGTTACTGAATTTTGGACGATGGATTTTGATTCTGAACCACTGTGCAGCAGTACTGTGGCATTCACTCCTTAGTGAAGGATATATGAAAAAGATTAGGATCGATCAACCTTTACGCCTTTTTACTTGTTTCATTATTTTTTTATTATTTCTTCGGTAAGTAAATAACAAGACTTACAACATTTTTGGAGAACCGTTTCAACAAAGCAACGAATAAACTTTATTTTCTACTTTTTAAGCGAATTCAAAATTCGATTCTGTTCTACTTCGAAACTTTTTTAATTCGAATTCCAATCTATTCGTGGTGTACTTTTGTATATCTAAATATGCGGTCGTATTGAGATCGGACAAACACACAATGTCACAAAAATGTTTGGTGTGGAATGCTTTATCATAAATCAAATCACATACATACGCGTATACTGAAATCAGCTCGAATATGTTAATCACTGTCCATGTCTGATTGGAATTTGCTCTCCTTATGCATAATGACGTTTTAAGTGTCTGGAGAAAATTTCAATTTGTCATGGTAATTCTCGACGCATTACTTAAACTTGAACGTACCGTGATAATAGTAGGCGTGTTTTATTTGTCGCAAACGGGGTTACCAGCTTAACTGTAATTGTTAGAAAATTTTCAGGAATGTAGAATTTTTAAAAGCTTTTTATAAATTAGTAATTGTTGTCCGCAAGCGAAAAATTTTAACTTTAAGGAAAAATGTTATTCCGCTAAAATCTTTTTAAACATTTCATATAACAACTTGTATTGTTTCTGGTTTGAAAAATTATCCAACAGAACAATTAGACTATCCGCTTGTGGCAAACAAAGCTTGCCTATTATTTCCCCATTCATTTCAGTTTGTGTATGAATGTTGAGAATATTTACTCCGAGTGTCTTTGAACATTTCGCAAAACAATTCTTTGATAAGTTTGTGTGTGTGTGTGTGTGTTGCCTTGTGTTTGGAATGAGCTGGAATGACAATCTGACTGTCAGATTACTTTGTCCTTAATGGTTATGTCCATTACAAAATAAGTTGTCCTGAATAGTGTGGCCTTATGTTGGCAGGCGAATGCCTCCTGTCTTTATTTAAGGGCGTGTGTTGAGATTCAATGGGATTAAACCAAAACGAAAAATTAAACGATATTTCCTCGTTTTAATTCAGAATACGAAGAAGTGTCACTGTATTGTATTTGCTTAATAGGAAATATGAAAATGTTGCAACTGTCAGCCTATAATCCACTTCGTCACCTAAGTATGTACGAAGGCTACAGTTTTGTTCCTGGAGATATATGGACAAAAGTAGAATAGTTTGAATTTAATGAAATGGAGGTTTCAGTTGTGGCCAAATGAAGATTTCGGAAGGAATGTTTATAATTCTTCTATACTCTTCTCGAATGTGTCGTAAATTCACCTATCTGAGCTATTGCTTTCATTGCATCTAATAAAAAAATTCTTGCAATTGAGTAAATTCATACTTGTGTGGGAGAAAATTCCCAAGGTTTTAAGTAGGAACAAGTAAAAACTGTGCTAAGTTCGGCCGGACGGAACTTTATATACCCTCCACCATGGATTGCATTCCATAGAGGCTGTCGATTTTCGATTTTTAGTATAGCCAAACCAAAACAAATACAAATAATGCAAGGCTACGAATATAATATATGGGTGTTTCTCTGGTTATGCACGCGACATTTGTACGCGTTTTATTGTGTTTGAATATTAAAAAAATAGAAGTGGATTGGAATTTTAGAATGAATTCTAGAATTGTTACATTGTTTGTGATGAGTTCTTTCTAAAAAGTATATATAATGGTAAATTGAGCACTGGGTACCCAAATGCCATGCAATCAAAGTTGACTTACTCACGTGACAAAAATAGACCGTTTAGGACCGTAAGAAAAAGTGCGAAAGTAAGCGAATTGTAGGAGGTTTTTATTTCGGGAAAAATGTTTTTATAAAGGTTTGTAATGGGCCTTTATAATCATGTTTTGTTCAAAAGCAACTATGCATGGGTTGGCGAAGAAAAAAATAAATTGTAAATTACGCACGTGACATTACACACGTGACATTTTTTCCATCATGGTATTTATGTTGTTTCAGTTGCAATTTTTACGAAATTATAGATAATATATATTTTTTGTAATCCACAGAAGTATTCAATGTATTCATTCTCAAATAATAACAGCAAAAAGCAAAATTTTGTTTTTCAAATTATTAATTTGAAATTTTAGCTGATTTTCTTTCAACTTTCTCTCCGCTGTTTTCAGCTCTCTTTATTTTTTTCCTCCGTTTTTGCTAATAAATAAATTACAAAAGTATTTTTTTACAAAAACAAATTATTGAAGTAAGATTTTTTTTTAATTTTTAATTTTCACACTTAAGATTACGCACGTGACCAACTTTAATGAAGTACCAAGCTCACAAATTTTCTCATTTTCCACTAACCTTTATTTTTATTTAAATTGAATACAAATTTCTGTTTGTACTCAAAATTTTGTGATCTTTCTGCATGTACTTTGGACACAGTAGCAACAAATGTTGTTTTTCCATGTCTAACGTGACATCGAAATATGTGATAATGCAAACCAAAAAGATACAGTTAATAGTAGTCGTATAACTTCGTATTCTATCTTTTTTGACTCTTTGTACTCCCTGAAAGATTTTAGACAGCAAAAGTCAAAGTGTAATGTCTCTATTTAAGAACTTTTATCAAACCAAAATATGCAAGAGAAATATTCGAAAGAGTAATATTGCACTTGAGCTACTTTGCACTCAAGTATCTCAAGATAGGATATAAATTAAAGTAAACTTTTTTTACATAAGTTAAATTTGATTATTTCTTTATGCAAATATAATAAAACAAAGCGTTTACAAGAACTTTTAATTTTTTGGTCTTGGTGGACCTTTCTGCGGAAGTGCCCATATATATAATACACCGAATTCTATGATTGTATGGCCTTCGAAAATCTCTTTATTTACATATCTACACAATTAGAGGGCTGTACACAACGATTTTCATTATTCTAGCTGTAGCCGTTTAGTTGGTACCATTTTTCCATGCTTTATATAAGGTTACTTTCTATATATGTTTGTGTGCCACAAAATTTGAAATCAATTTTTGAAAGCTTTTTTCTCAACCAATTTTTCTCAAATTTTGCACACTTAATCATTTTCGATGACAATACAAGGAAATGGAAAAATTTGACCAATTGGACAAAGGGGCGTGGCACCTCCCATACGAAGTTAAAACCTATTATTGAATATTGTCAGTTCTATGACACCTAGAGTGCTGAAATTTTGTGTAAGTGCATCTACCATCAATTCGCATAGTTGTGCCAAAAAGGGGCGGTATTGGAAAAGTGGGCGTGGCACCTCCCATACGAAGTTAAAACCTATTATTGAATATTGTCAGTTCTATGACACCTAGAGTGCTGAAATTTTGTGTGAGTGCATCTAGCATCAATTCGCATAGTTGTGCCAAAAATGGGCGGTATTGGAAAAGTGGGCGTGGCACTTCCCATACGAAGTTAAAACCTATTATTGAATATAGTCAGTTCTATGACACCTAGAGTGCTGTAATTTTGTGTAAGTGCATCTAGCATCAATGTGCATAGTTGTGCCAAAAATGGGCGGTATTGGAAAAGTGGGCGTGGAACCTCCCATACGAAGTTAAAACCTATTATTGAATATTGTCAGTTCTATGACACCTAGAGTGCTGAAATTTTGTGTAAGTGCATCTAGCATCAATTCGCATAGTTGTGCCAAAAATGGGCGGTATTGGAAAAGTGGGCGTGGCATCTCCCATACGAAGTTAAAACCTATTATTGAATATTGTCAGTTCTATGACACCTAGAGTGCTGAAATTTTGTGTAAGTGCATCTAGCATCAATTCGCATAGTTGTGCCAAAAAGGGGCGGTATTGGAAAAGTGGGCGTGGCACCTCCCATACGAAGTTAAAACCTATTATTGAATATTGTCAGTTCTATGACACCTAGAGTGCTGAAATTTTGTGTAAGTGCATCTAGCATCAATTCGCATAGTTGTGCCAAAAATGGGCGGTATTGGAAAAGTGGGCGTGGCACCTCCCATACGAAGTTAAAACCTATTATTGAATATAGTCAGTTCTATGACACCTAGAGTGCTGTAATTTTGTGTAAGTGCATCTAGCATCAATGTGCATAGTTGTGCCAAAAATGGGCGGTATTGGAAAAGTGGGCGTGGCACCTCCCATACGAAGTTAAAACCTATTATTGAATATAGTCAGTTCTATGACACCTAGAGTGCTGAAATTTTGTGTAAGTGCATCTAGCATCAATGTGCGTAGTTCTGCCAAAAATGGGCGGTATTGGAATAGTGGGCGTACCACCTCCCATACGAAGTTAAAACATATTATCGAATAGTGTCAGTTCTATGACACGTATAGTGCTCAAATTTTGTGTAAGTGCATCTAGCATCAATGTGCGTAGTTGCACCTAAAATGGGCGGTAATGCAAAAGTGGGCGTGGCACCTCCCATATGAAGTTAAAACCAAAATTACACCTACTGTAATTTTGTGTAAGTGCATCTAGCATTAATGTGCGTAGTTGTGACAAAAATGGGCGGTAATGGAAATGTGGGCGTGGCACCTCCCATACGAAGTTAAAACCCATTTTCGAATATATGCCGTTCTATGGCAGATAAAAAACTGAAATTTTGCAGTAATTTTTCCTTCTACAAAAGATAACTAAAAAAGAATTTCCAGGCCCAATAGAATTCTGCTTGCATAAAGCATGGATTTGAAAAAATTTTTTTTTTGATTTATTATCCCTCTGTTCCCATGGTGTCCCTTGAAATTACGAATTGGGAAAAAAACATTTTATTTTTCATGTCAACGCAGTCAGAAGAATGTATACTCCGAGTTTCATGACTCTAGGTGCGGTCATTTGGTTGGTACTATTTTTATACCTTTTTCCATTTTACCCCTTAAAAGTACGAATTTCGAAAAATCCCTTTATTTAACGTATCTACGAAATCAGATGAATGTATACACCGCATTTCATTATTCTAGCGGCAGCCGTTTGGTTGGTACCATTTTTATCCCTCTATTCCCATTTCACACCTTAAAAGTACGAATTTGGAAAAAATACTTTTATATTACGTATCTACTCAATTAGAGGAATGTACACGCCGAATTTATTGTTTATAGCTGTTGTCGTTTGATATGTACCATTGTTATCCCTTTTTGCCTCATTTCACTCCCTACGAATAAGAATCACTTTACGCCCTAAACGTTTTTGTTATACAGTCAGTCAAAAAAAGTTGTACACTAACCGAAATCAGGGCCGTGCGCAGGGGGGGGGGGGGTTATGGGGGGTTCAACCCCCCCCCCAGAGAGGTTTCGAACATATAATTTTTCAAACCTTCTAGACTTTGTGAAGCAATAAAATATAGAATTTTTAAGGTCTTTTTAAAATATCTCGTCTGACATGGTAATTTTGCAGTAAAATCATGAAAACACGAAAACTACATAAAAAATCGTGGACGCTTTCTTGAATTTCGGACAAAGGTTATGAAAAATACAAACAAACTAAACGAATTGTGCCAATTTCAAGATTGTGTAATGCTAATTTCGGTAATGGACACCATATTGTTCGGAAATTTTTCATTTTTATTAACCGATACCACTTCTTGACATTCGACTAGAGCTATATCTTATGAACTTTTAATTGTGTACTGCAATGAAAGTTTGGAAATTTAATAACAAAATCGTATAGTAATTTTAAAAAATGTAGTTAATAGACACTATGAAATCTAAAATATTCTTAATAAAAGCTAATAATTTGCTTGATGCTTGTAGAGCGCTAGAGCGATGTAACATTTGCGATTGGACATTTTTATGGTGCTGTATCTAAATCTGAACCGATGTGTCCTATTTTCATCATAGATGCAACAACAACGGTTTCTGTTACTTCCAATGTTTTGGGAGTGTGCAATTATAATACAAATCCATTTCGACAAACGAAGAAAACTGTTTGGTATACATAAACTCATTTCTCTTTGTTCATTTACTGACATGTTTACCATAAACAAACTAATTTTTCCCACAAAAGAAATTCATTTTTTTTTCTGCGTGTAGGTCTCTATTTTAAAATCTACTTTAAAGTTGAGAAACAATAAGAAATGAGTTTTAACTTACTAAAATTTTTGTTATATTTATCACTTATGTCAAATATTTTTCAGAGTTAGTATTTTTTGTACATATGTAACAAGTATTATTCAAAAGAGAAACAACAAATTCATTAACTTGGATCTACGTAGGAAAACGAAACTCTAAAATACCAAATAATTGTTTTTTTGGAATTAAAATTTCTCGTTGTATCTTCTGGCATTTCACCGAATACAAAAAAACTGTTCTTGTTATTCGAATTTTTACATATCTTAGATTATAAAAATGTAGAAAAATTTCCAAATATTTTTTATTTAATCGGAATATGCGTATAAAGATTTTGAGTAAACACTTTTCATTTTTCTAGATTTAGGGCATGTCGTACTATAAAATTCCATCATTTAGCGTTAATAGCATTTTGATTCCCCAGTTATCAGGGGAATGGTGGCTGTAAAGTCAAAAATTGTGAAGAGTATATTTAGAAAAATCGGCGTAACTTTTTATTATATTGAGAATACCAAAATATTTCTTTGGCATGTGATTGTTGACTTCATGGGGAATATTTGTGTATGAAAAGTTTCAGAATTATGAATGAAGAAAGTTAAAATATAAGGAATTGCAACGGCGAATTTTGGACTTTTCATCAATTGCAGCGATTTTCGCGACTGGCTACATATATGTTACATGCGACCAATCTGACGGATGAAGCTGGCATTTTTAAATTCGCTGTGCACATCACAGAAAATATGTTTTCTATACAACATTGCCAAAATTTCATGAAAAAAGTTATGGAGTTTACAATAAATCTTATTTATATATTTGGGCATAAATGGCTATGTGCTTTTCAACATTCATAGTGCTCAATTTTCAACATACAAAAGTGGTTATGAACCATGAAACCGCGAATAAGAGGAAATTTCGAAAACTTTTTAATCGTACCAATTAGTAATCCTTTTTAGATTAAACTGTAGAATAATTATTAATAATTTCTCTTCCAATTAAGGAAAAAATCAGTTTTTTCGCTCTCCTGAAAAGTTGTGTTTTTGTTCATAACCACTTATGTATGTATGTAATTTCTAGCAACTATTTAAAAAAAGTTCTGCACGTAGAGAGCGAGTCTGTTAATAAAAGCAGCGATTGTCTGCTGCCTATCAGCAGACACTTTTCTGCCATTACAGCTGTTGTTTTTGCATAACAGCAGTTTTCTGCAATCTTACATCACCATTCACACTGCTAAAGAGTTTGCAGTCTGCTAAAATTGGCTGTTGTTAATTAAAATACAAAAAGATAAGCGTTCATAAGCGAGTTTAGCTCGAATATCCTTTTATATTATCTTGGGACAATATGCGTATCATATATATTGCTAAAACCAGCAAACAGCTGTTTACCATCTCAGCAGATACAAATCTGCTGTCTCTTTTTTAACAGCAGAAAATCTGATCTTTCAGTAGACTTTCTGCTTTCTTTTACTAACATATTCCTTTGAGTGTGCTGATAGATGGATTACTGAAATGCAATTTTGCCGACAATGTCTGTCGCACGAATGTATCAAAATATTTCTCGAAGATCCTGGCAATAAAATATGAGTGGTTTACAAACGCTCCAGTAAAAATTTCCTAAAAAGTTGGAAAATTAACTAAATATGAGTAAAGTTTCCTTCTTTCAAAGCCATAGTAAATAGTTCATTTGCTAGAAAAAGGGTAGTAGATTTACTTAAAAACCTTTCTTTGGATCTAATAAAAAATTCTTACAATTGAGTAAATTGAAACTTATGTGAATGAATATTTCCAAGGTTTTAAGTGAGAAAAAATCTGAAATTCGTTGTATGGAAAAAATCCATTTAGGAAATTTTAACTTAAAAATGTGTTTTTTCCTAAAATGAAGTTAAAATGTTTACTGAAATTTATACCGAGTTCTTCATACATTTAAGTATTAATGAACTTATAAAAAACATTTGAAATTGTTTAAAAAATTCTTGAATAATAATCTAAGAAGCAATTCTCATTCGTTTCCAGAGACTTATTTCTTATTTTAATTTCACCTTTTTTCCTTGTATAAAATACAATTTTCCTCAGTTTAAGTAAAAATTTACTCGTTTTGAGGCACGAATCAGCAAAATTGTCCTTAGTTTGAGTAATATATAGTTTTAGGAAATTTTCAGCAAAATTTTACTAAGATTAGTAAAAATTTACTTAGTTTTAGGAAAATCTTGTTTAAATTTAGTAAAAAAAAACTTGGTTTTAGGAAAAATTTACTTAGAAAAAATTACTTACTTTAAATTCAGCAAAATTCTACTTATATTTAGTAAAAATGTACTTAGTTTCCTAAATTTTAGTTCATTTTAACTCATTATAGGGTTAACTTTTTTATGAGTGTGGATGAAAACCCCCCCCCCAGGGGAAAATCCTGCGCTCGGGCCTGACCGAAATCAAATAAATTTAAAAACAATATGAAAAGTATAAAGTAAATATGTATTTATTGTATATCAAATTAAAGCTTGAGATCCATACTATAACTTAAAATAAAAATTGTTTCCGTGTTGTTTATATTTTAAGAAAAATATGTAACAAAAAAAGAAATAAGCCAAATTAGCCAAACAAAAAAAGTTGTACACTTTTCTCTTTCGTTATAAAATAGTCCCGTTATAAAATTTAAAAGGGAATATTGATAACTTGGTATGCAAAGTTAGTGAAGTTTCGCTTTTCAAACTGATCGCATCATTCCAAAAACAAATTTCAAAGGATTTGAAAGAACTAATCATATTATAAGCATATATTTACTTTATACTTTTCACATTGTTGTTAAATTTATTTGATTTCGGTTAGTGTACAACTTTTTTTTGACTGACTGTAAGTGGAATGCGCATTCCCAATATCAAGTAAATACAAGCTGACATATTGAAAAAAAATGCTTAAATACTCTAAAATATTAGGGATTATTATGGATATTTTTAGTCCTTGTGAGGAAAAAATTGTCCTAAATTTTCTACGACTATAAGGCGCATTTATGGAAAATTTTGATCTTAGCTCCTTTAGTTTAGATGCTAGTGTGCTTTCAACGGACGGACGGACGGACATGGCTAGCTCGTATTAGAATGTAATGACGATCAAGAATATATATACTTTATAGGGTCTCAGATCGATATTTCAAGGTGTTACAAACGGAATGACAAAGTTAGTATACCCCTTCCTAGAGGCGTATACAAATATTAAAAAAAATTGTATGAAAAAAACATTTAGGAAATTTTAACTAAAAAATTACTTTTTCTTAAAGATAAGTTAATGCGTTGACTGAAATTTATGTCGAGTTCTTCATACATTTATGTATTAATGAACTTGCAAAAAATCATTTGATATTGTTTAGCAAATTATTGAATATTAATCTCAAAAACAATTCGAGTTCGTTTGGAGAGATTTATTTCTTAAATACTTCAGGTACTATTCAAAACAAGCACTGCCTTCACAGCAATTGCTCAACTCTTAATGGCAGAGGTATCACTAAATTTTTCGAGAAATATTGCATGTTGTTATTTTTTGTATTAGTTTTGCATACTCTGAAGCAAAATCATTTGTTTGAATTATTTTACTTAAATTGAACTTATTTTAAGTTCACTTTTTATGTGGCCATTTGCATCGTAAACACATTCTAGTCTTGTACAAAGTTATTTTTTGGAAAAAATCAACCATTTCAATTTCCCCCCCTTAAAAAGTAAAAAGTGAAGAATTTTTAAGAGATATTCATACCTCTCATATGATACCCATACATCGATTGCAGGTTACGTAGAAGTATTGTAACAGGTTATGTTCAATTTTACTCCCAATTTATACACCAAATTTGAATACCAAATTTTTTCCAAAAGTAGCTTTGCATTAGACTGGAATATGTTTACGATGCAACTGAGGCCATATTTCAGTTTTTACTTCACAGCTCGGTAAGAAGTACCAAAACTTGCAATGGGAGATCAGTAGCTCTCCAACGAGCCCCCAAAAAGACAAATCGATCTAAAAATGTGGAAGTTATGGAGAATTTTATTAAAAAAGTTGGACTAAAATAGTAAAGATCTTTATACTGGGTCATATCGCAAGTTTTTGATATGGTATGATAAGGCTCCGACCAGATTTTAATTTCTAACGGTTTTTTCTCAATACCATCCTCGCCGTGAATTATTTTCAAGAACATCCTGATTATTCACGAACGGACAATGCGAAATATTTTGGTAGAACACATAAAACAAACCAGACTTTCATTTCAGTCGGGAACATCGACAACATTCTTTCTTCCTTACAAAAGAAGCCGCTCTAATATACACATTCCAAGATTAATTTCGACTTGCCCTTATTTTATCAGATTTCAATTGGGAATCACACCTTTGATAACATTACGTCAGTTCTATTTTTATTCCTTTGTATTCACCACATAGCGCTCCCTTCTTTTCTTTGACATGGAATTTGACATTTGGGGAGAAAGAGAGCGTATTATAATTCTTTGTTTTCAGACCCTCCACTGGGTTTTATGACTTTGTGCATTTGCTTGTAACAAAGAGAAGGAAGAGAGATAAAATAATAATATTTTTTGTAGTTTTTATGCAAACCAAAAGAAACACATCTGTTCACGTTGTGTGCTGATTAAGTCCACGATGTACATTAGGTTCAGTTGGTATGACAGAATTGTGTTGTCCACACCTAAAATGGAACTTTTGTTTCCTTTTTAAGTACCCCCAAATTATTTCGGCAATTTTACTTTACATAACCTTTAAAAATATCAAGATGTTTCCCTTTTTATACAATAATATTTACGCATGCCGCCAATCTTTTTGCTATTCCAAAACAAACCGAAACAATTCTCGCTGCACCTCTCCAGACATGCGTTACCGAGCGTGGAGATTATTTAAAATTTATTATTTTTAAAAACCGCTAAAAATATTTAATAAAAATGTATTAGTTTTCAAATGAATAAGATAAAATAATTTATACTATTTTCCTAATGTAGCAATTTTCATCATGCTTATGTTCGAATTTATCTCTCAAAAAAAATAATTACTGACTGAGTTGTTCCAAAGCGAAAAAGATTTCATTTGAAGGGGCAACATGATGCGGAAATGAAAAACTGAAAACACCAATTATCTCCATTTTGCATATCGTTTTAGACGTATATCATCCAGTTCAAGTGTAACTAAAATTCGGGGTGTTGTACTTTTAGGGGTAAAGGAAATTCGGAATGTAGCTCTGGACTGTGTGGAAGGTTGGAATTGAAGATGTTTGGTGCGCTGTTGGACGGAGTCTAGAGGAGACAATTTAAAAAACAAAACAAATTTGAATTTTTTAATAATTTATTTATTTCGCAGGGACTGTCATCTGTCTCAGTACAAGGTGAGTTGAAAACTAAAGAAACCAGAATCCCAAGAATGGCAGTTATGGCAGTTATGGCGTTACCATCAACACCAGTGATGTGTTTTTATTTCGAGATGTAGGCGGCGCTGACTGATCATGTGATGGATCGTCAACACTTATCTAACAACGGATGAAAATATCCGAAGTATTATGTACGGTTTTTATGTAAATTTCTTTGAAGATTGTCGTTTTTACGAAGAAATATTTTGCTATATAGTCCAGGACTATCAAGAAATAAAGAGTGATTTTTTTGAGGTTAGGATTTTCATGCATTAGTATTTGACAGATCACGTGGGATTTCAGACATGGTGTCAAAGAGAAAGATGCTCAGTATGCTTTGACATTTCATCATGAATAGACTTACTAACGAGCAACGCTTGCAAATCATTGAATTTTATTATCAAAATGCGTGCTCTGTTAAGAAAGTTCATCGCACGCTTCCATTTTATGGTCAGTTTAATCGACCCACTGAAGCGGCTATTCGGGCTATTGTGACTAAATTTCGCACCAAATTTACATTGTTGGACATTAAACCACCAAGACGCTTACGTAGAGTACGAACTGAAGAAAATATCGCAGCTGTATCGGCCAATATTAATGATGACCATCAATTATCGATTCGTCGCCGTTCGCAGCAATTGGGCCTCTGTTACTCAAAAACGTGGAAATGCCAAAATTGGACTAAGCGGATGGACCACTTGAGGCGCAGCCGCGGTCAACATTTAAATGAAATTATCTTCAAAAAGTAAATGTCATGGACCAATCTAACGTTTCAAATAAAGAACCGATGAGATTTTGCAAATTTTATGCGTTTTTTAAAAAAAAAAAGTTATCAAGTCTTAAAAAATCACCCTTTAAAACACATATTTATACAGACGACCTGGGCGTTGACTTTAAAATTTGTTTATTAATTTTAATTCCAAATAATAATAAGGAAACATCACAATTTATTTTACAGATATCGCTATTACCAAAAAATATCCTAATATAGTTCTGCACTTATACGTGAAGTCGACAGTTTTAAATACATTTCGTATTTTATCTTAATGTTTACTACTGCTACTGAAATTGAACTTTCTAATTAAATATCATACCTCCCATGGTAACTAATAATCGTTTGCGTATCGCGTATCGCTATACATATTGAAATAACACTTTTGTCGCCGAAACAAAGATTAAAAACATGTTTTTTAATTTTCTTGCCACAAATCATTTTTTTAAGAAAACTGGTCACTGGGGGCACAGACAAATTTGATAAAAAAGAGTGCGATTTTTTGAGAATATAAACATACAACTTTTAGAACATTTACATGCTGATCGTATGGAAGTACTCAAGCTCTCTATAAAAATTTTAAATAACGCTTATCAAATTATTCAATCCCCTTGTACAACATAATTGGACTGAGCTGTGATGGGAAAATCCAATGGTGGGGGAATACAATTCATTTTCGTCTATAGACTTATACCCCTGACGCAATTACAATAAAATGTATTGCCACTCTGCAGCAATTGTTGCTGACAAAGCTTGCAAAGCATTACCGAGAGCTTCAGGAAACTTCTCCGTAAAAGCGGAAGTTACATTTCTGCAGGCGCAAGGCCTGTTCTGATCGAGAAGAAGTTAAAGTATTGTTGCACAAAGCAAAGTAAAACATTGAAAGTTTCCGAGACTTGGTGGTTATAATGGCAAAAGAGGTTGAAAGAATTTTATCGAATTGGAATGTTTGCTTGAATTTTTCAAACTTTGTATACCAAGAGACAAATTGAAATCTTCAGAAATTATTTACAATGAAATGACAAATGAGTGCAATAAGCCATACTTATTATTGTCAAAGTATGATTTAAATTATTTTATTTCCTTAAACGCTCTTTTCAAGCCAAAAAACCCTTGATTCACCTTTTCCATTCAGAGTCATCTAAATTATTTTTTAATTAGGTCAAAATTTCTCAAATATTTCTCTTCCAATCGAAGAAGTCTTTCTTGGCAATGAATGTGAAGAATTTTTGAAAAAAAGATAGTTGAAGGAAGCTTTTACCCCAACTAAAATTTATTGCATAAACTTTTACTTAAAGGCATTGAAAGAAATTCAAAAAAGAATTCCCTTAATCCAGATTCAATCTTAAAAGAAATGGAATTTTTAAATCCATTGGCACCTTATTCATTTGAAATTCAAAATTCGTCAATTGAAATTCAAAAATTATTACAAATCAAAATGTATATTAGGTGGGGTAGCATTTATTTATCACCTTGTGGTACCCCCCACATATAACTTGGCAAAAGCTTTGGTTAAAATAACAGTTATAACTTTAATAGGATACTTACGCATTTGTCATGCCTTTCTTCCTACACTATTGCACTTTTCCTAGGTAATATTAAATCTTGCATTACATCTACACCATTTTCAAGGGTAATTGAAAAGACACCATTTCAAATTCAAAAAATATCAATTGAAATTCAAAAATTCCATTTCAAATTCAAAAAATATCATTTGAAATTCAAAACTCATCGTTTGAAATTCAAAAATCATCGTTCGAAATTCAAAACTCGTCATTTGTAATTCAAAAGACACCATTTGAAATTCAAAACTTGTCATTTGTAATTCAAAACTCGTCAATTGTAATTCAAAACTCGTCATTACAATTGCATTACATCTACACCATTTTCATGTGTAATTCAAACGACACCATTTGAAAGTCAAAAATTCAAAAAATATCAATTGAAATTCAAAAATTCCATTTGAAATTCAAAAAATATCATTTGAAATTCAAAACTCATAGTTTGAAATTAAAAACTCGTCATTTGTAATTCAAAATATACCATTTGAAAATCAAAAGTTTTCATTTGAAATTCAAAAATCTAAACAAAATTATTTAAAACAAGTAAGGAAAGGCTAAAGTCGGGCGGGGCCTACTCTATTATACACTCCACTTTCTATCCGAATACAATTTAATTCGGTGAAAATGTGAAAACGGGAAGGATTTTTGTATCCTGTAAATGTATGTGTTTGACAAAAAATGTTAAATCGGAAAGGACATTTGTATGGGGGTATATTGAAATCTGGAACGAAATAGGTGAAATATAATATGTATAGTTTGGCCAAAATCGGTTAAACATTTGGGAGCAACATTTGTATTTGCGCTATATCTAAATCTGAACCGATCTTAGCCACTTTCACCATAGGTTTTGCCAAATTTAAAGAAAATCGAGTACAATATGAGCTTTCTAAAGCGCAAAAGTCAAATCGGGAGCGACATTTGTATGGGGGCTATATCTAAATCTGAACCGATCTGATCTAATTTCTGCATATGTATTTCTAGTTGGATTATAAGATGTTGTGCCAAATTTAAAGAAAATCGGGTACAATATGTGGTTTCTAGAGCGGAAAATGTCAAATCGGGAGCGACATTTGTATGGCAGCTATATCCAAATCTGAACCGATCTTACCCAATTTTTGCATATGTGTTTATAGTTGGATTATAAGATGTTGTGCCAAATTTAAAGAAAATGGGGTACAATATGTGGTTTCTAGAGCGGAAAATGTCAAATCGGGAGCGACATTTATATGGGGGCTATATATAAATCTGAACCAATCTTACCCACTTTCTGCATAGGTGTTTCTAGTTGCATTGTAAGATGTTGTGTCAAATTTAAAGAAAATCGGGTGCAATATGTCGTTTCTAGAGCGGAAAATATCAAATCGGGAGCGGCATTTGTATGGGGGCTATATCTAAATCTGAACCGATCTTACCCAATTTCTGCATATGTGTTTCTAGTTGGATTATAAGATGTTGTGCCAAATTTAAAGAAAATCGGGTACAATATGTGGTTTCTAGAGCGGAAAATGTCAAATCGGGAGCGACATTTGTATGGGGGCTATATCTAAATCTGAACCGATTTGCCTCAAATTAAATAGCGTTCGTCCTTGATCCACGAAACTTACTTGTGCCAAGTTTTGTTAAGATCGGACTATAATTGCGACCTGTAGTTTGATTACAACAATAGATGGACAGACGGACAGACAGACGGACATTGATAAATCGACTCAGAAAGTGATTCTAAGCCGATCGGTATACTTAACAATGGGTCTATCCCGCTTCTTTTTGGGTGTTACAAACAAATGCACAAAGCCATAATACTCTCGTGGAGTGTATAAAAATATACATTAGTTGGGGTAGCATTTATTTTTTCTGCAAGTTTGTATATTCTGCAGTTTTGAAAACAGATTTAATAAAATGATAAGCAACTAAGAATTATAATGATGTAAAATGTCGGTAATTTCATATATAGTTTATAACCTTCACCAGCTCAGAGAGCATCTGCATATAATTTATAATGACTTGCATTTTATTTAGGATCGGATTATTTGTGTGGGAGGTACAACAAATCATAATAATTTTACAGGTATAAAGTGATTGTAAAACCATTTCCAATATTAAATTGTTACTGATCAGTTTTTTTTTAACCAAAGCTTACGCCAATTTGTGTGAGAGATCTTGCAATATCGCTCATATTGCAGGTGTATATAACTTATATGAAAACATTACCAAATTTCAGAGTATTCCGATCGTCCGAATGGAAGTTATAAAATTCCTCAAATTTAAATAGGATAGAGTGATTTGTGTGGGAAGTACGTGGCAAAATCCTATGTACGCTCAAAGTAATTACAGAAACTGTATCAAATATCAAAATATAACTGATTCCCATATACATGGGAATATGGGTTTGAATAAAATCCTTATCTCCCTTCGAATATTATCGTGTACATAAGCCAGGCAGATAGACGGACATGGCTCAAACAGCTTAGAAAGTTGTAAAATGGACTTGGTCCATACGTACTTAGGGTCTAAGTCACTCCTCACTCTTTGTAGCGAGGATATAAAAAAAAAAAATATTACCCATTGAGAAATTTGTTTCGATTTTAGAATACACACACCAGAAAAAAATGGCAAAAAAAGTTTCCACATTTCAAGATAAAAAATTAATAAATATAGATTTTAATAATAAATCGACTTAAAAAATAAGGATAAGAATATATAAGGAAAATCAGCAGAAATTTCAGTTAACGAAGAAATATTATTTATGATATTCTTACTACTGTATGTGTAGAGTGTGAAATAAATATTTAAAGGCATTTGCAATTAGTGACAAATTGTTCGTAAATTTAAAGAGGTAAATAGAAAATGGTACATACATAGACTAAAAAATCGATAAATGAAAATTTGAGACAAATAGTTAAAAAATATATGTGGATATTAATAAATTGACTTGATTAAATAAATATTTGTTATTTTGTATAAAACATACCAAATTTAATTTATATTAAAAGTTTAATATAGTAACGCCAGGAGTGTGGATATAACATATGCATTTTCAAATTTCATGCAGATTTATGCAATCACTTGCATTTCATGTGCTTAGATTACAAGAATAAATGGAAGTTCAGACAGACAGATATTGCTAAATCGACTCAGGTGCAGTAGTCATGATAATTGTAGTGTGTAGCTAAGTAATAAATGTCGCCATGTCATTTGCAAATAGATTGTCCATAAAATACCGTCAAAAATATTGGAGTTTGTATAAAAAAAATTAAAATATTATCTAGAAGTTATTTGAAGAGTTGAATATATATTTTTAAAACTAACGTCTAGAACACATTTTACGACAATCGAGAGATGTGCAAATTTAAATTGCGTTGTGTATTTTAAACAACCCGCTAACGTTGTTTAGAAAGTATCACTAAAAACGTTAGACATGTTTGTTTAATTGCATTGATACTTTCTTTCGCCTTCCAAAGAACAGAAGTGTACATATTCGTAGGATATCTTCAGAATACCAATACCGAAACTAGACCAACAAATTTTAAAATATTGCGAAACCCAACCACTAGAATAGCATTTCGAGTTTATGAGAATCAGAGGGACATAGTTAATGGCAAACGATAGCTATATTTCTACCATGATTGGATCAGGTAATTTATTATATTCTATTGTAAGTGAAAGCATAGTATGAGACCCTTCGTATGATACCGACAGTATGCCATCACATTCGAAAAATATTGTACGTTTTAACTAAAAAATACATCTTTCCTCCCGCGGCTCCTTAGTCTGTTGGCCTATTTTCAACTCACGTTGTTACAGTTGTGGTACGAGTAGTACTCGTGGTATGAGTACTTGAAATGTATCACATCTTCGAACCACAGTCTATGGTTTAATAAATGTACATATTTATACTTCCATATTCCTTCGGCAAACAGAAAAAGGAGGAAACACACATTCCGGTTCGTACATACATTTCGAAATAGATGGAGGAAATGTAATCTCTGCTACCGTATTCTGTATTATAAACGTACATACATTTGGATATGTATGTCGCACTCTAGTGATGCATGTGCGTACATAAATTAAACTGGGTCGACACTCATAAACAAAAATATGTTTAACTAACATTTACGCATTAATGTTAAGCTAACCAATTTTCAATAAAACGGGAAATTGGTGGATATTGTTATGAACGTATAGGTCGATAGGGATATAACCCAGAACCGGACCCAAAGTGTGAATGAATTGTCAATTCACTTTTCAATTCTTATGTATATTTAAATAAATAAAAGTATTTTATATTGAACTGGCTCGAGACCATTTTACATCTATAGAATGCAAATTTATTTAAAATGGCATGATGAGATTATTACTTGGCTGACAACCTTCTTCAGGTGCATTCGCAGCGACTTTTCGACCAAATACCCGGGCTCTTTAAGTAAATGATTCACCCAAACTTATAAGAACCATAACTCACTTTCCGAATATCAGCCAGGTAAGTTTTTCCCAAACTTAGTTTAAGTTCGAATGACCATATTCCTATGTCAAATTAAAACTAATGTAACTTCCACACGGATCTTCGGAATCACCTCTATTTTGGTATTTAATAATGCTTTTATAATCATTTTAAGTATATTAGATATGGTGGGTTTTGCCACGCCCCTTCCAGCACTTCCCACACAAATCACCCTAAACTACGTAAAATTAAAGCTGTTATAACTTCTATGCAGATGATCGGAGTACTGTGAAATTTGATACTTAGCAATGCTATTGTAGAGGCTACATTCGTGTGAAATATGGGAGTGGCATAAACTTTGGTTACAATAAAACCAATATAACATCCATACGGGTGTCAAAATCATTCGCAATTTGATATTTAATAATGTTTTTATAATCACTTTAAACATAAAAAATAGTTACGTTTTAGCCGCGCCCCTTCTTGTGTCTCCCACACAATTGTCTCATAGGTAATATTAAATCCTTCACAACTTCTATACTGGTGCATGGGATCCACTATGACTTGATATTTGATCATGTTTTACAATTGTTTTCTAAATGTACCTTCAACACAAATTATCCTGCCCTACGTTAAATTTAATTCCTTATAAAGAGTGATTTTTTTGAGGTTAGGATTTTCATGCATTAGTATTTGACAGATCACGTGGGATTTCAGACATGGTGTCAAAGAGAAAGATGCTCAGTATGCTTTGACATTTCATCATGAATCGTCTTACAAACGAACAACGCTTGCAAATTATTGAATTTTATTATCAAAATGCGTGCTCTGTTAAGAAAGTTCATTGCGCGCTTCCATTTTATGGTCAGTTTAATCGACCCACTGAAGCGGCTATTCGGGCTATTGTAACTAAATTTCGCACCAAATTTACATTGTTGGACATTAAACCACCAACACGCTTACGTAGAGTGCGAACTGAAGAAAATATCGCAGCTGTATCGGCCAGTGTTAATGATGACCACCAATTTTCGATTCGTCGCCGTTCGCACCAATTGGGTCTCTGTTACTCAAAAACGTGGAAATGCCAAAATTGGACTAAGCTGATGGACCACCTAAGACGCAGCCGCGGTCAACATTTAAATGAAATTATCTTCAAAAAGTAAATGTCATGGACCAATCTAACGTTTTAAATAAAGAACCGATGAGATTTTGCAAATTTTATGCGTTTTTTTTTTTAAAAAGTTATCAAGCTCTTAAAAAATCACCCTTTATATGTTCTCTGAGAGTGAGGCTATGTATAAGTCGGTTAAACCGACTGAAGCTTACTTACTGTTTTAGCTTTGTTTGCACAAATAAAATATAATTCTCGACATTTTACTGCGCTTTTCCAAACATAATTATTATGGAGAGCAACAGAAATAATTAAAACTGCTGCAACCCAAAAAATAACTTAATTTTTACATGAATTGCAAATCAGGCTGCCGTGTATGAGACAAGAGCTTTCCCAGCAAATGAAAGACGTAAAACACAATATCCTAGTAGTGATTTTGATGATAGTTAATTTACAAATTGCAAATGTCTTGCATTTAATAAGCAATTGCTTGCAGAAAATACATATGGAAATGATTATATTAAATGATTAAAGCTTAAAGTTTAATCGTTTTGCTTTGTTTTGAAGAGAGTACTATAGACTGAAATAAAAAAATATATATTATATACATCCACAAGTTTTTGAAGCCAGCATCAAGTAATTTGCTTAAATTACTTAAATTAAATAATTTTAATTTCGACTGCAATCACTGTTATAATTGTTGTGGAGTAAGTACAAGGAACTCTATCATGAAACTTATGGAACGTTTCACTGTCACCATTATCTGTTAATAAAAATATCTATTAAAAAACTTCAACAAAATAAGAAAAATAGATTTGACAACTTTCTATAGAACTAGAAGCAATTTTCTGGAAACAAATATGATAAAAGATTATATATGTATGTATCTCATACCACAAAAAAGTTACGATTTTTTATTTATTTATTTTTTCTAGTGTGTGCAATTGCACAGTTCTTGAAAATCGAGAAATGCAGTTTTAGAGAAAAGTACAAATTTGCAAACTTTCATTTAAATCAGCGAAAATAAAGGGAGTTTCTGTTCGGTTTCACATGGAATTTCATACATATGTAGGTATGTATGTCTAACCCTAATTGATCTTGCTGTTACAAACAATTGACATATACAATTTTAAATACACGATTTAAATGTCAATGTCAACTTTACATCTAAATTAGCGCAAAGATCTAATAATAAATGAACCATTACCCCGCTCTTGATAGATCAGTGTTTTCCCCACAGTGAGCCAGCCGATAACACTGTTTATTCTCGCCATGGTCAACCGCAACCTTTCGGATCAAGATGTTTCCTGACCTCAAGATGATTACTTTCCGCTTAGGTTTGGGGTCGTAACCGCAGACATTGTGTTCGTTTCCCGCTAATGTACCCATGTACGTACGTACGTAATACTTACATATCTATATTATTGTGGGCATATATGTATATATTCGTATATAAAGTGTAGAATTGGAAGTCAACATAATGCTTTTTATATGTTTCAGCCGCCCTACAAATGATGTTATTTACGTGCTCCTTGTAGTGGCTGACCACTGGCTGTGGGAATAACACTTGTATTTTGATGGCTGAACTGGTCTCACTCACTCACTCCTACCACCTACGAAATACACACATGTGTAAGTGCGTATGTGTGTGTTTGAGATTATACTCCTACAAAGGTCACTTGGAACTGACACATGTACGTACATTATTTGCCTCCGGAAAGACTTTTATAGTTATTTCAAAAATATTTATTGTTGTATTCGTTCGGTCTTGCTTAAATGGACAATCGTGGCAATTCTGTGTATCGTGTCAGAAGTTATCACATTTCAGAAGTAATTCTCGCAAGAGTAATTCTTTAAATCGGAACGTGTTCGATAAATACTTAATTCATATTAAATTCTGTTTAACGTACATCTTTTGTAAGTAGCAGTTGCGAAAGTGTCACTTTTGATATTGAAGAAAAAAAGGCAGCAATAAAAGTGCCCCTAAAAGGTTTCGAATTCCAAGCTGTCCTCTAGTCTAACGCATCGGTATGCGCAAATAACAAAGTTTCCCAGAACTAATCAAGTGTAAACTTTTCAATTACTCTCGCAGGCAATAACCGAGGATGTAGTCAAGAGAATGCGAAATATATCGAGACCAACTTCAAAGAACTCAAACTTTGAAACTTTGCGCGTCCTCGTTCCATTCGCAACACAAAAGAAGCAGCAGCAACATTCAGATGCTTCAGTTTATGTGATGATGCTGATGGTGACGGCTTGGATGGCTGCATATTTCCGCACTTATCGCTGTCGATGTTAATTGAACTGAATTCACGATAACTATAAATTTGCTACATTGAGTATTATTTCTTAAATGTCCTGTTTAAAGATTCATCGAGTGTGGACAGGATAATGTGGCCATTGTCAGTTTTGTCAAAAAAGGTGTAGCATTTTGTTATACGCGAACAACGAGATTTTTTTCTACTTTGAGAGCATACAAAGCTGTCGTTTTTTACACACTTATTATAATTAACAGCTAAATATTCGAAGTCAATGGAACATTCATGATCACATAAACATCCAAGGGTAATTCCAAAAGATTTCGACCTCATCGATTTTGATGAAATTTGGCACATACATTACCGTAGCTCAAAGTAGTAAGTCACAAAAAAGCTGCAATTCTTGCACAAATCTAAAATTCGCGGTTTCAATTGCATTTATATCAACTTTCTATATCTGTATCATATAGATTACACCAAAATATTTTTCGCCATGTGATTGCTTTTCACCTCAGTGGATTCGTCAATAAGCAGAATTGCCGAATTTGGGCGGATGATAATCCAAGAGTGATTGTTGAAAAACCAATGCACCCACATAGAGTGACTGTTTGGTGCGGTTTATGGGCTGGCGGTATCATCGGGCCGTATTTTTTTTCCAAAATGATGCCGGTCGGGCAGTTACTGTGAACGGATATATATATATATATATATATAGTGGAATATTGGAAGAAAATTGTCATTTGAAAAACCAAATTGATGAAATGGATTTGAAATTGGGCTAAAATAACTCTTACCGCTAATATTGAAGACATTATTTTTTATTTTTTTTTATAAATGTTTCAAAATAAATTTTCCTGAAAATTAACAGATGGGAAGCTGTCAGTGTTGTTTCTATTCTATTCTATAGTTCATAAAGTTATGTTGGATATTTTAAAAATAAAATTTCATGTAGGAAATTTTAACTAAAAAATGAGTTTTTTCTTAAAATTAAGTTAATATTAATGTTTACTGAAATTTATGCCGAGTTCTTCATACATTTAAGTATTAATGAACTTATAAAAAAATCACTTCGATTTGTTTAGAAAATTCTTGAATATTAATTTAAGAAGCAATTCTCATTCGTTTGCCGAGACTTATTTCTCAAATACTTCAAGTATTATTCTAAATAACCACTGCGAAGGCGCATATCTTGCCTTCGCAGCAATCATGGAATAAAAGCTCAACTATTTATGGCAGAGGTATAATGAATTTTTTGAGAAATATTTCATGTTGCCAAGTTTTGTATCAGTTTTGCATACTATGAAGCAAAATCAGTTGTTTGAATTAATTTTAGATAACTTGTACTTATTTTAAGTTAATTTTTTAGATTTAGTAAAAATTTCCTTAGTTTTAGGAAAAAATTACTTAGATTTAGGATATTTGCAACAAAATTTTATTTAGATTTAGTAAAACTGTACTTGGTTTGAGGAAAATCTTACTGCAATTTTCCTTAGTTTGAGTACATATTTACTGGATTTGTGGAAAATTGGACTAGAATCAAGTTCAAAGCATGTACTACTTTCAAGGAAAAGTTTGAATAATAGTGCTATACGAAGTTCAATTTTCCAAAATGATAGTTCATTTTAACTCGTTATAGGGATATAGGTTATATGTGTACGTTATAGGGCGGATGTAACAATGTAAATAGTCTCCAATCCTATCAAAATTCTGTGTTCCAAATATGTGTTTGTGAATCTATCAGCGTTTCATAAATAAAATCAATAGAAGTGCAAGTTTGTATTGTTGAAAGAACGAGAAAAAAGTGATATTTTAAATTAAAATAAATGTGTAAATAATGGAGATTCAAGTGATTTAGTTTTAATTAGTATATTTTTAATGGACAAACCATTCCCCTCGATTTCCTCAATCAAATAAGTATGCAAATATAAGTAAACGTCTCAAAATTAAAAATATTTTAATTTCTGCTGCCAATACCTGCCTAACTTGAAATGTTATTCAAAACTCCAAACCTAACAAGTTCTTACAAAACCTAAGTTATTGTTTAAATATTGATGTTGTTATGATTGAACTGTATATGTATTTAGTTTTCTAGTATGATTTTCCACCTATTTATTTTAATTTTCTTGCAAGGGCTGCAAATACCCTAGCAAGGGCTGCAAATACCCCCTAATATTAAGATTATTTAAGCAAAATTAAAAAATGTCTTCTCTATATGCACTTGAAATTTGTTGCGCACTAAAAAGTAACTAAAAGATTTAGCGGCTGAAATGGGACAAAAAGGAATAAAAATGATACCAATGATACGACAACAGGTAAAAGCTTGAAATTCGGTGTGTACGTGAGGGATTTTCCGAAGTTAGTACTTTTAAGGGATACAATTGCAAAAGAGGGATTAAAAATTGTACCAATCAAACGGATGCAGTTAGAATAGCGAATAAGTGTTTTCTTTGCTCTAGACATAAAAAGTAAAGATATCTTATGATATTCGTACCAAAATGGGATAAAATTGGTACCAACCATGCTAAATCATGAAATTCAGTGTTTAGACGTAGACGAAAAATAAGAGGATTTTTCCATATTCGTAATTTAGGGTCGAAATGAATGAATCATGAAATTAAGTGTGTAATTCCATTGTGAGATTGAAACATGACATGGTCTTCAATATATGTACTTTTCGTATCAAAATAGTACAGACATTTGGTGTGTAGCTGGAATCAAGAAATTGCAAATGGCGGAAATCGACTCAATAACGAAGTATCACAATTTATTTAATACAGTGCCGAACTTAACGTCTTTTTACCCGTTCCGGAATTCATATTTGAATTTTGCTAATCGGTGACATTTTTTACCACAGCTTTCGTGCTTAAATGTCCGAATGACAATAGTTAAAGTTAAAATTTGTATTGTATACGTTTCATGTATTACTATCGCATTATTTCTACTTCCACTTTATGGTTCATGTGCATTTTGTACCCGTAATATGCATGAGATTTTGACACGCAACTAACATTTTAATTTATAAAATGTTCCGCTCGTTTAGAGGTTATTCGCTCATATCTCGGAATAATGGAATTTCATTAAGTAAAAGTGCTCTTTTTCAATAAAAAAGTTTTTCTTTAGTTTCCTGACGGTTGTCATTAGAGATGGACGCGTGATTGATTTTGCTCACGATCACGCGTGAATCATGCAATTCACGTGAGTCGCGCCCATCTCTAGTTGTCATTAGTCAGCTTGTTTCATTTTCTCAAGAATAAAATTACAATTACTAGGCCGACCGCTGCCCTGGCATTTACAAATATAGACACACTGGGTTCTCAGTTAAACATCAATTTAATTACAAAAAGAACAACAGCAGTTGATTTTTTTTAAACATACCCTTAGTGGCAATATTTTTTGTGAGAAATATTTGTATTATTTTTGTACTTGTCAGACCAACAACAAAATAATTCAATAGTAAATAACCCTAAAAGTATGCAGTGGAAAACACACATGCCCAACAGTCGATAATTTCATGGGCACGATATTTGGAATGATTTTTTAATTAAAAACAAAAAACACTACCCCCTGAGTATTTTGCAAATGTTGCCTTAGTATTTATTAAGTAATAAGAACTGGTCACCATCGTGTAAAAGATACAAGTAGTTTATCTGAGATTTCAAAATCATAAAAAATTTGAATTTGAAAATATACAATTATAGATAGACGTTAGCACTTAAGTTATACGACATTTTGTATGCCTTTATAATTATACTGTTAGTACACTGTTTCAATTTCAGATGTACAGGAAAATACTGTATGAAATTGAATAATCATTAAGTTAGTGCGTAAGAGTTTCAGATGTTTAAAGCTAAAATGTGGTAAAACTAAGTAAGGTAAGGCAAATGTCGGTCAGAACTGACTACATGTTTTCGTCAAAAAATCGGGATGGTTTAAAATGTAAGCGAAACTTAAAACATCTGCTCACTCCCTCACTCTACAGAGTAGAGTGACAGAAAGAGTAGAGGGACAGAAAAAAAGTGTAACGCATTGAAGGAGTGGCTTAAGACCCTATGCTGTTTGAGACATGTCCATCCGTCCGTCCGTCTGGCTGGCTGGTGTACACGATAACTCACGAAAGGAGTTAAGGAGTCGATTCAAACTTTGCCACGGTAATATTTTTCCCAAACTTAGCTTAAGTTCGAAGATGGCCGAAAAAAAGTAAACATAAGACTGCAATCTTCAAAAAAGCATAAATAACATAAATATTGGTAGATAGTGGGTACTACAGTTGGTTGTATATCCAACCTTTGTATACCCTCCACCACCAGAATGGGGGTATATTCACTTTGTCATTCCGTTTGTAACACCTCGAAATATTCAACGGCTAGGAGGCTGAAATTTTCCGTAAATGTGTCTTATGGTTGCAGATCGGTTGGGATTGAAAATGGGCGAAATCGGCCCAGAGGGAAAAATTTTTCCCTAACAAGGACTGAAAATACCCCTAATGTTTAGACTATTTTGCAATTTTTTTGAAAATTTCCGAAAGAAATTTCCGATTTAAAGAAAATCGGGTACAATATCTGGTTTCTAAAGCGAAAAAAATTCAAATCGGGAACGTCATTTGTATGGGGGATATATCTAAATCTGAACCGATCTTACCCACTTTGAGCATAGGTGTTTCTAGTTGGATTATAAGATGTGGTTTCTAAAGCGAACAAGTAAAACAGCGTTAAGTTCGGTCGGGTCGAACTTTATGTACCCTCCACCATGGATTACATTCCACAGAGGCTGTCGATTTTCGTAGAAGTGCAGTAATATTAGAGGAAAATATAATTTTTTTAATATAGGCAAACCAAAACAAATACCAAATATTGGCTTAAATACTAAATATTGGTAGATAGTGCGTGCAACAGTTGGTTGTATTTCCTAACTTCATGATTTAACCAATTTTTGTCGTAAAATTAAAAAGTACGAATTTGGAAAAATCTTTTTATTTCGCGTGTCTATACAGTCAGAGGAATGTATACACCAAATTCAAAGATTCTAGCTGCGGTCCTATTCCTATTTTACCCCCTTAACAGTATGACTTTGTAAAATCTCTTTATTTTACTTGTACACACCGAATGTGATCATTATAGTAGTAGCCGTTTAGTTGGTACTATTTTTATCCCTTTGTACCCATTATACCCCTTGAAATTACGCATTAAAAAAATATTTTTATTTTTCGTGTCTACGCAGTCAGAGGAATGTATACTACGATTTTCACGACTCTAGCTGCTGTCATTTGGTTGGTACTATTTTTCCTTTTTAACCCCAAAAAGTACGAATTTCCAAAAATTCGTTTATTTTACGTATCTACGCAATCAGATGAATGTATACACCGCATTTCATTATTCTAGCGGCAGCCGTTTGGTTGTTACCATTTTTATCCCTCTCTTCCCATTTTACCCCTTAAAAGTTCGAATTTGGAAAAAATACTTTTACATTATGTATCTACTCAATTAGAGGAATGTACACACTAAATTTCGCGTTTCTAGCTGTAGTCGTTTTTTTATCCCATTTTACCCCATTTCGTCTCCTACGAATAAGAATCACTTTATGGTGCACGGTTTTCTAATAGCGGTAATGCGCATACCCAATATAAGTAAGATAAATTTTAGGGATTATTCTGGGTATTTTTAGTCCTTGTAAGGGAAAAATGTTTCCCTTTGTACCGATTTCGACCAGTTGCAATCCCAACCTATCTACGACTATAAGACGCACTTATGCAAAATTTGGACGACCTAGCTCCTTTCGTTCAGATGCTAGCGTGTTTTCAACAGGCGGACGGACATTGCTAGGTCTTAGAACGATTATGACGATCAAGAATGTACATACTTTGTAGGGTCTCAGGTCGATATTTCAAGGTGTTACAAACGGAATGACAAAGTTAGTATACACCCATCCTGAAGGTGGAGGGTATAATGAAATATTTTAATAAATGAAATGAAATTTTTAATAAATTTTGTGACATGGTCGAAATCGTGATCGTGGTAGTCTGCAGCCAAGTAATAAATGTCACCATGCCATTTATAAATAAATTTACATTCTATTAAATATAGATGCAAAATGGTCTTGAGCCAGGGCAATATCCCAGTTCAAATCAAATATTGATTACAGACCAAAAAAAGCAAACGAAAAAACTAAAACAAATGAGCGTTAGCACGGCAGAAGTATTGTTGGCTAACTATACCTGCATATACACATACTTACATATGCAACTCATTGAGATGCTTGTAAGATGGCATGTGTACTTTATTACTTGGTACGATTTTTTAAACGCAAATTCGGCAAGTGAGTTGTGCTTCTCGTTCGTTTGTGAGAATCATCTCCTTATAGAGGCCGGGTTTGATGTTGAAAAGTCGCTACGAAGCCGCTTGAAAAGACTTTTTACATGGTCGAAATTATGATCGTGGTAGTCTGCAGCCAAGTAATAAATGTCACCATGCCATTTGTAAATAAATTTACATTCTATTAAATATAGATGCAAAATGGTCTTGAGCCAGAACAATATCCCAGTTCAAATCAAATTTTTAATAAATTTGTATTTTTTAAGCACAAAAGTTTAAATTGTTTTGATTATACAAAATTAAACGTTGTTTATTTATAGAAGTACACTTGGACTTTTTGCTGGGAAGTGTCTAAATTTTCCCCTTGAAGTTTGTTCGGTCTGGGTAGTGCAAGAGATACCACTTTTATTCAACTCCTTAATAAGATCCCATCCCAGGCAAACAGCTCAGTCTGGACAGCTCTTCAATACGCTGACTTACTAGGTTAGAGGTTGTGAGGTTAGATCTTCAATGCAGGTTGTCTACAACGATTTCGAACCAGACGTTGTGCCTCAAAAGGAAGATTTTCTACAGCTTCCTTAATTACAAAACCTTATTCCGTTATAATTTTCAACCACACAAAAACGCCGCTATTATGATTACAATAAGATATTCCATAGCTTCATTGTTCTTTCCAGATTATACTAGATACTTACATTAGATGTACGTAAGTCACATATTATATCGAATCCTATACTCACCTCAGATTTTATGCTATTTTTGTGAAAATTAAAACAAATTTTTTTCTAACTTGTCATATTGTTGTATATTCTTTTCATTTATTCATAAATTCATTATCATCGACTTATTAAATTCTTAATTACACACTTACATTTTTGCATGATTACATTCAAGCCTCCCCATTATACACAAAACCGTACATACTTATATACGTTAACGTTTATTTATATATACAATTATTTAATAAATTAACAATTGGGCAAACTTTAGGTTTAATTAACAAATACAAGAAATAGAATATCATCATTTTTGTAAGAAGTATACCTCCGGGATTATTTCAAAACAGATCTCCAAATTTAATGAATGCAATGAACTAAATAAATCAATCAAAGCAATAGTAATAGATGTAAATTCAATTCAAATAACAATGTCTGCAACCGCCCAGGACATAAAAGATAAGCTTTTTCGATTCAGAACAGTTCAAACTCAGATTTAGATTTTTGCTTATGAATCACATTTTCATGTTTCATTTAATCGAATTTATTTTATTTAATGAAATATGAGGACCTGCCTGTATTTCTCCTACATTTTATTGACTAGATTTGCGATTAGCTATCACAGTTCCATCGTCATTGATACTTTACAAAGTTAATAGTCACCAGATCCGTATAGAGCTATGAAGGATGAAGGTACCGGAAAGTGTGTGACAAATATGACATCCATATACTATACATTACGAGAGATTATTAATATCAAATTGCAATGTATTCCGAAAATCTATGTCGAAGTTCCATTGGCTTTAATATCGCCCATGCTTCACTAGACGTAGCCTAAGCGACCTAAAAAGTTGTAAAATGATTTGGTCCAAACTTCTTGGAATCGATCAGGAGGCTTCGTATAACAATAGAGCTGTGCAGTTGGTGACGTCTTTTGGTGTCCTAAACTCCAAAACGATATTATTTTTTTTATAGCGACTTATTCTAAACCACGTGAAATTCGCTACGTTAAAGATGTCCGAATTAAATTGAAATTTGGTATTGTTTTGTTAATACCACAAAAATGTTTCGAACAAACACGTAAATATTTTTTTGTAAATTTGTTTTAATGCAAGCATTTATTTGACGGCTATTAAAAAATATTTTTTTATTTACAGTAAAAAATTAACTCTTTATTAACGTTTTTGTTATCGCAGCTTGTCATCCCGGCTTAAAGAAAGCTATAAAGCTATAGTAAAGAACGCAGCAATTGTATATAAATATCACGGGTTGGCCAATCTCCTTAATCGTTTTGAAAGCCTGCGTCTGAAACTGTGTAAAGAGAATGCAATTAAATTTGGCATATGTTATCCTAAGATTTTAGGTATAGGGTGTGTACAGCATATTTATGTATAACAATTTCACTATTTCAGACGAAAACTTTCAAATCGTCCATGTTTATATTTTTGTCCACTCTATCAGACCCCAGCCGAACCTTGGTTTTTTGTGGAAAAAGTTTGAAGTTGTCCTACAGTGACATACATTTTAGTTCTATTTGATGCGGAATCATTTTTAAGAAAACACATGAATTTAGATCATTCGTAGATAGGATATTTTGGGAGAATTCATTATGCGAACCGTGGTTTCATTTTAGGCGTAGTCAATTTCACATTGACCTGCATCAATTTACAATCAAAGAAGAAATAAATTTTGATGTTGCCAATCATATGAAATCAGCAACATCAATTCTGTCCCGCCAGAATTTGTATTCAACATTAAGACTGTTTTCTTAAAGAGGCGATAACAATTTTAAATTATTTTAAATTTTTACTCCAAAATAAAAGAAAATATTTTTTTTTACATTATCTCCAACTTCAGTATCAATACTTATCTTAAAATAACTTTTAAAAAGAAAATTATGTCGACATTTTTATACCCTCCTCTAGAGTATTATGTCGTTGTGCATTTGTTTGCAACACCCAAAAGGAAGCGAGATACCCCTATTGTTTAGTATACCGATCGACTTAGAATCAATTTTTGAATCGATTTAGCGATGTTCGTCTGTCTGTCCATCTATTCTTGTAATCAAAGTAGAGGTCGCAATTATAGTTGGATCCTTACAAAAATTTTAATAAGTTGACCGATTTTGTTCAATTTTGGCACAACGCCTTGTATTTAAACTAGAAATATCTGAGATGAAAGTGTGTAAAATCGGTTCAGATTTAGATATATACAAAGTTTGCTCCCGATTGACTTTTTCCGATAAATATTTTAAAAGATTTTCTTCAAAACTGGCACAACGCCTTGTATTTCAACTAGAAACATCTCTGGTGAAAATAGGTCCAATCCGCTTAGAATTATATACAGGGTGGCTGATGAATACTGCTACCATGCTACTTAATGCTGTTGTTAAAGGACTTATTCTTTGCAGAACTCCATCGAAAGTGAATCCCTTTCAACACTGTGTGGTTTCAACAGGATGATGCGACTTTGTCACATAGCCAGGTCCTGTTATGAGAGAGAATTGCTACGAAAGTTCCCCAAGAAGGTGATTTCTAGACACTCGACATTTCGTTGGCCCCCAAAGTCTCGTGACCTCACTGCACCTATCCTTTTCTTGTGGGGTTATTTCATCTGGAAGTTTACAAACCAAATCAAAAAAATGGATGATTTAAAGCAATGCATTCGAACAACAATTGAGACAATTCTTACTGCAACTCTGCAGGATGTAATGAATAATGAATTTTGCACATACGTCACCGGCTATCGTCATGTCATTTAAATTCTTTTATTTTTAAACCCGTTAAAAAGGTTTAATAAAAATGTATCGGTTGTCAAATGAACAAAGAAAAAGTAATTTACATGAATTAAACAAAAAGTTATTTTAGTTTCTTAATGTAGTGTCATTCATCAGCCACCTGTATGTATAGCTCCAATACAAATGTCGCTCCTCATTTTACTTTTCCTGCTCTAGAAAACATAAATTTTAACAGTCGATTTGAATTGATTTTGTAATGGTGTAGAAAGTGGAGGGTATCATATAGTTGGGCCCGCCAGACTTGTTTTACTTATCCTTGATTCTATGTATTACATCTGCTGGATGCAGTTAGTCGATATCAGTATTTAGAGTCTATATCCGCGACAGTGTGCGACGAGTGTCCGGTTCAGTTTCTATTTTTAATCGGTTATGTATTTTTTAATAAGTACATAGGTCGCAAACAAAAAATTTTATATATATCGTTTTTATTTTTTGGACAAAAAGTGTAATTTCAAGCCACAACCATCCACATAGGTATTTTCACAAGAAAATGTGGCCAGGGAGGGGTCTCGGATGATACATGCATAGAATTACTATAATCACAGATCACGAATGTCAAAACAAAAGCATCAATGTGGTTCCCACGGGGTTAAGCGATTAATGGAATAATTTCAAAGTCCCAATAATTAGATACCCTAGTCATCGCCCACAAAAAATCCGCAAGAATCTAAAGTGGCGTTTTATTATTATCAAACAGCGCTGTAATTAACGTGTTTAATTTCATTGCAATTATCTTTGCGATAGACTACGAGTGCATTTGGGATGTCAATCCCAAAAACGAATCGCTGTAGATGTACCTGGGTCGGTTACGATTTCTAAGTGGAGATGAAATGAAAATAAATGTATTAGATTTATGGGCTATTCTCTAGGTAAATTGCATTTCACAGTGGGCTGCAACGTCATTGTCGAACTGACTCTCCCATGGAATATTTCAAATATTCCACACGTACCCAAAGTCAAGCAATCACATACATACATTATGTACAATAAACAATGAATAAATAGTTTTTATTTTATTGTTTCAATTTGAAACTACATCCGACTATATCTATGATATCTGTTAAAGCTATTCAGTTATTTTATATTTATACAAAATAAATGGGTATCTACATTCATTCATACACTGGCCTATCTACATACACCCTTGTGTCCTGGACTCGATGCACTCGATGCAAGTAGCTGCAGCAGGGTCTCAGAAACCTGAGGTCATCTGCCCGTTCTTGGGTTCCATCCAATCACAACCGAGTGGCGAATTGTTATTCGACATAATAACCGGCGAGGTTCGTTGCACGTCACGCGCCGGATAGTAGACGACGGGACCGGGAGACGGGGCGCGGCCCCGTTTGATTTTCACTACGCCCGGCGAGCTGGCACTTTTCATTAGTCGACCATTGTTGAGTGTGTTGTTGCCCGATGTTGCGACCAAGTAGGTGGTTGTCGTACTGCGCTGAGTACCGTGCCGCGAGAAGCGCCCCGAGGACCGATGATTCAAAGTGCCATCACCATTGTTGGATATTGAGCTTTCGTAGTGTATAAGATCGGGCTGGTCGCGGCTCAGGCGGCGCTTGAAAAAAATTAACAAGAATATACGCTTGAACTTCTCGCCAAATATCACGTAAATAAGGAAATTGCAACTGCTGTTGATCGTCACCAGCAGGTTGTTCGTCTTCGCCAGCGACTTGTCGATGATGTTGTAGAAGGCCTCCGATATGTTCAGCACCAGGGCCAGGACATTGAAGGCGAAGAAGACTACGACGACGCACAGCAGCATGGTCGCCAAACCGATTTCCCGCTTTTCGGAGCGCGACAGTCGCTGGCGTTCCCGGTTGGCCCGCTTCACCTGCTGATAGATAAGGCAATTCAGTATAGCCAGCGTGAGGAAGGGTATGATGTAGTTCACTATCAGATAGCACCAGTGTATGTACACGTTGATGTACACAGTGTTCTGCCGCAACGGCGAAGGCCGAACACAGTGCAGCACGTCGGGCATATCGGGCACCTCTGTACTCAGCGTTACGACTTCCCAAAATCGGGGCATGTTGTAGAGCGTGGCGAATACCACACAGACTATGAAGTAGATCTTGGCGCGCCCGTACGTGCACAGAGCCCGGGCCTTTAGCGGATGACAGACGGCCACATAGCGTTCCAGCGTAACCGTGAACGTCATGTAAATACTGGCCGTCTGTGAAATCATGCCAATGGGGAAGACCACCGGCGATATATAGGGGAATATGTTGTTGTAGTACAGGAAGAAACTGCCCGTGTACGGGTAGATGGACGGTATGCCAAAGAGCAGCATTGAGGTTATAATTAAGACGGTATCACAGCACGCCAAGCCAATGAGCAGGTAGTTGATGCTAGAACGCATTTGAGGACGGGAGAGAATAATCATGGAGATGACATTGCCGATTATGCCCAGGATGCCCACCACATTCAGGCATATGCCACACACCCAGAACTCGACCAGCGTGTCGATGTCATCCGGGTTGTAGACATTGTGGCAGGGCATATAAAAGTATTGCTGATCGTCGAATGACGTGGCATTGTCGTCGTACAGGCTGTGCTCCGTGAAATTGTCGACGGACGTCGACAGGAGGGTGCTGCTGAATGTCTCCTCGACGGTGGTGTACTGGTTGAAGCGATCGCCGACGGCATGGTTGCGTTCGCTGACACTCTTGATGAAGTCGGTCAAATTGATGGGGCCCAAATCGTACTCGCCAGTGTAGTCGGTGTCGGGGTTCAGCGGCGGTAACTCCGGCTGCGGCTGCTGCTGAAGCAAAGGTAGCGGCGGGTTCGGGGGCGTCAAGAACGGATAAATAATATCCGTTATGTTAAGGTCAAACATCGATTCAAATTGAGAGTGCAACAAGTGAATCCCACAGAAACAATTAGTTTTTCTACTCTTTGCTCCTTGCTGAGGGTCATAAGTTGCAGAGGCAATACTTAAAATATATAAAATATTACAATTACTAGGATACAGTAATAATATTTAAATTAAGTACTTATTGAACGAATGAACATTTAATCTAATTCCAGTGTCAGAAACAATGGACACGCTTCACTCTCTATGTTAATGTAACAAGATTTGTTCCGAATCAACTTTGGGCCAATGTCTTTGTCTTGAACTATTAACGGCTTAAGGTCTAAAGAATTTCGAATTTATTTTGAATTGAATATTTTTAAATTGTATTTCTAGGCGTTTCGTTCGAACTTAAAGTTAAAATAGGGGATACTACAATCTCTTGTCGTCCTTAAAATTCTATATCACAACTTTCCTTTAGAAATTCCAAAACTAATGTGTCTTTTTTTTCGCAAGCGATTATAAAAACTCTATTTAGCTTAAGGTTTATTTACAAGTGACCCGTACTCTCAGGAATCTATAAATATTTATGGCGTTTCCTGGTGCTTCCTTTACGAGCAAAAGAATTTAATGTGAGTTTAAGGACACACCTTCTTGTCACAGACTGTTAAATGCTTTCTCTTTGTCCTTTTGTTGGTGAATACAGGCGACTAATGAACTTTAACGGCAAACTTTACGAGTCGGATGCCGCGGGCGAAGTAGCAGAACAGCTGGGCCAGTCCAGAGTTCAACATTTGCACGTGCTTAGCACAAGTGTTCGAATTGCACAGCTCCGTTATGGAACACCTCATGGAATCCAAATGGATTCGTGTTGTTGCCGTCGCTGCTGCTCCTTATGTCAATTAAACGAACGCTGTTGCTAAAGATGGCGGGTTTTTGCATATTTCATATTAGCTCAGCGCGTGTCCTTTATGCTTGCCTGTCTGGCAGCCGTGGAGTCCTTATCGTTACCACCACCGTGAAGTATGTCTGCGAGTTGTGTATATCGTTTATATCGTTTAATCCGGTGTTGGTAGAATTGCATTTGTTTTATGGCTGCTTATTGCTGCTATTCACTTTTCCTGGTGTTGTCCCAGTTGCATTATCCTTGGATGCAATCGTATAGTCGCAATCGTGTATGCACATCTAAAAAACTGTGGGAGAGAATTCGAAATTTGCTGATGTCCTTAAAATTGGACACATGTTCACCTTTGTCATCTATTCACATTATATGGTCTCAAGAGCAGACATGAAACGCACACAATTTCTCATGGGGACACCACCACTACTACACAGCAGTGAATGAAGGCTTAGGCCACAGTTATGTAGGCCTGTACGTATTTGCTGAAGAAGTGACAGGAGTCTTAAGTACTTTTATTTATCTGTGTTTGTGTTTGTGCTTGTGCCTGTGTGATACTGGAATACTGGCCGCATTTGCGATGGCATGCCACAGTTGTCTAAGTGTGTCGTTGCATTTGTTTGTATCCGCATACACACGCATATATCATTGTCAGGCGTTAACCTTTTCCAAGAGCTTTTTGCCTGCCGCTCTCCTTTGTGCTGTGTTTTCGTCCCAATCCTGGCCGCCTTTCTCTACTCGCACTCGCACAATCCGAAAGCACTTTACAACAAGTATCGTTTAGGTTTTATGCTTTTATGGCCTTGATGTTGTTGTTGGACCTTCCCCGTGCATTAGAATTACGATTTGCTTTTCCAGGGGAGTCGTTGAGCTGACTTCGTTTAGAATCGTTGTAAATTAGTTTTCGTTTCAGCCTCAGTTTTTGTTTTTGTTTCTACATTAAGCTGATGACCGCTTTGGAATCTGTAAAGAAAGGTTAAAAGGGTAGAATTTAGTCAAAGATATACATATTTATGTGGGTGTACGAAACTACTAATTTATACACAGTGAGGAATTTAAAGCTGGGTGGAGGGACACCGAATAAAATAAAATATTATTAAAAATACAAATATTCTTCTCATAAAAGTTGCATTTAAACTAGTCTTCAAAAAGTAATTTTATGTTGACACTTTTTGACTCAGCCTGGATAAGCACAAATGTTAACATAAATGTTTTTTAACTGGTTGTATCACACATAATCGGAGGAATATCACAAGGCAGAGAGAACAAGTAAAAAGAAGATAAGTTCGAATCTCTTTATTTTTCACGTCGACGCCGTCCGAGCGAACCAGCCCTTTCGGCCAATTCCCCCCTACAAATACGTATTCCTGCAAATTATTTTATTTTATGCGTATACGTAGTCGGAGGACTGTAAACACTTAATTTCAAGATTTTAACTTCAGCCGAATTCCGAAATATCAAATCTATGCAATTAAAGTCATGTGTAAAACGCACATCATGTTTTTACTTGTTTGATTGGTACATTTTTTATCCCTCTTGTCCCACTTCACCCCCTGAAAGCATACATTTTTCAAAAATAACTTCGCGTATAATTTGAATATATCTTTAAAAAATGTTTAAATACTCCAAATATTAGGGGTATTTTCAGTCCTTGTTAGAGAAAAAAATGTTCCCTCTGAATCTATTTCGCCCATTTTCAATTCCGATTGGCAAGCATTATACATATATGTGGGAAATTTGAACCCCTAGATCGTTTTAGAATTTTACCACGACCCGGAATATATATCATTGAACATTTCAATGTATCTCTGCATCCAAAGGTGGGGGTATAAGTCATATCGTTACTAATGCGACACCCTGTACAATTATTTTGACTTATCTACCATATGTTAGCACACTGAGATCGATAATGAAGATAAACAATAGAAAGCTGATATCTATCCAAAAAATATATCAGTGTGGGCCGTAAACTTTGTGTACATACACTTCTAATTGCGTAACCACATTAAATAAATGCCAACCGAACGGAGGCAACTAGAATCATGAAATTTTGCGTAAACATTCCACATCGGAACTAACATTTATGGCGATACGGTTCCATTCAAATTTGCCCAACTCTGGCACGAAGGTCTGAACTAAAAAATTCAAAATGCACTCACAGTATATCGGCACTCAACACTAAATCGGGAGTAGCCGGGAAATATGGACAGGGGTTCAGTCAAAGACACTAATGATGATTACTGACACACCTTGGAATACGAGAATCGAAAATATTCACGAAGACCTCAGACGTCAAAAATGAAATTCATAACGCCAAACAGAAGATCCAACGTCATGAGAACATCTTGGCAAGAAACGGGCGACTCGCCTACGATGAAGTGTTGAGCCCAATGACTGAGTTTAAACTAAAAGTGAATTCATTTCATGTTGTACCTCACGTGGTTGGGAGATCCCAGAAACTGACTCTTCTTCCAAAACATGAGGCGAAAAGAATTGATTACTAAAGTTATTTTTTCACATTCGGACTTTTGGAGTCAAATTGGAAAATGGATAGAAATGTTACCAAGCAAACGTCTCTAACTAAATAATCATATTCGGAGCGTTCATTCCACAGTAGACGCACGAGGTAATGCATTTTCGAAATGTGTAATTTTCTGATGAAAATGGAATACAAATTGTTCCAAGCAAACGTCAGTAGGTGGAATCATGAAATTTGGTTTATGTTCTTCACTAGCTGTGTGTTTTTAATGGGTGAAACCCGAATCGCTCTCGTGAGAGCGGCCACATAAACCAACGATCCGGAGGTCCTTATATTTTGTTTTTAATATATGTATTTAATTATTTTGAATATTTTTGCCTTTTATTTACTTTCCAGCAAAAAAAAAAATTATTTAAAAAAAAAATATTTTTTCACAATTTATTTGCATAGCGTTACTATACGTTTTATTATCATAACTATATGGGCGTGGCAATTAGTGGGTGTAGATGTTTACTATAACAAATGTTTAATATTTATTTACGCTTTTGCCACGGCCCTTCTAACACCTCCCATACAATTATCCATATCCTAGGTAACATTAAATCCTTAATACTAATGCCTGGAATCCACTATGACTTTATATTTAAAAATGTCTTTTACAATTGTTTTATAAAAGTGGAAGCTGGGACCATCTACCACGTACATTCTTGTACCATCCACACAAATCATCTGGCCCTAAGTAAAAATTTAAATCGTTATAACTTCCATACATATGGGCATATTCCAGTGGCCCGGATGCGACATTCGCAAACTGAAAACGTCGATCAGGCTTTTTAGTGTTCTAAAGCGCTTAAAGATTACTACATTTTAAAAATATATCGTCAGGATTTAGAACAAATTAGATCAAAATTATAAACAATTTTACACTGGAACGAACGCTATAAAAAACAGAAGTACTTTTGAAGGTCTTATAGAAATATACAAAGTTTAGCGATTTTTTGAGAACTTTGTTTTTCTTGTTCGTAGATTTATGAAATATGAGAATTATCTCTTAGATTTTTTTAATTATGTACAACAGAAATACGGACGCTACAAATATTCCCACTCGTAGTAAAAAATTAGTAGTTTTCGTTATAACACTTCAACTTTTAATAAAAATAAAAGAGAACAAGTTAACTTCAAGTTTCATAATAAAAAAAGTTGTATAAATAAGGAAAAAATAAAGTTAAAAGCTATTAGTGTGGTCTGATTTCAGTTTTTTGGTAGACCTTGTTTGGGAGATGCCCATATGTTCTCTGTATATATGTTGGTTTGACTGACTCTCTCTTACTTGTTATATATTTCTGGTAGAAACAAAAAAATAATCCTGAGTTTTTTCATGTAGGATATTGGACTGGCCAATTTGAAGCAACGAACATGTAATTGACGAAAATCAGTGATAAGTTACAATAGATGGTTGTAAAGGACTTCACCTAGTTAAGATGACACAGTAAAAAAGCTATTGATCTGATTATGAAGTCCTTCATAAAAACAGCAATGAAAGCCTTATTATTATTTTGAAACATTTTATAAATACATATATGTATTTTGTAATCTTCAGATTAGTTAGTGCTAGTTGCTAGTGCTTATTATTAGTTTATTATAATTGTAATAGATACGAAATAAATAAATAAATAATAATCTTCAGATATTCTAGGACACTTCATTTCCCCATGCTTTGTGAAACACGTTTCATAATATTTATGAAGAGTTTCTGCGACGACTTTCAATGAAAATTTTCACTGATGTTTTGACAAAATCATAAATATTACGAAGGCAAATCTCTCAGTGTAATGGGGTGGTGAGTGGATATATTCGAGTTGACCCAGGCCAACTCGTGCCTTCTCTTAATGCTTTTATTGTTTCTAAATGTTCTGTTACAATTAAAAAACAATGTTACCTTTTGACAACACTGACCCAGTGTCTATGGTAACAGCAAAAGAGCGCGAGTTCATGTCTTATTGTTAACAGGTTTACAGGGCCGCATGCTTTCACGGTCGGTTCCGTTTTGGTTCAGACTTGTGTTGTTTATGCTGATGCTAAACCGCAAATAGTTTGTTGTTATAGCAACGTTGTTGATGCCACAGTTAACAATTAATCAACAGTTAATTAACTGTTGCCAGGTGAAGTTCAAATTTTTATAAAAGTTAAACTTCTACTTATTAAAAATTGCTGTTCCGTTGTCAGCTTGTCAGTTAGGGATTGATGCAGTACCATTCGCTTACTAAGCCGATTTTGTGGACTATTTCTTAAATAGATTCTTATCTGAACTAGCCCTCCTTGCACTGAACTAACTGTATAATTAGTTATTTTAGAAAGAAATGTCTCAACCAATCTTTGCCATCCAATGCCCCACAGCAATTGATGCGATATGGTCGTCATTTGCTACTTAAAATCACGACGAGGCTGTATTGACACCAAGCCATGTATGACTCTTTTGCATCCACAAAACCTATATATTTTTGCTGGGTAATGCTATATACGTCAGCACTACTCCGAACCTTAATTGATTGTTCGACGTAATTTGTAATGCCATCATCATCAATCATCTAATATGTACGATTTCACCATTTCCATGCAGCAGGAGCTCTTGATCCGTTTTCCATTTCTGAAATCCGCCGAAAAAGAAAACACTTTTTTTATGTAACTTTATCTCGATGTAATGACGCAGAAGGGTACAACTACATGCCATTCCATTGCCATGGACGGACGCGATGCGCACAATGCAAACAGCACGTTTTGGCTTGTCAGGCTATAATTAGGACGAGATTGACACACTAGCTGGAGAGATAAAGCCATGGCTATGGTCTGCTTCCTGGCATTGATATGTTTGGTTATGCAGCGGGGCACGACAGGCCAGACACGGTTGATAGTCTCTGGCACCAGGTTGACGACGCCTCGCACAAAGTCCCATAATCTGGCTGAGATATGGGAGTCATTTACGAATGGCACATTGTTCCATTTGTCATGCACACTCAGATCCCCACCAACGCCCACCCACCCACAGCAGAAATATGCAGTGGAAGAGTATTACGAAATGGAACAATGGCTGAAATGGACTTGTAATTGCACAGTTTGAACTGAATTCTGTAAAGGCATTCATTCATTCATTCTGTTTTTATTTTTTTTTTTGTTTTTTCTTTTTTTCCGATGTTGTTTTTTAACATTCCATTCCCATCGTCCCATCCTCCATTCGCACAAGACAATGAGGCGTTATTTATTTGACTCATGATATTTCTACAGAATGTGGGCATTTCAATTTCATATCGACCGGATGTAGCTTCGTTTGTATGTGTATATGCATGGATGAGTGTGTGTGTGAGGGTTTTGTTTTGGGTAATATGTTGATTACAAAGGACATTGTTGTAGGCGACAACTGGCAACGAAAGCAGGCATCATTTGTCAGCAACCTCCATTAGACAAACTCATGGCAGCATGACAAACACACAAATCAATTGGACTAGAAGTTGTTGTTTCCCGGAACACAGTCGATAATTCGCCTTCGCCATCAGCATTACCGTAATTAGTTGCACTCGAATGTATTTAATGAATTCATTAGAGTTGATTAAATACGAAAAACCAACAAAGCCGATATATCTGGGTAATCGATCCGAATTATCATAATTGAATGTTTAGGTGGACTCGTGTCCGAGACGCATGCAACACATCTATGCACGCAAATACACATACGCACATACATGTGGCAATGATATATATCTGTGGTTAGTACAGACAGGCATGTGAATTACATGGAATTGAAATATGAACACGCAAACGCAAGACACTTCGACTGGCTACAAGACAATGTCTTAATAGTCTATTGCACTCAAATATTAAACATTGTCTGGGGAGTAGACCACCCGGCCACCATTTCGAATTTATATTATAATAATTAGCTAGATTAACTTATCCTCATATTTCTCATGCTTTAAGTCGAACATGCGAAGGCTCACTACAACTAGAGCTTCCAACGATGCCAGGATGCAGGAGCAGAAGGTGAGTGTAAACAAAGCTCGAATAGTGTAAAGGAGAAAAAATTGAGAACTTGGTCTGTCGATAACTAGCATCGCTCGTGAATACACACACAAAATGGTTAAAGTGGTTCAAATATTTATTTTTTACATTTTACAATGTTTTTCCATTTTAATCCTCCGTAAAAATAGCAGTTCAAGAAAGTAATTTATTATATCTGAAAAAACTTTCCGGGGAAACTCTTTATCAAATCTGTCTCAGATCTGGTACACTGCCCTCTATCATTTTGTATGTGGGCCTAAATAAATTCACGCTAGTGTACACTGACTTGTTTTACAGCCTTTTTCTTACACTAGTCCGAAGGGATAGTAATAAAAATATTAATAGCTCCGAGTAATTAAAATGCGTACCATTATTTTCCTCTCTTTTTATGCCTTTTGCTGTCAAATGAACCGTCTATGAATTTAAATATTTGTTTATTTTTGTGTTAATGTTTGTGAAAATTACGAAAAAAGACGCAGTTTCAAGTTTTTTTGTTGCAAAGAAATACATTTATTCAAATGTAACGCCACTCTACTGGGTAGGATTAGATGAATGATGAATGCCATTTGAGGCAGACAAAAAGTGCAACATATTGAAGGAGAGACTTGAGACACTAGGCATGCTTCGAGCAACTTTCGAAAGGAGTTATAAAAGTAGTAAGTATGAATGTGAGAAAGGCGATACATACATAAATGTGAAATCACGATACAGGTCGCAATTGTACACAGAACCAAATGAAACTTTGCACAACGAAGTTTTTCGAGATAAGGACGAACGCTATTAAATTTGAAGAAAATCGGTTCAGATTTAAATATACCCCCCATACGAATTTCACTTCCGATTTGACTCTTCTCACTCTAGATACCACATATTACAACAGGTTTTCTTCAAAATTGACAAAACATCTTATATTTAAACTAGGAACACCAATCGTGAAAATGGGTCAGATCGGTTCAGAAATATAAAGCTCACTTTAAAATTTCCCTCCCGATTTGACTTTTTCTGCTCTAGAAACTATATATTTTAAAAGCCATGGTGCAAATTGGTCAGATCGGTTCAGATTTATATATAGCTCCAACACAAATTTCACTCCCGATTTCACCTTTTCCACTCTATAAACCACATATTGTATCAGATTGTCTTCAGATTTGGCAAAACATCTTATATTTAAACTAGGAACACCTATGGTGAAAATAGGTAAAATTTCGCTCCCGGATAGACTTTTTCCACCCCAGAAACCACGAATTTTCACCGAATTTCTTCAGAGTGAGCACAACACGTTATATTTGAACTGGAAGAACTTATTGTGAAAGTTAGTTACTTTATTCCATATTTGGATATAGCCCCGATACAAATATTCTTATCGATTTGGCAGATCGAACCAGGTCATATTAGGAAACATACAACAATTCTTCCCGTTTTCACTTTTTTACCGAGTTGAATTGTATTCGGATAGAAAGTGGAGTGTATCATATAGTCGGCCCCGCCCGACTTCAGCCTTTCCTTACTTGTTTTAATTGTCATAATCTGAAAAATGTAAAAGTATATAATACTGAATGAATGATCAACAAGGACATAAAAATAAAAATTTTAATTTTATTTTAAATCGAAAAATAAGAAAAGTGGTCAACATTGGTCGAATTTTCAAAATATACCCAATTTTCAATGATAATATCTCAGAATAATCCTTTTTACAAAACTCAAACTCACTAAATCAAAAGTTACAGAATTTTGGCCGATAGAATTTGATTCTGGACCACTGTGCGGCTCCTAATGTCAATTGACTTATTGAAGAAAATTTTTTTTGGGACACCGATATCATGCCATTTAAAGCCTCTCATTATTTTATTTCGACTTAAAGTTATACATATCAAGAAACCAACACTCCTGGCCTACATCTCTCCTCCACACAATGGACCTCTTCTGATCTAAGTGAGTCGAATGATTGCTTTCTGACTGCCACTGCAACCAAACATAAAAACATATAAAGACAATAAACATAAGTTGTGTACCCTCCACCTAAAGATGCCATTCCGTTTTAAAGGCTTATATTCAAAAGTGGCTTTGAACAAAAACATATTTTTTTCAGGAGAGCGAAAAACTGATTTTCTCCTTAATTTTAAGAGTAATTATTAATCATTATTCTACAGTTTAATCTAAAGAGGATTACTAATTGCTACGATTAAACAGTTTTCGAAATATGGTTCATAGCCACTTTTTCATGTTTAAAATTAAGCACTATGAATGTTGAAATAAGACTTATTTTAAACTCGATAACGTTTTTCATTAAATCTTGGCAATGTTATGTAGAAAACGGATTTTGAGGGATGTACACAGCGAACTTAAATATTCCAGCTTCATCTGTCAGATTGGTACCATTTTTAACCCATTTTCCACATTTTTTACAAAAAGTGTATATTGCGGTAGGCCACATTAAACAAAAAGTACAAATTGGATATTTTTTGGAAAATTTTTATTTTCGCGGGAAATATGACTAAAATGATTTTCATTACATTTTTGTTTTTTTTTTTTATTTTCTCGCGATCTAGCCAACGGATTCGTCTGAATTTTTGTTTGTGTATTAAGAATCAATGTCACTTGTAACATATATGTAGCCAGTCGCAAAAATCGCTGCAATTGTTGAAAAATCCAAAATTCGCGGTTGCAATTGCTTATATTTCAATTTTCTCCTTACAAGATTCTGAAACTTTTCTGACACAAATATTTCGAATGAAGTCGGCAATCACATGCCATAAAAATATTTTGGTATTCTCAATATGATAAAAAAAGATACTTTTCACAATTTTTGAATTTTTTGGAAGCAAAATGCTTTTAACCTCGAACTGATGAAATTTGATAGTACGATAAGCCCTAGCAAAATCTAGCAAAATGCTCTTCGCTTCTGTTCTATGCCGCTCCATTTTTTTACTATTTTATTTATATTATTTTTATGTTCATAGCCACTTTTGCAGTCGCAAATTAACGTGTGATTAGATAGCCAAACCAGAAAAATTAAAAAAATGGTTTTAGAAAAAAAATGTATTCTCCAATTTATATGACAGGTGACATCCACATCTGAGAATAGTTTGACATCAAAAACTCATTTTCGAGAAAATGGTTCATAGCCACTTTTGAATATAAGCCCTCGATATATATTCTTGGTCGTGGTAAAATTCTACGACGATCTAGCCAGTTCCGTCTGTCTGCTGAAAGCACGTTAGCCACCCATCACCGATTTAAGCATTTGTTGCGAGCATTCCACTCTTGTAAAAGCACCAAAAAGTAAATAAAAATGGTACCAATAATACGACAATACCTAGAAACATGAATGTACATCCCTCTAATTGCACAGATACGTAAAATAGAGGGATTTTTCGTACTTTTAAAGGATACAATTAGAAAAGAGGGCTAAAAATGGTACCAACAAAACCGCTGAAGTTGCAATGTGAAAATGCGAAAAGGATTTTTTTGAAATTTGTATTTTAGGCGGTACCAACCAAACGGCTAGTAATGAAATTCGGTGTGTACATTTCAATGACTGCGGTGGGATTATTTGGCAAGAATACAACGGAAAAAAAATCATGATATTCAGTATTTGCACTCGTCTGTCCACGTAGAAGCGGAAAATAAGAGCTACAATTTTTTCTAAATTCATACTTTTGGTGTCAAAATGGAATAAGCAGTGAAACTGGTCCCAATCTAACGGCTGGTACCAAGCAAACGGGGAAAATCGGGCTTGAGGGAAATTGTTTCTACCTAATAATATTTAGGGCACATCTTCTAAGATTGATGTCTGATGTTCTCTTTTTGATTCCACTTGAAGTTTTATATTAATATTATTATTAATATTATAATAATGAAGCATCACAATTTTCCTAACGTGGTAGTGCACTTCTTTGTAAAGTTTGCTGGTAATACTGTGGACTGCACTCCGCGGTGGAGGGCATGTAAGATTAACGCTCGTTTACTTTTTTCAAATATTTTTCATAAACAATGCTTTGTCGACTTCACTTATTTGTTGCCACTCGGCCGTCATCGTAGAGTGTATCTGTCCAAAAACATTATTAATTTGATAACATTCAATCTCGATATAACTTTGTTTTCTTAAATTTTGTAAATTCGTATTCATCCTTATTGGAGGAGTAGATCCAATACCTGTTTTCCAATACACATTTAGTAATGCCGATTATATATACATTTAACACAAAGCATACCACTGATGATAACGATGTCTCTCTGCATATTTTCGTGCAGCATCCTAGCACCTAGTGCTGGGAACATGATGATAATGTGCCAAAGACCTGGTCCAACTCTGTCGACATGTTATCGTCGTTCGTATGTATGCATGTTTGTCGATATGTACACGAGTATGCAATTAAATTGAAAGCAATAAAATTTTGCTTTTTCTTCTGCTGCACAATAACCGTTTGCATTTAAATCGGTCAATTACTTGCAGGAGCGATACTAACTTGTTCAGGAATAATTTCCCACATTTGCATAATGGCGATACGTACGAACTAATCGTAATTGTTCACATCCATTTTACTCCTTCGAGCATTTGAACATGACCAACGTAAACGGAAACAGACACTCGTGTATGTGTATGTGTATGTGTGGGAAACGACACTGACGACCAGCAACGGTGTTTGATTGAATTTCTTAAAAAATCTTTTCGGACAGCATTGTTGTAAATACTTCAGCCGTTGACGATGATCCCTGCAGAATTAATTTAGCATTGTGATTTATGCGAATTTCATGAGCGACTGATTTAATGAGCCAACTCGCACCTCCCTCCATTCAGTCAGGAGTTGAAAGATATAAAAAATATTATTAAATATAGCAAAAAGGGTACTTAGCACATCAGATATATAATTTCATATTCGAGTAGTGGCGGATTACGAGCAGAATATGAAGACGTTCTCACGACAAAATCCATACGAAGACTTTTATAAGCTCTTTTCAAGTATTACCACATCCCTGCGGTAAATTAAGGAATGACAATCATTTTAGTCAAAATTCCCAATATTTAGAAATATTTTCCCCACAATGGGAATTTGTATTTTTTTAAGTTAAAAAACTTGTTGGCCATTAGAGAGACATTTTTTTCAAATCATCTGGAAAACAGCTTAGAGCGCAAGCATGTGAAATTTCGTCAATATTTATTTGTCCACTCAAAAGTTACAGAAATAATTCGAACAAATATCGATTTTAAACCACTGTGCAGTGGTGTACAAACCAATGAATAAAGAAAGCACAGCTTAGAAGGAGAAATGTGTCTCGCAATGCAATCGCTACCCTTTGAATGGTGTTACTATCCCTTTTCAGTATAATTTTGTCGCATGGAGAAAGTAGTAGACAATATCTAAAGTAGGTGGAAAATAAAGGATTGTCATTTGATTGCAGGTCAACCATCAACCAAATCTAAACAATTCGAATCATAAAACAATATCTAATGTAAATATATGAATTAATTTATTTAATTAATTTAGATGGTAGAGCCAAGTGGTATGGTCCGTCAGTGTCCGCCTTAGATTGTCCCTATACTATTATTGTACAACATCTTGACCAACTGAGTGCAGAGAGGAAACAATCCTCTCACAGGGTTCAGAATCAAATTCCCTCGGCCAAAATTCAATAACTTTTGATTTAACAAACCTTTTTTGAGTCCTGTAAAAACTTAACATTGAAAACGGATATATTTTATAAATTTGGCTAAATTTGGAATAATATTTTTTTGTTTTTACGTTTTTCTAGCATATTTCTTATTTTTTAATAATGCACAGATATCGTATTTTGACCTTGTTCAGACTTTTAAAAATTAAAAAATTCAATTTATTTTTTTATTTGTCAAACTGTTTCTTATTAATTTTATGAAATTTTGCACTCAAATTGATTTTATCAGAAATTTTTCTCAGCTTTATTATGGAGCCAAACTATGTTTGTATATAATTTGTGTGTAATAAATATTTTCTTTGCATTATGAACAAACACGTCAAAATATGTCAAAAAAAAATAATATTCTTTTAAGTAGTGGGCTTTGGCTGTGGAATTTAAATTCATAAATTAATTCCAATTCAACATTATAATAGCGAAACATCAAAATTTTACATTTTGTATACCCTCCCCCTCAAGGATGGCAAAGTATTGAATGGACACACCTTTTTGTAAAGATCGTAATTTCACTGTCAAATTGGTCGTAATTTATGAAAATAGTTTTACTATTTTTTCCAAAAATGTTTTTGAGAAGTTTGTGTATGTATTCACACAAACTTTTGAAAAAATCCAAGCTATCGAGGTCAAAAACTGTACCGGAATGACATGGAATGACTCATAAATAGTAAATATAAACATATTTGTCCCTGGTCTTATAAGCGTGGTTAAAAATAATTAAAATTTTATATTTATTTATAAAATTATTTTTTCAATATTTTTATTAGTTTTGCTTTGGCTATATGAAAAAATAAAATTTTCCTGTAATGTTACTGTAAGAAAATCGACAGCCTCTGTGGAATGTAATCCATGGTGGATGGCAAAAAAAAGTTCATCCCGGCCGAACTTAGCGCCGTTTTTTATTTTTAGAGGAACACGTTTTCAAGACGTAACACAATGAAGCTATATTTGAATATCGTGTTTGAAAATTGTGGAGAATTCCAGTTATGTAAGTCCTTTCCCATGAATACAGGACTGCTTATTGAGAACTTTAATTTTCCGGAGGCTAACGAGAGTTGACTTGCGATTCAGGGACCCCAGCAACGAAATTTTTCTGTATTATCGCCCATTTATTGCATTGAAATTGACTAAATCTTTATTGTTAAACTCGAAAACTCAGATTTTGGGGGCGTATTAATAACATTTCTTAAAGGTAATATTTCTCATTCGCTTAGTTGACGGACTGATAGGAAATGATAAGCCTATTCGATTGGTATTCATCGATCAAACATATTTGTATGCAATAGTATCCTGCAAAATTGTCTCCTATATTGAGGATACTTCACCAGAACACTTCAAACAATTCATAGGTAGTGGGTAGCCAAGTAATAACTGTCACTATGTCATTTTAAAAAAAATTGCAAACGAAAAATAAAATCTTTATGCAGATCGTAAATGAATTTTAATACGAGTAAAATAATTGAACGAGATCTCCGGTAATTTATTTTGGGTGTAAAACGATTATGTAATCCTTTTTAAAAATCGGGATCAAAATTCAACATAATTAAATTTGGAATTTCGAGCGTCTTTCGTTTCAGGATATGACTTCCGTTAAATTACACTACTCAACAAAATGAAAAAAATTTCATGTACTCCGGATGCGATAATTTTTTCTGTGTAGATAACCTTGACATGAGCTCGAAAAACGCAATAAAAAATTTTTTTTTCGTTTGGTTTTTTTTTTTATTTTTTTTTTTTAAATTTTAAAATTTTTTTTGGTTAATTTGTTTCGTCCGGCATAACTCGGGAACCACTAGCCCGATTTAATTGAATTAAATTTTAAAAAATTTAAAATTACAATTCCCTTAATCTGTTCATATATTGTTTTCCTATACAAGCAACAGTTTCCAAGTTAAAAATGAATATATAAAGGAAAAAACTTATTTTTTGCCTAAAGATTTAAATTTTTTTTTTAAAAATCCATAAAAAATCCAAAATGAAAAAAATGTCAAATCTTATTACTTTTACGTAAAGTCACATAACCTATGAGCAAAATGAGACAAAGATCATGAAAATCGATGCACGCGTTTCGCTTTTATTCGCAATTGAGTAAAGGTATGAATTTCAAAAATTTGCTCGACATATGCACAACTTTGTCTATGGTAAGGTTTTTTCTTTTTTTTTTTTATTCTCAGAATTAACAAAACGGAATAAACAAAGGGTTATTTAATTTTTATGATTGCGTAAGCAAAGTAATAAACGCTAATGAATGTGCGTGAACAATTAAAAGGAAAAAAGGAAAGGGGACTTTTTTAATTATTTGGGTTTTCCGTTGGCTACCTGTATGATTTTTTTACAGAAATGCAACCCACATTTAAGGGTGGTCATTATTCGGAAAATTTAAGACTCACACATGGTGAAACAGGTATGTAGCCACCGTAAAAAAATATACACCTGTCAGTAAAATACTAAACAATACACAGTATAAATAGGTCTTCATTGATCGATTTTACTCATTCAACAAGCAGAGCCTTAAAGCAATTTTACTGCACAACGGCAACGAGAAACCTTCGATTCCAATTGCTCATGCCGTTGACACCAAGGAAACATACGAAGTCATGGACAATCTACTAAAGTGCCTTAACTATGAGAGGCACGATTGGAAAGTTTGTGCCGACCTTAAGGTTATCGGTATCCTTTGTGGATTACAAGGTCGATTCACAAAGTACTGTTGTTTTCTCTGCCTTTGGGACAGCCGCGATCGTCAACATCATTACACCAGGAGGAGTTGGACAGAAAGAGTTAACTTCATCCCCGGCAGCGACAACGTGAAATATACACCACTCATAAAAAAGGAAAATGTTTTTCTCCCACCTCTTCACATAAAGCTCGGACTCATAAAAAACTTCGTGAAAGCTATCAACAAAGATGGCGAAGCGTTCGCCTATTTAAAAACCATTTTCCTCACCTTTCATCGGCAAAGATTAAGGAAGGCGTTTTCGACGGTCCGCAAATTAAAAAGTTGTTGCAAGACCAACAGTTTGAGCACATTTTATCACCAAATGAAGCTGCAGCTTGGAACTCATTTCGGCAAATTGTTGCCGGATTTCTTGGAAACAACAAAAGCTCAAATTACAGAGAGATCGTCGAACAACTACTCCAAAATTATAAAAAAATTAGAGCAAATATGTCGCTTAAGATACATTTTCTACACTCGCACTTGGACTTCTTTCCGGACAACCTGGGCGATGTGAGTGACGAGCATGGCGCACATGTAACAAAAATTACTTGGATTGGTATTGCATTCAAATCCTCTCGAACGTTTGCTCATTTTAACTATCGCGTTCGTCGACACTTGTTGAATGAGTAAAATCGATCAATGAAGACCTATTTATACTGTGTATTGTTTAGTATTTTACTGACAGGTACTTATAAATGGGTGTATATTTTTTTACGGTGGCTACATACCTGTTTCACCATGTGTGAGTCTTAAATTTTCCGAATAATGACCACCCTTAAATGTGGGTTGCATTTCTGTAAAAAAATCATACAGGTAGCCAACGGAAAACCCAAATAATTAAAAAAGTCCCCTTTCCTTTTTTCCTTTTAATTGTTCACGCACATTTATTAGCGTTTATTACTTTGCTTACGCAATCATAAAAATTAAATAACCCTTTGTTTATTCCGTTTTGTTAATTCTGAGAATAAAAAAAAAGAAAAAACCTTACCATAGACAAAGTTGTGCATATGTCGAGCAAATTTTTGAAATTCATACCTTTACTCAATTGCGAATAAAAGCGAAACGCGTGCATCGATTTTCATGATCTTTGTCTCATTTTGCTCATAGGTTATGTGACTTTACGTAAAAGTAATAAGATTTGACATTTTTTTTTTCATTTTGGATTTTTTATGGATTTTTAAAAAAAAATTTTAAATCTTTAGGCAAAAAATAAGTTTTTTCCTTTATATATTCATTTTTAACTTGGAAACTGTTGCTTGTATAGGAAAACAATATATATGAACAGATTAAGGGAATTGTAATTTTAAATTTTTTAAAATTTAATTCAACTAAATCGGGCTAGTGGTTCCCGAGTTATGCCGGACGAAACAAATTAACCAAAAAAAATTTTTAAAATTTAAAAAAAAAAAAATAAAAAAAAAACCAAACGAAAAAAAAAATTTTTTATTGCGTTTTTCGAGCTCATGTCAAGGATATCTACACAGAAAAAATTATCGCATCCCGAGTACATTTTGACTGTTGACTAGTGTTATTATCGATATACACCGAATCCTGTTTTTGCACGGTACATGCGTTCCAGAAAATGTCGTGTAAAAACACACCGTAATGGAAAAATATTAGATTGGGTCTTCAACCTCAAAAAGCCTACAACAAATTAACATAAATATTAAACACAAATCTTGTTCCTCAGTGTACCTTGGCCAATTTATTTTACATATTATAATCATTTTATAATTTTAAAGAATTAGAAACCAAACTTAAAATTAAATAAAGGTTGTGTGTTTTTATATACAAGCAGAACTTATATAAAAAATAACATCTTCAAGGAACATACAAAAATCAGTTTAAAGTTTTTAAGAATCAAAAATCCTCATATTCACGGAAAACAAAAAGTGAATAAACATAAAAAATGGTATGAGGATAAATTCTATTCGGTATCAGTGTCCGAAAGTAAGTGCATTCTTTTCAGCAGCGTTGGATCAATAATACGTGGTAATCCTACTTTGGAGAGGATTGTAAATCTGATTTGAACTTTACAGCTCTTTCGTTTATGTGATCATTTGACAGAAAATGATCCGCTAATTTATTTGTCATTTGAAGGCCATCAAGAATTGAGCTGGTGGTAATTGGAGGTGGAATTTCGTCCTCATCAGTGCTATCATTTGGGTCAACGCCTTCCAGTGCAACCTCTAATAACTCATCTACATTAAGAACTCTATCAACAAGTATTTCGTTTATATCATCAAGGGTAAAATTAGCAAACCCTTCACCTGCTTGTGCCAAAGTTATTATTTCTTCATCGACAATATTTGGAGCTACAGCAGAATTTTTGCTTTCTAAAAATGCCAAAGCAGCATGATTTATGGAAAAAAATTTCCAAGCATCATTAACAGTAGTGTTAGCGTCATTGTCAATTTTATTTAAAATATATTGCGATAATACCTTGGTCTAATGGCTGAATTAGGGAAGTAGTATTAGGAGGCAAAAAAACTATTTTTACATTAGGATGCACCAGGGGTATTATCTACCAAAAAAAAAAAGAATTTTAAATGGCATGAATTTATCATTCATATAACGTTGTACTTCTGGAACAAAAAAAAAACGTGGAAGCATTCTCTGAAAACTGAAGATGTAACCCACGCCTTTTTATTTGTCATCCAATGAATTGGCAAGCTTTTCAATGCTTTATTTATCAGCAGAGGTCTTAGCATGCATTACTGTAAAACTAAAACGTAATTCTGTCTTTTGCCACCTTGAAGCCACTAGCACTTTTTTCGTGTTTTGCTATGTACGTTCGGATTGGCATTCTCTTCCAGAAAAGACCGGTCTCATCGGCGTTAAAATCTTGGTCACTATTGTATTCACCTTCTTCAATTAATTTGGCCAGCTGTGAAGGGAATTCTTTGGCAGCTTCAATTTCAAAGCTATTTCACCTTTGATCTTGACATTACGAATTACATGCCTTTCTATAAATCCTTGCAACCATCCATAACAAGCAGTAAATTTATTATACACTCCACGAGAGTATTATGGCTTTGTGCATTTGTTTGTAACACCCAAAAGGAAGCGAGATAGACCCATTGTTAAGTATACCGATCGACTTAGAATCACTTTCTGAGTCGATTTAGCAATGTCCGTCTGTCTGTCCATCTATTGTTGTAATCAAATTACAGGTCGGAATTACAGTCCGATGTTAACAAAAATTGACACAAATAAGTTTTGTGGTTCAAGGACGAACGCTATTTAATTTGAGGCAAATTGGTTCAGATTTAGATATAGCCTCCATACAAATGTCGCTCCCGATTTGACATTTTCCTCTAGAAACCACATATTGTACCCGATTTTCGTTAAATTTTGCACAACAACTTATAATCCAACTAGAAACACCTATGCAGAAATTCGGTAATATCGGTTCAGATTTGGATGTAGCCCACATACAAATGTCACTCCCGATTTGACATTTTCCGCTCTAGAAACCCCATATTATACCCGATTTTCTTTAAATTTGGCAGAACATCTTATAATCCAACTAGAAACACATATGAAGAAATTAGGTAAGATCGGTTCAGATTTAGATATAACCCCCATACAAATGTCGCTCCCGATTTGACTTTTGCCGCTTTAGAAACCATATATTGTACTCGATTTTCTTTAAATTTGGCACAGCAGCTCCAAGTAAAAAACCTACGGTGAAAGTGGGTAAGATCGGTTCAGATTTAGATATAGCCCAAATACAAATGTTGCTCCCAAATATACCTCCATACAAATTTCTTTCCGATTTAACATTTTTTGTCAAACACATACATTTACAGAATACAAAAATCCTTCCCGTTTTCACTTTTTCGCCGAATTAAATTGTATTCGGATAGAAAGTGGAGTGTATCATAGAGTCGACCCGACTTTAGCCTTTCCTTACTTGTTTTTATTTTTTTTGTCTGTGGGCGTCGCAGACGTTGATGGTCATAAGTTCTCAAAGCCTTTTGCTTAATGGTATTGGCATCAAGTGGTACACGTTTTTGAGTGTAATCTTCTATGATGATTTAGCACTCAATTTGGTACCAGTTGCCACTGCTTGTCTAATCGCCTTGTCATTTTTTAATTCGTTTAAATTTTAAGATTTTCCAATGGAACTGGTCCTTCACCATTTCCAAGTCGATCAAGAATTTTTATCTTTGTTTCCAAAGAAATAATTGTTCGTTTCTGCTTATTCATGGCTGAGTTAAAAATTTTAGATTTAGTTAATAAATGATTTGCACAATGGACCCAACTGGGTCTCCGAGTGTTCAGAATGCAGGAGCATTCTGGTCCTTAAAGACAATAAATGATGCTTTATGAAAAGTTTAAACTGACCTTAATAACAGCAAACAAAACGCAAAGTTCTATGTTTTAATAAGTACACAGTACTTTTCATTTACACCGTACAAGTTCACAACGAAATAGAAAATAAAAAACCGTAAAAAGAATAAAGAAAATGGTAAATCCCCTCTTTCGGTATAAGAGCGTTGCCATATTTAATAAATTTACGGGGAAAATTATATTTAAATGACAGTTCCTTGTGGAAACAATGGCTCTGCTGAGAAAACTGTTAAAAAACTGTTAAATTCAAACTAGATTGTTTTCGTATCATTTAAAAAACGTGTATAAACAGGATATGTTAATTTCTGCCAACCGTGTTATTTCAAATTCGTGTAAAAGCAGGATTAGGTGTATTATGATACAGTAGAGTGCTAACGAATCTCATAATTACTTTGCTTACTACGTCTTTCAGCAGTCTCTATACGAACTAGGTTTGTTTAATGAAAATTTAAAACCAGAATTAAAATTGATCAGCAAAAAAGCAAAAATTTATAAATTAAAAAATGTCTCCCGCCTATCTTAATAAGTCGTGAGACAAACCACAGAAAATCATTTATTTCGTTCCATATGTGTTTTTCAAGAATTTTATGTAAAAACCTAAATTGTGGCATTGGGTTCATTAGAGGAATTAAACGAAATAATAATCATAATGATAATGATAATGATAAATAACGTCGTCATATTCTGTACAAATGTAAATAACCATTAGTAGTACTGTGATGATGACTCTTATAAGAAAGAAAGAAACGAAAGGAAAAGAAAAGAAAACGATGCGATTTAAATACGACTTTGGTGGCATTTTCGACATGGTTAAACTCACAAACGCTTTTGCTTAGAACCTACGCATTTGACAGAGGTCTGTGACTGATTTGTCGGGACGCAGATGTTTCTTCTCCTATTGCCATGTACGAGTATGGCAGCAGGCAGGTCACACAATATGTAACCAACAACAACAACAGCAACAACAACGACAAAAACATTCTTTCCTTAGAAGCAACAAAAATGAATACATAATTAGATTGACTCGGGAGTGCTTCATTTTCATGCAAAAATAAAATCTAATAAATTTCTTCATATTTTGTTTCAGTTCGTGCAAGCGAACATTTTCCGTTCACAACATTAACCTTCCTTCATTCATGCTGACATTTGACGTTTTCATTAATAAAATAAAGAAATATATGTTTGTTTGTACGTTCATCGCATTCTAATGAGTCAAGTGGTGGGTGACGCATGCCCCCGACGAATGTGTCCATCATGTTCTTCTCGGCGGCCAAATAACGAACATGTGGCCCGTGGTGGTTTAGTCGAAATTATTTTAAACAATTATCAAAATAATGTTGGTCTTAATTCTGATTATGTACATTCAGTTGGCAAATATATTTCCAAGAAGAATAATTTTTGTTGATAAGTTGGTCAACATGCGTTATTTTTGTGTGTTTAATTCAATTATTAAAGTGATTCTTGACAGGTCAATTGTGCGTAATATTTAATTTTGATATTATTATTGGTGTTACATATTTTGTAGCGCTTATAGAGGAAAGACCACACACCAAGACAACTTCAAACATTGCAGACTTTTTAAAAAACAATAAAATGTTTATATATTTTTGAAACCCATTTTTCAATGAATTTTTTGTTTGAGATTTGTTAACAATATTTTTAAAATACGTGTGAGTGTGTGTGGGAAACTATGAAAATAAAATAAAATATTTCATGTTGACAGGAAGTGACGTTCAGTCAAACGAAGTTTGTTCAATGTTGTCTTGTTCGTGAATCATCGGAAACTATAGCTATAGCTTCGTAACATTCAAGTAGCTGCGCTACACTAAATGTCATTTTAAACACACAAAATATTTGCGCAAAATTTCCCCTCTTGTGTATTTACGCTCTTGGGTTTATCCAGTTTTTATTGTGAAATATTGCGAATATTTTGCAGGAGAATTTCTAGTATTAACAAGTAAAAACGGCGTTAAGTTCGGCCGGGCCGAACTATATATACACTCCACCATGGATTGCACTCCACAGAGGCTGTCAATTTTCGTAGAAGTGCAGTAGTATAACAGGAAAATATAATTTTTTTAATATAGCCAAACCAACAAATACAAATATATATTTTATTATTTCAAACCACGCTTATAACTCAAGGCTACCAATACGTTTACATATCGAAATAATACTTCAGGTCAATTCAAAAAATTGATATCCTTATATTAATAATTTCAAGCTTATATGCCATAAGTATTGGTAGATAGTGAGTGCTCATTATCTCACGTACATAGTGCAAAATAACCTAACTTTGTGATTCATCCAATTTTTATTTTGCGTGTCTATGCAGTCAGAGGAATGTATACACCGAATTCCATGATTCTAGCTGCGGCCAATTTGGTTGGTACTATTTGTATCCTTCTTTTCCATTTTAACTCCAAAAAGTACGATTTTCAAAAAATCCGTTTATTTTACGTGTCTACGCAATCAGAGGAATGTATAGATCGAATTTCATTATTCTAGGTGCAGCCGTTTGGTTGGTACCATTTTTATCACTTTATTCCCATTTTACCCCTTAAAAGAACGAATTTCGAAAAAATATTTTTATATTATGTATATAATCAATTAGAGGAATGTACTTGCTTCTAGCTGTTGTCGTTTAATATGTACCATTTATATCCCTTTCGCCCCATTTCACCCCCTTACGAATAAAAATCACTTTACGGTGCACGTTTTTGTTATAGGGGGAATGCACATACCCAATATCAATTAAGTACGAGCAGACATATTGAAAAAATATGATTAAATACTCTAAAATATTAGGGGTTATTATGGGTATTTTTAGTCCTTGTGTGGAAAAAATTTTTCCCTTTGGGACGATTTTGCCCAGTTTCAATTCCAACCGATCTTCGACTATAAGATGCATTTATGGAAAATTTTGACGTCCTAGCTCCTTTCGTTTAGATGCTAGCGTGCTTTCAACAGACGGACATGTCTAGATCGTCTTAGAATTTGATGACGATCAAGAATATATATATACTATATAGGGTCCCAAGTCGATATTTCAAGGTGTTGCAAACGGAATGACAAAGTTAGTATACCCCATCCTGGAGGTGGAGGGTATAAAAATAATAAAAAATACAACACCAGCATTTTTGGAACAGATTAGCGAATGTTGGCTGTAATGTTAAAAAGTGTGAAGTGGCTTTAGAAAAAGCCGCATAACTTTTTATCATACCAACACATTTGTGACAGAAACCTGGATAAATAAAATTAAAACAAATTCAATTACAACCGCGAATTTTGCATTTTTACAACAATTGCTGCTTCTTTTGCGTCCTTAATACACATGCAAGAGAAATATTCAAACGAGTAGAAGTCGTTGTTCTATTTCAACCAGAAACATCTATACTGAGGGTGAGTCACAACGGTCATGTTTTGATATAGCCACCGTACACCGATTACTCGTTAGATTTTACGTTTTGTTAAAGGATTAATCGCAAAATTATTTGCAATGTGTCGGACATTCTAAATCATCTACAATTGGTAATAAAATCCTTGTAATGGGGTAGAAAATGGTGGCGCCCCACTTTAGCCTTTCCTTAATAGTTTTTCATTTGTCCGCTTTTGCCGTTCGTCGAACCTTCTTATCTTTTGTGTTGTACAATGCAGAAGCAATGATTTCCAAACATTACTTACTTACGTAGAATCGTAATTGATCTACATTTAATTATTTTCATATTTGGATAAAATTGTTTCCATATAGATAATACTTATAATAATTGAGTCTGTACCAAATATCTCGAATGGAGATTGCGAGGTTGTTACTATTAATTTGTCATATCCTGCATTTAGTTATCATAAAAATTATGATATCCTGGATCAATCTGCATTTCCCAATATGCCACGGATCATATTGTAAGGCCTTCGGTTCTTTATAACCTTCGTTGGGCTTGACTGTGGCAGGGAGGTTAATGTATTCTTCAACGAAATTCACTTTAACCATAAATGATTAACCACTGATTTCACTTTTGTTCTTTGACAGGGCCGTATAGTTTCGTGCCACAAGTGCTTAACACTGTGAAATAATTGAAATGGACGAATAACTTATTATTATACTAGTGGAAATTCTAGTACTAGGAAGCTAATGAATATGAAGAAAATGTGCCCATAACTTTTATATATCCCCCATACAAATATCGCCTCCGATGAATTCTTACTGCTCTAGAGACCACAAATTTGGCACATCAACCTTGTATTTCACAGCAGTGAAAGTGGGCTATTGTGGCAATGTTTAATATAGCCCCATATATCACTTGTCTTCTCTAAACGCCACATATACGTAGAATCCACTTTGGTGAAAATGGACATATTTCTATGCATAAGAACATATAATATGAACAAATTGTGACGCCGTGCTTTAGCGTTTCCCAAATATTAACGAAAAACTACTTTGGTGCATAATTATATTTCTATTTTATTTCTCCGTGTACTCTAATTGTATTCCATGGCAGCAGTTTTTTGTTTGCCAATCTACTCCAGATTCATTGATGACTTCTAAATTACATTTGATTTATTAACATTTCAACAAATGCAAAAAAATATGTGCCTTTCAATAGCGAAAAAAGTATCGAATGCCATTAATCATGATTGTTAATAATCGTTATTCATGCTCGGGGATTAACGATTTAATCAGGAAATGCTTTTGACGATGAAAAAAAAAAACAATTGTTAATCCGCGCCCTTGAATTCAACTCCCCGTACAGGCCATAATTTATGAAAGGCACTCCATCCTTTATCCTTTGTATGCGTTGCAAACGACAGCCACATACAGACAATTAAAGACTTCAGCACAGCGAAGTACACGCGGAGTAAATGATCCACGTTCATACCTATAGACAGCGAGGTGCCGACTTGTTGTGTAGCGTTTAAATTTGCACGTTTAAGATTTTCCATTTAAATTAAGCATCCTTTTTCCGCTCTTATCGCAGGATTACGTTTTTTTCCTGTTATGCTTTTGCTTATGCTTTCCACTGTACTTTCACATTCACATTCACTTTCTTTGTTTCTTAGCGGAGTACTATTAAGCAGATAATTTCACCAGAGATTGCTGGCGGTGATTGCTAAGTTCGCAGCCACGGGCATCCTTACAATCTTCCTTAGCTGTTAACACACACACCGACAAACAACGGCATACGGCAACGGGGGAGACGGAGGAGACAATGGTGCAGCTCCAAAGGCAACTTCCAACTGTGTTTACAGAAAATTAATTTAGCAACAAATGTAACAGATACGTATCGTGTAGTTTGAGATTGTATTTCTTGTGGCATTAAACTCTTTGTGGTATTGAGGTGGTCCCCAGCAACTCATCGTGCGGTGGCATGGCGGCCATCATGAACAATGTCTTCACATAACATTTCGTGTGAAGAATGTCGCTTTCGGCGACCGTGGTAATGATAAAGTGGTGGACCGAGGACCAAGACTACACTGAGTACCGAGCTCAGCACTCAATATGAACCGGTGTGTGAGAAGAGAATTTGGCTCGTGTAAAGCACGTAATTCACAGAATTCATCTCATGAGTCGTCTTTATTTCTTTAATGCAATGGCCACTGGGCCAGTCGCGTAATTCAGGTATTTAACTTTTTGTCGTCTGCATTGTGTACATTATTAGAGGTGAACAATTGCATACCTGTGCTCCCTAAATTGCGAAGCGAGAACACATAAATAATTTGTAAGGAGCTGTTCCTATTCCAGCAATCTACTTTCAGTGATATTTCGAAACATCCAATATTGGTGACAAACATCTTATAACGGGATAGAGAGTTATTTTTGTTCCATATCACTCTTAATTTGTAATTTGCAAAAATCGTTTGTAACACCTTGAAATATAGACCCTATGAAGTATATATATTCTTGATCGTCATAAAATTCTAAGACCATCCAGCCATGTCCGTCCGCCTGTTGAAAGCATGCTTGCATCTAACCGAAATGAGCTAGGACGTCCAAATTTGACATAAATATGTCTTAGGTCGGTCGGGATTGAAAGTGGGCAAAACGGTCCACAGGGAAAATTGTTTCCCTCACAAGGACTGAAAATACCCCAAATATCGCTCAATATTTAGAGTATTTAAGCATGTTTTTCGAATGTGTCTGCTTTATATTTACTCTGATAGTATAAACGTTCACCAGGGAACGATAAAAATCAAACGACAACAGCCAGAGACACGAAATTCGGTGTGTACATTCCTCTAATTGAGTAGATACATAATATAAAAATTCCAAATTCGCACTTTTAAGGGGAAAATGGACATAGAGGGATAAAAATAGTACCAACCAAACGGCTGTACATAGAACAATGAAATTTGGTGTAATCATTTCTCTGACAAATTATTAAATTAGGTGTGTACATCCATCTAATTGCGTCAAGGGATTTTTCGAAATTCGTACTTTTAAGGGACTAAAATGGGAAAAAGGGATACAAATGGTATCAAGCAAATGGTACCAACCAAAATCATGAAATTCTGTGTATACATTGCACCGATTGCATAGATAAAATTCGTACTTTTAATACCCCCACCATACAGAGTAGGAGGGTATATATCATTTGGAACAGAAAAAAGTGTAACGCATCGAAGGAGTGACTTAAAACCCTAAGTATGTTTGGACCAAATCCGTTTCACGACTTTTTACCTTTTACCACATGGTAAAGTTCGAAGATGGGCTCCTATACATGCTCCTATGTTAAATTAAAACTAACGTAGCTCCCACACGGATATTCGGAATCCGCTATATTTTGGTAAATTATATAATTTTTATAATCACTTTAAGAGTATTAAATATGGTGGGGGTTTGTCACGCCCCTTCCATTACCTCCCACACAAATCACACAAAACTACGTAAAATTAAGGCTGTTATAACTTAAATAAGGATGTTCGGAATACTCCACGCCCCCTCTTGTACCTCCCACACAATTGTCTCTATCCCAGGCAATATTAAATACTTCATAACTTCTATGCTGGGGCATGGAATCCACTGTGACTTTACTTTTACAGTAAAAATGGGAAAAGTTATAAAACTGGAAGGGAGCAAATGGCTAGAATCGTGAAATTAAGTTATCTTGTACTGTAAACGTGGGAGATAATGTATTTTCAAAATCCGCTCTTTTGGGACCAAAATATGATGGAAATACTACCAACCAAACAGCCGCAACTTAACCATCCCTTACTATTTAGCGTATTTAAGCTTTGTTGAAGAATGCTGTTCAATGCTGTTCCCCAGTTCAATATAATAAATAGTTATTACACGACGAACCTGTTACAGAATTCAATTCAAAAATCAAAATTTGCAAGTGTATATTTGAATTAAAAGCAGACAATGCATTTATGGCTCATCAGATATTTCTTTATTCACGTTCACAGTCATCAGATGTAGTCAGTAGAGCATTAAATAAAATGTTTATGTTGTGTGTTCTTTGTCATGTCGCTTCGAAATCTATAAATTATTTCTTTATACTGCTATCTTTACTTTATCTTTAATACAATATTGTTACTTGCGTTTCTATAGCATTGCTTAAAATATTTTTAAACGACTGACTTCTTTTTTTGGGGATGTTCGGAAACACGACAAAAATCGACTTTTTTATAATTTTTTCACCTGGAGTTTGACAGGCAAACCCTGGAAAAATGAATTTTGGGGCCTATCCGAACGCAGCTTAAAAATATTTATATATTATTATATATCATCGAAGTGCAATATTTGACATACCTAATTAAAATCGATATGAGTTGAATTATTGTACAACATTTTTATTGTAGAATGATGGAAAATATATGCGAAGATATATGTAAAAATTTCTACTGAATTCCCGCGGGATTCGCGTACGAATTTCCCGGGATACGGGAAATTCGTCGCCGTACTATGTTGAACATTACTTTCCTTATGAATGTTATCCAGGGCAACATTCAATCCGATTTTATTCTGAGTAGAATAATGATAACTGTTCCGACAATACCAAATAGATATTTTCATTTGATCCATTCAAACTATGCCAATAATGATCCTTTGCGCCGCCTGTTTGTTCAATTTAATAAATTCTAGCACATTATTAAATTATCAGAAAACAGAAACTCTATTAAAAGAACAATTATTCTGTATTTAAATACTTAATTTGTATATCTAAGTGTATATGTATATGTTTTTAGTCTGTAAGGATCAATTGACGATTTTTTAATTCTTTAAAGGGTTTTATTTCATACCCCAATATTTCGAAACTTTTAAGTTTATTCAGTAAATTGAAAAACGTAAAGAAATAAAAAAGACATTATTTTCATACAAAATTTCAGTACTTTGACTTTCTAAAATGGATATTTTTCGAAAAAAAAAAATTTTTTTTGTTGGCACGAAAAGGATCGTAAAAAATAGAAAAAAACGGAGAAAATATTTTGTTCTATTTTTAAAAGCTAACTTTCCAACGCAGTAAGTCCACGCTATAAACGAAGCATCAAAAGTGGTTTTTGAGAGGAGCCTCCCCCTTAAAACACAAACTTTATGTGGATAGTGTGGCGACACAAAGCCCTAAATTCAAAAGTCATCAAATCACGATGTGGTAAGACTTGTATAAAATCCAAACACATGATATCACGCTAACATGGATACCAGGTCACAACAACTTGCAGGGTAACGAGAAAGCGGATGAGTGTGCCAGTGGATAGCCGACGAAGTGAGCACACCAGATACCCGCAACGTATACATCCCATTTATCAAACTACTTAACTGCGTAGATGACATGGCAGGCAACGTAACAAGGTCTAGATGGGAGTCTATACATAACTGCAAAATAACATTAGCCAGGAAAAGACCACGGAACTACTAACCTTTGGCAAAAAAGCACTGAGCACACATACTGGAGTTACAGGACACTGTGCGATTAGCAAGATGGCCAAACGCATATGTATCTTTCGTAGGGTTTGGGGACCGGGAATTCCCGAATCGTTTTTCCCGGGAATTCCCGAAAAAATTGGACGGGGATTACTGGGAAAACATTTTACATTTTCCCGGGGATACGGGAAATATTAAAAAATATTTTATTGATTATTTTGAGCACTAATTTAGTTATACTATATGAAAGAAAAATTTCGAAAACCAGATAGGGGAATACACAATTTTTGTGAAGATATTTGCAAGATTTTTATTGCGAAACAAAAAAATCATACTGACAATACTATGGCTGACATTATATTTTCTGTTTTCCCAAAATAAATCGACGAAAAAAGATATTCTCAAAGAAGAATTTACTTTATATGTGAAACCAGTAAGAAATGGTCTTAAATATGGATAAATTTTAAAATTGATCACTTGGAAACTTTCGAGAGAAATCTAATATGAATAGAAATATTTAAATGACCATTTGGAAGAACTAAGGACTGCACTATTTCAATGTTTTTATTTTTTGTGAATTTATTTAATAAATATTAACATTTCTTAATGTTTCTATTGCTTCTACAGTTTAGAATATTTTTCCTCTTTTTGTGTAAAATATTTTCCTCTCTAGACGAATGAATCTTCTAAATTAAACACGTCATAACATTATCAGTCATACAAGTTCTTTGTTTCCTTACACATTTTTGTAATATTGAATCTAGTGTATGTGTCATTCCGTTGTGCTTGTGATTTAAATTTCCAATATTATGACTCCTCAAATAATTTCTGATTTGTGTAGAGTAAAATATTAAAATGAAAAATAATTTCTTAAATGTTTTAACAAAAACGTTCGTTTTTAATTTGTAATATGTCAGTGTTTTAACCCTAAACCCTAATGTTATTTTCATTTATTAAATTTCTTTTCAATTATTTTCGTAATAACTGCTACAATAATAATAAATATTTATTTTCAAATTATTATTATATTGTCCTGTTCTTCCCGATCCCTTGTGTCATATAGTTTTATTAGGTGTACTTTAATGGGTTAAAAAATCACACCAATGTTGATATTTTAAACCATATTGGATGTATCTAAAATAAATTATGTTTTCCCGGGAATGAAACTTTTCATTCCCGTTTTCCCGGGAAATGGAAAAAGTCCGGGAAACCACAAATCCTAATCTTACGTGAAGACTACTGTAGGAGCTGCTCAGATGAAGATTAAGAGGAATCAGTGGTGCATTTGCGTAGGACTGCAAGAACTTAGACTGACGGACTTAGCAATTGATCCTCTAATGAATCTGCTTAACATTATCAACAAGACGAAATGCTTCCATACTTTTTAATACTTCCATTTTTCATATCTCTCCCCTAATACTAAATTATACCTTCTACCTATAAAGTTATTTTAAATCACTCATCTTTCCCTTTCCTTAACTTATATGGGTACCACAGTTGTCCTTATAGGCCTCCAATTGAAATCACTACAAGCTGCTAACCCGTTCAACCTATTTCTTCTTACGAAGGGAATTTTTGAAGGAGAACCATACTCAACCATACGCACATTGACCATATCAATTGACAAATCACCAGTGATCCTTCTGTATGGAGAGCTTGTGTTATCATACTGTTGTCAGTATATCATATTTTTCTTTCTTTGTGTGATTGCGAATTATTTGCCCGCTGCGTTGCTAAAGTACGTCACGACTTACAGTGGCACACCACGCTATTCAGAGATATATGTTTGGAAATATTGGGCAACGCAATATCTTTTAAACTCGCATTATTTAGTGATAGTTTTATAAATATTATAGATTTTTACTTCTTTTTACAAATATATGTATATATTTAAATTTAAGTTCTATGTCAGAACTCTGCAGTAACGAGCCAATACTCTAAATATAAGTGTTGTATGTGATAGGTAATAAATGAATACAAACAAGAAGTACCATGTTGTTCTACTTTTCGTGACCCTCTCTAATATCCATACTCGTCTACTATCCTGATTGATTAAACATTTTATTGGCTGATATTCTACGCACGCATACAAAGCGTAAAGACAATAGAATCGGTGCAAATAAATAACACATAACCATTGTCCTTAACAAATGTTTATCCAGATTTTATTGCTGGCAAATGATGTCTTTGATTTGTAAATGACACCATCCTCTGCGAGCTCTGCGATGTCCAACTGAGAGGATGACCGAAATGGAGTGGTATAAATTCCACTGAGTTTGAATGCCAAGGCATCAGTCACCTGAATAGCTTCAACAAGTTCGTATCCGTTCCTAATTGAGAGAATGCCAATTACCAAAATGGCAAATATTATCGGTTATCTCACTTTGGCTCTTATGTGGGTTTCCCTGTTCGCAAGCATCGCCACGGCTTTCCCAGCCTCAGATGATGAGCGGAATTTTGACAAGGAGGTAAGTCTTTACAATAACTTCCAATTATGAATATCAATTGGTAATATAATCTTACTTTCTGCCTGTAATAGTTGAATCGGGAATTGCTCAATTGGCTTTCATCTGTGAACTATGCCCAAGGCTTGAACAATCCTTGCCGATATTATGCTGACAACGCTTTAACAGCTCCGATGTCGAAGAGAAACTCCGAACTTATCAATTCCCTTTTAAGTTTGCCCAAGAATATGAACGATGCCGGAAAGTAAAGTGAAACTCATCCTGAGCTATGCATTCCATAGATTACAAATTATCCATATTCTAGATTGTCATCAAATGTCGTTAACATTAAACAAGCTCCATAGTTAAGAGAATTGTTTAAAATGGGATAACAAATAAATAATACACTCAATGAATTATAAATAACCCAATTAGTCAAAGCGTAAACAATTTGTCCCTAATTGAATTATAATTGAACTGGAGGTTAAATAGTTATGGTCAATATGTATGTATGTAAAATAGATATTAGTTACTCTGTCCTTCGGTTATTTATGTCTAATAAAAATGTATTCATATAAAAGGTGTGTCAAAATTTACGAAAGATATAAATTAAATGGTGAAATCCAACGGTAGTAAATCAGACCGTTTACACGGATAAACAAATTGCATTATGCCACAATAAATATGCATAAATTTGTGTCCTAGAGCATTAAGTGAGATCCATAAAATCAAGACCAAAAAATGATATGGTTAAATTTTTATTTTAGTTTTTCCAATTTTCATTGAAAGTTCGGTTTTTGCATAATCGACCAAAAAAAAAGAAAACGCACAACGAATTTTGTAATATAAATTAGTCTATTGTTCTGCCATTGGGTCTATGATGAAGTGATATATTTTATATATATTATCCTCTGGAGTTTATCCGGCTACGCAAAAGAAAGTTTTCCGGCATTGCCGGCTTTTGGCCGGAATTTTTTCTCCCCTGGAGTATTCCCATAGCGGCGATGCAAAGTAAAGGATTCCTACATTGACGGCCTTCGGCGTGGCTTAAGTATTCCCGAAACGCAGTGTAAAATTTTCTAGCATTGCCGGCCACATTTATCCATAGATTTTTCAACTACACACAGAGAAAAAATTCATTATGGAGTAACGAAACGAGACAAATGAAAATCGCTTGTGAGTTTCTTTGGGGCTAACATTTTTTTGCAGCCAATATGTCACATCTCTGGTTATAATGCAAAAAGCCTTTTATGAAAAAGAAAATATGGTTTTTGTTGTATTCCAGAGACTTTCTATTGATCGCATCATTGGCCTATTGGAAACCATGCACGCCGAATGAAGCTACATACGGCTCAAATAGATTTTAGGCGCCTTGAAATAATCCGGAAAATCAAATGAAATAAATCCCAAAATAGATGAAATAAAAAAAAATAAATAAAAATGAAGGAAACCCCAAAGGCGTGGATGTTATCTCACAATGAAATAACCTAAACCGACTTATATATACCCTCACTCTCAGAGAACGTGTGTATGGAAGGACTTAAATTTTACGTAGCGCCAGATTATGTATGTGGGGTGTGCTAGAAGTTTATGGCAATTGGAAAATATGAAAGCATAATGGATAGGAGTTATAAAGAAGGGACGTGGCTAAAGCATAAAAATCTTTTAGGTTTAATGTGAATTTAGAAGCATGTTCAAATATCAAATTGCAACTGATTTCGACTATCCGTGTGGAAGTTACGTAGTTTGGGGTGATTTGTGTAGGAGGTACTAGAAGGGGCGTGGCAAAACCCGCCATATCTTTCACGCTTCAAGTGCTTATATAAAACTATATCAGATACCAAAATATAGCTGATTCCCAATATCCGTGTGGAAGTTACATTGGTTTTAATTGAACATAGAAATATGGGCCACTTGCGTGGAAGGTACCAGAAAGGGCGTGGCAATTTCGTCCATCTTCGAACTTAAACTAAGTTTGGGAAAAATATAACCATATGCAAAGTTTGAATTGATTCCTTAACTCCTTTCGATAGCTATCGTGTACACCAGCCAGCAGACGGACTTATGGGCATGGCTCAAACGACTTTAAAAGTCGTGAAACGGATTTGGTCCAAACATACTTAGGGTCTGAAGTCAATTTTTTCTTCCCCAAATGATATATACCCTACTACTCTGTAGAACGAGGGAGCCCCAAGTAAATGAAATAACCCAAATTACTTCCGTAGGAAGCAGATATTAATTCGATTTTTTATTATTTTTACAAATTAAGAATGTTTAAATTCGTATAGTTTTAACAACTTAAAAATTTTTGCTTAAAAAATACAAATTTATTGTTTTATTAAAATACTTCAAATATTTTTTACTTATTAATACTACATTATTTCAGTAAAATTAAGTAGTGTTAATTTATTTTACACTAAAACTTTTATTTTAAAATTAAATAATTTTTTAAATTAAAATTAAATAATTTTTTCCTCCTAAATGTGCCTTATGGTTGCAGATCGGTTGAAATTGAAAGTGGGCGACATCCGCCTAGAGGGACTATTAATACAATTTTAATAATAATATTTGGACTATTAAAGCAATTTTTTTAATTTCCTCTTGTAGTCTAAAAGCTCAAAAAATAAATAAAAGTTTTAGCGGCCGAAATGGGATAAAAATGGTACCAATAATGCGACAACAGCTAATTGCGTAAAATAGAGTGATTTTTCAAAATTCGTACTTTTAAGGGATACAATTGGAAAAGAGGGATACAAATGGTACCAACCAATCGCTGAAGTTGAAGTCATGAAATTCGGTGTATACATTCATCTGACTGGATAGACGCGTAACATGAAGGATTTTTTCGAAATTTGTACTATTGGGGATAAAAATGGTACCAATCAAGCGGCTGTAGCTAGAATCATGTAGCGCAGACGCGGAAAATAAAAGGACTTTTGCCAATTTCGTACATCTAGGGTTAATCGCAATATCGCAATTTCTTTATATGGTTCTGCACTTCTATGTAAAGTTTACAGCCTCTAATCTGTTGGTAATACTGTGGAATGCACTCCGTGGTGGAGGGTATATAAGATTCGGCCCGGCCGTACTTAACGCCTTTTTACTTGTTTTAAATACATTTCTTCGTTTGGGGCTTATTTCGTAGCGCCTAGATTTTATTGTGCTGCACTGTTATTTGTATCCCATCGAAACAAAATGCATACCGTTGCTCATGTTTTATCAATGTCTCCATTTTGTCTTTAGTTACTTTTGACTTCTCCTATATATCATTTCCTACAGCAGTTAAAATTGACTTCGGAGTCAAAAGTGGCCAAAGAAAAAAATGAAACAATTGACAAAACATGAACAACGGTATGCGTTCTGTTTTGTTTTGTTTCCTCTTGGGAAGGAATGTTACCTTTTTGGAACATTCAAGATAAATTTGTGGAACAAAATCGGTCTTTCCGATTGGTTCATGAACGTCATGATGCATATTCCACATTACACCACTTTTGACACAAACTAAGATTTTATTTCTTAAAAGCAGTTAACATGTGTTTGTGCGGCTTGTGCCAACGAACCATAAAATCATAACCGAAGAAGGTTCCTTCTTGTCGTTCCCAAATTAGTTTGTGTCCAAAGGCCCCGGCATGCGCCACCCCTTGGGTGCAGTAACTGATTTTTTTTTTTGTAGTTATAACTTATTTGCATTTTGCAAACTTTTAATTAGTTATTAAGATGGAAACATAATTGCTGTTTATGATGCGTAACGAAAGCTCTGCTACTACAATGGAATTTGCATAGCCTCAACTGATTTCAAACTAATTTTCCGTGGATGTTAGAACAAAAATCTGCACATTTATATTTGTAAAGCTCCATTATTCCATAAGTTGATGTTTAGTCAGGGTGCCGTCAGATCCTTGGATCCCAAATTTAAGAACATCTAAAGACGAGTTCGGTATTCACCTAGACACATACGGAGCCACGAAAATGTCCAAGATATGAAGAGGACGAGGCACTATGAAAGAATACAGTATTTCATTAGTGACGGAAGACGCCCGTCATTGACTTTTGTAGGAATTGTGGGGAGAGGGCGAAGTAGAGTCTGGCTTTGGCTGGGTGACCTTTAGAAAAACTTGTTTCGGCTTTCTTAGAAGGGTTGGGGAAAGCTCCAAACTACGCAAACCAGTTTGTGTTTGGCTTGTTTCCCGATATGGATTTATTCGATTTGTGTCGTATTTTCTCTGTCCCAATTAACTACGCAAATCACGGTATTTGTGTATATTATGTTAAAATACTTGTATGACTAATGAAATATTGTCTCTGTAAGTGCTTTATGCGTGGGAACAATCTTTATAAAATAAAACAATGTCCTAAATATGTCCACATCATCCACGACTAACAATGGTCGTCAGACATACACATGGCTGCACATTGGGGTGCCTCTAAGCGAAACAGAATTTTGCATTACTACGTATAGCTCTCTAAGCAAATCCTATTCGTTGGGTTGGACATGATGTTTAAAATTTTAACTAATTCATGTTAAACTACTAAGCAAAGTTGAAAATTTGTAAAGCAGAAAGTCTGTTTGAATTTTTATTTTTAATAAACCATACCTGTTATTAAAAAAATAAAGAAAAGAGAAAGAAACAGACGATGTATCTCGACTTGTCATTCAATTAATATAATATATAATTTTGTTGATTGATACAAGATATAAACAGATATGTAACATATAAAGTCGACTAGCAGAAAAATAAAAAATACAAAGTTTCTTTTGTTTGTCATAACTCGAGAACGGCTGTCCCGATTTAGGTGAAATAAATGTTGAAAAATTAAGAATTATAATTCCTTTAACCTATTCCTATGCTCTTTCTCGATATTTTAAACAGTTTCGCAGATATAAATAAATTTATGAAAAAAAATCCCTATAAAATTTAAATTTTTTGTTTTCAAAAATCATAAAAAATTCAAAACGGAAAAATATGTCAAGGCTTATTACCATATAGAAAAGGAATGCCGGCAAACTCTTGTTTTATTTCGAAATGTATTTACACATAAATATGGAAAAGTAGTGACTAACATTAAAATAAAATGTTCTAGCTATTTAACCTATATTAATTATGTTTTAATGAGTTGAGCAATTATTTGATGATTAACTCTTCAGGCGTTTATTCGATTAATTGGAAATTCTTAGCTTTCGAATAAACAATTAATCGAATATCTTAGAAGTCGGAATAATTGGATACCCTAGTTATGATACTCTTTCTAGAGACAGAAAATAATGTAGTGTGTGTAGGTAACGTATACTTACTGGTTATTGAGGGTAATATCACTCATACGCAATGTAGTCAGACTGAACATTAACAGAAACAGTCCCGCAATTTTTTTCATAAATTTATTTATATCTGCGAAACTGTTTAAAATATCGAGAAAGAGCATAGGGATAGATTAAAGGAATTATAATTCTTAATTTTTCAACATTTATTTCATCTAAATCGGGACAGCCGTTCTCGAGTTATGACAAACAAAAGACCATAAGATAACAAAAGTGGGTGGGGGGAGCGCGCCAGGGCGTCCCGCGAAAACGGGTACCTCAGGAAAAAAATCCTTTAGGCAATCGTCATCATTTTGGATACACCAACGAACCGTCATAGTGGTGCTTGAATTGCAGAGATTAAACATCAATTTGTCGCACTGTGTTATGTATGCTATTCGATTCGTTTGTTTTAATTTAAGAGATCGACATTTTGGCAGTGACATATTCACAGAATGTATTTAAGTCATAATATGGCCGTCTGTTCGGTACAAACCCAAGCATTAGAAACAATATTACCAAAATATACCAGGACTCTCTGAAAGATTACAACACCCGATATTTATGACAAAGAAAATCATGAATTGGCCAATTAGATTCACAATACGGTAGCACAACTATTTAGTAAGACGAAATCAAAAAAGAAGAAAAATCCAATGTGGATCCAAAAATCCAAAATGTAATATGCCAAAAGGTATATGTTGGTAAGACAAAAACAAAATTAAAAGCTAGACTTTCTTCCCAGAACACAAACAACATCATCTAGTTTTCAAAAAAAAAATATTTTGTGTTGACTTTTTGGACTTAGTCTCGATTACCATAAATTTGACTTACGCTGGATAATTACCCAGGTTAAGTCCAACATTTTTAACATATTTTTTTAACTAGTTTTGAGTGAAATTTTAACTTTTTATCGCAGCTTAGTTATCCAGTCTTAAAGAAAAACAGCCGTAGTAATTGGTGGAATGAGCACATAAATGGGTCACAATTTGACTTTAAACGAAAACAGATTTGGTTTTGCTTTTTGGATGAAGTATGATAAGCAAAGACTGTGATATAATTTTGTCAAAGAAAAAAACGTTTCCAGTTGAAATATAAGTTGCTATATAGTCATTCCTTGCGAATGGCTGAACAGATTTGGCTGATCTTTGTTACAAACTGTTCGTTGTAGTCCGAACTGGGTTTTAAGATGAAAAAACTTTTGGATAGTTGACCGCAAAATAGGAATATTATTAAAAAACTGCCTTTCTCTATAGAATTTTTCATTGAACGCAAGGCTATAAGTCTCAATTCAAGCAATGGATATGCAAAATTCTTTTATGTTATGTTCGTTATGATTCTGCGAAAGCTTTCGGAAGACAAAAATTCAGATAATTATAAAGAAAAGTCAGAAAATTCGGACAAAATGCAAAAAAATCTTTATATTTTATGCACTTTTTGTCAAAGCCGACGATAGGAACGGCATATTTTGTTGACTCATTTTTTTTGGTTCATAATTCCAGTACGTAATCAGTCATAAAAATAAACAGGGAAATCCAGTTACACGTACATGAAGTATTTTCACCGATTCGTGAACCAAATACACAGAGGGCATTTCTGAAAATTCACAATGAGTAATTGAATGCGACTAATATTAGCCCAACTCTCCTTTTTGATAGTACCAATTTTTGCAAAAATTCGCTCGCAAAATTAAAGCTTCATCAGAAATTTCAGCTGCGCTCTTTGAAGGTTGCCGTAATGCACTCAGGTTGCGATGAATATGGAAATTGTCGAAACTCCATCGTGCAACCTTTCAAAGATCTGAGGTAGCCAACGTTTTGATCGGTCCGGAGAAGTGTACTATGGCGCACTGTTGGTTCAATGATTCTGTTAGAAGGTGAATTTCGATTTACATTACGGGCGAATCCATGGCAATTTCCAGCTGACGAACAGAATCATGTGTCGTGGAACGGCCAATCTGGAGTATCTTCAAAACAATTGCTGGACATTTGCACTAGAAAATGTCTGTTAATATGGCGAATGTTGATACTTAGATTTTTTCAGTTCTTGTTACCATACGTTGCTCCAAGTCGTGCTTCGTTGAACGAACAAACATTGAATTGGATGATTCTGTTTCTAGAGAAAATTATGTTGGCAACCGCAAACTATCGCCTCAGAATCTTCAGTTAATACTAGATTATTTTTTGCAATGGCACTGGGAAGTGGGGAAATTATCGAATAGCATAAGAAACACTTTTTAAAGCAAAGCACGAAGATGAAGACATTTGGAGAGCACACTCAGCTATTAACTCGACAATTAACGTACGACATTCATGAAAGTGTTGAAAGATGGAACTGATATCCTCTGGACGATCACGTTGGAACCATAAGACCATTTTCATCGTGTAGATTTTGGCTACGATTCTCTCGCAGAATTTAATTTTAACTCCTTCATCTGAAATTGAACTAAGTTATTGAAAAAGGTCGAACTCATTGCTCATTCAGCAATCAAATTTCCGCTGAATACGCATATTAAAGAACTTTCAACGTGCAAGCTGTCGAAGAGTTGTGCCGGTGATCATGGTTGTGCAGTAACGTAAATTGATCGCTCGGAATGAATATACGATGTCTCACATAAAGTCTTTTGAATAATTAGACCGAATAATGACTATGCAGGCAATTTTCATTCAAAGTATATTTTGAGAGGATGATTATAATTGAATAACGACTACACAAATGATTCTCATGATATCAATATTAAAAAATCGATATAACCAATATTATGTTTGCATATGTTGCATAGATTAAAAAAGCAAATTGCATAAAAATCCGCTGCCAATTAATGATTTTTTGGTGATTTTTACCAACCACTACCAGTGAATCCACGGCCTACTCCACCTAATAAACTAAATGAATGCTTCAATAAGTACTTTTTTGGAAAACATCACGACATTTAAATTATGTACTATCAAGAGTTTCGAGTTGCAGAACGACGAATCTGCACAATTTTAGTCAAAACACTTGCTTGAAAGCGCCAATGGCAAAATCGCCTTATAAATGACGACCTTCCCCGTCGATTTTTCCAGTTCACCGTATGAAAAATCAAACTCATGATAGATTGTTCAAAATCCACTTAAACGAAAGTGCAGACTCTTCCATTGGCGTAATCTGAATTAGATATCCATGATCGTATCATTAAATTGAATAGCTATGCCAGCAAACGTTAATAGATACAATAATCACTGAGAACAACATTTTCTCATTTGAAATAACTTTTCAAAAATTCACACAACGATCACAAACAAAACAATTGAAGTATGGACAGGAAAATTATTGTCGGGTCAGCTAGTATATTATAAATATTTTTCATTCTTTTTATACCTTGTGTTGTGTGTAGCGGAAAGGGTCAAATTTGAAGCGACATTTGTATTTGCTTCAAATTAAATGGGGATAGTCCTTGGGCCGCAAAACTCACTTGGGCCAATTTTTGTTAGGATCGGACTTTGGATACAATAATACAATAATAGATGGACGGACAGACAGACATGACTAAATAGATTCTAATGGGTCTATCTCGCTTCCTTTAGGATGTTAGAAACAAATGCACAAAGATATAATACCCTAGTGGAGGGTATAAAAAACAATTTTAAATTAGTTTCTGACTCGAGTATTGTGATGATTTGTTGATACAGGATAAATCCGCTTTCAAACCGCCACTTTTTTTTCATATCGTAAACGTATTAGTGACGTTTCTCATTTTTTCAAATATGAAAATATAAAAAAATAAAAGAGTGCGACGCGTCAACCGTGTTGGTCTGCGGACGTCTTTGTATGTATATTTGTCATTCTTCTTCAAGTATTTATTTGCTTAGTGAACCAATAGTACATTTAACATACTAAATTTACTGTGTTCCATATCGACCAAATTTCATAATTCTAGCTTTAGGGGGAGTGATATTCAGTGTCTAGCCATCTGTCTATCTACGTCAGTCTGTCCCATTTGCTCCTGTTACATATGTAACATTTAAAGATGTTAGATTGAAGCCACATTATAATTCATTTTTCTTCTCACACCCTCAATTTAAGTTTTGAAAATAGCTTTTAATAGATAATGATTTGCGTATGGCCCAAATATAATGTTAGTCAAGCAAATCGATTATTTTTCGGGGTGTAGAAGTGACGACAGAAGAAGAACTGCGGACTTATTTAAAATTTCGCGTAAATCTATTGATTAATTATTAAAGAAATGTCTTACTATTTATGGGTTTCTTATCGACACTTAAAATAGATTACTCATTTAATTTCCTGCTGTTAATTTAGAAAACCAAACATCAAGTTTTTACGGAGTCATCGTAAAATAAATAAAATTTAATTTGTACATATATGGGGTCTGCTGCCAACTTTTGTTCCCGATACACTCTAATGTACCTGTGCCTATCTATCATCTATGCATGTAAGTATGTATGTATCAAGATTGATTAAACATTGAATAACTTGACACAGGCAATAGCAGAAAAGGAGAACTCATAAAAATTCTTTAATCGGGCCAAGTCAATAACACATAACCAATGTCTTCAACAAATGTTTACACAGATTTTATTGCCGGCAAATGATGTCTTTGATTTGTAAATGACACCATCCTGCCGAGCTCTGCGTTGTCCAACTGAGAGGATGATCGAAATGGAATGGTATAAATTCGACTGAGTTTGTATGCCAGGGCATCAGTCACCTGAATAGCTTCAACAAGTTCGTATCCGTTCCTAATTGAGACAGTACCAATTACCAATATGGTGAATATCATCGGTTATTTCACTTTGGCTCTTATGTGGGTTTCCCTGTTCGCAAGCATCGCAATGGCTTTCCCAACCTCAGAAGATGAGGGGAATTTTGACAAGGTGGTAAGTGTTTATATGAATTGTCAATTGGAATCAGAATCTTACTTCCTGTCTGTAATAGTTGAATCGGGATTTGATCAATTGGCTTTCATCTGTGCACTATGCTCGGGGCTTAAACAATCCTTGCCGATTTTATGCAGCTCCTATGTCCAAGAGAAACTCCGAACTTATAAATTCGCTTTTGAGTTTGCCCAAGGGTATGAACGATGCCGGAAAGTAAGGTCCAACTTCGCTCTGATAAATAAATAAATGATAAATATACGCTTGTATATTGTAAATTCTATCCTAAATAAATACCTATAATTATGCATAGTCATCTAACAATAAGTACTGATACTTTGTGCGTCTTGTATTTAAGTTAATTACAATAGAATAACAACTTGATGGTCTGGAGTCTAGACCAATAATATAAGCAGCCAAATTTATTCAGCTGCCATTTCACAATATATACTTACATACATATACACTAAAAAAAGTTCAACGAACACTTGAGATTGAGAAGATTGATTAGCAGAGTAATAAACTTTATCTTTCACTATAACTTTAATGTAAATTACTACCAACAAAATATATGTGTTAATGGTTTAAGGATCATTGCGACTAGTGGCCATAAACAATGAAAATTAACTAAATATTCTAGACCAAATAAACCCAAACATATGTGACAGAAATCAATTTAAATTAAAAAATAATAAAATACAACTTTGTATACCCTCCACCAGGGTATTATGTTTTTGTTTATTTGTTTGTAACACTCAAGTGAAAGTGCAGGTGGCAGTTATTGTAACATCCCAACAAAACTTGGCACATGCGATTTTGGAGTAGAGTGATCAAACCCGAGACCGAAAGCCGGGTCAACCGGGTTTTTCATCTGAGACCGACCGTCGGGTTTTTAAGATCGCGTTTTTTGAAAAACCGGGAAACCCTGGGTTTTTTATGACGGTCTCAACCGGTTTTTTATAGTACGAAAAAGTCTCCTTTTCAGTGCTAATTTCTTTATAATATGCCATTTTTTATATTACCGGAAGCTTCATAGAACGGTTTTTATGTGTATTTCAAAGAGTAGTATTTAAGCTTTTCACAGGACGAAAAGTAATGATGGATTGATATATTATTAATAAATCGCCAAATAAATTTTTGGCAATGAACCTAATTCAGGCAGAAATGTTGTCGATGATGACATTAGAATTGTTCTATCCCCAAGAACGAGTATGCACAATGGGTCAACATTTTTTTGTAATTAACCTATAATGAAACCCGAAAAAACCGGTCCTACCGTTTTTTTTTTGTAAAAAGAACCTTAACAATAGCATTTATAACAATTCAGCAGAAAAGCAAAGGATATTACAACATTATCTAGTTAAGCGGAATATTATATAGCTTCGTTTAGAGTTTCATGCGAAATTGTGATTCTATTTTTGCTATTTTTAACTTGTTTTTATTTGGGTATACCTACATACTTATATGAACCAAGACCTATCACTCTGGAAAGGAAAGACTTGGCAGCATTGATTAAACATTAACAACTGAAAGTTATATGGACTTTGCAAACGGCCTTTATAAACGCCTTCGTCCCATATTCTGATAGAATCGCTAGTTTAGACCGAATACATTGTGACCAATTTTGATGAAATAAAAGAATCTTTAACTTATTTGCTGTGGCTTCAAAAAGAAAGTTCAAAACAATATAGTCTTTACGACAATTTGGTTTAAGTTAAATTTTCGTTTTCATTGAAAATATGACAACTGATTACAAATGAGAAAGATAAGCTTTATATTTTAATATTTTTTGTATTCAATAATTTAAAAAGGTATAAAAATATTATAAAAGAATTATTTTTGCTTATATTAAAAAACCCGGTTTCACCGGCTTTATTAAATTTTTAAAATTGTTTTCATACAAGTCATTATATTATAATTGGCGACAATGTAAAAACAATTAATTTTGATTTAAAATGTTTTAATCCCAGCTTGTGAAGATGAATTCGTGCCTCACACAAGACACAAACCTCTTTAGCTTGTGGAACGTATTTAATTTTCAAATTTTCATCGAAGGCACTTTATTACTTGTGCAATAATTTCGTCACGGTAAGTTAAATCATAGCCGGTTATACGACAATCAACGAGAAAAATCTGGCAGCAATGCTAAGAGAGTAGTAAGCTACATTCTTGTTAAGCGAGTAAATTCCATACAAGAAATAAGCTAGTAAGCCCAATCGAACAGGGTTAGAAGGTAATATTAAGGGCTACAAATCCTCTAAACCACTGATAAGCGTAGAGGCAGTCAACAAAAAATATTTTTTTAGAAAAAATTTGTTGGCACGAAAAATCCCATAAAAAGAGAAAAAATATTTTGTTCCACATTATAGAAAATAATGCTCATTCGTAAATGTAGTTGTGACCATCTTTGTAAGAGAATTTAAAAAAAAAACATGTTTTTGATTCCAAGTATCACGCTAAAATAGGTGTGATATAAGAAAAATCTTGGCTGTAAAGCACAAACAAAAACAAGTAAAAACGGCGTTAAGTTCGGCCGGGCCGAACTTTATATACCCTCTACCATGGATTGCATTTCATAGAAGCTGTCAATTTTCGTAGATGTGCAGTAATATTAAAGGAATATATATATATATATATATATATATATATATATATATATATATATATATATATATATATATATATATATATATATATCCATGTTCTACCTGCGGTATTTGGTTGGTACCATTTTTATCCCCTTTTTCCTATTTTACCCCCTTAAGAGTACGACTTTCTAAAGTCTTTTACGTTAAAGTTATTTTACGTGTCCACGCAATTAAATGGATGTACACACAGAATTTCACCATTCTGGCTGTAGCCGTTAAGTTGGTACTATTGTTATCCCTCTGTACCCTTGAACGTACGAATTTGGAAAAAAAACTTTTATTTTTCGTGTCTACGCAGTCAGAGGAATGTATACTACGAATTTCATGACTCTAGCTGCGGTCATTTGGCTTGTACTATTTGTATCCCCTTTTCAATTTTAATTCCAAAAAGTACGAATTTCGAAAAATCCGTTTATTTTATGTGTCTACCCAATCACAGGAATGTATACACCGAATTTCATGACTCTAGCCGCAGCCGTTTGGTTGGTACCATTTTTATCCCTCCATTCCCATTTTATCTCTTAAAAGTACGAATTTGGAAAAAAATAATTTTATATTATGTATCTTCTCAATTAGAGGAATGTACACGCCGAATTTCGTGTTTCTAGCTGTTGTCGTTTGATATGTACAATTATCATCCCTTTTTGCCCCATTTCACCCCCTACGAATAAAAATTGTTTTATGGTGCACGTTTTTGTTATCGGGGGAATGCGCATACCCAATATCAAGTAAGTACAAGTAGACATATTGAAAAAATATGATTAAATGCTCTAACATATTAGGGGTTATTATGTTTTTTTTAGTCCTTGTGAGGGAATTTGCTTTTCCTTTCGATCTACGACTATAAGACGTATTTATGCAAAATTTGGACTTCCTAGCTCCTTTCGTTTAGATGCTTTCAACAGACGGAAGGACGGACATGGCTAGATCGTCTTAGAATTTTATGACGATCAAGAATATATATACTTTATAGGGCCTCACGTCGATATTTCAAGGAATGACAAAGTTAGTGGAAGTGGAGGGTATAAAAAAAATATTTTTGGCATATGATTGCTGACTAAATAGGGAATAGTTGTGACAGGCCTGATAGAAAAAGTTCAAATGGGTGTGTTTTATTTGACTAGTTAGCTTCTTCACTATCTTAGCGAAAAATAAAACACACTTTGTCGCTAAGTGCCTCCTTCCTTTCTGATGGGAAAAGTCAAGAGGCAAACACTAAAATGGAAAAAAAGAAATATAAAAGGCAGTTAATAATTAATTTGTATAACATGTTAAAAACATCCCCCTCAGATGAAATTAAAATGAAAAATGTCCCAATTTTGTGCAACTCATTATTGAGTTAATCCAAAAGTACTTTGAATACTATAGAAATGCGCAGCATAAACGAATCAGTGGCCACGAATAAATCTATATATAATATATATATTTAATATAATGAATTTGAAATGACTTTTTCCGACTTTTTGTTCCACTTCCTAATACCCCAAAATTATTTAGATTGTCCAAACTGTTTCATTTTCATTTGGTACCAATAGGTCCAGACCTATGCTCCACATATGTCTGATGTCAGATTTAAGTAGACATTTCCATGAACACACCACCACACCCCCCCCCCCACGGTGTAATAGATCAAAAGCGCCACAGTGGTTATTGGATCACATTTTTGTAGTTGCAATAACTTTTAATGAATTTGGGAAGCACGTGCTACTTTGTTCTACAAATTAGGCAAAATTCATATATGAAGAGACATACAAATCTCAATAAATAAAATAATATGTTTTTTTTTTCATTTCATTCATTCCCAGCACATAAAATAAAGACATTTATTTCTATATTTTGCTGCGAGAAATTCGGGCGTGTGGGATGTGGTTTCTACCCAACATTAGTTGAGATTCACGCGGCTTGTGCGACTAGTTCGTCGTAAAAAATCCCTATTAAGTGGAGCAGTGTGTGGTGTAGTTTTGCATGAAGCGAACCCAGAACATAATGAAAGCTTATCGTTGAGAAAAGAAAATCTCGCCACAAATGCGCACGCACGCCAAAAGACTCAAATTTATGGACCATAAATAAAACGTGAAAAACAAGTGTCAGCATCCATGGTGACGTTGACGACACCAAGTGTTTGTGAAAGAGGCAGACAGACAGACGTACGACATTCATCGCCACCAGAAGTGCAAACAAAGACAGACACTTGAGAACATTTTCATTTTCACAATTTAGACAATATAATATAAATAAATACAAGCGAAGTGAAAGTGTTGGCACCTCTTTGGGGGAAATACTAAATTTGCATTTTTGAACCGCCATTTGGGTTTTCATAGAGTTTTATTGCGAAAATAGAAGTGTTCTCTTTCAGTGGAGCACAGCAACAGTTTTTGTGTTGGGAATTCGTGTTCGGCGTTATCTATATTTGTGGGCACACTTGTTTTACTAAATATACAATGCCATTATTTAGAACACTATTATTTTTATTAAATATATATCCTTAGATAACTATTCGTTCATAATACTGTCGTTGGTGATTCTTGTGGCAAATATTTTGTCATAAGAGAGCACTTGCATCATTGCTCAATGAAGCAAATTTGTAAGAAAATATGGTTTTAAAAATAAAAAAGTGAATAAAACGTGAATGCTGTATTGCAGTCCGTATGATCATCATTGAATCCAAGCTACGTTGTGGACTCTTTAATTTAATTATATTTTCTTTTCCTAATACAAATCAGAAATAATAGTTTTCTAGAGAAATGCGCGTATATTCGTATAGGGCCATTATATTTGAGATTTTTGTAATAATTCAAATCTCTTGGGAATATTTCTGCTTTGTATTCAATTCAATTTTAACATTTAGGATGGTAAGTAACGTTATGATTTCTTTATTGAATAACTTTTTTCTTTCTGATATTATTTAACGTTGACGCTTAGATTGGTTTGGAAATATGTTAATCTTAGGTTTTGAAGATGTTACCTTTTAAATGGGCTAGTTGAAATATAAAGAACAAAAGCGTGATATCATTCGAAAGCCAAAACTTGCCGCAGGAGAGCCATAGTTGGGCATCATTTGGTCTTATCCCTTACATGGATGTTGGGACGTTGTCATTCAACATAAAATTGCACAACTTCTACTCATTGTTGCTGTGTATAAATTTCCCAATTATTTTCAACATTAGTTCAGTAAATAAGTACGTTAACAAAAAATGTATTTACTAATTTAATCACTTCGTTACATATACGCCACCCTGTGATTCATTCGGCCAAAATTCAATAACTTTTGATAGAGTAAACATTTTTGATTTTTGCAAAAAATGGCAATTAGGCAAGGACCCAAGGATTATTATGACACATTGCCATTGACAATAGTATAATCGGGTATTTTTATATTTAGACATATCTGTAATTCGACATTCTAATATTCTAATGCATGCTGATGTCGATCCTTTAAAAATCCGGTGTAGCAGTTTTATCTACAATCTGATCTTGATAGTTTTCATAAACGGTGTAAATATGCCATTTTCTAGAGTTAGGCGTTATAGAGTCAATTATTTCTGTGGTGATCGTGCAAAAACTGCACAAAAACAATTGGACTTATTTTGTCTATGTGGACGAGGGTGGAACACACGAACACCACCTTCATATGAATTTAGGCTTAAATTTCTTGTGCTGAGCATTACTTTCCTGGTGAATGTTATCCAGGACCAAACTTACACAATCAGATTTTATCACGTGCAGAATGTTGATAAATATTTCCAATAGCCCTAATGGAAATTTTCATTTGATTCATGTCAATTATTTCCGCACCAACTATGCCAATAATGACCCTTTCCATTGCCTGAGACTTCAATTTAATAAATATTAACACATCATAGAATTGTCTGAAAATAAAAACTCTATTAAAATAGATAATATTGTAATTTAACTGGGACATTTAAAGTTTTAAATTTCAACTACCCACTACTTTGACTTTGAAAGGTAGAATAAAGTTAATTTTTATTTTCAGGTCTACGTTTGTTATTGGCAACATGGGACGCTATAGCATTTCTTTGAGAAAAATTTAAAAATTGTATTAGGATAGGATGAGGTACTGCCGTGCCAATCGTGGTAGTCATATAAATGATATTGTGTTCCGTTATTAAATGACAAAGTTCAACCTTTCCAATAAAACCAGAAATTTTTATATCCGATTCTAATTTAAAATTTCAAATGGCCCACCCCGCATATAATGTTTAGACTTCAAGGATATTTGTATCTATAGACTTAAAAATAAAAAATAAATTAAAAAAAAATTACGACTTTGGGCAAAAACAAAAATTACTTTTCTTACAAATTGAAAGATAAGAAAAGTAGTCAACTTTGAACTAATTTCTGAAATATACCCGATTTTCAAAATAATCCTTGGGTCATGTCTAATCTTAAAACTCAAAAACTTCTTTACTTATTTAAAAGTAGATAAATGTTAGTCTTTTTGCATATTCGTGCACATTAACTCACTTAAAACAGAACAGAAGTGGGAGTATATCCCGCATATTTAACCGTATCACAGTGGTGCCATTTGAGTTTCTTCGCTGCAAAAAGCATATCTTTTGAACAGAATAAGATAATCGAATAATGTAATTGGCATATGATAGATAAATATTCAGCTTATGAAACGAGCGCTACGCCTTTTAGCTGCTTAGTTATGGATTATCAAAGTTTAAATTTGTGGAAAATCAATTTTATGGTAATTTTTAATTTTATGGTACAAATTTTAATTTTTTAGTTCTTTTTTAAGGTTTTTAAGTTTTAAAATTATTACCCAACAAATTATAAAATTGTATATTTTTAAAAATTTACTTTTTCAATTTTCTCTAAAATATCCATCATAATTCGTAAGAGAAGGTATATCTAAAAGATTATTCATTTCTAAACTATAATTATTTTCTAACTCTATTCGTGACTTCACATTCTGCAAACATGTTGAAGAGCCTCACCATTGATGCTTTGAACAAAGCTCTCCAATTGGCAAAGACTGGCATTCAATTATATCTTTGTCATGCGCCAATAGTAATTCAGTGTATTTTGTGCCTACCTGTGAGGAACATAAGTCAACATTGTTCTGTGAATTGATACTTGAATATGTGTACTGTGGCGTACATTAATTTAATTTAATTTTAAATTTTAAGGATGGATTCAAAATCCACCAAAACACAAAGCGGGTCCTGATCAATTCTGCAATCAAAGCCATGCTGTTAAGCGGCAAAATCCGTTTGTATAAATAAATCAGGGTAGTCAGATTATTTTGTACCTCTATCGCCAAATCAACTGTCAGAAATCGCCAAAAACCGTCAAATTTAAAATAATTCAGCTTTTGTTAAACAATCGACAAATTCCATTTCATATTTAGTACTTGTAAAAAATTTATGGAATTCAGATATTATATTTGAAATGAATATTGTCAACATTTCATAATAAAGAATTGAAACATATTTTATTAGTATGACCACACCACCACACTATCCGATGCACTTAGCATTTAATCAAGAGTTGGTATGCAATGCAAAAACAATGTGAATACGATGCATTGCGGGAATAAGATACTTATGGAGCACGTGGCTTATGAACGATTGAACTATAGTGATTTTCTTCTTGGACGCTCTCACTAAAACCGGAAAATCCTTTTTGATGGTACCAATTTTGACAGAAATTCGCTCGCAAAATTAAAGCGATGCTTGCTTCATCAGGAATTTAAGCTGCCTTCTTTGAAGACTGTCGAAATGCACTAAGGTTGCGATGAATATGGAAACGAAACTCCATCGTGCAAACTTGCAAAGATCTGAGGTAGCCAACGTTTTGATCGGTCCGGAAGAGTGTACTATGGCACACTGTTGTTTCAATGATTCTGTAGGAAGGTGATTTTCGATTTACATTACGGGAGGTTCCACGGCAATCTCCAGCTGACGAACAGAATCATGTGTCGTGGAACGGCCAATCTGGAGTATTTTCAAAACAATTACTGGACATTTGCAATAGAAAAATGCTGTTGATATTTAGTGTGTCGTTGCGCGAACAATCTACATAGGCTGTTTCTAGAGAAAATTATGTTGACAACCACAGACTATCGCCACAGAATCTTCAGTTAATACTATTTTTTGCAATGACACTGGGAAGTAGGGAAATTAACGAGTAACATATTGAAGTAACGCTTTTAAAGAAAAGCACGAAGATGAAGACATTTCAAGAATTTCGAGTTGCAGAACGACGAATCTGCACAATTATATTCAAAACACTAGCTTTAAAGTGTCAATGACAGAATCGCCTTAGAATTGACGATCTTCTGCATTATATTCCCTGTCGATTTTCCAGTATATGTGCCAGCAAACGTTAATCGATATAATAATCACTGAGAACAAAAGTTTTCTCATTCCAGGTTTGCGTAAACTTTTTAAATAGCTTTTCAAAAATTCACACGACGATCACAAACAAACTAATTGAAATATGGACAAGAAAATGTTTGTCGGGTCAGTGGTCGTTTAAAAACAATTAACATTAACAAATATACTTTTTCTCCTTTGTAAAGCAGTTTCTAATATTGAGTTGATCTCTTTCTCCCGTTTTCATGGACCAATGTCTCCTAAATATTATTTCAGGTATATTAAATGGAACGAAAAATAAACAAATCTCAATAAAAGCATATAAATGTATTTTGAAAAATCTGCATACATTCGTTCAAAGATAGCGTTTTCGGTCGTCAACATTTATAACAGTTTTTAATTATTATTATTTCTTAATACTAAAATGTACATGGTTTGTTTATAATCGATGGGAATACGCCTTTTGGACGACTTTTTAAGAAAACCACAAAAGATAACAAAATACAATTATCTTTAAAATAAGCCTTCATTGTTTGACAATTTTCAATGTTCCTACCTCGAAGCTTTTCTTGATTTTACTATTTCTCAATTGGTCATATCTTTAAAAAATCCCTTTTCATCCTCTATAAATCATATTATCCTACTAAGTTGCAACGAATCGGAAATGGTAATTTAAAAAGAGTGCGGTTTGACATGAACGCATATCTATGACTTGCAAACAAGTTGTAATATAAAGTCGGAGGACAGATTTAAAATTCTCTAAAATTAGCTAAGAAAATCGCCAACTATTTTATAAATCAAAAATCGCCATGTCGCCAAACATATTTAAAATTCCCCACGTTTGACGAGAAATCGCCATAACTGACAACCCTGCGTCTAATGTATATGGAATACAATCATAAAAATCCAAACCACCCGTAACTCTGAAATATGGCCATTTACATAATCGCATTTATGTAAACTGAATTTGCACTGAAACTGCCACTCCTGTTGAGCCCTACGCTACGTTTTTCAGAAGACGACGAATATTTGTGTAGCATCATTTTCCAAATTTATTAAAGTTGTCAATTCCATGAATGGAGCTCCAAGAAAGGCCGCATCGCGACCTCTCCCAGTAGCAGCAAGCTGGTGGTCCCAGCCGAAGATAAAGCGCATGCAAAATAATGTAAATGAAACAAACAACATAAATTTTCAGTTTGTTTGAATTGTGAATTGTAGTACGTGTGGCAGCATTTCGAGAATTGTTTGGCGCGTGGTGGTGGTCTGTTTTCAGATCATTTAAATTCCACAATTGTCTCACGTGAACTAAAATGGAACGGTAATCATACATCGCTGTCTCTCTCTTTATAAAACCACCATATGAGCTGAGGTATACAATTATTCAGAATTTGTAATTAAATAAGGTTGCATCAAGAAAATATGAAATTGCTGCGGGGATATCGGGGGAATCGAGCCAATTTCGCCACTGTGCAATCGTGCGTGAGGAATGTTATTGTTAATTCTTCGATTGATTTATTTCACATATTTCGTTAGATATGTTGAATGTATGCTTTAAGTATGTTAGCAATCAGTGTGTACTAGTGTGGGCCACAATTATTTGAAAGAACACAAAGATTGGGAATCTTTACAAAATATTACCGATTATGATGAGGACTATGACTATGAGGGAAGCCAGCATGCAAAATTCCATTTATACTGAATAGTTATGCAGGCTGAATCGAGAATTTGCATTATGTTGTTATTGGAGCTTAGTTATACCTGAAGCATTAATAAACGCCAGAGTATTCTGCACTGGGATCATCCACAACTAGGTGCATGACATTCCATACGAAGGGAACATGTCCTCATAATCTGTAATATTTTTTGGTCCACACTAGTGCACACACAATCTATATCCGGAATTTCTCTAATTTTAATCAAAAGGTTGTCATACTGGTGTATTGTCGTACATGTTCACTGTTAGTTCATCTTCAGCCAAATAGACGGTGGTTTCACGATGTAACGACCACTCGATTCAACGAATTCGCAATTTTACGAACAGACAAAATTGTTCCTCTAGCTACGGTGTACAACGAACGAAAATTAAATTTAATCGGTATTAAATGAATAAATATGAAAAACGGCAATTTGGAAAATATATATTGATATAAGTAGAATAAAATTGAAACAAAGCTTTTGTAATGGTTACAAAGTTCCGCAAGCTTTTTTATTTCCGTGATTCCTATGCGAAATTGTTCTTTTCAAATAGCTTTAAATAAAGAGCGCCCCGGTAGTCGAGTTGGTAGCGTGCTCGGCTATCAGCGTGGGGGTTTTGGGTTCGATTCCCACCAGAGGCTCTGGTCTGTCGCTGCAATAACTAGCTACAATGCAATAACTACCCCGGCTCAATAACTGGACCAAAATTAGGATATAAATTTACTTTGTATTGTAATTCATAATAAATAAATAAAATAAGTAGCTTTAAATGAATTTGTATCTCAGGGTTTTATATTCAATGAATGTAGATGAAATGGAGAAAGACTTTGCTTATACGCTATTCTGTTCCACACAAATGACAGGCATTATCCGAACACTGGATGAAGAATGTCGACGTGTGCTTACAAACAATTGTTAATCAACTACATCGGTTACGAACGACATGCGTTTTCTCTTTCAGATTCTAATCATCTCCAGCTCTATAATGTCTTCCTTCAAATTGCAAACATTGTCATTCCCCAAACACTTTTCCCTTTTGCTGCAATTCACCGATGTCAATATTTTGCAACGAAAACCTACGACTTTTACTAGGGACTTCAAAAAACTCTTCGAATTTATGTAGAAGTTGTAAAGAAATAAATTTTACCTAGGATAGGGACAATAGTGTGGGATGTACTAGAAGGGGCGTGACAAAAGAGTATATATTTTATAGGTTTAAAGTAGTGTTTGCATCCCGTATCCCGGGAAACTTGTACGGGGTTCCCGTGGGAATTCAGAAGAAATTTTACATATTTCTGGCAAATTTGTTCACCACGTTTTCACTATAAAATTGTTATAATTAGCAAAGATGACATTTAATTGACGTGTGTCAGCTAGGCGATACAAATCTTCTACCTTGAATATGGCAATTTGCTATATGATGGCAAGCGGTACGGCTTTTGACCTCGATAGTTGCGATTGTTTTGAAAGTTAGTGCGTGAAATCTTCTAATGAAAATATTGTATACGTATTTTTGGAAAAAAAATTAGAATTTTTTTCACGAATTATGTCAAATTTAAGAGTGAAAAAAGCACATTTTTTCAAAGAGGAGTGTTCATTAAATCGCCTGTAACTCCTGAAATAATTAACCGATTTTATTGTACTATACCTTGTTTTTTTTAAGATTGAATGAATACATCTCTTTGAATAAAGTAAAAAATTACTCTTAAATTGGTCATAATTCGTGAAAAAGAAATTCTAATTTCTTTTATGAGAAGAATACCTTCACAAACTTTCAAAACAATCGCAACTATCGAAGTCAAAAACCGTACTGCTTCACTTGGAATGACTAATATAAATTGACATGAAGCGAATAAAACAGAATAAAAGGCTACAAATAATAAAACTAATATTTTCAAATAATTCAACTTCAGAATTTTTGATATCTTTATGAATAAAGTCGGATGAACAGTTATCCTGATATGCTAATATCTGTGGAGAAATCGTACAGGTGTTATATACAATTTTACTAATAAATTAAGAAAATATTCATACAATCTAAAGTAACAACTATTACAATATTGCTGCCTCAAAATAAAAATTTAGGTTTTCGAAGGTGTCAAATTAAAAAGGAGAATGTCTGTTAAAAATACTTCAAATATCATTTCAAGTTTACCCCTTAGTTTATTTAGTTTATTCATATTTTACTTTTTAAGAGGAAAAATTGAAATGGTTTTTAATACTAAACTAATACCGATGAAGCAAGCAATTTCAATTGTTTTTAGAAAATATTCGCTTCTTTAATTTGGAATTTATGTCGTTATCATTTATGCCGAGAATTATCGTGTACACCAGCCAGCCAGACGGACGGACATGGCTCAAACACCTTAAAAAGTCAAAAAATGGATTTGGTCCAAAATGATCCTACTCTGTAGAGTGATGGTATAATGAAAAACTAAAAACGCCAAATCACTTAATTTCACCTATACCTGTAATATGGACTGTCGGATAGTGTAATTTATGATTTATAAACAATATGTTAGGTTAGATTACAGGGAATTCCCGTCAGTTGTGGGAGTTCACTCGAGTTCAACTAAATTCGGCCCATAAGTAAGTAGAATAAGAAAAAACGATTTAGGAGGTAGGGTGTAGGAATGAATGATGAGTGAATAAGGTCTGTATTCCCACTGATTATTTTGAACCAGGAGGATTTATAAATCCTTCAAAATCCTGGGATCCCGGGAAATCGAAAATATAATTCCCCTTTCCCGGGAAATAAAAAAATCGGGAAAATGCAAACCCTAGTTTAAATTCATTATAAAAGCATATTCAAATATCAAATTGCTATTGATTTCAGATTAAGTTTCCTAGAAGAGACCGACATTTATACTTTTGGAAAAATTCTTTTCTTTGTTTACTCAGACACCAGCAGTGGCTTAGACGCAATAAATGTAAGTGTGCACACACCAAAAAAGCCTTATTTACACAACAAATGCGATGCTTATGTAGTACTATGACGAAAACATCTGTTTGGAGGGCAGAAAACTCAATGTCGCGCAGAATTTCAGTAAATAAATTATAAATTCATTTAATCAAATCTTAACAACATAGAAAAAAGTATAAATTGAACACAGAAAATAATTATTTTATTATAAATTAAGGCCAACATTCACAATAACTTACATAGAAATTGTTCCTTAAAAAAGTAGGCCCTTGACTCGCAACTTAACATAATTTTTTAATTAAAATTTCACATCCATTTACATGAATTCCCTTAATAACGAAACTTGAAATACAACTCCTGGTAGTTGCTTCAAAACTCCCTAATGAATGCTTTTGTGTAAAATCGCTATTGAAAAGTAATCGGTCTAGTTTACTGAACGAAAACTTATCTATGAGACTCTAGCCATCTTGCAAAGACTGCATCCGCTAAAAAATCCTGTTCTTTAGCTACCTCCGCACTGGTAAATCAAATTCACTTCTCTTGGTATGAATTTGTTTCGGCTCACGAGAGTGCTTTTCCATTTATCTCCCGATGTCAGCTCCGACATCAAGGACTCAGTCTCTGGTTATTCAGCAATTCAAACTATACAATAATTTTTGATATTGAATACATTGGATGCATGAAATTATGAATTAAAATATATCTGGGTCGCAAGAGGAAAAAGCGGTGAAGAGGTTTATTATTTCTGATCACACGCACGATCAGGGAAAGTATTAGTTGGAAATTCTATTATAATATAAGAGCTCTTGTTAGAATAACTAAGTATGATTGTTTTTCGTGTTAATGATTAAAAGTTTGTCTGGTGGAAGATACTGAATTCAAAAAAGAGGTATCATTTAACGGTTTCAAGTTGGTCAGATCTGGTTTGCCATTTCACTAACGCTAGAACAACGCTTCCAAATTGTGCAAGTTTATTTCGAAAGTCATGGTTCAGGACGACATGTCAATGGAGATGCCAATAAACAATTTTTACACCCAGCCTAATGTACATATGGATTTTCTGTTGGCGTTCATAGATACGAGAGTTGTTAGTTGCAATCCATCTTTCTGTTGCAAAAAAGTTATCCAAATTTGTAAAAATATTTTTTTTGTATTGTGGTTGCACTTATGGTTAGATGTGCCACCGGTCTTAAATTGTGTGTAGTCAACATTGTTATCTTTTGTAGTCGCTATAGATGTATTGTTGTTTCAGTTTTGTTAGTGTCGTCTATAGAAGTTTTCGTTTCGTTAATGTGTCATAATTCTTTGTTTTTGTTGACAAACAATCGAAAATTGTTGCTTCACAAAAAATATCGATGGATGGAATTGAATTGGTTGTGGTATAGTGGAAACCACATCTGAAACAACAACATGCATACAGATACATGTACGTATCCTGATAGCTTTAAATAGAAAATTCACAATTAAATTTTATTTGGTGTTGAAAGTAGCAGGGATATAAAGATGCCCGATAAAAAAAAAACACATTATTAGTATCACTCGCATACAGATCTGAAGTATTTATCAAAATTCTCGTAAGATTTGTCAATTTTTGTAATTTTGTGAATCAACAAAGAATTTGCAAGAAAACATTGCGTGAAAAGAAAGTCAGTTTTTGGAACATAGAGTTATGTTTTTATACACTCCACGAGAGTATAAAATGTTTGTAACACCCAAGAGGAAGGGAGATAGACCCATTGTTAATTATACCGATCAACTTAGAATCACTTTATGAATCGATTTAGCAATGTCCGTCCGTCTGTCCGTCTGTCTGTCCATCTATTCTTGTAATCACGATACAGGTCGCAGTTGTTGACATAACCAAACTAAACTTTGCACAACGAAGTTTTTCGGGACAAAAACGAACGCTATTTAATTTCACTCCCGATTTGACTCTTTTCACTCTAAATAGCACATATTACAACAGATTATCTTCAAAATTGGCAAAACATCTTATATTTCAACTAGAAACACTTGTGGTAAAAATATGTTATATAGGTTCGGATTTATATATAGCTCCCATACAAATTTCTCTCCCGATTTGACTTTTTCCGCTCTAGAAATTTGACATTTGACAATGCTTTTATAGAAGTTACATTTGCGTGGAATATGAGCGATATTGACACACCCCTTCTGGTACTTCCCACACAAATTGGCATAAACTTTGGTTACAATAAACCCGACATAACATCCATAACATAGTCGAACGAACCTCCTAGTACCTTCCAAACATGTTAAATTTAATTCCTTATAACTTCCGTATATATGAGAGTGATGGTATATATTTGTAAGTCGGTTTAGACGACTGAAGCTTACTTACTTGTTTTTCATACAACGATAGTCAATTCAGTTTAGGATTCTCATGCAATAGCTAGACCCTGTTGAGCATACCCAAATTGGTATATTTGATATTTTATTTATATATCTACAGCTTTCATTTGTTCGGCGAAATTGACAATAATATGTTTTCCATTTCCATGGTTCAGTTTAGCACCAACTCCGAAAAAGTACACAATTAACCCTAAATTTTAAGATTTGACCTATTTCTGGCACTTAAGTTCAGTTTTGAGTTTCGGTGTATTCAGAAACATTTGATAGAATTTTACGGCAAATATTTTTGTGGAACGTTATGACCAGCTAAGCCCCTGTTTTACACATTTCTTCATTGAAGAGCTAGAGGGTTAAAATGTTCCACAAGAAAATTTCTCGTAGTGTTTTAAGTAATATTGCTGAGGTTTCCCATGCCGTATGGTATTCATCCCATCTAAAATGACCACCACACGAACATTTTCTAAACGCCGATACACGTCTATTCTCTTTTACCCCCTCTATTAGTATCCTTGTTATTTTTGGTGTTCAACAGTGTAATTAATATACATTAATATATATTAAATAATTTTCAGATTCAGTTTTTTTGTTTTCTTAGACAGAAAACATAGTGTTTTTTTAAAAAAAGTGTGTGACATCTATTTGGTTCGGTGGCTAGCAGGGCAGACGATCGTTCTAAGGGACGCTACTCCCCCTTACCAATGCCCAGTGCAATGGATTGTCGGTTCTGTATATGCACATCGCAAGCTCAGTTGAATGAGAACTACTCTCCGGGACTTTCGGGTGAGTCGATTTGGGAATGTCCGTCCGCGCATCTATGCTTGTAATCAAAGTACAAATCGCAATTATTGTCCGATCCTAACAATACTTGGCACAAGTAAGCAAATCGGTTCAGATTTATATTTAGCTCCCAGGCCAAATATTCTATCTAGTTTTCTTCAAAATTTCTACAGCTCCTGACATTTTAACTAGAAACATCTGTGGTAAAAATGAGTCAGATCGGGTCAGATTTAGATATAGCTGCCATACAAATTTCGTTCCGGAAAAATTTTCAAATTTGCCACAACATCTTGCATTTCAACTGGAAACATCTATGATGAAAGTGGGCCACATCGTCTCAGGTTTTAATATAACCCTCATACAAATGCCCTGCGCGATTTAACTTTTTTTCTCTCAGACACTTTATAGATTTTGATTAAATTTGGCAGAACACGTTATATTACAGTTGCAGACATATATTGTGAAAGTAGATCACATCGGTATCTTCACATCAGTAGCCCCTATACCAACTAGAAATCCAAATTTTTACGAGTCACCTGGAAAGTATCTCTGCTCTAAGCATGTAAAATTCCGTCGAGATAATATTTTCCCATTCAATCAGTTCAAAAAATCGATTTGCAACCTCTGTTTGACGGATGGGCAAAAGAAGTGCTAGACAATCTCAAATAGACATACTCATTAGACTGGGTCGCCATCCATACAAATGGAAAAATAAATTCCAGTCACCCCACGAAAGTAAAGTTTGGATTGTTTAATGATGATTTGCAAAATATTTCGTTCCTAGATCAAGCCATCTGTGAGCTAAACGCTCCTGGAAATAACTCTAAAAATTATGTTTTTCCGGTGTAATTTTTTGTGTTAAATTTTTTCCCAATTTTTTTTTTTAAATATTAGAGCCTTGAGTAACTTATTGGTCGAATTATTGGAAGTTTATTGTAATTTTTTGTGAATTTTCACAGTGACTACTAAAAACTTTTTCGTATTTGGTGTTATTATTTTATAAATCGCCTACATAAAATTATTTCACAAAAATGGAGTCAGTGACGTCATTTATTGTCCATTCAACATCATCGTTAAACAATCCAATCTTCATTTGTGGGGGGTGACCGCTGTAATTTATTTTCGCTACCCATCCTAATACTCATACATGGGATTTAATTAAATTTCAATGACGCAAAAACTATCACGACGTCACTGGTAGAGTGTTCAGATGTGCGAGAGTGTGTGTGTGTGTGTCGGAGAAAATATTTTCAAATCATGTGCTAAACTGTAGCGAAAACGAAAGTGTGTGTCGTCTCTGTGTCCGTATGTCGGTCTGTCTGGTGTGTACGAGGATAAGTTAACACAAAAAAAAATAATAAAATTCACATATAAAATGTGTTGTGGCAGAGAATGATTTCGCACTGAATCGAAAAAAGAAAAGAAAGAAACAAAAATACTTCCACATTTAATATCAGAAAGAAACCCAAAACGAATGAAACAAACAAAACAAAGCAACGAACGAACGAACACAAAATTACGTTTCTTTCTCGATGTGACAATGTGACAAACTGCGGTGGCCTTGTATCTCACATGCTAATTAAAAAACATAATAAAAAAGAACTTAAAAAGATACATATTCACATTGAGACTTATGTATGTATGAACTATTCCACATCAAAGATTCCAAGTTGTTCATCTGCAATTTGACAACAGGACGACGTATTAGATGATTTAATTATTTTCGTTTAACTTTAAGATTGGCTGTTTGAAAGTTTTTGTTTCGTGATTGATGTACAGCGCAAACCATACTCAATTTTCATTTCAAAAATGGTACTAAGATTTAATTAAATGTTCTGTAAAATTGTACCGCTTGCTTCATTCCTGTTAGAATCTTTGTTTTTGCAAGTTTTTCCAGATATTTTGTTTTTTTTTTGCCAATTTAATGGAATGCCATTAAATATTTCTGTGCTGATAATATCCCATAAGGTCGTATGTATAGTTTTAAAATAATAAAAATAAACCCCCGTCCCGTCCTTCAATATGCGCAAGGACCATAAGAGAACAAAATTTCGAGAATTTACTTTTTTCAGCTGGAATAGCTGATGGTCATTGTTGATGCTGAACGACTTGTATCTACGTGTATAACTCAAATACGCCATCTCGTCTTTCACTAATGATAAAACTGAAAGTTTTGAGAAAAAGTGAAATGTTGGGGGCTATATCAGTACATCAACCGACATAATCCACTTCTACAACAGATTTTCCTAGGTCGAATATACCAGATTGTGTCAGTTCCGTCCTTTCTACAGCGCTAAGAAGTCAAGTCGGGAGGAACATTTCTATGATCCAAGTATGGAACAACATGGTTCACTTTCACTCTCAGGGAGCACTCCATATGAAATGAGACAATGAGACATCCAAGTATGGAACAACATGGTTCACTTTCACAGATGTTTCGGTTAAACAGACCTCCATATGAAATGAGACACTTTAATTTTACTTACTTATGACCGGATTAATTGTGTGAGCGGTACTAGAATGTTCATGACACATGGACCCAGCTTCCATTTATACAACAATGGTAATGACATGAGCAAATTTGGAGTCATAATAGATTTCAGGCGCCAGATGAAGAAGTTTACCTAGGATAATGACAAGGCGTAGCGAAAGCATAAATAGGTTTAAAGTGGTTAAACAACATTTTCAAATATCAAATTGCAACTCATTTTGACTATCCGTGTGGAAGTTATATCAGTTTAATTTTAGCCAGAATGGGTGTGGCAATATCACCCATATTCCAGGTACAGCATCGATGGCTACAAGTATCAAATTTCACAATATTCCGATCATCCGTATCGATGTTTTAAAAGCTTTAATTTTACTTAGGTTAGAGTGATTTGTGTGGGAGGTACTAGAAGGAACTCCACCATATCAAAATATAAGTGTATCAGTGTTGAAGTTATTTTTTATACCCTACACCACTTTGTGGAATAGTTAGTTTTCCGCCAAATGTTTGTAACGCAAAGAAATATTCTTGCTAGACCTACCCTTAAGTATACCGATCGGCTTAGAATCACCAGCTGCAATCGATTGCTGTCCATCTAAGCTTGTTCGCACACTACAGGTCGCAATTGTTGACCGATTGCCATGAAATTTGGCAAAAGTAATTTGTTCAGCCCAAGGACGATCGGCATTGAATTTGAAGGAAATCGGTTCAGATTTGGATATAGCCTCCTTACAAATATCCCTCCAATTTACCCTATTACTGCTCTAGAACCCACATATTACATTGGATCTTGATAATATTTTGCAGGTCATCAAATAAGAAGATCACTTGGAAAATGGTTTATATGGGTTCACTTTTTAAGGTAGCGCCCTTACAAAAGGTCCCCTAGTTTTTACTTTTACCACTCTAGAAACCATAGTTTACATCAGTTATAGTTTATCATAGTTTTGCTGATCATGATATACATATATCAACTAGAAACAGCTACTATGAAAGTCAATTATATGGGTCCATATTTTGCTATAACTCCAATGAAATGGGGCCCCTAAATTACTCTATTACCGCTCTAGAACTTGCATTTTACATCGGATCTTGATAAAATTTTACAGATCATGATATATTTCAACTAGGAATACCTACCGTGAATCAGAACTATATAGGCCCATGTTTTTGGCACAGACCCCAAGTTTTGTGATAGGCCGCCTACAAATGTCCGTCCGATTTATCCTGTTACCGATGTAAAATCTGCATTTGTCATCGGATCTTGATCAATATTTCCCGATCATGTTATATTTTCTTTCGAAAAACCTGCCTGAAAATTAGATCATACAAATACAACTGTCCCAAAAATTTTCATTAAAACCATTGAAATTACCCTGGACCATATAAGTGTGCCATTACGCAAGTGTATTGTCACTCTAGATTCAACTTATTACAGCCAATCGTGATGAAAATAATTGTTATATTTTTCACTAGGCACAGTTACAATGAGGTTGGATGATACCGATTTGGTTTTTGTATGGGTCCATCACATAATGTTTAATTTATATGAACAACATAAAACCGCCCCATAATCGCCCATGGGTTCAGTAATCAAAACGAGGTATATATGCAGGGAGTGGTGTAGGGTCTCATATAGCCAGCCACGCTCGACTTTAGCCTTTCCTTACTTGTTTAATTTTACATAGAAAATTGTGTATATTTTGGAAGCAGTGCGCCCGTTGTAGAGCTACTGAGGTTGCAATAAAGTAAACATTGCTGAAACTCTGCATGACTCGAATGCAATAGAGTGAATTCCTTAACTCACTTCGAAAGTTATCGTGTACATCAGCCAGGCATACAGACAGGCATAGATCAAGCAGCTTAAAATCGTGAAACGGATATGGTCCAAACATACTTAGGATATTAAGTCACCCAAACATTTTTCTGTCCCAGTTGATATATACCCTCCTATTCTGCAGCGTGAGCTTATAAACATGAAAAATCACATTCCATTCCTTAGATATCATCGCTTCAAATTGAAGCCAATCAATCTCGGTTGAAAGTTGAATAGACCTGAGAAATAATGTGGCCCAACGGGGAAAAAATAATTGAGCATACTTCGTGCTACCAAGATCCATCATTTCTTCGTTCCCCATTTCTTGCTTCCCAAGCTCACAGACTAAAATATGTGTAAAATAGGATACGTGTTGACACTAAAGTCCAAAATTGTGGAAGTTCCTTTAGAATAACCCGCATAGATTTTTATCGTATAGATAATATAACAATATTTTTGCATATGATTGCTGGGAATTTTTGTGGCAAAAAAGTTTCAGAAGCCCAAATGCAACCGCGTATTTGGATTTTTGCAAGAATTCCAGCAATTTTCGCGACTGACTACGTTTCAAGCGCCATTGGTTCTTAATACACATGCCATAAATCAGCCATTGGAAAAATCGCAAAACAAAAATGTCGTGAATAAAAAAATCTTTTTAGCCATATCTACCGCGAAAATGAAAATTTTACAAAAAATATCCAATTTGTTGTTTTTTTGTGTTTAACATACTCTACCGAAATATCGGCTCGTTCTTCCACATCATGACAAAATTTCGAATATTGCAATTCATCTAACAACAAAAATATATGCAGTCGAACCTGGATTAGTGAGTGCGATTTCGCTTTTATTGTTGACCTCTAAAAGTGGAAATTTTCAATTGATTTGCTCTGTTAGTGGGATTTCATTGTGTTCGTGCTTTTCTCTTTTTTCTTTCTCATTCTCTCTTTAAATAAAACACAACTCCTTCTAAGTGTATCGAAACGAAAGCTTAAAATATTAAATATCAGCGATAAGTTGTTCAAGAATTCCAAAAAGGGAAGAGTCAAAGAGGGGAAGGGAAGAGTCAACCACATCACGTATAATTCAAAACAGTGACTCGATATATGAGACAACATTTGAAAGACGAGTTAAATTGAAAAGATAAAAAAATCGATGTACCAAAAGTTCGTTTCGTATCTATTGTTGAAAAGGATCTCAGAAAAATTACCTGGATAAATGGGATACTCGGTTAGTGGAAACCCTCTATAGGTGGGAATAAACGGTCTGTCCCTTGAGCTCCTACTTATCCAGGTTCGACTGTACTAATATATTTGTACAACTGCCAACTGTACACTCCGAAAGTGATGTTAAAATAAACCAAAATTCAGGTGTGGGTTCTCTGAACCCCATATGGGCAATTTTGCTTATTGGCATAGCCACCGAGATGAAAATGAGCTTCATCTGAAAACTCGAAAACCTCCACGTAAATGTCTTGCAGTTTGCGTTAAAGACTCACTACTTTGGAAGTAAGTGGAAGTAATTCCCAATTTTGTTCAAACGTATAGCGTCCCATTTTGCAAATGGCCAACATAAACCTGAAAATAAAAGTAAAAATGAATGTTACTCTACCTTTCAAAGTCAAAGTAGTCGGCAGTTCAAATCTAAAATGTTACATGCCCCACCCTATACTATGACTTTGAAATAAGGAAACTTTAATCATTAAGTTTCCTACTTTTAAGGAGCTTTTTTCTAAACTGGAGTAAAATTGTTGAACTAAATTGGAGTATGCATTTAGGTATAGTATTTTTCTGAGTGTATGTTTTTGCGTTTCTTTGTGTGGAATTAACGATTTGTATCCGGACACAAATGCTGGCTAATTATTACCCCCGTGGAAACGTTTTCGGAAATTTACATACAAAATGTCTAAAAAGTGTTAAATTGCCAGTTAAAGAAAGTTGTAGTCGCCTGCAATGCAGTCAATTGCATTTAATTACACATCAACAACAACAACAACAGCAGCAGCAGACATCGCATGCCATGGACTGAGTGGATACCACAAAAACATTAAAATTGTCTTCTTGGAAACTCACCACAGAAGCATTATTTAATGTTAATGGAAATGTATACGGGCACATGCATCTTGTGGCGGTTTCTCTTCTTCTCGGGCAAATCATGCTTTCAAGACAGAAACACAGCATTTTTAGTGATTAAAATTGATAACGAGAAACGCCTGGAACGTAAAAACGTGAAAATAAAAGAAGGCAATCGTTTCGTAAACAATTCTAAAGTAAACTGGCTGTAGAGGCTGTTTAGCTTTTACTAAAACAATTAAAATTACAACACTCTGAAAAATAATTGTTGGATTTACAGCAATTTACTTGCGTGAAAACATATTTGATTTGTAAGTAAGGATTTTTATACTTGAGAACCAATGTCTTTCTACATAACACTGTGCGACAGTCCAAACCCCCTGGGAAGTGATACTATTTCTCTAGCAGGTGGAGTAAATGTGAATTTTCCCAGAGACTTCCAAAATCTTGGGTTATGGGTAAAAAAATGGGTTTGAATATATTTGCGCACTTATAAGCCTGTAACCGAGTTTATTATCAGCCGATTTTCAGTTTCACACCCGATTTAAAATAGAAAAAACTCGAACCTTTCGAACAATATATACGCTATTGCTCCAAATCCCATTTAACGCCAGACCATTGCTGACAAAGCTGTACCTTACCAGCCTCCTAATAGATGGAGGCTGAAAACACCGACAAAATGGGCCAAGGGAGTTTTCGAGAAGAACTTGGCTGACTCTGCACCAAATACGGTGAAACCTAATAAAAGAATAAGAGCACCCAGTGACCCCAAGCCATCTAAAAGGGTTAAGGGTCCCATCACGGCTGGACTTAGATCTTTTAGCGAGGTTGTCAAGAGCAGCCTGGTGATGGCTGTCATTAACAGTGGTGATGCGGCCACCATCTCACTACGCATAACTGTTCTTCGGGAATTGCCAGACACACTCCTGTCATTTCTTGTAGGTTCGCATCAAAGGAGAGTCAAATTCAAATATCCTTCTTCATATTACTGCCACTAACGTTACCCAGCAATACGGCCTTGACAGATTTATAATGAATTTTCTTTCACTTGAATTATTAATGATTTGAGTATTGGCGGGGCAGTGCTGAATTTTTAAAAAAGTTGTTACACTTGAACCGGATCATATACGTATGAAACTATAGACAAAATTGAGTTACTTGACGTTTTTAGTTTATCATCCTGTTGCCCCTTCACAGAACTACAAAGTTCCAAAGGATACAATTTTTCAAAAAATTATTTGATATACTTGTTCGCGCCCTATGATAACGGTTTTAGTGTCAGATTAAAGAGGAGAATATCTATTAAAAATACTTCAAATCTCATGCTTCTATATGTATTAGTTCAGCATTAACATATATTTCAAGTTTATCCCTTAGTTTTTCTAGTTTATTCATGTGATGGTTTTTAAGAGACAAAACTTTAAATGGTTGTTAATATTAAACTAATACAGATAGAAGCTTGAAATTTAAAGTATTCTTAGCACATATTATCTTCTGTCATAGGGTAAGTATTTAAAAAAATTTGGAAAATGTTATCCTTTGAAACTTTGTAGTGCTTTAAGGGTCAACAGGATGAGAAAATGAAAAACTAAAAACGTCAATTAACTTTACTTCACCTGTAGTTTCAGACGTATATCATCTGATTCATGTGTAATATGTACTGTCGGACAGTGTTATACATCGACATTGACTTTTCTAGAAAATTAAGTGCATTCAACGCCTACTCTGTCTCTGACCGGCTATTGCTAGAAAAAGATTAGTTACACTTAACGTGACGTTGGTGGGATTTTGTAAAAAATCGGGATCATGAAATTCTGAGCAAAAAATGTATTCTAAATTAAAATGACTGTGTTTAAAATATTTATGACTGGCTGACTTTGCGGGCGTGCAAAGCAAAATAAATTATATTTTCCAAGTTCGTTCTTTTAGGGTCACAATAGGAAAAGGAGGCAGATGGTACTAATCAAACGGCTATATATGGAATCTAGAACTGAACCCTCCCTCGAGAGGCTTCAATATTTTCCCTAACAAGGACTGAAAGCTATTTAAGCACTTTTTATAAAGATTGCTGCGGGAATGTTCTTCAAAATAATTTTAATGTTCCCAATATTTCACAAGTGAAGCTTCACAATTTATTTAAAACAGTAAGCATAAATAAGCAGCGTGTAGGTTGACTTCTACGCAAAGTCGACAGCGTAGTATCGTTAATACTGGGAAATTCACTGCATGGTGGAGGGTATATAAGATTAGGCGTGGACGAACTTAACGCCCTTTTACAAGTTTTAATGATTCTTTCTTTACCAATTTTGCATAGTATTGGATGTAAAGAAATCTAAACAAAATTTTTATGTATTTAATAATAGGGCTGTTTTTCTTTAAGTCTGGATAACTAAACTGCGATAACAAAAACCTAAATAAAAGGTTAAAATTTCAAAATATTTTTTTAAATAGCTGCCAACAGCAATATCAATGTGTGTATGAAAATAAATTTTGGAAAAATAGTTTTATGTTTTTTATACCAGCTAGTATCATGCTGCCTTTCTAAACTGTTTGACAATCTATGTCGTTTATTATTAACTAGCAGTACCCGCTGCTTCGCACGCGAAAAAGCCAGTTATTTGTTAATTTTATCCGTCTTTGTTTTTGGATAGTATTTATTTTATTTTCTTTTGGTGGATATAGATAAATCTAAAATAGTAATTTGGAAACCTCCTATTAGCTAGCACTCACACACAATCAAAGGAATGTGCTTGTCGATATGCACTATTTTAGCTGAACCCTTTTTGTCCCTCTGGCAACTTCACGACTATAGCTGAAATATTTTAGTTGGTACTATTTTTATCCCGCTCATTGTTTATAAGTACAAAATTTGAAAAATTCGTTTAGATTTGCGCTTCTCGTTGTCAGTGGAACACACACCACATTTCACGACTATAGCTCTAATGCTTTAGTTGGTACTACTTTTGTCCCTTGTTGCTCACCCCTATAAGAAAATTTCAAAAAATCCATTTAGATTGCGCTTTACACACAGTTTACACCCCAAATTTCCCGACAATAGCTGCAATTCTTAAATTGTCCCGCCCACCCCCTAAAAAGTATAAATTTCGAACAATTCAATGATACTGCGCTTCTACATGGTCAGAGGAATTTACATACGAAATTTCACGATTTTAGCTGTAATACTTTAGTTGGTACCATTTTTATCACTTTTTGCCCCCGTCTTCCCTTAAATGTACAAATTTCGAAAAATCCATTTAAGTTGCGAGCCTACATGGTCGGAGAAATCTACACGCCGAATTTCACGATTCTAACTACAATAATTTAGTTGGTACAATTTGTATCCCTTTTTGTCTCGCACACCCATAATAAGTACAAATTTCGAAAAATTTATTTAGATTTGCACTTCTACGTTGTCAGAGGAATTTACATACCAAATTTCACGACTATAACTGCAATACTTAAATTCGTACAACTTTTATCCCTTTCTAGGATTCTAGTTGTAATACATTAGTTGGTACCATTTTTATCCCATTTTGTCCCGCTCGCCCCTTAAAAGTACAAATTTCGAAAAAATCTAATTTTACTTTGTTTCTATATGGTGAGAGGAATTTACATATCAAATTTCACGTTTCTAACTGTAATACTTTAGTTGATACCATTTTTATCCCTTTTTGTCCCGCTCGCCCCTTAAAAGTACAAATTTCGAAAAATCCAATTTTACTTCGTTTCGATATAGTGAGAGGAATTTACATACCAAATTTCACGTTTATATATGTAATACTTTGGTTGGTACCATTTTTATCCCTTTTTGTCCCGCTCTCCCCTTAAAAGTACAAATTTCGAAAAACCAATTTTACCTCGTTTCTATATGGTCAGAGGAATTTACATACCAAATTTCACGATTCTAGCTGTAATACTTTAGTTGGTACCATTTTTATCCCTTTAGTCCCGCTCTCCCCTTAAAAGTACAAATTTCGAAAAACCAATTTTACCTCGTTTCTATATGGTCAGAGGAATTTACATACCAAATTTCACGTTTCTAGCTGTAATACTTTAGTTGGTACCATTTGTATCCCTTTTTATCCCGTTCGTCCCTTAAAAGTACAAATTTCGAAAAATCCAAATTTACTTCGTTTCTATATGGTCAGAGGAATTTACATACCAAATTTCACGTTTCTAGCTGTAATACTTAAGTTGGTACCATTATTATCCCTTTAAAAGTACAAATTTCGAAAAATCCAATTTTACTTCGTTTCTATATGGTCAGAGGAATTTACATACCAAATTTCACGTTTCTAGCTGTAATACTTTAGTTGGTACAATTTTTATCCCGCTCGTCCCTTAAAAGTACAAATTTCGAAAAATCCAAATTTACTTCGTTTCTATATGGTCAGAGGAATTTACATACCAAATTTCACGTTTCTAGCTGTAATACTTTAGTTGGTACCATTTTTATCCCTTTAAAAGTACAAATTTCGAAAAATCCAATTTTACTTCGTTTCTATATGGTCAGAGGAATTTACATACCAAATTTCACGATTCTAGCTGTAATACTTTAGTTGGCACCATTTTTATCCCTTTTTGTCCCGCTCTCCCCTTAAAAGTACAAATTTCGAAAAACCAATTTTACCTCGTTTCTATATGGTCAGAGGAATTTACATACCAAATTTCACGTTTCTATATGTAATACTTTAGTTGGTACCATTTTTATCCCTTTTTGTCTCGCTCTCCCCTTAAAAGTACAAATTTCGAAAAACCAATTTTACCTCGTTTCTATATGGTCAGAGGAATTTACATACCAAATTTCACGTTTCTATATGTAATACTTTAGTTGGTACCATTTTTATCCCTTTTTGTCCCGCTCTCCCCTTAAAAGTACAAATTTCGAAAAACCAATTTTACCTCGTTTCTATATGGTCAGAGGAATTTACATACCAAATTTCACGTTTCTATATGTAATACTTTAGTTGGTACCATTTTTATCCCTTTAAAAGTACAAATTTCGAAAAATCCAATTTTACTTCGTTTCTATATGGTCAGAGGAATTTACATACCAAATTTCACGTTTCTAGCTGTAATACTTTAGTTGGTACCATTTTAATCCCTTTTTGTTCCGCTCGTCCCTTAAAAGTACAAATTTCGAAAAATCCAAATTTACTTCGTTTCTATATGGTTAGAGGAATTTACATACCAAATTTCACGTTTCTAGCTGTAATACTTTAGTTGGTACCATTTTAATCCCTTTTTGTCCCGCTCGTCCCTTAAAAGTACAAATTTCGAAAAATCCAAATTTACTTCGTTTCTATATGGTCAGAGGAATTTACATACCAAATTTCACGATTCTAGCTGTAATACTTTAGTTGGTACCATTTTTATCCCTTTAAAAGTACAAATTTCGAAAAATCCAATTTTACTTCGTTTCTATATGGTCAGAGGAATTTACATACCAAATTTCACGTTTCTAGCTGTAATACTTTAGTTGGTACCATTTTTATCCCGCTCGTCCCTCAAAAGTACAAATTTCGAAAAATCCAAATTTACTTCGTTTCTATATGGTCAGAGGAATTTACATACCAAATTTCACGATTCTAGCTGTAATACTTTAGTTGGTACAATTTTTATCCCTTTTTGTCCCGCTCTCCCCTTAAAAGTACAAATTTCGAAAAATCCAATTTTACTTCGTTTCTATATGGCCAGAGGAATTTACATACCAAATTTCACGTTTCTAGCTGTAATACTTTAGTTGGTACCATTTTTATCCGGTCGTCCCTTAAAAGTACAAATTTCGAAAAATCCAAATTTACTTCGTTTCTATATGGTCAGAGGAATTTACATACCAAATTTCACGTTTCTAGCTGTAATACTTTAGTTGGTACTATTTTTATCCCTTTTTGTCCCGCTCTCCCCTTAAAAGTACAAATTTCGAAAAATCCAATTTTACTTCGTTTCTATATGGCCAGAGGAATTTACATACCAAATTTCACGTTTCTAGCTGTAATACTTTAGTTGGTACTATTTTTATCCCTTTTTGTACCGCTCTCCCCTTAAAAGTACAAATTTCGAAAAATCCAATTTTACTTCGTTTCTATGGCCAGAGGAATTTACATACCAAATTTCACGTTTCTAGCTGTAATACTTTAGTTGGTACCATTTTTATCCCTTTAAAAGTACAAATTTCGAAAAATCCAATTTTACTTCGTTTCTATATGGTCAGAGGAATTTACATACCAAATTTCACGTTTCTAGCTGTAATACTTTAGTTGGTACTATTTTTATCCCTTTTTGTCCCGCTCTCCCCTTAAAAGTACAAATTTCGAAAAATCCAATTTTACTTCGTGTCTATATGGCCAGAGGAATTTACATACCAAATTTCACGTTTCTAGCTGTAATACTTTAGTTGGTACTATTTTTATCCCTTTTTGTACCGCTCTCCCCTTAAAAGTACAAATTTCGAAAAATCCAATTTTACTTCGTGTCTATATGGCCAGAGGAATTTACATACCAAATTTCACGTTTATATATGTAATACTTTGGTTGGTACCATTTTTATCCCTTTTTGTCCCGCTCTCCCCTTAAAAGTACAAATTTCGAAAAACCAATTTTACCTCGTTTCTATATGGTCAGAGGAATTTACATACCAAATTTCACGTTTCTAGCTGTAATACTTTAGTTGGTACCATTTTTATCCCTTTAAAAGTACAAATTTCGAAAAATCCAATTTTACTTCGTTTCTATATGGTCAGAGGAATTTACATACCAAATTACACGATTCTAGCTGTAATACTTTAGTTGGTACCATTTTAATCCCTTTTTGTCCCGCTCGTCCCTTAAAAGTACAAATTTCGAAAAATCCAATTTTACTTCGTTTCTATATGGCCAGAGGAATTTACATACCAAATTTCACGTTTCTATATGTAATACTTTAGTTGGTACCATTTTTATCCCTTTTTGTCCCGCTCTTCTCTTAAAAGTACAAATTTCGAAAAATCCAAATTTACTTCGTTTCTAAATGGTCAGCGGAATTTACATACCAAATTTCACGTTTCTAGCTGTAATACTTTAGTTGGTACCATTTTTATCCCTTTTTGTCCCGCTCGTCCCTTAAAAGTACAAATTTAGAAAAATCCAAATTTACTTCGTTTCTATATGGTCAGAGGAATTCGTTTCTAGCTGTAATACTTTAGTTGGTACCATTTTTATCCCGCTCTCCCCTTAAAAGTACAAATTTCGAAAAAATCTAAATTTACTTTGTTTCTATATGATCAGAGGAACTTACATACCAAATTTCACGTTTCTAGCTGTAATACTTTAGTTGGTACCATTTTTATCCCTTTTTGTCCCGATCTCCCCTTAAAAGTACAAATTTCGAAAAAATCTAAATTTACTTTGTTTCTATATGATCAGAGGAACTTACATACCAAATTTCACGTTTCTAGCTGTAATACTTTAGTTGGTACCATTTTTATCCCTTTTTGTCCCGCTCGTCCCTTAAAAGTACAAATTTCGAAAAATCCCTATTTGTAGCTCGTCTGCATGGTCATTGCAAGGAACTCACCGAATTTCATGTTTATAGCTATTGCCGTTTAGTCAGGACGAAGGTTCGATGTTTATCCCTTTTTGGGCCATTTTATCCCTTAAAAGCACGAATTTCGTAAAACCCTTTCTTAGTCGACGTCTACGTCATATTTGGGAACTACCCTGAAAATTTCATGACCCTGGCTTCAGCCGTTTGGTCTGGGGGCTGGTCAATGATAAGTCAGTCAGTCAGTCAGTCAGTCAGTCAGTAACGCAACTCTTTTATATATATAGATATATATATGTTTTAAATTAATCAATTGTGACACGCTGCAATGAATTACATTTTACATGTATAGATTACTACATGTATTATATAATAATCTTAAATGTTCCCTTAATACTAGGGCCAGAATTTAGAATAAGGGCAATTAATTAAGTAGTTTAGAAATTGTGATCTCTTGTCGGTTACCAACCAATTTTTAAGTGACAATTTTTAATCGATAATCTACCAAAACTAATGTAAGACGAGAAAGCTGGATTATGCGGGATGGAAAATTTAAGCGGGACCGGGACTTAGTTACACTGGGTCCAGCCAGTCTTTGAAGGCTTGGGCGACTTGGCTAGTTTATACGACGGCAAGATCAAGTGTTTCGTAAGTCGCTCAGGTTGGTTTCGATGATGTACGTAAATGCCCGGGATATCACAAAAGACCTCTTATGGTCTAAGTAAGTCGCATATGAGTCATTCCATGTCAAGCGGTACGATTTTCGACCACGATAGCAGCGATTTTTTTAAAGTTTGTTATATATTCTCCTCAAAAAAATATTGTATACATATTTTTGGGAGGAAAATAGAAAAATTGTTTGTGTGGCTTCTATTTTTTACGATTTTTTTGCAAAATCAATCAGAATTTCAGTGAGAAATCAATGATAAGTCAGAATGATAATTTTTGTCATAGGTCTATTAACAGAAGGTTTAAAAAAATGAAAATCCAAGAAAAAGTAGGAAATGGAAAAATATATAATTTTTAAACCCTCACTCTACAGAGTAGGAGGGAATATATCATTTGGGACAGACGAAAGTGTAACGCATTGAAGGAGTGACTTAAGACCCCAAGTATGTTTGGACCAAATCCGTTTCACGACTTTTTAATGTGTTTGAGCCATACCCGTCCTCTCGAAAGGAGTTAAGGAATCGATTCAAACTTTGCACGTCGTAATATTTTTTCCCAAACTTAGTTTAAGTTCGAAGATGGGCGAAATTGCCACGCCCCCTCTGGTATCTCCCACACAAATAGCCCATATTCCAATGTTATATTAAAACCCATATAACTTCCACACGGATAATCCGAATCTGCTATCTTTTGATAATGTTTTATAGTCACTTTAAGTGTACTAAATAGACGGGTTTTGACACGCCCCTTCCAGTACCTCCCACACAAATCACGCAAAACAACGTAAAACTAAAGCTGTTATAACTTCTTTACTGATGATCGGAATACTGTGAAATTTGATATTTAGGTATGCTTACATTAGCATGGAATGTGGGCGAAATTGTCACGCCCCTTCTTGTACCTCCCACACAATTGTCTCTATCCTAGGTTATATTAAATCCTTCATATCTTCTATACTGGTGCATGGAATCCACTATAAATTGTTATTTGATCATGTTTTTACAACTGTTTTATAAAAAAAAAAATCGTAACAACTTTTTTAAGTAACAAAATTCGGCCGACGGATTCTGGTAGAGTTATTTCCTATGTCATACGAGCGTACAAAAAGGGGCAACGGGAAACCCTCTCCTTTTACTTAGTTTCAAACTACTTCCTACGTCTATTGTATTTCTGTTATTATTGTATTCACATTTCACTGTAAACTATTATGATTGTAGTTTAAGTAAAATCAACCAGCTGAAGAAATTGCCTTTCTTGTGGCTGCTTCACAATTGCTTTTAAATGGAAATTTGATTGTTCATTTATTTAATATCAATTAGTTTTAAAATCGTGTTATCTATGTTTACGTTAAATCACTCGGCAGATGTAATTGTATGCCGTGCTGAACTGTACTGTGCTGTGTCAATAATAAATATATTAAGTCAGTGAAACGAGGAAATTCTCTACAAATCAAATACATAGGAAACTTTTGGGAATTTAAACTAACAAAATTTAATTGCTTAAAATCGAGTCAAAGTAAATATTTGCAAAATTTATTTGCAAGTATTTGGGAATTTAGTAAAATGACTCGGAAATGAAAAGAGCTAAAACCTATGAAAAGACAGGAATCTCTCACCACTCAAATGAAGACGATAAATATAATTTATTTTGTTGAGAACTTTTTGTTGGATTTGCCAAATAAACATAAACATATCGATGCTGAATTTGAATTTGCTATAAATAATAGAGCAAGACATTTCGAAAAATATTTATATTCACGTCCTAATTATACACTCACTCTACGGAGTGGGAAGGAGTGACCTAAAACTCTACGTGTGTTTGGGTAAAAAATTGGCATGATCTAAATCGTCTGAATACGCTAACCAAGTGAAATTTTGTCAAGATATTCTTTCCGTTCGAGTGATGTAGGGGTTGTGGGATACCAAGCATCGGACTGATTCGCTTAAATTTGGCGAAGCCCAGTACCTATCTTCATTATCCTTTACCTCAAGTGGACACTGGCCTGCAATCTCTCTTCAGCACCCGCAAGGAATACTGAACCAACATGTGCCGCACGTTCCACCAAACCCGAAAAAAGGTAAGGCAATGCTGCCAAGAAACAAAAAACGAAGAAAAGAGAAATCAAACTTCGTATTTGTTGACGACCCCCAAGAACGTTTTAAGAACTTGGAATGTATGGCCGCTATATGAAACAGGAGCAGTTTTTCAGCAGGCGGATGTACTAGAAAAGTAAAATGTGGTAAGACCTTGTTTTCGTATTTAATATTATGGTTTCAACGACCCCAAAGAACATGTAATTATCTCATCTATTGATGCCCCATAAAATAAATATCGTATAGAAACTATTTGTAAACAAATATTTGGTTTTTCCAAATATTTCCCAAAAAAAATAATAATTATTCGATTTTTTCTATGACTATTAGGAAATGCCCGGCATACTTATGTGGTATGTACTACATTAGTGTGGACCAGAATTATATTGAATAACGAAAATGTCATAACTAGTTCCATCATCGTCAGCAAAATAGCATTCATAAATCTGACTAAAGTCCATATTTAACAATCTTACTCCAGGTTTTGTAAAACTTTCCTTCAGGAAGGAAACTTAACTAAGTACGAGTAAAGTTTTCTACTTTCAAAGTCATAGTAAATAGTTCATTTAGTAGAAGGAGGGTAGTAATTTTTCTTAAAACCTTTTCTTTGCAGCTAATAAAAAATCTTACAATTGAGTAAATTTGTATTTGTGTGGAAGAAAATTTCCATGGATGTTAGAAAGAATAAATGATTTTCTTTGTATGGAAAAAACCATTTAGGAAATTTTAACTAAAAATGGGTTTTATTTTTCTAAAAATGACTTAATAGTTACTCTACAGAGTAGGATGGTATATAACATTTTAATTAAATTTATGTCACGTTCTTAATACATACAAGCATTAATGAAGTTCTTTTTACAAGTTCTTCAATGTGTTTATAAAATATTTACTTAGTTTAGGAAAAATTGTTCTCTGGTTTATACACAACGTGAACGTTTACCGTTAGAAATTGGAATAATTTATTTATTATTGCCCACCGTAGTGACTACATTGACACGCCATTTAAATTATTGACATCAGCACAAGCACCTGATTTTATTTCAAATCTCCACACTTATGGCATCGCAGTTGAATCGCCTTCTTATGAGAGTGGCGTGCAGAAATTTTTGAATACGGGCTACAAAATATTCCTTGATGATTTGGGCCACACTAATTAACATGTTTCTGATCGTTGCGAATATCACGAGAAGTTTTCTACACAAGTGGGCTAACGGAGCGAATGAGTGCGGTTAACATAACTTATAATTTATACGGCACCGTGTCCATGACCAGAGAATTCCTCAATTAAGAGCGCTTCCATGGAATTTCCATCAAATTTGGTTGAATATTCCTCGGTAACATATTATTGTTCCGTTATTTATATACTTAAATTAAAGAAATGATCAGAAATTTCTTTGAATTTGGAATTTCTAGCACAACGGCTTACACAAATGATTGACCCAATAAAAGGGTCTGTAAAAGTATAGTTTAATTATCCATGTACGGAAAGTGGGTTGTTTCATTTGTATCATTTGGAAAATAAAGGCGAGCCACAATCAAAAGTTACAGTGTCGAGACCTAAGGTCGAATCTTTTAAGTTGCAAGTATTGGCCATAAAATTATTGATAGCAATAAATAAATATTTGATTGAATGTGTACAATAATTTACTTCAATTTCTATGCAATGAAATATGGAAGTGGAAATGAAATATTTGAGAGATTTTGGGACAAATGTGTGGCAGAACAAAGAAGTTATGCTGACCACTAACATGTGCAAGACCTATGCTAAAAAGTCCTAGCTCGCCTTCTAAAACATTCTCTATACATTCAACTATTCCTTCATCAAGCAGGCATGCTAGGAGGCCTACTTCTTCACTTTTCTTCATTTAACAAAAATAGCCATACGCATTCCTAACTCGCTTCCTAAAGAAGGCCTTAAAGGAAGCATTCTCTGTTTTCTTTCTAAACGGTCCGATTGATTTGCATCTCAAACTAGGCTTGCTTGATGGCTTTCTGTATCTAGGAAGGAGTCGGTGATATGACTGTTGGAAGAAGTATGCAGTTTTTTCTTATTGTGTTTTTGTTTTCTTCCCAATCAAAAATACATCGGTCAAAATGGGTTAAGTTTTGTTTCCATGGTTATCTCAATTTTGTTTGATTTGAGTTTTTTTGTTTAGAGTGAATTTTCAAATGGTCTAGAAGTTTTTCCTTTTATATTCATTCCTGTATAGATACTGAATGTGACAAGTTGTGTGAAAAATAATTTAAATTAAATAAAAAAATAATTTGAATTTGAAACCCGTCTTGATTTTTATTATTTTATCGGGAATAAATAATTGTGAAAATCTAACAGGTTATGGGCCCAGATTACGCCCTATAACCAAGATAAGAAATATGGACAAGGTTAAGAGAAACATCAAGCCATTTGATGGCGAAAAATATTCAATTTGGAAATTTCGAGTAAAATCACTTCTGGCGGAGATTGACGCGTTGAAAGTCGTCGATGGCGAAATTCCTGAAGAAATTACTGAGGACTGGATGAAAAGGGAGAGAAATGCCAAGAGTATTATTATTGAATATTTGGGTGATTCGTTTCTTGGATTTGCGAATGCTGAATGCACTGCGAAACAAATTTTCAAGAACTTGGATGCCATATATGAACGAAAGAGTGTTGCATCGCAATTGGCCATACGGAAGAGATTATTGTCGCTGAAGTTAAAAGGGGATTCTTCATTGTTGAATCATTTTAATGTGTTTGATGATTTTATAACTGAATTGTTGGCTTCAGGAGCGAAAATTGAGGAAATGGATAAGGTGTCTCACTTGCTGCTGACGTTGCCGCCATGCTATGATGGGGTTATAACTGCAATCGAAACGCTGGCTGAAGATAATTTGACATTGGCTTTTGTGAAAACTCGTTTACTGGACCATGAAATCAAGTTAAGGAATGATAGTAAGGACACAAGTTCAAAAGTATTGCAGGCGATAAGAACTAGTCAGTATGCGAATAATAGAACTGTGTCGCATGCATTCAATAATAGAAACAAATTCAAGCCCAAGAAACATTTTAAACATCTAATAAAGTGTCACAACTGTCACAAAATTGGACATATTAAAAAAGATTGCTACGCTTACAAAAGGACTTTGGATACGAAAAAACATGAAAGTTCGGGAACAGCACATGCCGCAGCTCAGCCGGAAAAAGGTTTCGCATTTATGATGAGTCGTGAGGATACAGTTCGCCAAGATGGAAGCGTGCCTTTTTTGCTGGACTCTGGAGCTTCAGACCATATAATAAATAATGAGAATTTATTTTCTGATTATATTGAGCTAAAGTCACCAGTCAAGATAGCAGTTGCCAAGTGTGGAGAATACATCTACGCCACAAAAAGAGGCATAGTGGCACTATGTAGCAGTGATCGATATCAGATAACACTGGAGAATGTTTTGTTTTGCCAGGACGTTCCACAGAATTTGCTCTCTATAAAAAAGATGCAAGATGCTGGAATGACTATTGAATTCAATAATGAAGGTGTCAAAGTTAGTAAAGATGGCCAAGTAATCATTGTTGGTAAGTGTGAGAGAAATGTACCTATTATATACTTTGACTTGTGTGAAAATCTATGCGTGGCAAGTGTTGTTAAGTGTAATAGTTATCGATTGTGGCATGAAAGGTTGGGACACATTAGTAAAGGGAAGTTTTTAGAGATTAAGGGCAAGGATATGTTCAGTGATACTCACTTCTTGGATGATGTGCGACCGGATGATGGATTGTGTGAGGCTTGTATAAATGGGAAACAGGCTAGGCTGAGTTTTAACAAAGTTAAGAATAAGGAACATATAAAGAGGCCTTTATTTGTGGTTCATTCGGATGTTTGTGGTCCGATAACTCCATCCACGGTTGATGATAAAAATTATTATGTGATATTTGTTGATCAGTTTACTCACTATTGTGTGACTTATTTGGTAGCCTATAAATCAGATGTATTTTCGGTTTTTAAGGACTTTGTTGCTAAGAGTGAGGCTCACTTTGACCTAAAAGTTGTCAATTTGTATATTGATAATGGAAGAGAGTATTTGTCAAATGAGATGCGTGAGTACTGCGTTTCTAAAGGCATTAGTTATCACCTGACAGTTCCTTATACCCCACAATTGAACGGCGTGTCCGAACGAATGATAAGAACCATAACGGAGAAGGCTCGTGCAATGGTGAGCGGTGCCAAAATGGAAAAAGCCTTTTGGGGCGAGGCTGTTCTAACAGCAACATATTTGATTAACAGAACTCCGAGTAAAGCGTTGAAGGATGGCTTGAAGACACCGTTTGAGATGTGGCACGGTAGAAAACCTACTTTGAGATTTTTGAAGGTATTCGGCTCGACAGTATATGTACATGATAAAGTAAGGAAAAGGAAATTTGATGAGAAATCATGGAAGGCGATACTTGTTGGATATGAGCCGAATGGTTATAAATTGTGGGATGTGGAGTCTGCGAGATTCGTAATAGCACGAGATGTTGTTGTTGATGAGATAAATATGCAGCATTCTAGAGCTGTGAGAAGACCAGAGAGGCACAGTTCTGGTAGTGTGGTTGAATTCCCGAATGACAGTACGAAAAAAGTGCCAAATGTTTTCCCGAATGAGAGTAGGGACGTTGATTTCCGGAATGATAGTACGGAAACAGTGCAAAATGTTTTCCCGAATGAAAGTAGGGATGTTGGATTCCGGAATGATAGTACGGAAACAGTGCAAAAAGTTTTCCCGAATGAAAGTAGGGATGTTGGATTCCGGAATGATAGTACGGAAACAGCGCGAAACTTTTTCCCGAATGAGAGTAAGGATGTTGGATCTGCCGATTCGAGATCAGAGAAAATGCCTGGTATTAGTGGTACAGATGAATGCCAAAGTAAATTATCAGATACAGGTTTAGGTTGTCAGAGGACACTGCCAGAGGTCAGAAGAAGTGAGCGATTGAAGGAAAAACCACATATATCCTATAAAGAGAATGATTCGTCTTTGAATAGTTGCATTTTAGCAGCTACAGCTTTTATTGATGATGTGCCGAAATCGTATGAAGAGCTTGAATACAGGGGTGACAAACCATATTGGAATAGAGCTGTTAAAGAGGAGCTAGATTCTCATTTTTCGAATGGGACTTGGACCGTTGTGTCGATGCCGGAAAATAAGAATGTGGTGGATTGTAAGTGGGTTTTTACGCTGAAACATGATGAGCTTGGTAATCCAGTTAGATATAAAGCTAGACTTGTTGCAAGGGGTTTTACCAAGGAGTATTTGGTGGATTATGACGAAACGTTTGCTCCAGTGGCAAGGGTATCTAGTTTCCGGATTTTGATGTCTTTTTCCAACCAATTTAATCTGAAGGTTGACCATATGGATGTGAAGACTGCCTTCTTGAATGGTGTGTTGAAGGAGGAGATTTACATGAAGGTTCCTCAGGGTTTGGTTTGTAATGAAGGCGAAGTTTGCAGGCTGAATAAGGCAATATATGGTCTTAAGCAAGCTGCAAGGTGTTGGTTTGAGGTTTTTGAGCAGGTATTGAAAAATATTGGTTTCGTGAACTCGCCTGTGGATCGTTGCATTTATTTTCTGGGTAAAGGCAATACTCTTGAGAATTTGTATGTGTTGCTGTACGTAGACGATTTAGTAATAGCTACAGCAAATGATGAGACGTTGACGAAATTTAAAGAATATTTGATGAGGAGGTTTAGAATGACAGACTTGTTTGAGATTAGATTTTTTATTGGAATTAGAATTGAGAGACAAGGTGGTAAAATGAGTCTGAGTCAATCGGCTTACATTAAGAATGTTTTGAAAAAGTTTGGAATGGATGACTGTAAGCCAGTTGGAAGTCCGCTTCCGGGTAGGCTTGATTATGATGCACTGAATTCTGATGAAAAGAATGATGCGCCTTGTCGCAGTTTGATTGGTTGTTTGATGTATCTCATGCTGTGTACGCGACCTGATTTGAGTACCTCAGTCAGTATTTTGAGCCGGTATAGCGGCAAGTGTAATAAAGAATTGTGGCAATGCCTTAAAAGAGTTCTTAGATATCTGAAAGGAACTATGGATTTGAAATTGGTTTATATAAGGAACTTGGATTGTAAAGGTATATTTACAGGATTTGTTGACTCTGATTGGGGTGGTAGTGGAACTGATAGGAAGAGCACTACTGGTTATTTGGTTATGATGTTTGGGTCGAGCTTGGTTTGCTGGAATACAAGAAAGCAGAATTCTGTAGCAGCGTCTTCTACTGAGGCAGAATATATGGCACTGTTTGAGGCTGTCAGGGAGGCGTTGTGGTTAAAGTCAGTGATGAATAGTGTTGGGGTTATGGTTGAAGACCCAATTTTGATATATGAAGATAATCAAGGCTGCATTAGTATAGCAAATAATCCCACATGTCACAAGAGATCTAGCACATTGATATTAAGTACCATTTTTCTAGAGAGCAGGTAGAAAATAAACTAATCAAAATTGAGTATATCCCTACAGATAACCAGCTGGCTGACTTGCTGACGAAACCTTTGCCCACTGCTCGGTTTCTGGGTTTGAGAGGTCAAATTGGATTGGAGTAATTTTGAATTATATATATTATAATTGTTAATATTTTTTTTTTGTTTGCTGGTCTGATTAGGTTTTTCTGGGTTTTTCCTAATCCTTGCAACAAATGTTGGGCCACTTAATTGTAACTCCCAGATTTCACAACTTGTCATATACAGTAGTTATAATGAATGTAATTGTAATGATCGATATATTTTTGAGGGGGTGTGTTGGAAGAAGTATGCATTTTTTTCTTATTGTGTTTTTGTTTTCTTCCCAATCAAAAATACATCGGTCAAAATGGGTTAAGTTTTGTTTCCATGGTTATCTCAATTTTGTTTGATTTGAGTTTTTTTGTTTAGAGTGAATTTTCAAATGGTCTAGAAGTTTTTCCTTTTATATTCATTCCTGTATAGATACTGAATGTGACAAGTTGTGTGAAAAATAATTTAAATTAAATAAAAAAATAATTTGAATTTGAAACCCGTCTTGATTTTTATTATTTTATCGGGAATAAATAATTGTGAAAATCTAACAATGACGATTTGGACAAGACCGATATTAGACGGTGGCGTATTTTGTCTTTGAGATTTGTGCCGATCGTTATCCCCATAGCGGGTAACACTCTTCACATGATGCAGGGGCTTAAGGGCTGCTTTTTCGGCCACCTTCCTCCCACAGGGCAGCACAGCGATTACCGTGTCTGCCATGGCTACAAGCGATGAAAATGTAGAGTAAAGACTCATCTTCCCTTTATACACAAACATAAATTCCACGTCAAGAAGTATGAGTCGTTGATTAATACAACTGTCGTGGAAGTTATAACTCCCTCTGTCAAAAACGACGACACCTGAACTAACGATAGCGGTACGGCAAACAGACACAAGCACTAAGGCGAAGGTTCTTGCACCAAGCTCAGACTAGAATAGACTTGGAAAACTAGGCGAATGTGTGGGGACGGGCGAGGGCAAGGGCAAGAGAGAAGGTAATGATCTCTGCATCAGTGGGGATCTCTGGATCAGAGTCGTTGCGTCTCCTGAAGATCGCGCAGGGGAATATACAATTCGGATTAAACCATGTGACAATGGTACATCCCACGACACAAAACCCGATGCACAGAGTCCAACGAGGCATGCAACTGGTGCAACATAGCCGGTATCATAGGTTTCGAATGAATATTTAAAATAATTTTTGAAAAATTGTATCATTTGGAACTTCGTAGCCCTGTGAAGGCCCCTTAACAGAATTAGGAAATGAAAATCTAAAAACCCCAAATCAACTCCATTTCGCCTATAATTTCAAACGTATATCATGTGTAATATTGACTGTCGGACGGTGTAATGTATATATGGGAAATTTCCATTTTCTGTAAACATTTATTCCCAAAGCCGGAGGAAGTAGGGAATACTTTTGTTTTGGTACGAATCCATTTCCTCTCAAAAACTATGTGGCATCGCCGCTATAGTTCTTATTAAAAATGAGTGCAAAATGTCATATCGAGAGCTTATATTCAAAAGTGCCAAACTATGCTCTGGTTTGGCTTTCACCTGTCATATAAATATTGAGAAGAAAGTGTTTTTTTTTCGAATATTTCTAATTTGGCTATACACTCGCACGTTAGTTTGTGCTGCAAAAGTTGTTCTGAACATAGAAATAAAATAAAAAAATAGTTAAAAAATGAGGCATCATAAAGCCGAAGGATGTAACTCTCTACAACGATTACGTTTAAAACATTTTTCCAGATTTAGGTTAGAAAATCGTTATCGAGTTTACAATAAGTCTTATTTATATATTTTGGCATTAAAGGCGGTGTGCTTATTTAAACATTCATAGTGCTCAATTTTAAAACATGTAAAAGTGGCTGTGAACCATAAAACCGCGAATAATAGGATATTTTGAAAACTTTTTAATCGCAGCAATCCTCGCAGAACTATAGAAGAATGCTTAATAATTACTCTTAAATAATAATTACTCTTATTAATAAATTAATAATTACTTTTAAATCGACTTTTCGCAAATATTTAGTATAAGCGAGGGCTGTCACGCTGCATGATCTTTAAAATAATAAACATAAGTGGCCGATGCAGTTTGTTTAAGAATCATCATAATTTTCCTAATGTGTGTCTCTTCGCAGAACTGTCACTTCGCAGAACTTTATATCATTTTTCTTATTATTTTATTTAATCTTAATTCGTACGTACAAGTACATAAAATTAGTTCTATTTATTCATTTAAACTGCAAATATACAAAAAAAAACAATTTCAATATGTTCCCCAGGCTATAAGGGTGCAAAAATATCGAATTGGGAAATGCATACCCTGCAACTTTTCATATTTGACCCCAATAGCTGGTGTAACAAATATTATATCGATCAGATAACGATAATCTGTGCCGACTTAATAAACGTTCCAATTACTATGGAAGTTATTTTATTTATTGATTTTTTTTCAGTAAATTTCAGAGGTTTGTGTTTTGTTTTTCAGATTTAAAAATTATTATTTCTTAATAAATTTTAATATTTTTCTTTTTTGAAAAAAAAAAAATCAAAAAATATTTTCTTCGGAAGTTATCTCTATATAATAAAAATGAAATGATGTTCGTTGGTAATCACATCACTTGAGAACGGCTGAAGAGATTTGGCAGGTTTTTGTTACAAAATGTTCGTGGCAGTCCGAACTAGGTTTTAAGATGAAAAAATCTTTGGATAGTTGACCGCAAAATAGGAAAATGTTTAAAAAATTGAAAGTATCTTTTTCAATAGAATTTTTGAATGAAATCAAGGCTATAAGTCCCAAATTAAGCAATGGATATGCGAAATTCTTTTAAGCTATTTTCGTTATGATTCTGTGAAAAATGAAAAATTTCTGAACACACAAATTCGGATAATTATAAAGAAAAGTAAAATATTTGGACAAAATGCAAATTTTATGCACTTTTTGTCAGAACTGACAATAGGAAAGGCATATCTTGTTGATTAATTTTTGTTTGGTTCATAAATCCAATTCGTAATCAGTCATCAAATAAACAGGGAAACTGGATTACACGTATTGCAATACATGAAGTATGTTCACCGATTCGTGAACCAAATTCAAAGAGGACATTTCTGAAAATTCATGCGTGATACATAGAATTAAGACATGCGATTAATATTAGCCCAACTAGGAATGTCAACAAGAGTTGGAATGCAATGTAAAAATAATGTGAATACGATGCATTGCGAGAATAGATGCTTACGGGCCACACCGATTTTGAATAATTGAACTATAGTGATTTTCTTCTTGAGCGCTCTCGGTGGAACCGGAAAATCTTTCTTGATCGTACCAGTTTTGGCCAAAATTCGCTCGCTTAAAGTTATACTTGCTTCATCAGGAATTTCAGCTGCGTTCTTTGAAGACTTTTGCGATGAAAATGGAAATTAACGAAATTCCATCATTCAGTGCAAGCTTTCGAAGATCTGAGATGAGTAAGGTTTTGATCGGTCCGGAGGAGTATACTATGGCGTATACGGCAATCTCCAGCTGACGCACAGAAACAGGTGTTGTGGGACGGCAAATCTGGAGTATTTTCATATGAAAAGTGCTGTTGATATTACGAATATTGATATTTAGATTTTTTCACTTTGTGTTCCCATAAGTTGCCCAAAATTGTGTGTCGTGGAGTGAACATATAGCATGGCTTGACAACCAAATTTTTAATTCACTGTACTTACGCAGACTATCGCTTAGAATCTTCAATTAATATCAAATTATTTTTTGCAATGATGGTTATAATTGAGTGACGACTTCACACAAATGATTCTCATGATTAATATTAAAAAATCGATATAACCAATATTATGATAATGCATAAATTCAAAATGCAAAGATTACAAATAGAATTTGCATAAAAGTCCGCTGTCAATTAATGAAGCCATCAAAACGGCCATTCTTTTGGTGATTTTTACCAAACACTACCAGTGGAATCACTCCACAAAATAAACTAAATGAATGCTCGAATTCGTCATTTTTGTGGATAACATCACGACATTTAAATTAAGTACTATCAAGCGTTTCGAGACACTTGCTTGAAAGTGTCAATGGCAAAATCGCCGTTGAAATGTCGACCTTCTGCATTATATGCCGCATCAAGTTTTCCATTTCACCCTATGATAAATACACATAAGCGAACATGCAGACACTTCCATTGACGTAATCTGAATTAGATATCCATGATCGTATCATTAAATTGAATATCTATGAGAGCAAACGTTAATCGATACAATAATCACCGATAACAAAATTTTTCTCATTCCAGGTCTGTTTCAACACTTTAAACAGTTTTTTTTTAATTCACGCGACTATCATAAACAAAATAATTGAAATATGGACAGAGATAATTTTGTCGGGTCAGCTAGAAAGTAATAAAATTTTATGTAGGGCACGTGTCACATGATCCCAGCTTCCACATTTATAAAACAATTGTACAAACATGATGAATTATCAAGTCATAGTGGATTCCATGCACCAGTATACATAGAGGAATAGAATAGAGAGGCAAATGTGTGGGAGGTAGAAGAAGGGCTAAAGAGTAAATATTTTTATGTTTAAAGTGATTATAAAAATATTTTCACATACCAAATTGGAAATGATGGATGTTATATCGGTTTTATTGTAACCAAAGTTTATGCCACTTTGTGTGGGAGGTACCAGAAGGGTGGATATATCGCCCATATTCCATGTGAATGTAACCATTATAAAAGCATTGTCAAATGTCAAATTTCATTCCGATCATTTGTGTAGAAGTTATAACAGCTTTAATTTTACGTAGTTTTGCATGATTTGTGTGGAAGGTACCAAAATATAGCTGATTCCGATTATCCATGTGGAAGTTATATTGGTTTTAATTTAACATTGGAATATGGGCTATTTCTGTGGGATATACCATAAGGGTCGTGGCACTTTCGCCCATCTTCGAACTTAAACTAAGTTTAGGAAAAATATTACGATGTCCAAAGTTTGAATCGATTCCTTAACTCCTTTCGAGAGTTATCGTGTACACCAGCCAGCCAGACGGACGGACGGACATGGCTCAAACACCTTAAAAGAAAATTGTCAAACATATACATACATATATTGCAACGTTATCTTCGATTGTCTTACCACCGTTAATAAAATTAAAGAGTACACTATATATAAATCATAAAAAAACTTTTATATTTTGGGACACCCTTGTATACTCCTCCTCCATACATAATTAATCCCCATTACTTGTGTAACCACTTTGTTGCCGGGGATATAACGAAGATTAGCCAAAGGGAGGATATTTCATGTAAAATGTCCCACATGAGTGCATCACAAGGAATAATAGAATAATGAATAATAGAATGATGATGTGATGATACGGCTGTTTTCAGTTGTAACCATATTAACCACACATGTACACCACGTACACCACACACACCAACAGGCAACATCACTCATGTGTGAGCACAAATACCCGCCGTAAAAGCGAATATCAATCCACATATCGAACGGGTGTATGCCATACTTACTCACGGCGACATGATTACTCACAAGAACAGCGGCGTATACGTAATAAAAACAAGAAACACACACACGTGCAACTGTGCAAACAGAAGAAACACACACGCCTACAGACCTACAGATCAAGTGGGAATGATATAAAATGTGTCCGAAGGTTGATTGTCCCCGAAAACATTCCATCCGCTCATTGTGTGCTTTTTTGTCTGGTGGAGGTGTTCGGGTGCGGTGCAAATATTGTTGTAAAGAATTTTTTTAAGTGGCCATAAATACATCACAATTCCCTGCAAAGGTCACGACAAAAAGTCCTTCGAGATGCATCATAAAGCCACAACAGTACGACATGCATATGTATGTGTGTATGTATGTATGTATGTACGTACGTACAAAGGAATGTCATTGTACCCACCTGAGATGTTTGTTCTTTTTTGCAGATCTTTAGAAATCCATTTGGCTTTGGCCTGGCTGGAGGGGCTCCTTCGAATTCATACAGATGTACGTGCGTATGTTTGTATAGCCCATTTGCACATGGGCGTGTTCGTCGCGGTCTTCTTTATGTTTTCAACGATTTTCTAAACAATTTGCACTTGACTTCTAGTTGTTATTGTTTTGTTTTGTGTTGTTGACATTCTTCTTCAGCTGTCGTTGTCTCTGTTGTTATTTTTGTTTTAATTGTTGCTGTTGTTGTTGTTGGAAGAGATACAATAATTTCTAAATGAAATAGAATTAAATTGTAATTAATTGTAATGTTGGCGGCAGCAACAATGAATTAAGTCCAAACACCTCTCTCTCTCTCTCCCTCTCTTGCTGTGTTTGTCTGCCTCTCAATGTTGCTGTTTAATTTTATTTGTCAAACGCATGCAATAGACAAACCACGAAACGTAACAAAACCGAACAGGACAGAAGAGAAGAGCATAAAAAACGGAATGCATGCATACATATGGATTGTGTTCCGTGTGTGTGTCTGTGCCTGGTTGGACGACTTACAGTGCAAATGCAATTACAAACGCCGCAAAGCCACACACAGTGGAACAACAATCAACACTTTACCAATTCAAATCATGTGTTTCAATCAAATCGGCGATTTGTCTTATTTTCCAATTAAATCAAATGGTGTCAAATGAAATATGTACGTAATGTGTGTTTATTCGCTTCGCTTCACTTCACTTCACTTCGCTTCAATTAATTAATTATTCCATTCGATGTATTCCAGTCGATATGTGAATCGTTGCATTCCATTTTTTTTTCAAGTTGCATTAAAACCATACCCTCACTCATCCAGTTTAAACATGATTTGACATGATTGAGAAAGGGTTCAACTTATGTATAAAAACCGGAAGCGGAATGAACTATGTACTTCGATATCGGTGAATCATGAATAATTTTACCATTAAATTGTCAAAGGAATGAGTTAATATATATGTACAATAGGTTGGGTCGCGGTCCATACAAATAATAAACACTGATTTCCAGTCAGCCCACGGAAATAAAGTTTGGACTGTTTCATGATAATTTGCAAAATCTTATCGTCCCGCTATAATTGCGACCTGTAATTTGATTACAACAATAGATGGACAGACGGACATTGCTAAATCGGCTCAGAAAGTGATTCTAAGACGATCTGTATAATAAACTCGTTTCCTTTTGGAGTGTATAAGTACTCGGGCAAAGCATGCTTTGTTTTCAAGAACGTTTAGCTCACAGATGACGAAATTATTTGCAAATCCCCATTAAACAATTCAATATTCATTTTGGTGGTGACCGCATTAACTTATTTTCGCGACACATCCTAATAAGCATATATCGTCGTCACTTCATTGGAATGAGTGAATATTCGATGCTTGGACTTGGACTTTTTTGTTCGCTTTTAATTACTTCGTTTACTAAACAATGCTTTACATTATTATTAATTTTGCCACTTTCTATAAAATGTTTAATAATTTATTGGTTTATTATGTTTTAATTACTTAATTTTTATTAACTATATATTTAGTACTAATTTAATTTAATATTAATTTTTATTATGGCCCAGCTGCGGAAATCGTTATCAGGGCCTTTCAGGCCAGGCATTCCATATTGCATTTTAAGTGGAGTGATAAAAAACGTTTTTTTAAGCGAAAGCGCCAGACGTTCGCCAAAACAACGAACAAAAATTCTTACTAGTTATACCCTTCACCTCCAGGATGGGGGTATATTCACATTGTCATTCCGTTTGTAACACCTTAAAATATTCATCGGAGATCCCATAAAGTATATATCTTCTGGGTCGTGTAAAATTCTAAGAAGATCTAGCGATGTCCGTCCATTGAAAATACGTTTCATTTCTTGTGAATGAAATGAGATAGGGGTTCATATTTTCCATCGCTGCAAATCGGACGCGATTCAAAATGGGCCAATTCGGTTTTTCTCCTAACAAGGACCGAAAATTCTACATCATTTTCAAAAAAACGTTTTTCCAAATTCGTACTTTCAAGGGATTCAATGGGAGCAGAGAGATAAAAATGGTACCAACTAAAAGGCTACAGGCTACTACATGATGAAATTTTCGAAAGTCGTACTTTAAAGGAGTAAAATGCGAAAAAGGGGATAAAAATTGTACCAACAAAATGGCCGCTGATAGAATCATGGAATTCGGTGTATACATTCCTCTGACTACATAGCCACGTAAAATATTTTTTTCCCAAATTCGTACTTTATTTTGTTGCTTTTACGACAAAAAATGGTAGAATCATGAAGTTGTCTTATACTGCGTACGTGAGAGAAAAGGTATTTTCAAAATTTGAACTTTTGAAATTAAAATAGGATGGAAATACAACCAACCAAACGACTGTAGCTGAAAATACACTCTCTGTCCCCCAATATTTAGCGTATTTATGATTGCTGTCTTATATTTACTTTATGAATTGAAGTATTATTTCCATTCTATATATACATAGTATAAAAATATTGGTAGCCTTGGCTTATTAATTAAATTTCTGATTTTGAAATTTGTTGCGGACATTCCTCTTGTAGCTTGGAAGCACCACAAAGAAAATAAATGTTTTAGCGGACGAAATGGGACAAAAATGGATAAAATATGGTACCAATGATACGACAACAGCTAGAATCATGAAATTCGGTGTGTACATCCCTCTAATTGCATAAACACGTAGAATAGAGGGATTTTTCGAAATTCGTACTTTTAAGGGATATAATTGAAAAAGCGGGATAAAAATGGGACCTTCCAAACCGCTGAAGTTGATATCATGAAATTCGGTGTATATATTCGGTGTGTATTCGGTGGTCTGACTATGAAGACTCGAAACAAAAAGGTTTTTTTCCAAATTTGTACATTTGGGCGGAGAATGGGGCGATCTGAGGCGAATGGGGATATCTTTAAAATTTGTACTTTTCTTATCAAAATAATACAGTCACTTTGTCTGCATCTGAAAATGCTTCTCCCTAATGGCGACTGACAATCGCCTAATATTTTCGGAATGTCACTTTCAAAATTACAACATTGTATTTATTTATAGTAGTCGATTTTAAACAGTGCGCATAAGTATACATTATAGTTTGAAATAGTAAACAAATATAGTAATGTGCATAAAAATATCACAATTTGCGTAATATGGTTCGGTACTTCTATGTTGACATCCTTTAATCTGCTGGTAATACTGTGGAATACACTCCGTGTTGGAGGGTATATAAGATTCGGCCCGGCCGAATTTAACGAACAAATTTCAAAACTGAATTTTTACGAATACTTCCCAAAACTAAAAACCCATTTATTTCAATTTTGAGTGTGAGGAAAATGCGAGTAGCAAGCGAGATACAAATAAAAACAGTCCTAATTCTGAGGTGTTTTCACAATGGGTTACTTCTAACATTGTTGATTGACTTGTCAACAGGTTGACAAGCCTCTCGACCATACTTTGTGTAGAAATTTATAAGAGAACTCGAACTTCGGAAGTATAAACGTGGGTCTAAGAGAGCATGATCTACCATATTCGAAAGAAATTCTCATTCATCGTTATAAAGAAACTCTATATTTTAAAGTCATATTTATGTTAGATGTGATATTCTACCGACCGATTGTTAAGCTATTTTCAATTAAATTTCATGTGCACATGAATCCCTTGGCTCATTTAGTTCTTTAGTTCGCAATCTAGCGTGGCAATCTCGACAGACGGGCAATAGATCGTCTTAGAATTTTACCAAGCCCTAAAATATATGTAAAGGGTTTTCCAATTTGACACTTTTTTCGAGAAAATTAAGAAAAACCGTTTCATAAAGGACATCTAAGGATTAAAATGTTGTACAAAAAAATTGCCGGAAAATTTCAGTCCGGGTCACCCAAGACACCAAAGTTGTAAATAAAACTCTTCTCGCTTAAATAGCAAAATTCCACGCCAACTTATGCAACAGAATTACTAGGATTAAAATTCGTCCATTTTTTGGAAGATCGGTCATTTTCGGAAAAAAATGGATATTTCGGTAGAGCACGGTAAATAAAAAAATACAAATTAAATATTTTTGCAAAATTTTCATTTTCGCGGGAAATGTGGCTAAAGTGATTTTGTATTTGAGTTTTAATCCTTAGATGTCCTTTTTGAAAGGATTTTTCTTAATTTTCTCGAAAAAAAGTGTCAAATTGATCCATAAAGAGAGGAGCTAGAGGATTAAGATCTTCCACAAAATAATCCTCACATATATATTCCACTATATAGTTCTGACAATGAGAACTCTCTCAGAGATTAACTTACAACACTTACATGCTCCTTTCAACCAAAAACAAAAAGAAACACAGACCAGCTGGATTATAAGTGTGCCCCGCAAAAATGGTCTACTCAACATGGCCTTTTAGAATTATAGCGTCGCTATTCTGTTCCAATAAAAATGAGTAAATCTGTGGGACAGTGTAATTATTTAGTTAAATTTAAATTAAAAAGGTCCATCATAATATCATTCCATCTTCCTTTTCATTCGTTGAAACCTTTCCACGAAGAAGACCCTTGGAATGGCCACATTCTACCATCTAGTCTGCCACAAACTAAAGCGTGTACAGTGACTAACACAAAATACATAAAAACATGACATGACATTTAGGGTTTGTGATACGGGTATTCCCAAGAAAGTTTTTCAAAATTCCCCTAAAAATGTTCAAATTCTCAGGGAAATGTTAACCAACTTCCTAAAGTTTCAGATGGACACGTCTGTAAACAAACTGGTCCCTAAGTGTGAATAAATTGTAAATTCTCTTGAAGTGCGTTCCAAGTCATGCCCTCTGAGACCGGTTCCAGGTCAAATCCTTTGAGACCGATCCCAGGTCGTGCCCAAGACATATCAGAGGGGGTCAATTCACCCCCTCCAATGACAAACAATGTTAAAAGGGACCGGTCCCCTTCATACATTTGGGTTAGAACTAGGACCTGTCCTTACCCACCAGGCACCAGTCCTGGGACTTGTCCTGAGACAGTTCATTTTCCCGTAGGTTACTTATTTGTCACTGTCTAATATAAAAAACACTATTTCAAAACTTGGGTTTTAAACATTTCTCAAGAATACCCGAGAAGATTTTCATTCCTGATTTCCCGGGAAATGAAAATGTTCTGGAAATCGTAAACCCTATTTGCATTCGAAACAACTTCTTAATAGCGGAAGCAGAATACGAAAAACTTAGGACTTTTTAGAAAGACTTTTTAAAAGATGGGAAGAAGAACGTGGTTGTGATACATGTAGCTCATTCTTCTCAGTTTCCGTCCGGAAGGTCTTTTTAAGAAATGGGAAAAGAAATGTAGCTGCCTTCTCTCCTCATTCTTTGGAAGGCATGTACCAGGCTATCTAAAAGGAAGTTATAATAAAAAATAAATCAATTCTAAGGCCTTCTGTCATGACAGGCCTTTAATCCGAATAGTGCTGTAATTATTTTTTTTCGAATTTTGAGAATTTTTGGTCCACACCAGAAGCTTTGGTGAACGTATTTTGTGTGTCACGCTAGCACCAGCCGGGTAAAATTGCCCAATGTTTAAGTTCTAAATTTTATGACTATTTAAATGCACGAACATTGTTTAAGTTTGTGTGAGAAAAACGAACAAAAATAACAAAAAGTCGAAGCCTGGCTGCTTCAATGCAGCACAAGAGGGAACAGGAGGGTTTATACGGGGTGTTCAGACCAGGGCTCTAAGGTCAAAGCCTTGTTTTCAATTTTGTTATTTTTATTATTTGTAAATATAATCATATTTACTTTAATTGCCACAAGTGTAGGAAAATGTAGTCCATCACATCGTAGCACGCCTTGTAGAGTTGCCCTGGTAAAAGCAAGACTCCGTGTTAATACAGTCGGTAAGCTCTGACTGCAAACTGAATAACGACAACCACGGTTCGTGTAACACACGGTTTTCTGCAGAAGCACTACAAAAAATAATAACAGCGAGACTCCAGAAACAAACGAGAATTCCTATCACGGCAGTCCATTACAAGATTAGATATCGTAATAGCCATCCATTACGTGACATTGAATATTGTAAAAAAAAAAAAAAACAAAAACCGATTCAAGTTAATTTTATGCCCAGCACAAATTGAACACCACCGACACTACTGGCGGACAGCGAGAGACAAGGCCCGGAGTCCTGACAAAGGAGGCCTGATAGAAGGCGTTTCAACTCATGATTTACGCCGCTGCTTATGTAAATGTGAGAATGAAAGCAACTATGCATGTGTGTGCGGTACGCGGTGTGCGTTTGGTTGGACACAAAGCTAGAGAAAGGAGACATTGGACATTCGGCAGACGAGTTTCCGGTTCGCTCCTTCCATCCCTCTCTCTCTCTCAGACTGTGTTATATTGTGCAATGTTGTTGTTTTATTGTTATTATTTCATGAATGGTTGAGGGCGTTTGAACGTTGTTTGAATGAAAACTGTTAGGTGACGCTAGAGTGTTTTGATGTTGTTGCTAGTGTTGGTACATTGCACCATGGTTTCAATGACCACACACCTGGGCAAATTGACTCTTTTTTATTTTCTGTTTTTTTTTTTTTCAATCTTTGTTATCACAGATGAATGAAAAACACTAAAAAAAAGCTGAAAATAAATTCTATTTTCGCAAACCGTTAGAATCTGTTAGTATAGCTGCGAGAGTAATTGAGTGCAGTACAAATTAAATAGTTTAAATAGAAGTTAAAACAACGTCGTGATGGGCAATTATGTTGATGGTAAGTATTTAAATAATTGCATAAAAGAAGTTCGAAGAAAAAAACAATTAGAAATAGGAAAAAATGTGCGCATTTAAACATATCGTTACCTTAAATTCAAAAGGACGTAACTGGCAATTTTTTCAGTATCGTGTTTTCACGTATTGCGATGTATCCCAGGGTTTTCTATTGGAATACAATTTAAATATCCTATATTACCTACATTGCTAAAGTAATGCTTTTGATTAGCAAAAGTGAACAATATCATGTTATAGAAGAACATTATATAATTCTAGAAAGTGAGAAAACCACCAGATTTTTTCAAATTGAAGGTCACACTCGTTACGCATTTATTATTATTATAATTGATTGCTTTTACGCCTAGATATTAGCGCATAGTGCCATAAAGGCATTTTGCAATAATATTCCGATTAACCAGAGCTCAATACCATAAAAATCACAGTTAATGGATATTGAAGGTATATTTAAGCAAAATTATAACATCCGTTCCAGTGGAATCACCCATATTAATTAGTTATTATATGGCAAGTTTTTGTTATAAAAAACTAATAACGATATTGCACTGGAGAAAATTGGGTGAGACCAATTCATAATAGAAATGAAAAATTACGGTTCCTCTTAGGAACCACGGGAAAAATATATATGAATATATATTATTATTAGCGAAAGCATGAAGTTTGATTAAATTTAATAATTCCATTCGGAAAGAAATTATTTTGAATTGAATTAATTTTGCATTGGTGACAATTAATTAGCTCTTTCAGATACCCAGTATTAGTTTATACTTAATCTAGAATCATCTGTAACAAAGTGAACTTCGTCGGCCTCCCGATTTGACTCATTATTACTGTAGAAGTCGCATATTCCGAGCGCATGTAGTACTATATTTGCTGTGGGAAGATCTGTTGTAAAGGGTGTCCCAAGAAGAACGCAATTTTTAAATCTGGCAACATTCGAAGTGTCATTGTTTGACATTTGAACAATTGTTATTGTTTGTTAGTAGAAGGTACGAGGTTAGTAAAAATGAAGCGCTACACGAATGAACAACGCATTCTCATTGTGAAATTGTTTTACCAAAATGGTGAAAGTTTTGCGGCTACAGTTCGCAAATTGCGATCAATTTGGGGTCACAATAATGCTCCAAAAGATTCAACTGTAAAGAGATTAATGGATAAATTTGCCGAAACTGGGTCTGTTAGTGATGTAAAGACAACAACGCACCATCGACCAGGTCGATCGACCGAAAATGTCGCAGCTGTACGTGATGATGTCGCTCAAACTCCATCCACCTCAATTCGACACCGAGCTCAGCAAATTGGTGTCTCCAAATCCACTTTGCAGCGAATTTTGACGAAAGATTTGCCTCTTCATGCATACAAAGTTCAATTGACTCAGGAACTGAAGCCAGGACCATGGACAGCGAAGGGAGTTCGTTAATTGGGTATTGGAGAGACAACATGAAAATGTTGATTTTGCCGATAAAATCATCTTCAGTGACGAGGCCCATTTTCATCTTGATGGCTTCGTCAATAGGCAGAATTGTCGCATTTGGGGTGCGGAAAATCCTCGAGTGATTCACGAGAAGCAAATGCATCCTCAACGTGTCACTGTGTGGTGTGGTTTTTGGGCTGGAGGAATCATTGGACCTTTTTTTATGAAAATGAGGCAGGTCAAGCGCAAACAGTCAATGGTGTTCGGTATCGTGAAATGATAACCAGTTTTTTCTTGCCTAGAATTGAATAAATGAATGTGGAGGGCATGTGGTTCCAACAAGACGGCGCCACATGTCATACAGCCAGAGAAACAATTCAATTGCTGCATCAGTCATTTCCCGGTCGTGTTATTTCGCGTTTTGGAGATCAGAATTGGCCGCCTAGATCGTGCGATTTAACACCATTAGATTTTTTTCTTTGGGGTTTTTTGAAGTCGATGGTTTACGCGAATAAGCCGACGACGACTCAAGCCTTAAAAGACGAAATTGGACGCTGCATTAATGAAATACCGCAGCATTCATGCAAAACGGTCATTGAAAATTTCATTAAAAGATCGCGTGAATGCCAGCAAAGCCGCGGCGGCCATCTGCACGATATATTGTTCCATACATAACCTCATTCTGTCTACTTTACGATATAATAAAGTTTCACGATTTTTTCTTAAATATCTGTGTTTTATTTAAAATTAAAAAATTTCGCTCTTCTTAAAAAATTGCGCTCTTCTTGGGACACCCTTTATAAGTAAATTATGTCCGTCCATGTTTTGATATTGGCCCGACACAAATGTCCCACTCGATTTTGGATTAAATTTTACACATCAGTTGACACTGACTGAAAATTTCGGTTTCCAAAGACCGCGATTAAAAAACAACTCGACGGCCGTTCTCCGGTTCTCGGTCACGGGTTTGACCACTCCAGCATGTTTGAAAAAGTGGTCGAAAATTGGACTTCCAGAATACATCAAATTATAGTCAAATTCGAATAAAGTAAATTTTCAATCTGATATAATATTTTTAAATAGTTACTAATCAACAATATTCAAATGTCAAACTGCTTTCATGTTTGAATGTAATGAAATGAAACAAGTAATAAGGGCGTTAAGTTCGGCCGTGTCGAACCTCATATACCCTCCACCACGGATTGCAACCCATAGAGGCTGTCGATTTTACAGGAAAATGTTACAGTTTTTAAATATAGCATAAAAGCATAAAAATTATTTTATAAATATAAAATATTAATTATTTTAAACCTATATGCATGGTTTATAACGAAGTAATACTTTAAGTCAGTTCAAAAGCAGCAAAAAACCTTAAAATTGAGGGGTTGTATTTCTATCCTATTTTAATTCAACAAGTACAGATTTTGAAAATGCAAGCCATTTGCACGCTATCAGTTTTATCACTTTTCCCATTTTTGCCGGAAAACTAAAAAATTAAAGTACGCATTTCGAAAAATCCCTTTATTTTACGTGTCTTCACAATCAGAGGAATGTATACATCGAATTTGATTATTCTAGGTGCAGCCGTTTGGTTGGAACCATTTTTATCCCTCTATTCCCATTTTATCCCACAACAGTACTAATTTGGAAAAATACATTTATATTATGTATATACTCAATTAGAGCAAAGTCCAAACCAATTTTCGTGTTTCTTTTTTGTCCCATTTCACCCCTTCGAATCGGTCTAGAGGGAAAAAATTAGCCCAGTTACAATCCTAAGCGACCTGCAATCATGCAAGACAAATTTATGGAAAATTTGAACCTATTAGCTCATTTCGGCAGCTAGACGGACATGGCCAGATCGTCTTAGAATTTTACCACGATCCAGAATGTATATACTTTATGAAGTCTGCGATGAATATTTCGAGGTTTACAATCGGAATAAAAAGTGAATATACACCCATCCTTAGGTGGAGGGTATAAAAAGGCAACTGAAATTGAAGTGAAAATAAATATATCAACCTTCAGTTTGGATGAATGGATAAATAGATAAAGAAACAATTAAAACGAATTTAACTCCTCACCCATTGATCTTCTGAATAGTTTATTTGAAAACACAATAATTCCAATTAATGTATGTATGAGAAAACATTTCCATCGGGGGTTATCGTAAAATAGTTCTGGAATGCACAGGGACATTTTTATACCAATTCCATAATTACAAAAAAAAAATCATTCTTTAGAATTTTGTATGAAATTAATTGATTTTTAAGAAATTTTCATTCATCCGTGCATAGGTGTATCTGTCATATTTGGCTGGCAGAAGCCAGTTCTTAAAACCATTTTTACAATTTGTCTAGGAAAAACGTGCAATGCATAACTTCATTAATGTTAACTTTTCTCATTAATTTCGCTATAGATTGTTGTTCACTGTTTGTGAAGCCTTTAAAATGCAGCAGATGCCTGTCAACTCAGCCAGAGTAATCAGATTTGTGAAACCGCAATAAACCGGGGCAGACTGCCCACAAAAGTTACCCAACGCAAAACACTTTTCCCGCAATGACATCCGCTAATAACATCCACGAAATACTGGTCTTTTAAGTTTTCTTTACTTCGTTGTATTAGTTGCTGGCATTTGGTTCACGTAATAGGCGTGTTTCACTCTATTTTCTGTGTTCTCGCTTAATAAAATGGGCACTTCTTTATGCTCTTATTTTCAACTGTCGACTTCGTCAGTGTTGGAAAGTGTAAAATTTTAGAGCCTGTCAATTTGAAGTGCAAGTTTTAAATTGATTTCAATCACATTCACCACACGCTGTGTCAATAAATTGACAGCAAAAAGTGAATTAAAACTAAAGTAGAACAGACATTTAACAACAACAACAGCAGGTGCAACAAAATGTGTGTCGACAACATCTGTATATTGTCTTTAATTTATTATAAATTGTTATGATTTTATATCCTCGATCAGAGGATGCGGGTATACTTAGTCTGTCGTTCCATTTGTGACACCTTGAGACCTCGTAAAGTATAGACCCTGAAAAATAATTGCTGGAATTACATCCATTTACATGCGTGGAAACATATTTAGTTTACATTTAAGAATTTTTATATTTGAATACAATTATTTTTATTACCAAATGCTTGTAGCAAATATAACAAATAAAAAGACGTTAAGTTCGGCCGGCCATCCATTATGTTTCGCGTCCACATTGGAATATACACTACTACTTTCGTGATTCTAGCAACATCCGGTTGCTTGCTACCAGTTTTAATACTTTTTTCATTTTGATCCGAAAATCATCTTTTATGTGAGACTGCGCAGTCAGACGAGTGTAAAATCTGAATTTCATAATTTTAATTACAGCCGTTCGGTTGTTACCAATTAGAGCGTAAAGGTACGAATATCAAAATTATTCTTTATTTTTCGCAGTCCGAGCAATGATCACACCGAGATTCACTATTCTAACTGCAACCGTTTGATCGGTACCATTTTTATCCCTTTTCGCCCCATTTCGGCGTAGAAGTACAAATTTCGAAAAATTCCTTTGTGTTTCGCGTCTACATAGTCGTGATTTCATGATTTCAACTTCCTGATTGGTACCATTTTTGGTACCATTTTTATCCTTCTTTTCCAATTGTATCCCTAAAAAGTACAGATTTTGAAAGATTCTTTTTTTTACGTGTCTACGCAATTAGAGGGATATAAACACCGAATTTCATGTTTGTAGCTGTTGGCGTATCATCAATACCATTTTTATCCCTTTTTGTCCCATTTCAGCCGCTAAATCTTTTATTTACTTTGTGGAATGCAGAATTGGGACCTTCCGAAAAACTATGGTTTACTTTTAGTTCTCAACTAACTTCTGCAATTTCGATTCGATTGATTATGCAATCAATATTTGATCAATATATAAATGTACTTTTGAATATAACAAATTAAATTGTTTGTTTTCAATTTTACTTTCACAGAATGCTAGCTTACCACATAAAACACGGCTAATGTGAGTCATTGCGAATTTCCTATAATAATTACGATTAAAATCAGGAAACCGCAATGACCTTCAACATCTGTGTGAGTGTTTTCCATTACAACCATTAAGTTTCATTTAGAATTTCACAGGAAACACGTTGAGAGGTCTTGATAAAAGTGAATTTATTGAGAAAGGGAATCATACTTAAATTCAAAGAATATGTCTTGAATTGTATGATTTTTATGTCTTTAAATTAGCATCCATAAATTAAGGATTGATGGTGTTGATAAATTCTTTTATTTATAGAAATTTGTTTACAAAAATTAAGTACGTGTGCCGTACGCACAAAGGCAAAAAGACCTCAATTTTAGGTACATATTGTCATTGGCCTTGGATTTAGTCTGGTGACGTCTTTAAATTTAGAAGACTTTTTACACAAGTTTCACGACATATTTACTTGCTTACGTGGACGCATCTTTGCTTGTATTTCATAAAAGAAATGCACCACACAATCAAGGATATTTATATTTAAAAATGTTCACATGAAGTTTGATGATAAACAGGAAAAATAAAATTTCGATTCAATTAAAAAATTCACGAATTCTAAAAGAAAGAAGGCGAAGCCTGGATGACTAAAAATGTCAGTGAAAATATGACTGTATCAAAAATATGAAATATGAAAGTAAAACGAGAGGGACATTTCATATGGGGTCTATATCAAAAAATAGATTACTTTTACTACAAATGTTCCCAGACGAAATATAACACTGTGTGTAATTTTTTAAGTCATGGACGTATACTCATATAAGGACACCACTACGTGATAAAAGAAAAAAAAGACCCGTGTCTCCCAGATTTGCCCACTTTTATCGGCCTACAAATGTGTAATTTTTGCAAAAAAGCGATCATTTGCTCAGGCTCATATCTTGCAAACCGTTTGGAATTTTGATTTACTTTCTAAGGCAAAGTTGTAGCTCTTGTCATAAAGAACAAAAATCAAAAAAACGCCATCTTCAAGGTCAAAATCACAAATGTCGTCGAACAAACCTTATAGGCTGCAGTGTGTATAGGTAGCGTATACATGCTGTTGATTAAGGATAATATCACTCATACGCACAGTAGTCGGAGTGACCATTAACAGAAACAGTCCTGCAAGATATATTTTTCCTACCTAAACGGTATTAAGAATCATTCTTAGGAAGTTCGTATGTTCTAGAAAGTTGTTTATTGAGATCTTAGGTACAATTTTGTAGTTGATTGTTTCCTTGTATTTTGAACGGTTTGATACCTATGGACCTGAACCGGGGAAAAGGTTAAAATATAGATTTTTTAAGTTTTTTTTATATTTTTGGTCTTTCTAACAGAGTAAATCAAAATTCCAAACGGTTTGCAAGATATGAACTTGAGAAAAATTATAACTTTATGCAAAAATGACACCGAGGTCCCAAATCTTTGGGAACCCATAAAAAAATGCATGACTTTTGGCAAAACTGGGAGACACGGGTATTTTTGTGGTCTTTTAACGCGTAGTGGTGCCCGTATATGGTTGTATTTTTTTGTGTTGCACTGTGAAATGGTAGGTGCAAACTATGACCAAGATTGGCTATAATATCTTGGAGAAATATTATATATAGAAAATATATTTGTAATTGCTTTTAATAGAGAACGCTTCAAAATAAATTCAAAACAAAAGTGGAATATCACCAAAAGATTTTACAGATGCAATGCATGTAACACGGACATGTTACATTAGTGTGGCCCAGAAGCACAAAATACGCGAATCTTTTAAAAATATTGCAGACTATGATGGAAATTTCCCTCCGTAGTCTTCATGCTGAAAGCACCTCGGCCATTAGTGTTGATGACCCAAGATTCCTGTGACTTTTATATATATTTATACATACATATATATATTATAGTAGTCTTCCTCAAGACAATTTACAACATATGACCATTTTCACTTTATAGTTTCACATTCAAACTTCCAAAAATCAAAAACTCAAAACATAAATGTTGTATAAAGCCAATGGGTAGGGTGGCCATAACAAACAAATTATTCTACTGTATATTTATTTTATATTTTATGTCGTCAATAGACTTCAGATAGGCCACGACAACAGACAGCCATAATCGATGGAGGGTAATTTTTAATAATTCGTGCCATTACGGCAGTAACGGGACGAGGGGATACAAATAGTACCATCCAAACAACTGCAGCTAAAATATGGAATTCGGTAGACGAGAAAAATAAAGAAATCTTTCGATATTTGTACTTTTTGGGTCAAAATGGGAAAATGACCGCTGAGAGAGACCAAAAATTCGTTGTGATATGATTTTTTGACATTTAAGGGAAAATAGGATAAACCCAACTGCAACATCTAGAATCATTAAATTCGTGGTGTACATTCTTCTTAATCCATACGATAACTTTCGAAAGTAAGGTTTTGTAATAGAGTTTAACCCTGGGTCAAGCCGTTTACGTAGACGGACAAATCAGGGACGAAAATTTGTACAAACCATCCAAAACATTAAACCATCCAAACAATTTTCTACCAAAGGGTGTCAATATCATTTTTTATTTTTGGGTAGGTTATGGTGATTTGTACATTTAGAGTAATTAAATACACATCATCAAATGCCAAAATATAATTGAATCCGAGTAACCTAGTACAAGTCACACTGGTTTGAATTTAACAATGGAATATACATCATTTGTGTGGGAGGTGTCTGAAGGGACGTGTCAATTTCGTTCATCTCCGAACTTAATATGCAATATGTCAAATCGATAGTAGTAAATCGTTTGTTGGGATCGAGCGATAATTGCTACTTGATAATTGTACTTTGATTACAAGAGTAGATGGACAAACAGACAGACATGGCCAAATGCCTGCAAGTTATTCTAAGTCTATCGGTATAATAATCGATGAGTCTATATCGTTTCCTGCACAAAGACATAATAAATGTTTCATTTCTTAGCATATCTACAAAAATATTATTGTATATATTAGAGTAGCTTCTTTTGTGAGGAAGAAAAATACGTTGTCGATGTCCCCGAATAAAATGAAAGATTGGTTTGTCTTATGTGTTCTCCCAAAATGTTTGACTTTTTCATTGTCCCTTTTTGCACAATTTAAAAATAAAAATGCAGTGCAGAAGGGCAGGCATACACACCATAACAATGAATTTAATTAAAAAAAATAAAACAATATTTTTTATGAACTAATGCCCATTTCGATTTTAATTATTTATTCTCTAGATGTAGTTCAATGTGTTTTCATTCAATTGTAAAAAACAAATTCAAGGGGTCTCGCACGAATCGAAAGAAGGAGAAACCGTAAGAGCAGTATTTTCAAAATAAATACATTTTCGCTATTTGCGATATAGATGTATCTATTTGCTATCAAAAAAGTGTGAGTGAATTCGCAAATCCTTAAGAAATTATATTTACGGTAATTTAATAAATATTAAAAAAATATACGAATAATTATTATTATTTGGAAAATACGGTCTTACGGTTTATTGTAAACTAAAACGAATATTCCTTCATAATAGTTATGAAGCGATTTCATAAAGGACTTTTCATTAATTTAGTGCATTTTTTCTTGATATGTACAAAAAATCACAAATAAAACGAAATGTTTCATACAATTTTTTCATAAACATTTCATATTCCATAAAACAAAATTGTTGAATTAGTGAAACTTAGTTTCATAAGATCAAAGAAAGATTTCATTGTATTAAAGGGACAATTCTTACAGATTATGAAATATATCATAACCAATAAAATAAATTTGTTATGAAATGTTTCATAACATACAACTTCGTCTTTAGTGTGTCGGCTTTATTCGGTTGAATGCTAACAATTCTCATTTGTCATCAGACTAAGTATTTACCCTGATTTTGGTCAAAGACATACTCATTGCAGACTCTCGTAATGATGGTGTGTGTTGATTGGTTAGTCAACAAGTCAGACCTTTTTTGCTTTTTGTTTATATTGGAAACTTCAGTATAAATTAATAATATTTATTAATAATTTAATTAATATATTTAAAATAATGAACTTGTATGACAAAAGGTCAAATATTATGAAGTCAATTCTTTCAGTGTATAACTTCCGACTCATGTGAGATCCCCTGATGTTGTTTTTGCTACTTCTAGAGAAATCTATTAGAATCGAAAGAGGCATTAGTATATAAAAAGTTAAATATATTATTTTTTGTAATTTGTATTGTGATGGAAACACATTTATTGAATTAAATTATTTTTTTAAGTTCATGAGAAAACGCATATTCGCACGCCAAAATATCTTAACTATGTCAGAAGTTATGGAGTTTAAATAGCAGTAGCTTCAAATAGGTCCCCGATACGATTTTAGACGAATTTTCCAAATCATAGTCGTTAAATTTGGCTAACAATGCATTTATAAAATTTATATGGAATACTAATTGTTTCAAATTTATCCGTAACACTTTTTTAATAACGCTTTCGAGTTTGGAAAGCCCTCCGACCAATTTTTGTGGCGCAGTGTTGTAACTGAAAACGAAACCACAAAACAAAAGAGCAGTCGTTTGTAATGTAAACAAACTTAAAAATAGAAGAAGGCAATTATTTCAAAAAAAAAAAACTTTAATTATGTTCGTTGTACACATTTGTGTATAACACACACATATTATTGAAACACATCTGATCATTTTGTAAGGCAAAAGTTGGGACCCTTGAACTTTTGTTTGAAATGAAGCGAAAATGCAGTCTCAAAGCAAAATGCCGAAAAAATGTAGCATTTTTTGCCAAAAAAAACACAAATATCGACGCCCGTCCAATATTACGGCAATGCACTTCATGTTTGAGGGTATATGTTATACTTTATATATTTTTACATAACATTACACATAAACGTTTTTTCAACAGCTCGATGACAAATAAGACATAATAAAACTGCCCTGCACGCCTAAATCATTACATTAAGTATTGTCTGAATTCCACATAGAACTCAAAATAGGCCTCAGAATATTATTCATTCACACAAAACACCCTAGTCAGCTCTTTCCGTCAATCAAATTCATTTTCTGAAAATTCTAAAATAGTATTAAGCGAGACAATCCGCTTGTGGCAAATAAAACACGCCAGTTTTCAAGATTTAAACGAAATTCAAAAAAATTATGCACAAACACACATACACGGTTGAATTGGTATTGATTGGATAGGGAAGTTGGGAGCATTGCCACTATCCTCCGAGAATATTAATAATTTGCACTGATGACACACACACACATACACTTATGTATGCATGTCTTTCACTCAACTTTTTGCAGTGATTGGGTTAACAACAATTATTTATTTATGCCATTGGCCGTCGCTGTCGTTGTCGGTACGTTTTGCTTTCTACGGCATATCACCGCCGATTCTTTTAATTTAATTCTTTTAATTTGTTTTCGTTATTAAATACATATGTACATATTTTGAGAAACAGACAATATTAAATACATATTTACACAAAAAAACACAAAACACAGAACACACTCGTAGAGGAGAATATGTCGCATTTGTTATGGTTTTTCTTCTTTTTGTTGTTTCTTTCACAATAATTTCGTTTGATTTATTTATAAATAGCATTTAGCATCTTTTTGGTTGTTGTTTTGTATTTTCATTTCGTGTGAGATTTTCATTATATTTTTGTGGTTGAGCACAATTTATATTTTTTTGTTTACATTTTCATAAACACATAATTTAAATTATATCACAAGATTTTTGTCGTTGAGTTTTCCTTCACTTGAATTAACTAATCGATCTCACTTTGTTTTAAATTGTGCACTGTGCACTGTGCACACATTTCTCAATTATCGATGATTAGGCGGAAACGGAAACGGATATCAAAACAAATGCTTATTGGTAATCCATTTCGAAACGGACAATTGAAATATGCGTGTCTGAGTTTGTTTTGTTTTGGTTTGGTTTAGTTTGTGCAATTTTTAATTGACTTTATCACGTAAATAATCATTTGACTCTGCCTTCTCGTAGGAAAATGTGTACGCGTTAAGAATACTCAATCGCCCGACGGTCCAACTTGCCGACCGTCATTCATCCGCACCATTGAACAAATACTCGAGAATGCGAACTTAGAGCCACATGAGTGACGGCACAACGCACACACTTGAAGAACAGAAAATAATTATTCGCGCGCGCCTTAAAGTGCTTTCGACCCACCGACCACTCGGCGAGGGTCCGGGGGGTGTGCGGTGTGTATGAGTATTTATGTTTGTTGTTAGGAGATTTTTTTCTCGTTTTACCGTTAGATGTGTATTTTTATCCGACCATCATCAACCAACTATCACACTACACTAGGTAACGGTATATGCACCACGTACCGTACTTTGTTTGAGCAACACCGCACACACTCCCACACACACTCTCTCTCTCACACTTTGTTGTGTGGCTGTGTGTGTGTGTTTATCATGCTCTACGAACGCACGTCACTTAAAATCAGCTGGAGTGCTTTCGAAATATTGTTGTGAATTGTGAGAGACTTTCGCTCGAACGGTTGGGGATGTTTTGCCTGTTCGGCTGTTCGATATTTAATTTGATGGAAATCGGTTCAAATATAGATATAGCCACCAAACAAAATATTAATTTTATTATACATCAGATCATGATCAAATTTTCCACATAATGTTAGATTTCAACTAGTAACAACTAACGTTAAAGTTGACTGCATGAGTCCATGCTTTGATATAGCCCCCGATTTACACTACTACTGTTCTAAAATGCACATTTTACATCGGATCTTGATAAAATTTCGCACATCTTATATTTCAACTAGCAACACCTACTATGAAATTCACTGTACACTGTGCACACATTTCTCAATTATCGATGATTAGGCGGAAACGGATATCAAAACGAATGCCTATTGGTAGCCGCCGACCGTTACGGACAATTGAAATATTTGTGTCTGAGTTTGTTTTGCTTTGTGCAATTTTTAATTCACTTTATAACGCAAATAATCTTTTGAATCTGCCTTCTCGTACGAAAATATTTACACGTTAAGAATACAGTGTTGTTAGGTTTTTCTCTTCTCTTTTTCAAGATTCTTAAAAATCAAAGAAAATTTTAAGAAATTGCAACTAAAAATCACAACGTGATTTTTATCGTTCGAAACTTCCGACACAGAGCGTCCGCGACCAACCTCGTTCAATGAAAAAAAATCACTAACATTTGTTGAAAAGCGCGAATTTCACAAAATACTGAAATCTCCAAATAACACTCTCCAAATAACCGACAGCGACGCAAGCAGTAACACGACAGGAGAGCAGAGAGAAAGTGGCAGACACTGAGTGAAGAGTGAATGTAATGTGCAGAGTGTTTCTCGAGGATGACGAGCCATATAAGCAACAACGGATAAATGTTTTTTGGCAACAAGAGTCAAAGAGAATGAAATCCGCAAAGTACAAAATGAATGTTGTGCAAAGCCAATATTGATAAAGAGATATTCGTCTGCATGGGCATATATTATTATAAACATTGTTGCAGAACTACAGACAGACAAAAGAAAATACATCATGGAAATCTGCCATATAAAATATTTTCATTGGAGATTGTGTCCACTGACATAAGGGCTGTGTTTCTTTAAGCCGGAATAACAAGCTGTGATAACAAAAACGCTAATAAAGATTTAATTATTTGCTAAAAATATATTTTTTTCACATTTTTCAAAGAAATATTTTGTGTTGGCTTTTAATAATAACTATAAATAATAATAACTATAAATTTGACTTACACTGGATAATTATCCAGGCTAAGTCCAAAAATTTTAACACAAAATTATTTTTTCAAAATTTGCTTTCTCACACACATTGATTGGCGTTGGCGACAATGTTAAAAAAGAATTTTTTAATTTGAGTGGAATTTTAACATTTTATTTATTTTTTTTGTTATCGCAGCTTAGTTATCCAGTCTTAACGAAAAGCAGTCATAATATTGACGTTGGTTATTGTTGTAACAAATATTTTGTTATTAGAGAGCACTTGTATCAATGCTCAATGATGCAAATTTAAAACCAGTAAGGAAAGGCTAAAGTCGGGCGGGGCCGACTCTATGATACACTCCACTTTCAATCCGAATACAATTCAATTCGGTGAAAAAGTGAAAACGGGAAGGTTTTTTGTATCCTGTAAATGTATGTGTTTGACAAAAAATTTTATATCGGAAAGGACATTTGTATGAGGATATATTGAAAACTGGAACGAAATAGGTGAAATATAAAATGTATAGTTTGGCCATAATCGGTTGAACTTGAATTTGGGCTATATTTAAATCTGAACCGATCTTACCCACTTTCACCATAGTTTTGTTTAGTTAGATTATAAGATGTTGTGCGAAAATTTAAAGAAAATCAAATCGGGAGCGACATTTATATGGGGGCTATATCCAAATCTGAACCGATCTTACCCAATTTCTGCATAGGTGTTTCTAGTAAGATTATAAGATGTTGTGCTAAATTTAAAGAAAATCGAGTACAATATGTGGTTTCTACAGAGGAAAATGTCAAATCGGGAACGACATTTGTATGGGGGCTATATCTAAATCTGAACCGATTTGACCTATTTTCTCCATAGATGTTCTTAGTTCAAAATAAAGATGTGGTTTCTAGAGCGGAAAAAGTCAAATCGGGAGCGAAATTTGTATGGGAGCTATATATAAATCTGAACCGATCTGTCCGATATTTACCATGGGAGTTTCTAGTGGGAATATAAGATGTTTTACCAAATCTGAAGACAATCTGATACATTATGTGGTTTCTAGAGCGGAAAAAGTCAAATCGGGAGAGAAATTTGTATGGGAGCTATATATAAATCTGAACCGATCTGTCCGATATTTACCATGGAAGTTTCTAGTGGAAATATAAGATGTTTTACCAAATCTGAAGACAATCTGATACATTATGTGGTTTCTAGAGCGGAAAAAGTCAAATCGGGAGAGAAATTTGTATGGGAGCTATATATAAATCTGAACCGATCTGACCGATATTCACCTTGGGTGTTTCTAGTGGAAATATAAGATGTTTTACCAAATCTGAAGACAATCTGATACATTATGTGGTCTCTAGAGCGGAAAAAGTCAAATCGGGAGAGAAATTTGTATGGGAGCTATATATAAATCTGAACCGATCTAACACATTTTTACCACAGGTGTTTCTAGTTACAATATATGATGTTTTACCATTTTTAAAGAAAATCTGTTGTAATATGTGGTATCTAGAAAGAAAAGAGTCAAATCGGGAGTGAAATTCGTATGGGGGCTATATCTAAATCTGAACCGATTTTCTTCAAATTAAATAGCGTTCGTCCTTATCCCGGAAAACATCGTTGTGCAAAGTTTCATTTGGTTCTGTCTTCAATTGCGACCTGTATCGTGATTACAAGAATAGATGGACGGACGGACGGACGGACGGACAGACAGACAGACAGACGGACATTGCTAAATCGACTCAGAAAGTGATTCTAAGACGATCGGTATAATTAACAATGGGTCTGTTGGAAGAAGTATGCAGTTTTTTCTTATTGTGTTTTTGTTTTCTTCCCAATCAAAAATACATCGGTCAAAATGGGTTAAGTTTTGTTTCCATGGTTATCTCAATTTTGTTTGATTTGAGTTTTTTTTGTTTAGAGTGAATTTTCAAATGGTCTAGAAGTTTTTCCTTTTATATTCATTCCTGTATAGATACTGAATGTGACAAGTTGTGTGAAAAATAATTTAAATTAAATAAAAAAATAATTTGAATTTGAAACCCGTCTTGATTTTTATTATTTTATCGGGAATAAATAATTGTGAAAATCTAACAGGTTATGGGCCCAGATTACGCCCTATAACCAAGATAAGAAATATGGACAAGGTTAAGAGAAACATCAAGCCATTTGATGGCGAAAAATATTCAATTTGGAAATTTCGAGTAAAATCACTTCTGGCGGAGATTGACGCGTTGAAAGTCGTCGATGGCGAAATTCCTGAAGAAATTACTGAGGACTGGATGAAAAGGGAGAGAAATGCCAAGAGTATTATTATTGAATATTTGGGTGATTCGTTTCTTGGATTTGCGAATGCTGAATGCACTGCGAAACAAATTTTCAAGAACTTGGATGCCATATATGAACGAAAGAGTGTTGCATCGCAATTGGCCATACGGAAGAGATTATTGTCGCTGAAGTTAAAAGGGGATTCTTCATTGTTGAATCATTTTAATGTGTTTGATGATTTTATAACTGAATTGTTGGCTTCAGGAGCGAAAATTGAGGAAATGGATAAGGTGTCTCACTTGCTGCTGACGTTGCCGCCATGCTATGATGGGGTTATAACTGCAATCGAAACGCTGGCTGAAGATAATTTGACATTGGCTTTTGTGAAAACTCGTTTACTGGACCATGAAATCAAGTTAAGGAATGATAGTAAGGACACAAGTTCAAAAGTATTGCAGGCGATAAGAACTAGTCAGTATGCGAATAATAGAACTGTGTCGCATGCATTCAATAATAGAAACAAATTCAAGCCCAAGAAACATTTTAAACATCTAATAAAGTGTCACAACTGTCACAAAATTGGACATATTAAAAAAGATTGCTACGCTTACAAAAGGACTTTGGATACGAAAAAACATGAAAGTTCGGGAACAGCACATGCCGCAGCTCAGCCGGAAAAAGGTTTCGCATTTATGATGAGTCGTGAGGATACAGTTCGCCAAGATGGAAGCGTGCCTTTTTTGCTGGACTCTGGAGCTTCAGACCATATAATAAATAATGAGAATTTATTTTCTGATTATATTGAGCTAAAATCACCAGTCAAGATAGCAGTTGCCAAGTGTGGAGAATACATCTACGCCACAAAAAGAGGCATAGTGGCACTATGTAGCAGTGATCGATATCAGATAACACTGGAGAATGTTTTGTTTTGCCAGGACGTTCCACAGAATTTGCTCTCTATAAAAAAAGATGCAAGATGCTGGAATGACTATTGAATTCAATAATGAAGGTGTCAAAGTTAGTAAAGATGGCCAAGTAATCATTGTTGGTAAGTGTGAGAGAAATGTACCTATTATATACTTTGACTTGTGTGAAAATCTATGCGTGGCAAGTGTTGTTAAGTGTAATAGTTATCGATTGTGGCATGAAAGGTTGGGACACATTAGTAAAGGGAAGTTTTTAGAGATTAAGGGCAAGGATATGTTCAGTGATACTTACTTCTTGGATGATGTGCGACCGGATGATGGATTGTGTGAGGCTTGTATAAATGGGAAACAGGCTAGGCTGAGTTTTAACAAAGTTAAGAATAAGGAACATATAAAGAGGCCTTTATTTGTGGTTCATTCGGATGTTTGTGGTCCGATAACTCCATCCACGGTTGATGATAAAAATTATTATGTGATATTTGTTGATCAGTTTACTCACTATTGTGTGACTTATTTGGTAGCCTATAAATCAGATGTATTTTCGGTTTTTAAGGACTTTGTTGCTAAGAGTGAGGCTCACTTTGACCTAAAAGTTGTCAATTTGTATATTGATAATGGAAGAGAGTATTTGTCAAATGAGATGCGTGAGTACTGCGTTTCTAAAGGCATTAGTTATCACCTGACAGTTCCTTATACCCCACAATTGAACGGCGTGTCCGAACGAATGATAAGAACCATAACGGAGAAGGCTCGTGCAATGGTGAGCGGTGCCAAAATGGAAAAAGCCTTTTGGGGCGAGGCTGTTCTAACAGCAACATATTTGATTAACAGAACTCCGAGTAAAGCGTTGAAGGATGGCTTGAAGACACCGTTTGAGATGTGGCACGGTAGAAAACCTACTTTGAGATTTTTGAAGGTATTCGGCTCGACAGTATATGTACATGATAAAGTAAGGAAAAGGAAATTTGATGAGAAATCATGGAAGGCGATACTTGTTGGATATGAGCCGAATGGTTATAAATTGTGGGATGTGGAGTCTGCGAGATTCGTAATAGCACGAGATGTTGTTGTTGATGAGATAAATATGCAGCATTCTAGAGCTGTGAGAAGACCAGAGAGGCACAGTTCTGGTAGTGTGGTTGAATTCCCGAATGACAGTACGAAAAAAGTGCCAAATGTTTTCCCGAATGAGAGTAGGGACGTTGATTTCCGGAATGATAGTACGGAAACAGTGCAAAATGTTTTCCCGAATGAAAGTAGGGATGTTGGATTCCGGAATGATAGTACGGAAACAGTGCAAAAAGTTTTCCCGAATGAAAGTAGGGATGTTGGATTCCGGAATGATAGTACGGAAACAGCGCGAAACTTTTTCCCGAATGAGAGTAAGGATGTTGGATCTGCCGATTCGAGATCAGAGAAAATGCCTGGTATTAGTGGTACAGATGAATGCCAAAGTAAATTATCAGATACAGGTTTAGGTTGTCAGAGGACACTGCCAGAGGTCAGAAGAAGTGAGCGATTGAAGGAAAAACCACATATATCCTATAAAGAGAATGATTCGTCTTTGAATAGTTGCATTTTAGCAGCTACAGCTTTTATTGATGATGTGCCGAAATCGTATGAAGAGCTTGAATACAGGGATGACAAACCATATTGGAATAGAGCTGTTAAAGAGGAGCTAGATTCTCATTTTTCGAATGGGACTTGGACCGTTGTGTCGATGCCGGAAAATAAGAATGTGGTGGATTGTAAGTGGGTTTTTACGCTGAAACATGATGAGCTTGGTAATCCAGTTAGATATAAAGCTAGACTTGTTGCAAGGGGTTTTACCCAGGAGTATTTGGTGGATTATGACGAAACGTTTGCTCCAGTGGCAAGGGTATCTAGTTTCCGGATTTTGATGTCTTTTTCCAACCAATTTAATCTGAAGGTTCACCATATGGATGTGAAGACTGCCTTCTTGAATGGTGTGTTGAAGGAGGAGATTTACATGAAGGTTCCTCAGGGTTTGGTTTGTAATGAAGGCGAAGTTTGCAGGCTGAATAAGGCAATATATGGTCTTAAGCAAGCTGCAAGGTGTTGGTTTGAGGTTTTTGAGCAGGTATTGAAAAATATTGGTTTCGTGAACTCGCCTGTGGATCGTTGCATTTATTTTCTGGGTAAAGGCAATACTCTTGAGAATTTGTATGTGTTGCTGTACGTAGACGATTTAGTAATAGCTACAGCAAATGATGAGACGTTGACGAAATTTAAAGAATATTTGATGAGTAGGTTTAGAATGACAGACTTGTTTGAGATTAGATTTTTTATTGGAATTAGAATTGAGAGACAAGGTGGTAAAATGAGTCTGAGTCAATCGGCTTACATTAAGAATGTTTTGAAAAAGTTTGGAATGGATGACTGTAAGCCAGTTGGAAGTCCGCTTCCGGGTAGGCTTGATTATGATGCACTGAATTCTGATGAAAAGAATGATGCGCCTTGTCGCAGTTTGATTGGTTGTTTGATGTATCTCATGCTGTGTACGCGACCTGATTTGAGTACCTCAGTCAGTATTTTGAGCCGGTATAGCGGCAAGTGTAATAAAGAATTGTGGCAATGACTTAAAAGAGTTCTTAGATATCTGAAAGGAACTATGGATTTGAAATTGGTTTATATAAGGAACTTGGATTGTAAAGGTATATTTACAGGATTTGTTGACTCTGGTTGGGGTGGTAGTGGAACTGATAGGAAGAGCACTACTGGTTATTTGTTTATGATGTTTGGGTCGAGCTTGGTTTGCTGGAATACAAGAAAGCAGAATTCTGTAGCAGCGTCTTCTACTGAGGCAGAATATATGGCACTGTTTGAGGCTGTCAGGGAGGCGTTGTGGTTAAAGTCAGTGATGAATAGTGTTGGGGTTATGGTTGAAGACCCAATTTTGATATATGAAGATAATCAAGGCTGCATTAGTATAGCAAATAATCCCACATGTCACAAGAGATCTAAGCACATTGATATTAAGTACCATTTTTCTAGAGAGCAGGTAGAAAATAAACTAATCAAAACTGAGTATATCCCTACAGATAACCAGCTGGCTGACTTGCTGACGAAACCTTTGCCCACTGCTCGGTTTCTGGGTTTGAGAGGTCAAATTGGATTGGAGTAATTTTGAATTATATATATTATAATTGTTAATATTTTTTTTGTTTGCTGGTCTGATTAGGTTTTTCTGGGTTTTTCCTAATCCTTGCAACAAATGTTGGGCCACTTAATTGTAACTCCCAGATTTCACAACTTGTCATATACAGTAGTTATAATGAATGTAATTGTAATGATCGATATATTTTTGAGGGGGTGTGTTGGAAGAAGTATGCAGTTTTTTCTTATTGTGTTTTTGTTTTCTTCCCAATCAAAAATACATCGGTCAAAATGGGTTAAGTTTTGTTTCCATGGTTAACTCAATTTTGTTTGATTTGAGTTTTTTTGTTTAGAGTGAATTTTCAAATGGTCTAGAAGTTTTTCCTTTTATATTCATTCCTGTGTAGATACTGAATGTGACAAGTTGTGTGAAAATAATTTAAATTAAATATAAAAAATAATTTGAATTTGAAACCCGTCTTGATTTTTATTATTTTATCGGGAATAAATAATTGTGAAAATCTAACAGGGTCTATCTCGTTTCCTTTTGGGTGTTACAAACAAATGCACAAAGACATAATACTCTCGTGGAGTGTATAAAAATGGCCTTGAAAATAAAAAAGTGAATTAAACATGAATGCAACTTTGCAGTCCGTATGATCACCATTGTTACCAAGCAACGCTCCGGACTCCTTAATTTAATTATATTTTTGTTTACTTTTACTTATCGAGCTTTCTGGAGAAATGCGGCTTCAAAGTACATGTTATCGACGTTCCCGTCTAAAATGAGAGATTGGTTTTCTACATACAAGACAAGAAATCTCATTCTTTGTCTGTTATTACCGGCGCACCGTTGGACAATAACAGCGAATGTTGCTGTTAAAGCCATGTTAGCATTTTACAGCAACATATTAAAATTTGAAAAACAATGGATACACACACAAATATACACGAAAATGAAATGCATATATGTGTTTGTACGCTAAATATTTGAAATATATTTGAATTATAAAATAACGACAAACAATTGTGCTTTGCAGACGCAAATGTTATTGCTGTTCGGTGGCTTAGCTCGGCCTCTCTACAAGTTAACAGACAAAGAGCGAAATTTCTTGTCTTGTATGTAGAAGGTCTTTGTTTGTTTTATGCGTTCTCCCGAATCGCTTAATGTATGCAATTTACTCGCTTAACAAGAAAGTAGCTTTCAACTGCCAGACTTTTCCTGTTGATCCATTTAAGAAAAACCAATGGCTAACGATGGTGCCACCTTATCAAGTCTCTTAATTTTAACCTAGAAACTCTAATCGAATAGGCCTAATATTTCGCTTTTTGTCCGTTCGTGAGCTGAACACGTTCTAAATAACCTCTATAAACAAATTTGATTTGTGACAAATTTGATTCAGTTTACAGCTCATGTTATTGATGAATTTGTTCATGGTAATCAGACTGATATCATCTATACAGATTTTAGTAAGGGCATTTTATAAAGGGAACCTTGAACTTTTGCTGCATAAATTAGATCCAATTGGTTTTAGCTCTAACTTTTTGAAGTGATTATCTTCGTACCTTTCGAATCGCTCCCAGATTGTCAAATTCGGTAATTCTTATTCTAGAACAATTCTGATTCCATCAGCGGTTCCTCAAGGTAGTCATCTAGGGCCGTTTCTATTCTTATTATTCATAATGACCTTCCAGGGCCTATTATTAACTCTAGACTTCTAATGTGTGCAGATGATGTGAAAATATTTTCCAAAATTTGTCAGACATAATATTAGAGGAGCTGAGTTAGAGTTAGAGTTAGTTGACTGAATTTCCACAATCATATTATAACTATGGTTAACAAGGCATATGGTGTTATTGACTTCATTAAACGATGGGCTAAGGAGATGTCGGATTCCTAGGAGCTTTTTACATCGCTTTTCAAGTCTATTCTGGAATATGTTTCCGTAGTGTGGGTATCTATATTGACAGAATTGAGGCAGTTCACACACAATTTTTGATATTTTCATTAAGACACATTGGAATAGTGATTTTGTTCTTCCCCTTATACTAGTAGATTGAAGTTGATCGACTTGCAATTTTCAATTTTTCGAATTCAATTTTTTACGGCACAATTGGGCACAAACCTAGCACAACTTGTGTTTTTTCGAAATTCGAAAATGGGACAATGCAATCTTCATGAAAATGTGTATAAACATTTTGAGAAATGTTCCTTCATCAACAAACAACATGTTTCTGTGATAACGTGACACAATTTGTGTCGATACAGTTATGGCGCCAATTTGACTCGGCCATCAATATCTATGAACATACATATGTACATATGTTGAGTGCAGTCGTATCATTGATTCCATTGAAACAAACAAACTGTAGTATTAAAAATAATAACACACAAATACGCGCATGACGTATTAGTCATTCTATTCCAAATCAAATCGTTTGTGATCCACGACAAAGAACAACGGCAACATTTGGCATTGGATGGGCGGGTTGTCTTTCTTGGCATCTGCTCGTAAAACGAATTTCAAAATGGAATTGTCTCGGGGTATCTAGGATATCATACTTTTTATTACACAACATAAAACATTTACAGCATTTACATGGATGGCATGGTTTATAAAATTAGGAATAATGAGTTAATTCGATATTATTATCGGTATTTAACCCCACCCGTACATTTAATTGATTCCCTTGGCTGGATGCAATGGAGGCGTCTACAGATCGGAATCACTTGTTGTACGATGAACTAAAATATTAAAAAAATAATTTTATAAATAAATATGATTTTAATCAGTTTAAACCATGCTTATAAGGCCATATGTTTATACCATATATGTCGAAGTATTATTTCAAGTCAATTTAAAAAGTAAATATAAGGTAGCAATCTTCAAAAAAGCTTAAATACCATAAATATTGGGGGATAGTGGGTGCGTTTTCGGCTACAGCCGTTTGGTTGGCTCCTATTTCCGAAAAATCTATTTTCGAGGTAAAAATTTTTCCCTCTATACCGATTTCGCCCAGTTGCAATCCCAACCGATCTACGACTATAAGACGCATATATGGAAAATTTGGACGTCTTAGCTCCTTACTCCTTTCAACAGACGGACATGGCTAGATCGTCTTAGAATTTTATGGCGATCAAGAATATATATACTTTATATGGTCTTAGGTCTATATTTCAAGGTGTTACAAACGGAATAACAAAGTTGGTATACCCCCATACTGGAAATGTAGGGTATAAAAAAGAGGTCAATGTCCCACTTCAGACGGTTGCAGAGGTAATATTTATTTCTGTGTCCACTCTACCACTATCCATTGGGCGAAGAGAGTTTGCGTCCCGGAATTTTTCCCGCGGAGTTTCGCATATTTTTATTTCTCGTATCCTGGGTAATTTCTACAGAATCCCGCGTCAATTCAACCGTATTTCTTCTCATATTTTTCGTCATATTGTAAAAAGTAAGAAAATAATTTAGCAAACTATATGTCTGTTTTAATTAAAATATTTTTTTATAAATTCACTTTCACTTTTATTAAAACAAATTTACAAAAAGATAGTTTTATATTGAAAAATTCGGACTTAGCCTCCATAACCATAAATTCCATTTGTACCGAATAGTTATCCTGGCTAAGTCGAAAGAAGTATCACGTAACACACACTATTATATTATTATTGGCTGTTTTTCTGGATAACTAAGCTGTGATAACAAAAATCGAAATAAAATGTTAAAATTTCACTCAAAATAAAAAAAAATATTTTTTAAAATTGTCGCCAAAAGCAATATCAATGTGTGTGTGAAGACAAATTTTGAAAAAATAATTTTGTGTTAAAAATTTTTGACTTAGCCTGGATAATTATCCAGTGTAAGTCAAAATGATGGATATCGAGGCTAAGTCTAATAAAGTCGACGCAAAATATTTTTCTGAAAATTTCTTTTGATACATATATTACAATATAAATATTTGGCGAAAATGTGAAAAAATTATTTTTTATGTTGAGCAAAAAATTAAATTTTTATTAACGTTTTCGTTATCACAGCTTGTTATCCCGGTTTAAAGAAATACTGCCCTAATATTTATGATTTTGTCTTATCCTCAGTGAAAATTTTCATTAAAAAGTTGCCAAAGAAACATTTCATAAAATGTATGAAACATGTTTCATAAAGCACAAATCAATGAATCAATAGAATTTATGAAACATTTCTTAGATACATTTCTTAGTACTTCATTCGAAGAACTTTTCTCATAAAAATACATTATTTGTATACCCTCCACCTCCATGATGGGGGTATATTCACTTTGTCATTCCGTTTGTAACACCTTGAAATATTCATCGGAGACCGCATAAAGTATATATATTCTGGGTCGTGGTAAAATTCTAAGACGACATAGCCATGCCCGTCTGTCTGTCTGTTGAAAGCACGATAGCGGCCGAACGAAATGAGCTAGGAGGTTCAAATTTTTCCTAAATGTGCCTTATGGTTGTAGATCGGTTGGGATTGAAAGTGGACGAAATCGGCCCAGAGGGAAAAATTTTTCCCTCACAAGGACTGAAAATACCCCTAATATTTAGAGCATTTCAGCATGTTTTTTGAACATATTAGCTTGTATTTATAGCATAAAAGGGCACCATAGAGTGATTTTTATTTGTAGGAGGCGAAATGGGACAAAAAGGATAAAAATGGTACCTATCAAACGACAACAGATAGAAACACGAAATTTGGCGTATACATTCCTCTAATAGAGTAGATACATAATATACAAGTATTTTTTCTAAATTCGTACTTTTAAAGGGTTAAATGTACCACCTAGAATAATGAACTTCGATATATACATTCCTCTGATTGCGTAGACACGTAAAATAAAAGAACTTTCCAAAATTCGTACTTTTTGGGGTTCAAATGGAACAAGGAGAAAAAAATAGTACCTACCAAATGACAGCAGCAAGAACCATGAAATTCGGAGTATACGTTCCTCTGACTGCGCAGACACGAAAAATAAAACGTTTTTTCCAAATTCGTAGTTTCAAGGGATACAATGGCTACAGGGGATAAAAATAGTACCAACTAAACGAATACTGCTAGAATGCTGAAATTCAGTGTGTACATCCCTCTAATTGTGTAGATACGTAAAATAAAGAGATTTTAGATAGTCGTACTCTTGAGGGGGCAAAATTGGAAAAAGGGGATAAAAATGGTACCAACAAATTGGCCGCTGATAGAATCATGGAATTCGATGTATACATTCCTCTGACTGCATAGCCACGTAAAATATTTTGTTTTCCAAATTCGTACTTTATTTTGTTGCATTTACGACAAAAAATGGTAGAATCATGAAGTTGTCTTATACTGCGTACGTGAGAGATAAGGTATTTTCAAAATTTATGCTGGAAATACAACCAACCAAACGACTGTAGCTGAAAATACACTCTATATCCCCCAATATTTAGGGTATTTATGATTGCTCCCTTATATTTACTTTATGAATTGAAGATTATATCAATTATATATAGTATACAAATATTGATAGCCTTGGCTTATTAATTAAATTTCTTATTTTCATACAGTTAAAATTTGTTGCGGACATTCCTTATAAAAGTTTTAGCGGGCGAAATGGGACAAAAAGGGATAAAATATGGTACCAATGATACGACAACAGCTAGAATCATGAAAATCGGTGTGTATATCCCTCTAATTGCATAGACACGTAAAATAGAGGGATTTTTCGAAATTCGTACTTTTAAAGGATATATAATTCGTACTTTAATAGGATAAAAATGAGACCTACCAAACCGCTGAAGTTGAAATCATGAAATTCGTTCTGACTATGAATACGCGAAAAAGGGTTTTTTCGAAATTTGTACATTTGGGCGGAGAATGGGGCGAATGGGGATATCTTTAAAATTTATACTTTTCTTATCACTTTGTCTGTATCTGAAAATGCTTCTTTCTAATGGCGACTGACAATCGCCTAATATTTAGGCATGTTCACTTTCACAATTTCAGCATTTTATTTATATATAGTAGTCGATTTTAAACAGTGCGCATAAGTATACATTATAGTTTGAAATAGTAAACAAATATAGTAATGTGCATAAAAATATCACAATTTTCGTAATATGGTACTGCGCTTCTATGTAAAGTCGACATCCTTTAATCTGCTGGTAATACTGTGGAATGCACTCCGTGGTGGAGGGTATATAAGATTCGGCCCGGCCGAACTTAACGCCTTCTTACTTGTTCATAATATGATAATGAAAATTTACATAGATTTTATGAAGAAACTTCATTAATTTTATGATAGTAATAATTTATACTGAAGTTTCCAATATAAACAAAAATCAATCAACACACAGAGAGTCTTTGGGATGCGAGAGTCTTTGCAATAATATGTCTTTCACCTAAATCAGGGTTCATACTTATGTCAGAGTTAACAGAGTACAATTGAGAATTGCTAGCATTCAACGAATAAAGTCGACACACTAAAAGTGTAGTTGTAAGTTATGAAACATTTCATAAAAACTATGAAATCCTGCATTATATTTATGACGACATTTCATGAAAAATATTTTATTGGTTATGACATATTTCATAATATTTAAGAATTGTTTCTTTAATACTATGAAATCTTTCTTTGATCTTATGAAACTATTTTTCACTAATTTAACAATTTTGTTTTATGAAATATGAAACGTTTATAAAAAAATTGTATGAAACATTTCATGTTATTTATGCATGTTTCATACATATTAAGAAAAAAATGCACTTTATGAAAAACCTTTTATGAAATCGCTTCATAAATATTATCAGTGTAGCTAGGAATAAATAAATCTGAAACTGACTATGAATATGAATCTGAATGAGAATGGAATAACATAATCATCAATCGTTGGACTTAAAGGTCTCGTTTTCAAACCCTAAAGATATCCGTGGTTCCGATTCACTTTTGATACTGTTGTCCGCCGACAAACAATTTCAATCTGGGAAATACATTTGGAAAAGTAAAACGTTCTTTACAGACAAATATGCTGGTGATCTCGGAGGTAACAAAAAGTTGCGAAAAGAAACCCATATGTGTATGTGACTAAAATTTGTACCCACAATCTGTAGAGTGACTTTTAGTCGGTCCAACAAAAAAAAAACAGATTGATCGAAGAGGGATAAGAAGGAAGACCCGTATACTGTATACTGCAACCAACACAACATGTATCACACTGAATATGGCTACAATTGTATCCGCATCTTCTTCCGGTGTCTTTGGGTTTGTATGGGTATGTGGGACTGTTCAATTGCGACAATTGTCATTTCAACACATGATGCCATTTAGGGAATTCTTTTCAAGACCATTGACTAGAATTTGATTCAACCTCCGGAATGACATCATGTGGCGCCACACTGCAGTTTGTTCTCGTCTCGGTTGAAAGTTTAATGTCACCGTATATCAAAGTGAATCATAGCAGTATTATCTTATATTTTATGTTATACACACACACACACACACGGAGAAAATTCTTTGCAATTTGATACAACGTCTATGTAGATATGTAAATAGCTTCATACTCGTCTTTAGAGGACAACAATAAATACAAATTACATTAAATTCATAATTGTAAAAATGTTCAATATTATTTTAATTAATGGCATGTCTGAAAGTAGACCCATCTGTCTCTCTGCCACCGCCCACTAATGAAATTCTGCCAGAAAACAGAAACAGAAAAATAGATCGGTAACATAATTTCCATAACAAGGACTGAAAATTTGGGTTCCATTTTCCGATAACGATTAAACGTTCAAAAATTGGTCAGATCTGGAATCACTTGTGCTCAGTTTAATTTGCTCAGTACCATTTGCGCTATACGTTCGGCCAATGGGCATGTAACCCCAAAATTTTCTGGAAGTGGACTGTAATGTAATGGTTGGACAAGCGAAGTCATTATGCGGTGGAAAGGAGGCGCCATACTTAACCAACGATATATATATACTAGCTGAACCCCGCCCGCTTCGCCAGGCAAAATACAAATGGTAAAATTAAAATCAGGTTTCATATTGATCTTATCATATTGATATTATCGTGGTTTGTAATATATAGGTTCCAACTTTCAGCCTTCTAGTTAAAAAACACTTTTTCCACATTTTCCCCGTGGTCAGTAATATATATTGATCTTATCATATTGATATTATCGTGGTTTGTAATATATACGTTCCAATTTTCAGCCTTCTAGCTTAAAAATACTTCTAGCCAATTCCAATTTTCAGCCTACTACCTCTCAAAAACACTTTTGCCACGCCCACTCCGCCCACAAAGCGAAAATCCAAATTTCGCATCATAATTATCATTCTCGTGGTCAGTAATATATATGTACCAATTTTCAGCCTTCTAGCTCTCCAAAACACTTTTGCCACGCCCACTCCGCCCACAAAATGAAAATCCAAATTTCGGCATCATATTTATCATTCTCGTGGTCAGTAATATATACGTTCCAATTTTCAGCCTTCTAGCTCTCAAAAACACTATTGCCACGCCCCCTCCGCCCACAGAGCAAATTTTTAAAAATTCTATAGCCTATAGTTCCTTCCAGACCTACATCTATCTGCACTGAAAATTTCAACAACATCGGAAAAAAAACTGTCGTAACACGCTGTGTGGTAAAAATAAGACATTTTGAAATTTTGATTTTTTGACGTTTTTTTTGACTTTTTCGGTTTGGCCAATCTCGAGTAAATGAAAAAAGAAAATTGAAAAAAATCGAAAATAAACCTGTCGAAACACGCTGTGTGGTAAAAATCAGACATTTTCAAATTTTGATATTTTGAAGTTCTTTTTTTATTTTTTTTAAACCCGTGCTGAGAAAATACCTTTCCAACAAAGTACAAATCATCAAAATCGGTTTGGCCAATCGCGAGTTATGGGATTACATCGCTTCGGACACTTTCTTTTATATATATAGATATGGTGTGTATTTGTAATACAAACAGTATGAAAATATAAACGAGGTATCGATTTTCTCCGTGTACAGTCGCCATGGTACTTTCACTATACATCTGTCTTACAACAATAAAATAGATACATAAATACATGCATACATACACACTACAAACTTCTATTATACCAACTGTATGCTTAAACCGTCCTCTAGGGTATTATGTCTTTGTGCATTTGTTTGTAACACCCAAAACAGGAAGCGAGATACGCAGAATCACATTCTGAGTATATGCGTCCGTCTGAAAAATCTGTTCAGATTTAGATGTCACTCCAAATTTGACTGTTTCTGCTCTAGTGCACATTCCGCAATATTTCACCTATGGTTAAAGTGGATAAATATTCAATGTTTTCATATAACCCCATACAAATGTTCCCTTGGAAGTTTTGTTAAGAACAGCTATGTATTGGAACTGAGATTGGAGTGTATCGTGTAGTCGACTCCGACCAACTTCAGCCTTTCCTTACTTGTTTCGCTTTTGATTGTGAGGAAAATGTCGACTTGTGTGTGGACACAAATGTTGTTCACATGAATACGGCTAATTGTTATCCTCATGGATACATATTCACAAATTTGCATACAAAATTGTCTAAATTTCCAGTTCAAAAATCTTCTTGTACCCTGCAGTACAATCAATTACTTTTAATTACAAATAAATCAGCAACCATTACATGGCATGGGTTGAGCGGAATTAATATTGTTCACTTGGAAACTTGCAATACTAGACCATAGAAACATCAGTAAATGTATGCATTGTCAAAAAGGTGGGATGATAGATATAAGAGTGGTAAATTGGCGACACTTTGCATAAACTGGGATACTTAACCCTTAATATGCTGAACAACTGAACAACTTCTGTTCAACTACTTTTTTTCATAGTTTTTTTGGTTGGTTACTTGTGGACGCACTAGGATATTAAACCTGTGAATATTGTAGCAAACTGGAGTTTGTTTCATAACAGTCTCCATAAATATTATTTCTAGTTTTAAGCAACTAAGAATGTTGTTATTATAAATCTATATATATAACAGAGTTGCGTTACCAAACGACTGAAGCCAGGGTCATGAAATTTTCAGGGAAGTTCCCAAATATGACGTCGACTAAGAAAGGGTTTTACGAAATTCGTAGTTTTAGAGGTTAAAATGGGACAAAAGGGATAAACATCGAACCTTCGTCCTGACTAAACGGCAGTAGCTTTTCTGAAATTCGGTGTGTTCCTTGCAATGACCATGCAGACGAGCTACAAATAGGGATTTTTCGAAATTTGTACTTTTAAGGGAGGAAAGAGACAAAAAGGGATAAAAATGGTACCAATTTAAGTATTGCACCTATATTCGTGAAAATCGGTATGTATATTTCTCTGACAACGTAGACTTGCAATATAAATGGATTTTTCGAAATTTGTACTTTTAAGGGGTGAGCGGGACAAAAAGGGATAAAGTATTACAGCTAGAGCTGTGACATTTAATAAGTAATTTTCTCTGACCACGTAGAAGCGCAGTCAAATTGGATATGTCGAAATGTGTATTTTAAAGGTGCGCGCGGTACAAAAAGGGAAAAGATAGTATACAACCTTTTAATTACTATCCAAAAACTGAGAGGAATAACACTAATAACAAATAACTGACATTTTCGCGTGCGAATCATTTTCGCCAACTTGCCTCTAAAATGCCAGTTGGCGCTGAGGCGAATTAATCCTGGTTTAATAATAATAACAAGTAAGGAAAGGCTAAAGTCGGATACAATCCACTTTCAATCCGAATACAATTCAATTCGTTAAAAAAGTGAAAACGGGAAAATTTTTTGCATGTTTCCTAATCACAGGCTAATATGGCCTGGTCTAATTTCTGAAATCGAGAAGAATATTTGATGGAATTGAGTGACTAACACACACAATAAGTTCTTTCAGTTATGCTCAATTTGAAGAAATTCGGTGAAAATACGCGTTTTCTGTGGCGGAAAAAGGTAAGATGTTTAGCCAATTTTGAAGAAAATATGTGGATTCTAAAGCGGAAAATTTCAAATCGGGAGTGAAATTCGTATTACAAGAATAGATGGACAGACAGACAGACATTGCTAAATCGATTCAAAAAGTGATTCTAAGTCGATCGGTATAATTAACAATGGGTCTATCTCCCTTCCTTTTGGGTGTTACAAACAAATGCACAAAGACATAATACTCTCGTGGAGTGTATAAAAAAGTAGTTTATTGGTGTTCAAAGTTTCTATTGAAGTATGGACAACAGTATATAAGTAATTTCATATGGATTGTGTTCTATATATAAGTTCGATTCTGTTAGTAATTGATGTTCTCTGTAATGCGTTTGATTTGTTTATTTGATTCCCAAGAAAGTTGAAGGATTTTTTATATCGAGGGTTATAGTCAAAAGTTGCTATGAAAAAACACAATTTTTTAGGAGAGCGAAAAAACTGATTTTTCTCCTTAATTGAAAGATTATTTATTAATTATTCTTCTATAGTTTAATCTAAAGACGATTACTTATTGCCACGATCAAAAAGTATTAAAAATTTCCTTTTATTTATGGTTCATATCCACATTTGCAGGTTTCAAAATTGAGTACTATGAATGTTGAAATACGATTTATTGTAAATTCGTTAACGATTTGAACGACGTTTATTGAAGAAATGTTGGCAATGTTGTGTAGAAAACGCATTTTCTGGGATGTACATACCGAATTTAAAGATTCCAGCTCCATTTGTTACTTTGGTATCATTGGAATAAGGGTTGAACTTTTTCCAAATTTGGATAAAAAATGGATACTGCGGTAGGTCACGATAAACAAAAAAATACAAATTGAATATTTTTGGAAATTTTTCATTTGGCTAAATTGACATTTTTGTATTATGATTTTCTCGCGATCAAGCATAAGGAACCGACTGAATTGTTGTTTGTGTATTAAGAACCAATGTCGCTTGTCAGTCGAGAAAATCGCTACAATTTTGAAAAAAAAATCCAAAATTCACTGATAATATTTTAAGAATCAGATACACTGCTACAAACTATAGAAGAAGCAACCAAGATGTCGAGCTCCCAAGAAGACCGTCTGCTGAACGAATAAAAAACATCTATCATTCAGAAAATTTGCACATGTCGACATGCGAACCACGTCTCCAGATATCCCCGAAATATCACTCACAGTTTCAACTTTGAGGCCTGACAAACCTCCTGGGTCATTTGACGCTGTGATACATGGAACGCGCCTACAAAAGAAAATCATTAACCGCTGTTTAATCCAATCCAACCAATTCACCCAGATATTCGGCATGGTAAATGCAAGTGGAATGGGCACACATTGAGAAAGCCTTATAACGACATCCACCGAACAGTCCTTGACCGGAATCCTGGAGAAAACTCGAAAGGGCAGAATCAGCCCGCACTTGGGGAGAAATATAATATTTAGCAATAGATAGAAAAAATTGGAATTTATTTGTCACGACCCTAAGTTCCAAATAGGAACTACGGTAAAATATATTCACACATATATCATTCAGAACAACCTCCATTGCAGCGAATCGGCAAAATTAGCTCTGATGGAGCAAGTAAATAAAGGTAGCACTGTAGTGGTACAGGAGTCTTCCACTAGAAATAACAATGTTCTTGAACTAAACAATATAAATTACCAACTCTTCTATGCTAATACAGGTGCCAGACCCAGAACCAATATTCTGTACCACTGAGAAGCCCTGGATGACGGGGAAAAACAAAATATCGGTAAAGAGCATGGTCCTAGCAATAAATTTCTGCTGGGGAGGGCTATACCGCCCACAGTTTTTGTTTAAAAAGTTTTACATTTTATGCGATTTTTCGCAAGTAAACTCAAAACTCACATACACGTGAGTAATGTATTATATATAAGATACAATATGATTTGATGACGTATTCGGATTCAGCAACCTGAAGTCTTTCTAAATTGACTGTGGAATATATTGGTCCACTACAAAAAAGAACAATCTGAGTTTTTTTTTAATTTTTTTAGAGTTTAAGTATATCAAAGGGTTATCAAACCCCAGTATTACTTTTCTTTCTAAACCCAATAACTACAACTTTGTCCTGCTTAAATATATAATCATTTTGAAAAACATTTTTAGTTTCTGAACCTGTGATCATTACACTCTGATTTTTTCACGAAATAAGCAAAAATATTCAAGGATCAAGAACACCAACTTTGTACCACTGTAAACTCAAACCACGTACTACTTGGAGATACGGTAAACGTTATATTACCCACACACTAGTAAAATGTACGTGCCAGATTTCATTAAAATCGGAGGGGACGAATATCCAAATCTATGGTTTTTGGGTAGTTTCTGTGAAGATTCCTTTCTTTCCGAACTCTCACCCAATGTCGGCAATGACATTTATTGAAGGGCAATATCATCAGGCCTGTTCGATTGGGCTTACTAGCTTACAATTAAGAAACTTGATAAGGTGGCAACATTTTTATCCTTTGGTTTTATTTAAATAAATCAGAGATAAACATCTGGCACCTAATTAACTAAAAGAGTTTTGTGGATCCTTGCTAAGGAACAGATTGATAACATGCGGATAATAGCATAACCATTACTGGCAAGGTATGTTGTTGACTTTCTTGTCCGATACTACCTCACATGGAATATCTCAGGGACACAGAATGGGTTAAGCTGAGAAATTTCTTGACAAGCTACGAATTCCTGAAGTAGAAAAGACTTTCCGTTTTACTGCTCTGTAACTTTAAGTTATTAACACACAACAGAGCGGCCAGGTCAATCTTAAATTGTATCCAATCTTGCTTCCGAGGGTCTATTAAATCAGAAAAAATTGGATAAAAATGCTACGTAAAAAAATTACAAGGGGAAACATGATTTTTGGAGGTATTTTCAGGAGCGTTTAGCTCACAGATGACCCAGTGACGAAATATTTTGCAGATCATCATTAAACAATCCAAACTTTATTTTCGCGGGGTGACTGGAAATTGTTTTTCCATTTGTACAGTCCGCGACCTAGCCTAATGTATATAAAAGAGTTGAGTGATCGAATGACTGAGTGACTGACAACATGGCTGAAGCTAGAATCATGAAATTTGGTGTGTACATCGTGGAGATCGGATATGAAGGATTACGTAATTCATACCTTTAAGAGGTAAAATGGATTTGAAATGGATAAAAATTGTACCACCGCAATGACCAAACGGTTAAGTATAGAATATTGAAATTTGGAACGGGCATGAATGCGACCAAGAAAATATTTTGCAAAATTAATACATTTTGTGGGTGGAATTGGGTAAAAGGGACAAAAATGACACCAATCAAACAGACGAAGCTGGAATCATGAAATTCGGCGTGTACATCCCTGAAATGCTTAGAAACGCAAAATGAAGGGGTTTTTCGAAATTCAAACTTTTTATTTATAAACGAGAGAGAGGGGATAAAAAAGGCAAAGGTAATCATGAAATTCGGTGTGTATATACGTCTTACAGCGTAGATGCGAGATAAGAAGGGATTCTTCAAAATTTGAACTTTTATAGGATTAAAATGAATAAAAATTGTGCCACCGCCCCTTTGCAAATAAAAATAAATTGTAGCAACCAATGTTTTCAGCTAGAATATGAAAAGGCCATTAGAAATTCGGTATATACATTTCTCCGAGTACGTAGACGCCCACCATTAATTAATTTTTGGAAATTTGTACGTTTAAGGGCGGCACAAAAAGGGGAAAAAATGATACCCACTTTTTAACATAAATGAATTCTAAGTAATTTGAGATAAAAAATAGTACCTACCAAAATATTGCACTAGAATCGTGAAGTTCTGTGCGAAACGCACAGTCAGTGGCCCCATCGAAATAAAAAAATATATATAGAGAAATGTTTGTTCTATTTATAAGTTCATGTTTCAAGCCATGCACCGGTATAGAAGTTATATCAAGGCGTATTTATACAGGTGATAGCAGCAGAGCAACAACAAAATACACGTAATTTGTTGAATGGTGAGCCATACAATCAAAGCAAAATATATGGGATTTGACAGTTTCGGTTACTTTTGAATGAAAAAAACTTCAGTCAGCTGAGCTCCAGCTATCACATTTATAAATACGCCTTGAGTTATATGTAAAGGATTTTATTTGACAAAGAGTGTGACAAAAGCATACATATTTTGTAGGTTTAAAGTAATAATAAAACAAGTAAGGAAAGGCTAAAGTCAGGCGGGGCCGACTATGTGATACACTCCAATTTCTATCCGAATACAATTCAATTCGTTAAAAAATTTAAAACGGGAAGGATTTTTGTATGTTTCCTAATCATAGGCTAATATGACCTGACCCAATTTGTCAAATCGAGAAGAATATTTGTATCGGGACTATACACAAACATGGAATGATGTGACCCACTTACACAATAGGTTCTTCCAGTTCAAGTATAACATGTCATGATCAATTTAAAGAAATTCTCTGAAAATACGTGCTTTCTGGGGCGGAAAACGTCATGCCGGGAGCGAAATTTGTATTGGAGCTATATATAAATTGAAGCGTTTTCACCATGGGTGGTTTCTAGTGGAAACATTAGATATTTTGCCAAATTTGAAGAAAATCTGTTAAAATATGTGGTATCTAGAGCACTAAAAGTCAAATCGGGAGCGAAATTTGAATGTGAGCTATATATAAATCTGAACCGATCTGGCCTATTTTCACCACAGGTGTTCCTAGTTTAAATATAAAGGGTGATTTTTTAAGAGCTTGATAACTTTTTTTTTAAAAAAACGCATAAAATTTGCAAAATCTCATCGGTTCTTTATTTGAAACGTTAGATTGGTCCATGACATTTACTTTTTGAAGATAATTTCATTTAAATGTTGACCGCGGCTGCGTCTTAGGTGGTCCATTCGGAAAGTCCAATTTTGGGCAACTTTTTCGAGCATTTCGGCCGGAATAGCCCGAATTTCTTCGGAAATGTTGTCTTCCAAAGCTGGAATAGTTGCTGGCTTATTTCTGTAGACTTTAGACTTGACGTAGCCCCACAAAAAATAGTCTAAAGGCGTCAAATCGCATGATCTTGGTGGCCAACTTACCGGTCCATTTCTTGAGATGAATTGTTCTCCGAAGTTTTCCCTCAAAATGGCCATAGAATCGCGAGCTGTGTGGCATGTAGCGCCATCTTGTTGAAACCACATGTCAACCAAGTTCAGTTCTTCCATTTTTGGCAACAAAAAGTTTGTTAGCATCGAACGATAGCGATCGCCATTCACCGTAACGTTGCGTCCAACAGCATCTTTGAAAAAATACGGTCCAATGATTCCACCAGCGTACAAACCACACCAAACAGTGCATTTTTCGGGATGCATGGGCAGTTCTTGAACGGCTTCTGGTTGCTCTTCACTCCAAATGCGGCAATTTTGTTTATTTACGTAGCCATTCAACCAGAAATGAGCCTCATCGCTGAACAAAATTTGTCGATAAAAAAGCGGATTTTCTGCCAACTTTTCTAGGGCCCATTCACTGAAAATTCGACGTTGTGGCAGATCGTTTGGCTTCAGTTCTTGCACGAGCTGTATTTTATACGGTTTTACACCAAGATCTTTGCGTAAAATCTTCCATGTGGTCGAATAACACAAACCCAATTGCTGCGAACGGCGACGAATCGACATTTCACGGTCTTCAGCAACACTCTCAGAAACAGACGCAATATTCTCTTCTGTACGCACTGTACGCATTCGTGTGGTTGGTTTAATGTCCAATAAAGTAAACTGAGTGCGAAACTTGGTCACAATCGCATTAATTGTTTGCTCACTTGGTCGATTATGTAGACCATAAATCGGACGTAAAGCGCGAAACACATTTCGAACCGAACACTGATTTTGGTAATAAAATTCAATAATTTGCAAGCGTTGTTCGTTTGTAAGACGATTCATGATGAAATGTCAAAGCATACTGAGCATCTTTCTCTTTGACACCATGTCTGAAATCCCACGTGATCTGTCAAATACTAATGCATGAAAATCCTAACCTCAAAAAAATCACTCTTTAATATGTTTTGCCAAATTTGAAAACAATCTGATAAAATATGTGGTTTCTAGAGTGGAAAAAGTCAAATTGGGTGCGAAATTTGAATGGGACCTATACATAAATCTGAACCGATCTGACCCATTTTCACATGGGTGTTTCTAGTGGAAACATAAGATATTTTGCCAAATATGAGGAAGGTCTGTTAAAATATGTGGTATTTAGCGTGAAAAGAGACATCTAAATCTGAACCGATTTTTCTTTAAATTAAATAGCGTTCGTCCTTATCCCGAAAAACTTCGTTGTGAAAAATTCCGTTTGTTTAGATGGACAGACAGACAGACGGACATTGCTAAATCGATTCAAAAAGAGATTCTAAGTCGATCGGTATAATTAACAATGGGTCTTACACGTTTCCTCTTGGGTGTTACAAACAAATGCACAAAGACATAATACACGTAATGATGATTTGTGTGCGAGGTACAAGAAGAGGCGTGGCAAAATTCACCATATTTCGTAAGCTCAGTGTGATTATAAAAACTTTATCGAAATATAACTGCGCTTAGAATAAAAAGACTGCTATTAACAGCAGACATTGTTTGCTGGCCATCAGCAGGCACTTTTTCTGATATTACAGCAGTTTGCTATTGTCTGCTATAACAGCAAATTATCTGCAGTTTTGCATCAGCAGCCACACTGCTTAAAAGTTTGCTGAAAATTGTTGCTGTTAATTAAAATTAAAAAATATTAATGGCGCCGGGTCTTATATTTATATTAGTCTGAGACAAATGCTAATGAAAAGCATTAGTTTTTTTGAAAAAGCATGGCTCACATTGGGTTGATGAATCCGTTTAATATTTATTCTCTAAATTATTTCCGATGATACCCATATTAAGCCGATAGGTTAGAAAACATGGACTATACAATGACAAAATAATCTGAATTTAGCGGCAACGATCGGCACACATACATTTTACAGTCTGAAACTGCAGCACAAATAATGATATACTCGCTGATATACATAATATAAAGTAATAAATAAAAAGTTAATAGTTTTTTTTTTGTTTTTAGACTGCACTTTTTTGCGTGAAATCACAAATAATTTTGGAGAGAAATCGCTAGCAGAAAAGTGGAGAAGTAAGTAGTCTTCTTGAAAATTATCCAAAACTGACGAAGAACCATGTTGAAATGCATATAAAATATAAATCACTCAATAGTGAGATCAAAAAGCTATTTACGGAAGTAGAATGAGCATGTTTCGGACATAAATCAACTCCATTCGCACAAAAAATGGTTAGCAGACTCCAAAAATTCTAAGCCGATAAATTATTGTTACGTCGAGAACGCCCGACGCTATTAAACAGTGAAACACCCCAAACCCAAAAAAAAAACGGAACAGAAAAATAATAAAGCGAGTGGATAAGGAAAAAATGCATAAAGTTACTGCCCAGAGAAACGAAAGCTTTCCATGGAACAAGGTAAGTATTTGTATGTTGTAAATATTTATTTTACTGAAGCAAACAATTTTACCTATTGTGAAGCAAAAGACCGCAAATTAAAAAAGGGACATTTCATTGAACAAATTACGTGTATCTAATCAAATGTTTCCATTTATTGCAGACAGTTTCACAGTTGGAACTAAAATATTTACCAAATTGCGAACTAATTGTGGAGTCCGGTCAAAAAACATTAGTGGGTCTGAATGAATACGGTTATAAGGATATTCCATCAACGCAGCATACTACAGCGTCTGTAGCAAGTATTCCACCTTATAGCGGTGACGTATACGAAGTTAATGCAGATACAAAAGGTAATACATACAGCGGATAATAAAAACGAGTAAAAATAGTGGTGTTTGAACGAATCTGGATAAACCTTTTTCAAAACGGTGCCTTAAGTTTTTTTAAGTAAGTTTAGTACTAACTTGACGTTACCTTTTTGTATTTATTTAGTATTTATAATTATAATTTATCTATATAATAAAAATGAAATGATGTTCGTTGGTAATCGCATCACTTGAGAACGGCTGAACAGATTTGGCAGGTTTTTGTTACAAAATGTTCGTGGTAAGCTGAACTGGATTTTAAGATGAAAACACTTTTGGATAGTCGACCGCAAAATAGGAAAATGTTCAAAAAAATTGAAAGTATCTTTTTCAATAGAATTTTTTAATGAAATCACGACTATAAGTCACAATTTAAGCAATGGATATGCGAAATTCTTTTAAGCTATTTTCGTTATGATTCTGTGAAAAATTTCTGAACACAAAAATGCAGATAATTATAAAGAAAAGTTAAATATTTGGACAAAATGCTAATTTTATGCACTTTTTGTCAGAAATGACAATAGGAAAGGCATATCTTGTTGACTAATTTTTGTTTGGTTCATAAATCCAATTCGTAATCAGTCATCAACTAAACAGGGAATCCAGTTACACGTATTTCATGTATTTTCACCGATTCGTGAACCAAATTCAAGGAGGACATTTCTGAAAATTCATGCGTGATACATAGAATTAAGACATGCGATTAATATTAGCCCAACTAGGAATGACAACGCAACACTTTCCGATACCCTAAGCATTTAATCAAGAGTTGGAGTGCAATGTAAAAAGAATGTGAATACGATGCATTGCGAGAATAGATGCTTACGGGACACACGGATTATGAACAATTGAACTATAGTGATTTTCTTCTTGAGCGCTCTCGGTGGAACCGGAAAATCTTTCTTGATCGTATTAGTTTTGGCCAAAATTCGCTCGCAAAACTAAAGTTATACTTGCTTCATCAGGAATTTCTGCTGCGTTCTTTGAAGACTTTCAAAATGCACTCAGGTTGCGATGAAAATGGAAATTAACGAAATCCCATCATTCTGTGCAAGCTTTCGAAGATCTGAGATGACTAAGGTTTTGATCGGTCCGGAGTATTTTCATATGAAAAGTGCTGTTGATATTGCGAATATTGATATTTAGATTTTTTCAGTTTGTGTTCCCATAAGTTGCCCAAAATTGTGTGTCGTGGAGTGAACATATAGCATGGCTTGACAACCAAATTTTTAATTTTTAATTCACTGTACTTACGCAGACTATCGCTTAGAATCTTCAATTAATATCAAATTATTTTTTGCAATGATGGTTAAAATTGAGTGACGACTTCACACAAATGATTCTCATGATTAATATTAAAAAAAATCGATATAACCAATATTATGATGTTGCATAAATTCAAAATGCAAAGATTAAAAATAGAATTTGCATAAAAGTCCGCTGTCAACTAATGAAGCCATCAAAATTCTTTTGGTGATTTTTACCAAACACTACCAGTGGAATCACTCCACAAAATAAACTAAATGAATGCTCGAATTCGTCATTTTTGTGGAAAACATCACGACATTTAAATTAAGTACTATCAAGCGTTTCGAGTTGCAGAGCAACGAATCTGCACAATTTTCGTCAAGACACTTGCTTGAAAGTGTCAATGACAAAATCGCCGTTGAAATGTCGACCTTCTGCATTATACTCCCCATCAAGTTTTCCAATTTATCGTATGATAAACACTTAAGCGAAGAAAGTGGGTAAGATCGGTGTAGATTTAGATATAGCCCCCATACAAATGTTGCTCCCACTTTGACTTTTTCCTCTCTAGAAACCATATATTGTACCCGATATTCTTCAAATTTGGCTCAACACCTTATAATCTAGCTAGAAACACATGTGCCAAAAGCGGGCTAGATCGGTTAAGATTTAGATATAGTCCCCATACAAATGTCGCTCCCGATTTGACATTTTCCGCTCTAAAAACCACATATTGTACCCGATATTCTTTAAATTTGGCACAACATCTTATAATCCAACTATAAACAGCTATGCAGAAAGTGGATAAGACCGGCTCAGATTTAGATATAGCCCCCACACAAATGTCGCACTCGATTTGACTTTTTCCACTCTAGAAACCACATATTGTACCCGATATTCTTCAAATATGGCTCAACATCTTATAATCTAACTAGAAACACCTATGCATAAAGTGGATAAGATCGGCTCAGATTTAGATATAGCCCCCATACAAATGTCGCTCCCGATTTGACATTTTCCGCTCTAGAAACGACATATTGTATCCAATTTTCTTCAAATTTTGCACAACATCTTATAATCCAAGTAAAAAACTTATGGTGAAAGAGGCTAAGATCGGTTCAGATTAAGATATAGCGCAAATACAAATGTTGCTCCCAAATTTTTAACCGATTTTGGCCAAACTATACATATTATATTTCACCTATTTCGTTCCAGATTTCAATATACCCCCATACAAATGTCCTTTCCGATTTAAAATTTTTTGTCAAACACACACTTTTACAGGATGCAAAAATCCTGCCCGTTTTCACTTTTTCACTGAATTAAAATGTATTCGGTTAGAAAGTGGAGTGTATCATCGGCCCCGCCTGACTTTAGCCTTTCCTTACTTGTTTTTTGTTTAATTTGTACAAGGGGGGGGGCAAAAATCAATTCGGTGTATAAATTCCTCTAGCTACGTAGTTCCGCAACATAAAGTTTTTTTTTCAAATTTTGTGAGCATTTACAAGCAATGTACCTTGAAATAAATGTCCTTACACCGCGTAGAAAGTAGCGGGTATTAGTCAGTCTGATATAAACATACGTTGCTAATAACTGCCAAAGATACATTGTGGATATTATGAACATTTAAAAAACTGAAATCGATGTATAATATTTGTATGGAATTTACTCGCTAAACAAGAAAGTATAGGTTGGGCCATGTAACATTTTAAATAAGAATCGGCTATAAAAAAGTACTGATTATTTTTTAAAATGTAAGGTTTTATTGGAAAAGTTGAACTTTGTCAATTAATAATGGAACACAATATCATTCATATGACTACCACGACTGGTTCGGCAGTACCTCATCCGATCAACGCCATTTTTCAGTACATGTTCGATAGTTCCGGCTCAAATCGACATGATTGTAATATCGTTCTCCGGAAATATGCTTCCCTCCCAGGTATCTCTAGACAAGATAATATTTCCTATCAAAGCATTCATCGAATCCGTCTTGCAATGTAGAAAATTCTGGAGATATGGACATACCACGAAGGTATGCCGCAGATATAAAGAAATTTGTTAATGATGTGGTATCTCACACGACGGCGGATGTGACGGAGTCATTAAGTGCGTTAATTGTGGTGGACCACATGACTCTAAGTCTTACAACTGTGAAATACGGATTCATCTGCGAAGAAAAGCTAAAGAGTAAGCTGCGGAATCACTCCCAAGGAAAATTACATCAACAACTAATTCCTCCTTCGAAAATCCACCATCGATCAATAACTCATTTATTTACACGAAAACTGATTTTCCTGCGGTCTGAACCAAAAGACCCAAGCTTACACCGAACAATAATAACTCCACCCGATGATATTTCAGCACCAAAAAAGTATTTAAACATTGATACTACTCTGGATTCCATCAACATGGAATCTGGTAAATCTGTAGAACAAATAACTATTCTTTCAATAGACTACACACCTCATGAGTATAATGGGCGTCTCTCACAACATAATTCCACGGAATTAACAAATTCCATCGAAATTGTCGAAACAACCGAATTACCTGACATACAATTACCAGAAGTTACCACTGAAGATACCGAATCTTCCGATCTACCTGATGAGGCTGATGTCGTTGCCGAAGCTGAATCTGAATCACCTGACAAGACTAAACTTAACTCCGTATATATTTCAACCTCTATGCCCGATACATCTATCGTCATCAACTAAGATCCTTTTCAAAAATTCCAACAATCTGTTCCTGTACAACAGAATTATAAAATTCCTGATGATGATCAGAACTCACGTTTTGATTATTATAAAAATAAACAATAAATACGAAAATAATTCAGATTATTACACTACGTAACAAAAAAAATCTTTTTGTTTGTTTAAGTGAATTTTTTGCTTTTATCTAATGAATTAGGTCATAAATATAATATAATGAGTGTTCTTTCCTCTACCTATACGTTTTTTAGTATATAAACCGCTATTTTAAAAATGATGGAGGTTTCACCACACATTTTAGCATAACTCAAGAACAGTTTGTCCGATTTGATTAAGTAAAAACTCCGAGAATCCGCAGCTACATTACCTCCAAGTTACTCTTACACTGTTTTTTGATAAAGTGAATAGTTTAGGAAATATTCAGAAACTTTTTCCAATTTTTTTTTTTTTTTCATGCAAAATTGGAAAAAATTTTTTGTCTTAAAATTCCTGAATTTAAGGATTTTTGTCTTAAAATTCCTGAATTTAAGGATTCAAGTGTATTTTTCGTTTTATTATCATATAAAAGCATACCTTCATTAAAATTAAGCTGTTTAACAATCTTTTATGCACACTCTTATCTATCTGTACCATGAAAAATAAAGGCACTATTTGAAAATTTTAAAATTCGATGTCATTTCTTAAAAAACGATTAGCCAGACATCAGTTAAAGTTTTTCTTCAGTTTAGAGATATAACCAATGAGAAACAGCAAAAAAATTCACTTAAACAAAATTTTGTTACATAGTGTTATTTAAATATTGATAATTCAAGCTCGAGGCCAATTTTGTTATTTTGTTGTGTTCTTTATTTTAAGAACATATCAGAGTTTAAAGTAACAAATCAAAAAACACCACCACCACCACGTATTAAATCTACGTCTCGTTCCGTCGCTTATTGGATTCTTACTAAGTATGAATCCAATAAGCGACGGAACAAGAGATTTCTGCATGTACTTTGGATACCTCCCTCCTCCTCTTTCACCAAAAATTATTTAAATAATATATTTTTTCTAATACCTAATAATACCCAATATCTCATCTGATGAGATTTCAATTGCCATCATCGGACATGGGGTAACAACACTTCCGATGAAAAAGGAGAAACTATGGTTGATTTTATTGAGGATAACAACATCATGTTATTGAATTACGGATCAAAAACCTTTTTTGGTTGTGCAAACCCCACGGCTATAGATCTTACTATGTGTAGCCCTTCATTGGCTCTTGCTTCATCTTGGATGGCATTGAATGAGACCCTGAGTAGTGGGCATTGTATGATACGTACCACACTTCAATTGAGACCCATTTTACACCAGAAAATTCTTATGGGGTTCCTAGAATCATTTCTAAGAACGTCCTTAATAAGAATACATGAGAGATAATCAACGATGAAAGATTCACAACCTGTCCCGACGATGAGAAATTCGATGTCTTTTCTAGCCTTTTTTACGAAAGATTTAAGACGAAGACTGCTGTGAAGTCTCACCCTGACAATCCCTGGTGGAATATAAGATGGAAAGAAGTTAAAGCCAAACAAATCAGAGCGCTAGCAGTCTTCAGAAGGAAGGCCTTCAAGGTTAAACCTGAAAAAAATTATGGAAAGTAAAAGGAAATATTTCTATACTTTACGATACGAAAAGAGGCTTGGGTGGAAGTTGACATGTGAAGGCATAGACCCTGATCTGACATCCGCAGACCTTTGGAAAATTATAAAGAAATTTAGGGGCATGAACATACCAAAATCGCCGACAATTTCGGATGCATGTCTTGCGACACTTTGCCCATCTGGTCCGATCAATCAATGCTATTATTCTCAAAACTACCCCTCTGAAGATGAATTTTCGATTACGGAGATGGAAATGGCTATTTCATTCTCAAAGGATACATCACCTGGCATAGATGGCATCCGCCATGGTCATATTAGGGACTTCAATCAAGAAATCAAGGAAATACTTCTGGGCCTATTCCACTCAGTTTGGAAAAGTATACGAATTCCGAATTCATGGATGAAATACAAAGTTACCCCAATGCACAAAAAATGAAAACCTGCTGACAACCCTAACTCATTCAGATCAATTGCTTATTTGAGAAAATGTTTTGCCATAGGATTGAACACCAGTTGGAATCAAACAACAAAATTAATAACTCTCAATTTGGATTCCGTCGCGCCGGTCCACCCATGATAATATCATAACACTGTGGTCAGGTGCTCAACTCGCAAAGAGAGAACGGAAATATACTGTCTGCCTATTCCTCGACATCGAGAGTGTATTCGAGAACATCAACATTACCATGCTTATCTCCAAATATAGAGATCTTGGAGTGAGTGAGCACACATGTTATATTATACATAACCTTTTTAGATTCAAGGACTTGATAATCAACAGGGAGGACAAAGATCGTTTACGGGGACCCCACAAGGTTCTGTACTTAGCCCTTTGAACTTTAAATGTGGAGATTCTAGGATATGCTGACGATTTAACTATCTTTTGTTCTGATGAGTCGCTAGAAAGAGCGATTGGCATGATTCAAAGCGCAGTGACTACTTTGAGCCGACGATTGAATAATATTGAACTCTCGCTCTCGTCTAATAAATCTCTCGCCTAATAAATCTCTCGCCTAATAAATCCAAGGTAGTAAATCCATGGTCATACTACCAGGGAGGAGAAGGATCGACCCTTCATGCCCGAGAATAATAATAGAAGAAGAATACGTTAACACGTTCAAGTTTCTTGGATTCATTATCGAATCTCGCCTAAAGCTGGACGACCATATTAAAAATATAGAAAAACTGTTTCGCATTTAAGAACATCATCAGGGCTCTATGTGGGCTTACCTTTTTCTGATCTATAAGGGTGTAATTAGACCAAAAATAGAGTACATGGCGCCACTCTTGCTGGACTGCTCAGCTGCTGAATCTTTAATAATACAAGGAATACAATTTAGAGCAATTAGGATAGCCCTTGGTGCTTTGATATCTACTCACACACTCGCTCTGGAACAGGAGGCCGGTATTATGCCGCTTCCCCAGAGACTCTTACTTTTAGCAAACAACGCTTCCCCGTATATTTTGCGAATCTTTAATAATACAAGGAATACAATTTAGAGCAATTAGGATAGCCCTTGGTGCTTTGATATCTACTCACACACTCGCTCTGGAACAGGAGGCCGGTATTATGCCGCTTCCCCAGAGACTCTTACTTTTAGCAAACAACGCTTCCCCGTATATTTTGCGATATATTAATAATTTCCAGGTGGTACCTACGTTCATAAAAGAATATCGGGACAAAATCCACAAATTTGAGACGATGAAATACGATAAATTACCAAGATACCAATATGCGCTTGGGGCTATTGCTTTTAGGTCCGCGGTGAAATTCCTGATTCCCGAGGATCATTCTCACTCAACCCAACTAGTTCAATATACTCGGCTGAGGCCCAAACCATAATTGAGTCTCTACTTTTTATAAAGATTAATATTTGCGGATATCTTATTGTCTCGGACAGCAAATCTGTGCTAATGGCAATGGATACATTTGAGACCAATGGGACTCATCCATACAATAAAGAATCTACTATATGAACTGGAGACAACTGGATATACCATACAACTTCTTTGGATACCCAGTCATTCAGGTATTCAAGGCAACGAGTATGTGGACTACATAGCTGTTAACCATGCTGATTACATGGATTACCCTGCGGTTCCTTCTGATGATATCAGATCCTTTGACAGAAGTAATGCGATATCATCATATGGCAGCGGAAATGGGACGAAAGTCCTCACGGTTGCCGACTTTATTCATTACCTCGGACTGTAAACACCACACCCTGGTTCAAGGATCGAAAACTTCCCAGAAATGTAATAACACTGATATGTCGATTAAGATTCGGACATGTACCGACCAGGGAGCATCTGACTAAGATCAGGATGGTTGATACTGATCTGTGTGACTGTGGCTCCGTGCGGACGATTGACCATATAACATTCGCATGTCAAAATATTGATGCCAACGCTAGAAATACACTGATCAATAAACTTCTTAAAGCAGACATTCGCCAACCTAACGTTGAGAAGATCCTGCGGAGCAATGACAATACACTCTATATGGTACTACAGAAATTCTACAATCACTCTAACATCATTCTATAATTACAACAATCAAACAACACCGAATGAAATGAATCCCAAAATAATTTTTGTTATATCAGCTTGTGATCCCGGCTTAAAGAAAAACAGCCCTAATGTGTCAAAGAAGAAGAATTTATATTTCTTGAATAAATAACATTTTAATGAAATAAATGAAATGAGAGATGTACAAACAACGCCAAAATCAAACAAGATTCAGAGAATGATAATATTAATTATTAATAAAAAGTAAGATTTTTGCCAAGAAATTCAATAAAATAAGTGAAAGAAGAAGTCTTGTAGAAATCTTGTAACTCTGTGTTTATTAAACTAATTTCATTTGTAGATTCTTCAATTTTGCCGGAAACTTGACACCTGTGGATATAACTTCGCAGTTGTGTATGAATTATGAATACGACAACAATCAGAAACCTACCTAAAACGTTTATTAATTATGACTCTTACTTTTTATTTTTTGTAAAGCCGGAAAGAAAAGAATACTCCTATCGAAACAGAAGCGCTATGAAATAACTTCTGTCCGTCAGTCGGCCTGGCAGGACTCCAATTCTTCACGAGAACCATCAGTTTATTAAAATCGTTGAAATGTACTTCCCATATTTTTCCTTAGGTGTTGATGGTGCACGACGTTTTATTTTATGTAACATTTACATGACAGCTACAGTAGGTTAGTTAGAAGTACAAAAAATAGATTTTAATCAAAATGGGAGTTTCACTCAGCCTTACAATTATGTGGATTTTCTCCTTCGTCTCATCCCCTTGCCTTTTAAAGCCATCAAAGCCAATTGTACGTGAAGAATTACAATTGCGAAATGTAAAACATTTATGGTTGTTTCCAAATATTTTATTAATAAAATAAATCTATATAATAAAAATGAAATGATGTTCGGTGGTAATCGCATCACTTGAGAACGGCTGAACAGATTTGGCTGATCTTTGTTACAAACTGTTCGTTGTAGTCCGAACTGGGTTTTAAGATGAAAAAATAGGAATACTTAAAAAAACGCAAAATAGGAATACTTAAAAAAACTAAAAGTGATTTTTCTATAAAATTTTTGATTGAACTCAAGGCTAGAAGTCTCAATTCAAACAATGGATATGCAAAATTCTCGAGTTGGTAGCGTGCTCGGCTATCAGCGTGGGGGTCGTGGGTTCGATTCCCACCAGAGGCTCTGGTCTGTCGCTGCAAATAACTAGCTACTATGGTCTTAGTCACTCCGGCTCAATCCCTGGACCCAAAATTAGAATATAAATTTACTTTGTATTGTAATTCATAATAAATAAATAAATAAATAAATTCTTTTATGTTATGTTCGTTATGATTCTGCGAAAGTTTTCGGAAGACAAAAATTCAGATAATTATAAAGAAAAGTCAGAAAATTCGGACAATATGCAAAAAAATCTATATTTTATGCACTTTTGTCAGAGCTGACGATAGGAACGACATATTTTGTTGATTCATTTTTATTTTGTTCATAAATCCAGTTCGTAATCAGTCATAAAAATAAACAGGGAAATCCAGTTACACGTACATGAAGTATTTTCACCGATTCGTGAACCAAATACAAAGATGGCATTTCTGAAAATTCACAATGAGGCACTGAATGCGACTAATATTAGCCCAACTCGGAATGACAGCGCCACACCGGAAAATCCTTTTTGATAGTACCAATTTTGGCAAAAATTCGCTCGCAAAATTAAAGCGATGCTTGCTTCATCAGAAATGTCAGATGCGTTCTTTGAATACTGCCGTAATGCACACAGGTTGGGATGAATATGGAAATTATCGAAACTCCATCGTGCAACCTTTCAAAGATCTGAGGTACCCAACGTTTTGATCGGTCCGGAGAAGTGTACTATGGCGCACAATTGGTGATTGGATGATGGATGATGGATGATGGATGATTCTGTTAGAAGGTGATTTTCGATTTACATTACGGGCGAATCCACGGCAATATCCAGCTGACGAACAGAATCATGTGTCGTGGAACGGCGAGTATTTTCAAAACGATTGCTGGACATTTGCACTAGAAATTGTCTCTTGCGAATGTTGATATTTTGATTTTTTCAGTTCGTGTTCCAAACAAACATTGAATTGGATGATTCTGTTTCTAGAGAAAATTATGTTGGCAACCGCAGACTATCGCCTCAGAATCTTCAGTTAATACTAGATTATTTTTTGCAATGCACTGGGAAGTGGGGAAATTAACGAATAGAATAAGAAACGCGTTTTAAAGCAAAGCACGAAGATTTTGGGAGCACACTCCGCTATTAAATCGACAATTAACGTACGACATTCATGAAAGTGTTGAAAGATGGACCATGTTCGAACAATAAGACCATTTTGATCGTGTTCGAACAATAAGACCATTTTGATCGTGTAGATTTTGGGTACGATTCTCTCGCAGAATTTAATTTTAACTCCTTCATCTGAAATTGAACTAAGTTATTGAAAAAGGTCGAACTCATTGCTCCCAGCAATCAAATTTCCGCTGAATACGCATATTAAAGAACTTTCAACGTGCAAGCTGTCGAAGAGTTGTGCCGGTGATCATGGTTGTGCAGTAACGTAAATTGATCGCTCGGAATGAATATACGATGTCTCACATAAAGTCTTTTGAATAATTAGACCGAATAATGACTATGCAGGCAATTTTCATTCAAAGTATATTTTGAGAGGATGATTATAATTGAATAACGATTACACAAATGATTCTCATGATCTCAATACCAATATTATATTTGCATATGCTGCATAGATTAAAAATGCAAATTGCATAAAAATCCGCTGCCGATTAATGATTTTTTGGTGATTTTTACCAAACACTACCAGTGAAATCCACGGCCTACTCCACCTAATAAACTAAATGAATGCTTCAATAAGTACTTTTTTGGAAAACATCACGACATTTAAATTAAGTACTATCAAGAGTTTCGAGTTGCAGAACGACGAATCTGTACAATTTTAGTCAAAACACTTGCTTGAAAGCGCCAATGGCAAAATCGCCTTATAAATGACGACCTTCCCCGTCGATTTTTCCAGTTCAATCAAACTCATGATAGATTGTTCAAAATCCACTTAAGCGAAAGTGCAGACACTTCCATTGGCGTAATCTGAATTAGATATCCATGATCGTATCATTAAATTGCATAGCTATGCCAGCAAACGTTAATCGATACAATAATCACTGAGAACAACATCTTTCTCATTTGAAATAACTTTTCAAAAATTCACACGACGATCACAAACAAACCAATTGAAATATGGACAGGAAATTTTTTGTCGGGTCACCTAGTAAATAAATAAATTATATATGTTTGTTTTGATATTTCGGAACAGCTGACTGCAATACAAAGCTGCCAACTTTTACTCTGCTAACGCTCGATGGGGGATTTGCGTTTTTCTTTAAGCCGGGATAACAAGTTGCGATAACGAAAACGTCCATAAAAATTTAATTTTATGATCAAAATAAAAAAGAATAGCGGATTCTTCACCAAATCGTCTGCCCACGTAATTCATCTCCCACTGATCGCGAATTCTTCGCGTAGCGTAATAATCTTCCAATAATCATCAAATTGTTTGCAGTGTAGTTTACTACTCTCTTAGTTACAGAGTAAGGTGTATCCAGATTTTTTATCTTTGAAACCAATGGATAATGGTATCTTAATTAAAAGCTAGTAAGCCCAACCGAACAGGCCTATTAATTCAAATAACAAAATTGTTTTTTCCTGTCTTGCGGAGCGCTATTGTTTAGGTCGCCCCTTATATTTGTCAATCGTGTTTACAATCGAATAAGTAAACACCAAATTTAAGATCAATCGTCGTACTTTCAAATCATCAACTACCACTAATAAAACACTAAAATCGTATAAGCGGAAACCAAATGAGCCACGGAATTAGATCCTTGTTTTAAAGAGTTGCTTGTACATCATCGACGTTATCTGTTGTCTCATCTATCCCTTTCATCTGCGCGGAAAGAACAACTTTCGATTCTTCGTTCTAAAACATGCGTCTGGTAAATAGATTAGAGTTACGTCTTTCATCTATGTATACTAATAACTTTGTTTGTAGTACTGTCTTAGCAATGACCTGGCCAAGCCCTGCTATGTGGTCACTTTCAAAGGCTTGCGAATCATGTTGGACTGCGGCCTGACCGAGCAAACAGTATTGAACTTTCTTCCTTTGCCGTTTGTACAAAGCATGAAACTTTCGAATTTGCCCAACTTTATACCTAGTCGGGAACATGATCCGCAAATGGATGGTGAATTGAAAGAATGCTGCGGCCGCGTCTTTGTAGACTCGTCTCCAGAGTTTACGCTGCCAATGGATAAAATGATGGACTTCAGTGAAATTGACGTTATACTGATATCAAACTACCTCAATATGCTGGCATTACCGTACATTACCGAACATACGGGATTCAAAGGTAAAGTGTACGCAACAGAACCCACACTTCAAATTGGGAGGTTCTTCCTAGAAGAATTGGTAGAATATATCGAGGTGGCCCCAAAAGCCAGTACAGCTCAATTGTGGAAGGATATGTTGAACGTTCTGCCATCGCCTCTGAGTGAAGCCTTTCGCCCCAAAAAATGGAGGACCATTTTCAGCCTGAAAGATGTGCACAACAGCCTGGCCAGGGTGACAATTATGGGCTACGATGAAAAACTGGATATTTTGGGCGCCTTCATAGCTACACCAGTAAGTTCCGGCTATTGTTTGGGCTCCAGCAATTGGGTCCTTAGTACGGCACATGAGAAGATTTGCTACGTTAGTGGTTCATCGACGTTGACAACGCATCCGAGACCAATAAATCAGTCTGCCCTTAAGCATGCCGACGTATTAATTTTGACTGGTCTAACACAAGCACCCACAGTTAATCCCGATACTAAATTGGGAGAATTGTGTATGAATGTGGGTGAGTACTTCGTCAGACAATGCATATTCTGTTCTCAACTGAATGTCTCGTTTAGCATTAACAATTCGGAACAATGGTTCTGCACTGATTCCCTGCTATCCATCTGGAGTGGTATACGATTTATTTGAATGTCTGACACAGAATTTGGAAAATGCTGGTCTCAATAATGTGCCTATGTTCTTCATTTCTCCTGTGGCCGATAGTTCTCTTGCCTATTCGAACATTTTGGCGGAATGGCTGAGTTCGGCTAAACAAAATAAAGTGTACCTTCCGGATGATCCCTTCCCACATGCCTTTTATTTGCGTAACTCAAAGTTGAAGCATTACAAACATGTGTTCTCCGATGGTTTTAGCAAGGATTTCCGACAGGTTCCGACTTTGAAATGCATTTGGCAACCGCGTGTTTTGAGGATTCCTGTTTCTATAACTCATTGTTCCAATACAAAGCTTTAAAGTCAATATAGAAACACGAATCGGCAAACACAGGTGATTTATAGAGCTTCTTACTAATCATTTTTATTTCTAGCCCTGTGTGGTATTTTGTGGACATCCCAGTTTGCGTTTTGGAGATGCTGTCCATTTTATAGAAATGTGGGGCAGTAATCCAAATAATTCCATTATATTCACTGGTAAATTGTCATGGTTTTCCGGGCGATATAAAACAACTGTAATATTACTGCAATCTTATAATCCCTTCTTTAGAACCAGACTTTCCATATCTCCAAGTATTAGCGCCATTCCAACCGTTGGCGATGAAAGCTTTCTACTGTCCCATAGACACATCTTTAAATTATCAGCAAGCCAATAAACTGATCAAGGAATTGAAACCTAATGTATTGGTAATTCCTGAGGCCTACACTAAGCCACATCCGAGTGCAGCTAATCTGTTTATAGAACAACCGGTAAGTAGCATTTGAAATGTCCGCAGCTGAGCGAAAGGAACACTTCAAATTTGGCGATTAATAATTTAAATCCTTGTTTATCCTTTACTTTTAGGACAAAAAGATCATCACATTCAAATGTGGTGAAATAATTCGTTTGCCCTTAAAAAGAAAGCTGGATCGAGTATTTCTTACATCGGAAATGGCATCAAAGATAGTACCACGTGATGTGGGCAACGGCGTTACCATCTCTACGATCACAGGAATTCTGCAAGTCAAAGATAAGGTGCACAATATAAAACCTTGCTCTGAAATTATTAACGAACAACCCAGTGGGAGCAAAAAACAACCACCACCATCACGGGAAGATGTCTTAAAGAGTGTAAAATACGAATATGGCACTTTGGACGTAGATATGCTTATAAAGCGTCTCGGTCAAGATGGCATGACAAATATTAAGATGGAGAGGCAAGGAAATGTATTAACTCTTTATTTGATAAATGAGGACACCACCATTACATTCGATGACAACGAAACTCACATCGTGTGCGGGGGCAAGCAATCGCTACGCTTGAAGTTGCGAGATTCTCTTTTGAAATGTTTACAGACTTTTTAACTTCGGTAATTGACAAATAATATTAACATTAAACGAGTTCAGGTAGATCTTAACAATAATTTATTTTTGCATTTCCAACACTTCACAACATCGTTGACACACGTCATGTTCACAGACGACCGCGTATCGCCTACAGCGTGGGCAGAGCACACCCTCAATTTCTTTTATTTCAACATCGAGGTCGGTAGTTAAATCGGCACACTTGATCAGATTTACTGACTGCACCTGTAATATTTCACATAATTCGGAGTCACAAGTGTCATTTCTCGTTTGAGGGTGTAAATGCTGCAACAATTTGAAAATGTGTTCGTTGCCACATTTAACTTTCACAGCCAGTAACCAAGAATTCTTGGAAGTATTTGCCTTCTGATTAATCAATCCTTTGACCTCAAGAGCAGCGTCGACAATTTCCTCCACTTGCACATTCTTCCAATTACTATCAGAGGTAATTGTTTGCTGGTGAAAATAAGAATCAGGATCTAATCAAATTAAGAGTGAATTCTTGTTTTTTTTTGCATTTTTAAATAATTCTTACCATAATAGCTCCAACTTTCTTCCACCAAAAATGGTGCAATTGGCCACAACGCCTTATTTAAGTTGACATAGCATTTCTCCAACGCAAAGCGTACGTTTTCAATTTCCTTCTGTGGTCCACAATATAAACGATCTTTAATTAAATGCACGTATTTGGCAGATATTTGGTTTGTTACAAAATTTTGTATGTTTGCCACAACCCGGTTGTATTCATAAGAATCGTACAAAGTAGCAATCTGCAAATAAAAATCTATATTTGTTTATAGGATTAAAGCAAAACTAAAAAAATTCACTTACAACATTGTCAAAGTCGCTCAGTTTACTTAGTAAGTATCGGTTTAAGTACAACAGATCCTCTGGATTCGTTGTAGTTGTCCTCTTATCGTTGGTTCTTAAGCCGACGACTCCGTTGAGATAACGTAAAGTCAATCGGATTTTGCTTAGGTTTTCTGCAGCCTGCTGCAGTAGAGTATCACTGACCGTTATGGCCATATGCTGTGTTCCATGAGACGCTACCCACCATCTGCAACGAGGTAAACTTCATTGTATTATAAGTCAACTAGTACTTTTGATTAAACAGACCTCAAAGTGTCAACGCCATACTTCTTCGTTATGTCTATGGGTGATATTACGTTACCTAATGATTTCGACATTTTATGTCCTCTTTCATCGACAGTAAATCCGTGGACAAAAAGTGATCTACAAATAAATATTGTTCAGTTGATGCGATTACAGAAATGAATTAAATATTTCGCATTCACATACTTATAGGGAGCACAATCTCTTGCAGCAACACTTGTTAAGAGTGATGACTGGAACCAACCCGTGAATTGATCATAGCCTTCCAAATATAAGTCTGCTATTTGTGTGTCTTTCAACACCTGCGACCAAGTGCTGCCGGAATCGAACCAAATATCAAAAATATCTACACCCCTCGTCACATCTTCGATGTTCATGTTAATGTCACTTAACAGTGATTCGGGTAATAATTCTGAAATCGATTTAGACCACCAGAAATCGATGTTGCCTTCTTTGGACACCATATCACAAATATGATTTAATATAGCTCTGCAAGAAATCCAAATTCTTGTTATGGATATATTATTATTAAAAAACTAATATTTCTTACGGGTTACATATGACTCTCTTTGTGTTCCTCTCATAGAATACAGGTATGGGCACACCCCAAGCTCTCTGTCGTGATATACACCAATAGGGGCGTTTCATGACCTGAGTCCTGAGGGCATTTTTACTACCATCAGCATTTACACGGGGATATATTTCAATTTTTTCAATCTACAAAAGATATGTCTGCACATCATGGACATTTCGATAATATTGGACTTTGCAATTTCATTATACCTCATTGGCGGCCTTTTCTTTTAGACGAGATGTATTTATAAACCATTGTTCACTGGCTCTTAATATAACAGGCTCCTTTGTACGCCAATCGATGGGGTAACTATGGATGAATGTATCCGAATGAATGACATTGTCACTTAAACGCTCCAGTACAATATCATTGCCTTCCTTTAAAACGTTTTTTCCCTGCATCCAGCTTGGAGCATCGGTAGTATAAATGCCTTTCTCGTCTACTAGAGATTTCTGTGTAGAAGGAAATAATCTGAATTGTAATTTATGAAAACGCTTTTATTAAACAAGATTAAAAATTATACTTACGACGGGTACGTTTTTGGCCAAGCATATCAAAAAATCATCTGGCCCATGTGCAGGTGCAGTATGTACTAAACCAGTACCCTTAGTATCCTGTACGTGTGTAGCGTCGAAGAGTGGCAAAGATGGCTGCTCTGCGTAGAACGGATGTTTATAGGTACAGTCGACCAAATCATTTCCTATGGACATTTACACACTTGTATTAACAGATCAATTTATATAACTATGCATTAAAGAACAAATCATACCGCTTAACGTTTGCTTGACTTCACACTCAATTTTTGTTGCTTGTACAAAATCTGCTATGAGATTTGAAGCGATAAAATATAGATCTTTACTGGAAGACTGGTTTAATTCAACCAATGAATATTCCAAATTTGAATTAAAGCAAATGGCCTGATTACTGGGCAGCGTCCACGGCGTTGTTGTCCAAATCAAGGCATAAACCTTTCGACTTCGGTCACACTGCACACTGGAAGGTAATTTGTCCATAGCGAATCGAACATACACTGAGGGGCTAACAAAGTTGGCATCGTACTCCAATTCCGCTTCAGCTAACGCTGTTCTAATGAATTAAAAAAAGTATATCTTTATAGTGTTTTCACTGGCTAAAATTGCTGTATTTTTCTGTCCTTTACACAAAAAGTTACTGTTTCATTTTTTAAAGTTGAAAACTCCGAATGATTTTATTTTTTGAAAGTTTTGCAGTCGCAGAGTAGGACAATGATGTTCTATAAAATTGAAGAGCGAGAATGCTGCCCTATAAAAGATGTTTTAGTACCTTATTAGTATACACTGGCCGATAAAAGTCAACATACGAGTCCAGAAACATTATGAGTAAATGTACGGATTCATTTTGGTAATAATAAATAACGACATGTTAAGGCACAAGTCGTCCATCTCCGCTCGTAAACTGAGATGGAATGTTTAACATAACTTTATAACAAAGCTCTTTAATCATAAAAAAATCTTTACTTTTTAGTAAAATGTAAAAGGCAAATGCCATTGGCATGTAAATATCTTCCGAACGAAATTGCGAGTTTACTGTTAGCAGTCCCAGTTAAATCCCATGAAATTAACTTAAATTGTACATCCAAAAGTAAGAGAAGTAGGGATCTCAGATAATATTGGATGGAGCTCTGAAGTCAGAAATACTAAAAACAATAATTAATTCTAAACAACTTTGGTGGACTGTAGAAAAAGCGGGAAGTCTTCGAAATCTTCATTTTCTATATTATGAAAAAAACAATAACACTGGAAACACTATCCTCTGATGGAGATCATGGAATACTATTATTTTTAATTACCTTGACGAGGGCGACCAGTAGACAGGTTTCAAATCACGATAAACCAGACCTTTGTCATATAATTTTAGGAACAGTTGCAGTTGATTACATATAAAATCTGGATTGAAGGTAAAGTATAAGCCTTTTTTGTCATGCCAATTAGATAAAATTCCCCATGAACGGAATTCATTTTTTTGCCGTTCAATTGCATCCAAAGCGAATTGTCTTGCTATTGGAAGAACAAGATGTAAAAGAGTGTTTGTTTTATAGACATTCCACTATTAGATAACATACATTTCTGTCTCACAGTGATGGGATCATTGGCACTGGCAGTTTCGCCGGTTGCAGTCAATGCTTTCAACTCAATCGGCAATCCATGACAATCCCAGCCGGGAAGGTAATTAACTTTGCGCCCCTTCGCCAGTTGCTGTCTTAGTGTAATATCCTTCAGGATCTGAAAATACATTCATTATTATTTTCTATTATTTACTATTGCTACAAAAGTGACACCTTGTTAACTGCATGACCCATATGCAAATCACCATTCGCATACGGTGGACCATCGTGTAATACAAATTTGGGTTCCTTATTGTGGTCGTCTTGATATTGGTAAGCTTTAGCAAAGGTTGTCTATATAAAAATAAAGTAAAGGTGTCACATTGGGATTCATAAAGTAGCACTCGCACATACCTCTACTAGATTACGCTCGAGTTCCTCTCGTTTCGCCGCCGAAAGGCGAGCCGGGAATTTAGTTTTTGGCAAATTTATTGTTGCCGTATACTTAACGGGGTCCTTGGCTGCATGTTTAATTGAGCAAAACCGTAGATTCGTTGGTAAACGTAGAAGTCTCAGCATTTTTTTTTCAAAATGTTTACGTAAAACTCGACAGACGACCTAATATAACCGGTGAAACAAACATATGGTGCATACAATGCATTATGACTCTTCACCTAATTGAGAGAGATGTCGGCGACGACGGAAGAATGATTGCAAATGCAGTGCGTATGAGAGCCCAAACACAATGCAACACGCTGGCGGCGGCGAAACAAAAAACCGCTAGCGGAGAAACCGAACAAGGGAGAGCGGCTGGAATTGACACATTTTCTATTTTCATGATTTTTTGTATTTTAATTTAAAAAATTTAATCATTTGAAATGTGCGGAAGAACAGAAAAATACTAGAGAAATTATAGTTAACCATACATAGCGTGTTGTACATACTATTTGAGTAATGACAATTTATACAAAATATAAAATTTATTTCAATAAATTTGTCCTCCATATAATTTAATACAGAACATATCTAGTTTAGCAAAAGAGGTCCAAAAAAAATTTTTTTTAAGTGGTAGAGGGCATATTTTAGATAAAAAAAAATAAAATAAAAAAATTGGCGGCAACCCATATTTTCCGAGTTACGGGGCCCCGAAATTTTGGAGTTATATTCATCGATATCTTTCATGTTTTTCATCGGATCGGGTCAATGGGCTTACTAGATTACAATTAAGAGACTTGAAAAGGTGACAATGTTGCTACCCATTGGTTTTTCTTAAATGGATTAACAAGAAAAATCTGGCAACACAAATAAGAGAGTAGTGACCAAAGATAATGGAAATACATAGATAAAATAGTTGTAGTTGCAGCCATGACCACTAGGTGGCGAATGTGTTAAATGTACATTATATTTCACTCAAAGTACATTCTAATTCACTCAATTGTGTTCTCTCTTTCGCTTATAATACTGAAAATTTAAAGAAAACGAATGAAGTAAAAGTTACTTCCAATGATTTTTATGACTACGTCAAATACCACACTTCCACACTTTATTTAATTCGCTTTTATTTTCCATTTATTGCAGTTTTTAGAAAAAAGGGAATTTTCTCTCCTAAATGATATTCAGTGTCATCTAAATAATTGTCTTCGTACTACGCATTTCTCTGAGAATTTTGTTGAATCTAGTTCTCTCCATTATCTTTGGTAGTGACAATAAACGGAAGAGTGGTATTTGACGTAGTCATAAAAATCATTGGAATTAACTTCTACTTCATTCGTTTTCTTAAAATTTTCAGTATTATAAGCGAAAGAGAGAACACAATTGAGTGAATTAGAATGTACTTTGAGTGAAATATAATATACTTTTAACACATTCGCCACCTAGTGGTCATGGCTGCAACTACAATATTTTATCTATGTATTTCCATTATCTTTGGTAGTGAGCTACTTTCTTGCTTGGTTTCAAACTACTGATCTTTCCGTAGTTTCACGTTTTTGAGATATGGCTTCAAACCCAATCTAATAATAATTCGACAAAAAAGAAAAGTTTCGATGTCAAAGACCAATTTTGAAAACATAACAACACGGGTAAATCAGTTGATTTTTCGTGGTTTCGTGTTTTTAAAATTGGACGTTAACTTCGAAATTTATCTTATTAAATCAAATTATTCTTAGATCATGTTCAAAAATCTAAATGTTTTGAAGCCGTATCTCAACACGAAAAAATCAGTGAATTGAAACCTCGAAAAACACAAAACGTTGAATTTGTCAATTTGAATTGTTTTTGAAATCTAAATGAACTTGGATTACAGAACAGGGATGTGAATAGAATTAGCTTCTCTATGATATATTTTGTCCAATCACTAATACATTTACTCAATATGCTTGTCCCTAACACAGCGAAGAAAAAATCTGAAATCTTTAATAAAAAATAATTAATTTTATTCCATTTTTGACACAATATATTTAGCCTTGGCGATCACTTCGTCAATATCACCAACCATATAAAATGCCACCTCTGGAATATCGTCCATGTCGCCATTTAAAAGACGCTTGAAGCCTTCAATTGTTTTATCCAGCGGTACCATTTTTCCGGCATGTCCGGTGAATACTTCGGCAACTTGAAATGGCTGAGATAGAAAACGTTGCATTTTGCGAGCTCTGGCAACAGTGAGCCTATCATCCTCCGATAATTCATCCATGCCCAAGATGGCAATAATGTCCTGTAAGGAAATTAATTTTCACAAAATAAGTACAAATACAAGAACTAAAGAATGTGTAAAATTCAACCGGCCGAATATTTCTAGGGTGTTCATTAGATAGATATAAGGGTATGTAATGTACGTACGTTTTAAATCGATATTTTGAATGTTGTGCTATATAAACGGAAAGTCGTATAATTCTTATCATATCAAAATATATACAGTGAGCTAAGTTTACGTACAGATAAGAATTTTCTACATATCTCCCAATATTGACCAATTACAAGTCTCAAAGTGAATAAAATTGATGGTATTTTAAGGAAACACATCTACAGATATGGATAGCTTTGGATGGGGAGCCAGCTTACTACAAAAAGAATAAAATAATATCTGACTATCAAAGCACATGTTGATAAAAAATAAGAGGACAAGAGCAGGATAATAATAAAAAAACAAAAGTTATTAAGCATTACGTTGAATTAAAAACTCCAAATGTTTTCGACGGAACTCTTCAATAGTGAACGAAAATTTTCTCAAATTTATTGGGAGCTGATTCTAAATTCTGGAAACTCTCACAGTAAATGATCGATCACAGACAGATGTAGTGAAACGTGGAAAATTGAACCTGTGTATTTCTGGTGGATCTAGAAAAAATAAATCTACTACGTAGTAAGCTGAAATATGATCATAACGACGTAAACCAATTACAAAACAAACTATCATATTAAATATTCGTTCCATCGTACCAAAACAAGTAGAAGTGGTACCAGATACTACCTCAAGACCATAGTTGGCAGACAAATCGTATACAAAATAATGAAGATATCATAAGTTTCGGGCCCGTAACTCGCAAAATATGGGCCGTTCTAAAGTTTTTTAACATGCCCTTATCAAACAACGCAAATTTCATTGAAATCTGACAATAAATAACGATGACCCGTAACTAAAATTAAAGAATCAATTGGCTAAACCGGATGTTCTTATGGTTATAAGGACTTAAATGTTACTTAGGACCGGATAATTTGTGTGGAAGGTAATAGAAGGTTCGTGGTACATGGTCCCAGCTTCCACATTTGTAAAACAATTCTAAAAACATGATCAACGAACGAAAATAATTTAGGGAAACAGACCCTTACTGGCCTCTTCACATGACGGAATCTCTGTCATGAGGAAATACAAACAATTTATCAATAATTTTACAACTATTTCTATTGATAATGCATTGATCGGTGACATAACAAAAACATTCACCCTCATCATGTAAGTCGTAGTCGTGTCGAATTTTCGACTCGTGTCACAAATTTACATTTTTGGTATCGCGTATGTCGTATTTGACTGTGAAATTCGACAAAAACTGTCACTGAATATTTTGCAAGTGACTAGAGTAAAAAAAAATTAAAAATGGAAAAAATTAATCAAATCAAAAGTTAATGGATTTAGTTCTATTAAACTAATATAAAAAGCAAAAACATATAATTTTTTTTCTTGAATTACATACGTAATTTAAGAATGGAAATTATGACTCCCAAGGAATTTGGTATTTTTATTGGTTAAATGATTTGAAAAATGAAAATTTTGACAAAAATCTACAATAAAAAAGTGGAAAGATCAAATATAAAGAAAAAAAAATTAACAAAAATTTTTAACAAAATCGACTACGACGAAAATGTTCTAGTCACGTCGAATTTGTTACATGATACCGACGAAATGCAAATTCGACTACGACTACGACAGCTGTCGAAATTCGACTTCGACTTACGTGATAAGGGTGATTAAAAATATTTTCATATTTTACAAACAATATTTTACATACATATTGGATAGAGAGACCTGAGTAGAGATCAAAAACCTGCAGTTATATTTCCGAAATCTGTGAAATTATGCGGTCAAAGAACACTGAGTTTGGCCTCGACATCATGACGCCTGAGAAAGAAATGTAGAAGGTTCGTAGATGATTATTTTTCTTGAAGTATCCATCTCCCTCACTTGCCCACTTAAAAGGGGTAAATTGCCTTGAGATAGGCTTGTATACATTAGAGTGGCTTCTTTCTTGTCGAAAGTTTGGGTTGTTTTATGAGTTCTTCCCTTTTGTCGTACCTTCTTTTAATTTAGACTCTAGCGGCGTGCTCGCAGTGGCCAAGCACTAAAGATTGCCTCCGGGGGCATGTCACAGATTCCGTTCGGAATTGATGTGATTTAGCTTCTACAGATACCGATCGATTTTGTAAACGATTTTTGTTTATTAATACCAAATAAGTGTAAAATAGATTTATTTTAACTTGAATAGTTTAAAAGTAATATTCTCTACACATTTTATTCTATTTCGAAGTAATGTTGATATAGAATTCCACTTTGAAAATTGAAAGTATTTCCATTCTGGAATTTACATATTCTATAGAATCAAAATTGTACTTCCGAACGGAATTTTACTCTGTGACAAGGCCCATGTTATCAGGATTACATTCCGAGGAATAACACTTAATGTTCATGCACATCATTAAATGAATATCATAGCATAGCATTTAAAATAAAGTATAGCATTTAAGATAAGGTACCTGTAACGATTTGTAATTTTGTAGAGTCTTTTGAACGGATCTAGCAACGGTATAATGTTCCTGGCCCACGATCATTGGATCCATAATGCGAGATGATGAATCCAAAGGATCCACTGCCGGATAAATGCCTAACTCTGCTATTGGTCTCGACAGAACGGTCGTGGCGTCTAAATGTGCAAATGTAGCAGCTGGTGCAGGATCTGTCAGGTCATCTGCAGGTACATAAACCGCTTGTACTGAAGTAATGGAGCCATTTTTGGTGCTCGTAATTCGTTCTTGCATAGAGCCTGTCGAAGAATCATGCGGTTTCAATGTGAAGTGTTTGAATCGTATTTGTTCTTACCCATATCTGTACCCAAAGTAGGCTGGTAACCTACAGCGGATGGTATGCGACCAAGTAAAGCGGACACCTCCGATCCGGCCTGGGTAAAGCGGAATATATTATCTATGAACAGAAGAACGTCTTGGCCTTCAATATCTCGGAAGTATTCTGCTATAGTTAAGCCAGTCAACACAACACGTGATCGAGCACCGGGTGGCTCATTCATTTGTCCATAAACCAAGCTCACTTTCGACGTATCGCTATCCAGAGAAATAACTTTAGACTCGATCATTTCCATATAAAGATCATTCCCCTCGCGGGTCCGTTCTCCAGCTCCCACAAAAACTGAATAACCGCCATGAGCTTTAGCGATGTTATTAATCAATTCCATGATCAAAACAGTTTTACCCACTCCAGCTCCTCCAAATAAGCCAATTTTTCCACCCTTCACATACGGGGCCAACAAATCGATAACCTGAAATTTTATTCAACAAAATGACCATATTTTGAATAGGAAAAATTGATCTAAAGATGTTTGGCGCACCTTAATTCCGGTTTCCAATAAAACAGGATTAACGGTTAAATCCGTCATTTCGGGGGCGTCAGCATGTATAAATGAATAAAATTCGGACTTTACTGGTCCACGTTCGTCAATTGGATCTCCAATGACGTTTAAGATTCGACCTAATGTAGCTCGACCCACAGGAACACGAATCGGATGACCAGTATCGATGACTTCTTGGCCCCTCTTCAACCCATCGGTACAATCCATGGCCACTGAACGAACTACATTGTTGCTCAAATGGTGGAATACCTAATAACAAAAACACTCTCGACACCATACGCTTGTCTAATACATGAAATACAAACCTCCAAGACCAACCGATTACCGCCCTTGTAGTCAGAAACTTCCATAGCGTTCAATATCTCCGGCATATCATCATCAAAACGCACATCAACTACTGGGCCAATTACTGCATGTATTCGCCCTATTCTTGAGGGAATTGAACCGTCTTTGCACATTGTAGAACTCTTAGAGATGTCGTCCTGATTTACTTTTATTTACATTTACTTTTATTTTCAATACTAACCGACTTCGTCTCGTCCTCTTTACATTCTTCGGCACATGGGTCCATATCATCTGCTAAGCAGTCATCTACAACAATCATCGAGAAAACTCTAAATCATCCCAAAAAGTGAGAGTTTTGTTACCATTATCTTTTATCGCCTTCATGCGAAGAGATCCGATTCCATAATAACGTTTTGGTCGCTCAAAATGAACATCGCGTAAATAATATTGATGGGTCTCTTCCAATAGTACTGGAACGAAGGGGGTCATCATTACATATTTTTGCTATATTGCGCACAAACTTACGACCACAGAATTTTGGAGCTGATCTCAATTTTTTGAAAAAGTTCATTGTAGCAATCATGCTTTAACAATTATTTTATATGAATGTTTGTAAAATATTGCATACATACATATATATGTATATATACATACATATGGAAGTAGTCTACTGCGACAAGATTTGAACGAACTCAAGTAGTTTATTCAGATTTTGAAACATTCAAAATTACTTAAATCAACTTCACCTTCATCAACCGTCCGATGTCACTGTCAAATTGTTCCGACCCCTCTCATCTAAGGCCCATTCGAAGTCTGCGACATTTTAAATGGGAATCTATAAAATAAACAATAAACTGCGCCCATCTCTCGACTCACAAAAATTGTTTGTTCCAAATTTTAACTCGATCGGACAGTAAGTGCAACTTAAACTTTGATTACAAGAATAGATGAGCAGACAGACGGACATGGTTAAATTGATTCAGAAAGAACATAAACGATGGGTCGTACTCGTTTTCTTTATCAAAATGTGAATATGAAGAAATATTAACTACGTGATTTGAGTCACTCCATATCAAACCGAACAAAATTTAACATAGTTCCGATTTTTCTGAAAATCTTAGATTTCCTAATTTCTTCTTTTATTAACTTGTTTTGGTATGGCATAACTCCTAATTTCGTAGCTGACTGGAACTAGTCTAGAAAAATGTCACTGCCATTTTTTAGTTGGCCAAATTCAGCGCCACAGGTAATTATATACAATATAGGCGTTTTCGGAACTATTTCGGAATATCATCCTATTTACGAAATAAAATTTTTACGAATTTTTAAATTTAATTTGTAGTTGGATGATAGAATCTTATGCACTGCAATTATGCGTTTCCGAAAATAGCAGTAAAAATCTTTTCTCCAAACTACTCAGATATTTCACAATTGTATGGAACTCAACCTAAGGAAATGCAGACACATGCGTTTCTTTAGATCGAATCCAAGATTTGTCAGATATAATATTAGAGGAACTGAGCTAGAGTTAGTTGATTCTTTTGTAGACCTTGGTATTCTAATGGATTCCAAACTGAATTTCAACAATCATATTATTACTATGGTTAACAAAGCATATGGTGTTCTTGGCTTCATTAAGCGATGGGCTAAGGAGTTCTCCGATCCTTACGTAACGAAGCAGCTATTTACATCACTTGTCAGACCTATTCTGGAATATGGTTAGGTTAGGTTAGGTTTAAAGGACCAGAATGCTCCTGCACTCTGAACACTCGGAGACCCAGTCGGGTCCATTGTGCAAATCCTTTCGTTATCTGAAAAATAAGATTGTAGTTTATAGGAGGGGGTAGGGAGTGATAGGATTGAGGAAGGGTGATAGATGATATATGGAGTGTGCGGGAAATGAGAGGATTTTGGAGAGGGGATATGGGGGTAGGAGAATATGAAGTTGTGTTATTAGTTTTTTCCAATGGTTGACGACTAGGTAAGAAATTTTGTTGAGAGTCATCCGGTCTACCCATGGTGGTGGTAAGCCTTTATGGCTCTCTTTCTTTGTTAGTCGCCAACTGTCTATGTGGTTACATCCATGTTCCTTACTAGCCACCCCTAATCCGATTTAGTTCTTTTGAGAATCCCAAAAGGTCATAAACGGTGCGGGTTGCAATATCCTCTAGGTTAGGTTAGGTTTAAAGGACCAGAATGCTCCTGCACTCTGAACACTCGGAGACCCAGTCGGGTCCATTGTGCAAATCCTTTCGTTATCTGAAAAATAAGATTGTAGTTTATAGGAGGGGGTAGGGAGTGATAGGATTAAGGAAGGGTGATAGATGATATATGGAGTGTGCGGGAAATGAGAGGATTTTGGAGAGGGGATATGGGGGTAGGAGAATATGAAGTTGTGTTATTAGTTTTTTTCAATGGTTGACGACTAGGTAAGAAATTTTGTTGAGAGTCATCCGGTCTACCCATGGTGGTGGTAAGCCTTTATGGCTCTCTTTCTTTGTTAGTCGCCAACTGTCTATGTGGTTACATCCATGTTCCTTACTAGCCACCCCTAATCCGATTTAGTCCTTTTGAGAATCCCAAAAGGTCATAAACGGTGCGGGTTGCAATATCCTCTATGTTGTTAATAAAATAACTTCCTAGGTATTTGTTTCTACGTATACACAGCGCTGGACATCTGCAGATTATGTGCTCGATAGATTCTAACTCCTCCTCATCCTCACATAATCGACAGTGATCCTCGATGTCCAACTGCCATCTTGAGATCCTACTCCTAGTGCAGTAATGCCCTGTGTAGATACCTATCAAAGTTCGAATTTCTGCCTTGTTTAGCTCTAGTAGAGTTCTGGTTTTGCCCCTATCGATCTTTGGCCATGTGGCCCTGGCGATCCTACAGGTTGACAAACTATTCCATGCTGCGTTCATCTGTGACCATTTCCTTGATTCAATCAGTCTGTACAACGTGCCAATCGGTGGTTTTACTAGGTTGTCAGCTCTATTGATTTCCAAGGACGAACCATTTCTAGCCAGTTCATCTGCTATCTCGTTTCCTTTGACATTGCTATGTCCGGGAACCCAGCAGAGACGGACGGTATGGTCGTTGAGGTTATCTAGTGAGCGTTTACAACTCAGTACAAGCCTTGATTTGACAGTGTGTGACATGATTGATTTCATTGCTGCCTGACTATCTACGTAGAAATTTATATCCGTGGTTACCGGAATGTTCTCGCTTGATAGAAATCTTGCTGCCCTTTCTATTGCCAGTAATTCTGCTTGGAAGACACTACAGTTGTCGTCGAGTCGGAGAGACTTGCGTATCTGTAGTGATTCAATGTAGAATCCTGCTCCTGTGCCCTGTTCCATCTTTGAGCCATCAGTGTAGACCGAAAGCCCTGTGAAGGGCTCACCATTGTCCCAATCTGATCTCTTTGGTATAAACATCTGTGGTAAGGGTGAGAAGTCCAGAATCGGCACCATGTAGTCTGTACCTCCATTGATGACCGATTCGTGAACACCCAGTATTCCTCCTTGAACTATCCTTGCGTGACCATAAGGTCTATTTTTCCAGCATCCTGATTCTTTGAGTCTTATAGCACTCCTGGCAGCAATCATCTCTGTGAAGTGGTCCAGAGATGGGTGATGTAGAATTACATCCATCGCTGCTTGTGGAGTGCTTTTTATGGCTCCCGTAATGCTCAGTCCTGCTAGCCTTTGCGTTTTCATTAATTTTGCCCGGAGTTTACCCACTCTCATTGCGCTCCACCATACCAGACAACCATAAGTAGTAATGGGTCTAACAACCGATCGGTAGATCCAGTCTACAACTTTTGGTTTCAGACCCCAGCTCTTACCAATGGAGTTCCTGCACATGTAGAGTGCATTTAGACCCTTTTTATACCTTTCCTCTGTGTTCCTATTCCAGTTCAACTTCCGGTCTAGGATGACACCAAGGTATTTGGCCTCCTGAGAGAGGTTGAGCTCCGTTCCATCAAGGATTGGCTTCCTAAATGGTTCTATGTTATATCTCCTTGTATATAGGACTAGCTCAGTTTTCCTAGGATTGATGCCCAGGCCACTGTCTCTGGCCCAATCAGATAATTTCTTCAGTGCTCCTTGCAACAGATCGCTGATTGTTGGTAGGAATTTTCCACCTACCAATATAACAACGTCATCTGCATATGCAACTACTTTGTTACCCTCATCAGAAAGGGATCTGAGGATATTATTGACAGCAAGAAGCCACAGAAGAGGAGATAAAACTCCACCCTGTGGCGTTCCCCTGGTCAATAATTTCCTTATAGTTCCAGCTCCCAAGGCTGAATTTATTACTCGATGTCGTAGCATCGAGTCAATCCAGTCAGTCAGGAAGTTAGGAACATGTAGATCCTTTAATGAATTAGTTATCGTGTTGGCCTCAATGTTATTGAAAGCTCCTTCTATGTCTAGAAACGCTGCAAGAGTGTAATCTTTACTTTCTAGGTTTCTCTCTATGTAACCAACGACCTCATGAAGAGCGCTCTCAGTGGATTTGCCTTTGATATAGGCATGTTGAGCGTCGCTTATGAGATTGTTGTCTATGCTTCCTCTTAGATAAATGTCTAAGATTCGTTCCATTGTCTTAAGGAGGAAGGATGACAGACTGATTGGTCTAAAATCCTTGGTGGATGAATGACTTGGTTTGCCTGCTTTGGGTATGAAGACTACCCGCACCTCCCTCCAGCTCGTTGGTATAAATTTTAGGCGCAGACATGCTTTGAACACACGGACTAGATGTGAAGCAATTACATCTTTTGTATGTTGTAGCATGGCTGGGAATACACCGTCCATACCCGGAGATTTGTAGGGTTGGAATGTATCAATTGCCCATTTAACTTTATCTTCACTGACTATTTTATCTATGCTAACTTCATCAAAAAGGGAAGAATTGGATGCTGTGGTCATGTTGACCTCGCCTTCAATATCCTCACAATTTGGGAAGTGGGTCTCTGCTAAGAGGCTAAGTGTCTCTAGGCCCGATGCCGTCCAGGTGCCATCCGTTTTCTGGATGTGTCCTAGAGGTTTCGGATCCTTCGACAAGACTCTTCTAAATCTGGCGCAATCATCTACGTTATCTATTGTCTCGCAATAGGCAACCCATGACGTTCTCTTTGCCTTTTTTAAGTCTGCTTTGTATTTGGTAAAACTAATCTTATAGTTTTCCCAATCATCATTGCTCCTAGTACAATGAGCCCTATTGTACAGTTTCCTAGTAACCTTTCTGAGTTCCCTTAGCTCATTTGTCCACCAGGACGGTTGTGTTCTTTTTCCTGGAAAGGTTTTCGGACAAGACTTAGTGAAACTGTTTGACAGTGCTGATGTTAGGTTGTTGACGTACTTGTCAATATCTTTGCCTGTGAACGTACTAGTTTGCAGATCAGTAAGATCTGTTTCCACTTGATGGTGGAAAGCTGACCAGTTTGTTCTCTTTGGGTTCCTATATGGTTTTGTGTTACTGTGTTCTACATTAACTGTGAAGAGTATTCTTTTGTGATCAGAAAAGGAGTGATCACTAGATACTCGCCAATCTGTAATGAAGGTACTATCCATGTTTGTTAGAGTCAAATCTAGAACTTCTGACCTGACCTTAGTACTGAAGGTTGGGGTATTACCTACGTTACATATTCTAAGGCAGGATAATGTAATAAATTCAAAAACTGACTCACCTCTGTCGTTTATATCTTTGCTGCCCCATTGTGTGTGGTGAGCATTAGCATCACAACCCAGAATCAGCTTCCATTTGTTGCTTGATGCGTATGCTGTGAGTTCTTCCGTGTTGATTCCCGGCGGGTTTTGTCGTTCGTAGGGCATGTAGATGGAGGCAAAAGTCAAGTTTTCCCCGATGGTTGTCTCCAGACATGCCACTGTCGCATCACCAGAACTAAAGCTCGTAGATAAGATTAGACCAAGACTTTTCTTAGCTACTATGCATGTTCTTACCTTTTCATCCGTGCTTGGTGTTATGGCCGTGTAGTTGGTGTTAGCCGCTAGTCCCCTCACTTTATTGTGAACGATCCACGGTTCCTGGACTAGGGCTACGTCTGTGTCGTGTTTGGCTATATTAAGTAAAAGATCGGCAGCAGCGGCTTGGCAGTGATGCAGATTAATCTGCACCACGCTGATCCTCTTCCTTTTCGGCTTTTTTGCCCTCAGCGTCAGGTATACGGAATCTGACGGAGCCAAGCCCGAAATTTATGTTGCCGTTCTTTTCCTTAATATATATCGCCGATTCCTTGCTAATCACCATGCGGAGATCTTTGCCGAAGTCTCTTTTACTGGTGGAAGGCAGAACCTCCCAGGACCCAGTATCGAGACCTCTGTTTTGCTTAGCTAATAGTCGCAGTATCATCTCATCCTCCAGTATTGGCGGGGGAAACCATACTACGACTATTGTACGGAGTGGCAGTGCTGACGTTGGTACCACTTCGAGGACGGCGTTCGGCCATGGGGAGACAAGACTGTGAATCACAGATTTTAGAAATGTCAAAGACTTTTCATTTCCACAATTCACAATCTTGGTTCCCTTGATCCATTCGGCTCCCTTGAAGGATATCTCGTCATCACACCACTTCTCCGCTAGCATCTCGACTAGAAGCAGCCTTTCCAGCAGCAGCCATCTCTCAGCGTTAATCCTGCCATCAGGATCCGATCTGTCGATGACTGCTACTTGTAGTTCCGACGGAACTTGGAAGCTGCCCGTGTTCTTCTGCCTCTTCTTTTCCTTCACTTGAGGTTCATCCCCTGATCTAGCTCTTTTGAGAGCCACTCCAGCATCCGAGGACTTGAGAGCCGCTTGGCTGGTGGAGGGTCCCACAACTGAGCTACAGGCCTTGATCACTCCAGTGGAGGAAGGAGTAGAGGCAGGTTCCTTGCCGTTGTTTCGTGTAGTTGTGCTGTTTTTGTCAGTTTCGTTGCCGTTTGTGTCGTTTCCATGTGCGTTTTTTGTCGAGGTCTTGTCCGTCGCGTGTGAGGGAAGGCTGCTAATCAAGAGACGATCAACAGTGATGTGTGGATAACTTCTTTCGATCTTAGCCACACACTGACGATGTCTCCTGAGTACCGCTTTTTCCCTGTCCGTGAGCAGAGCAAAGTCACGTCCTACGAATTTACGTAAAATACCGCAGGAGCGCCTTAAGCCGCTTCTGGCCTTCTGCTCTGCAGTTTTGCTCTGCTCAGACTTGCCCGTGGACTTCGCATCATCTGTGTTGGTCTTAGTTTCACCATCTTCAGGTTCCAACTGTAGTAGAGCTTTTGGCTCTTTAGAGGAACCTCCGGTGGTTACGCTAAGATCCTTTCCATCTGATCCTAGGTCCATGGCGTCTTGTCTTAGCAGAGTGGCCACTGCTTCTGTCCGTGACGGGTCGGCTCGTGCCGACTCATTGGCCTCCGGTAGAATGAGAGTCGTCTGTTGGATCTCACTGGCCTCAACGACTCCGCCAGAAGGTTCCGGTCTTTCCTGGAACTCTTTTGGAGATTGTGTCAGCGTGACATCAAGCTCCTCCGAGAGTATCCAGAGCTGGTCGAAACCCCCTATGGTGGTGTCGCTGAGATCACTGAGCGATCCCAGAGAGGACTCCCGTTCAGCCTCTAGTTGGTGCTGGAGTTCAGACTGCTGCTCCAAAATGGCACCTGCTACCTGTTCGAAAGCTAGAGTCGTCCGTTTGTCCGTTCCCTCAATGGAGGTCATGTTCCGTTCTTTGTCAAGAGTAGTCCGTGGGCATTCCGTAGTCAATTTACCTAAACCAGTAAGGCCGCTGGCGACACGTAGTGGAGACCCGACGTCTCCACCGTGAATATGGTTCCGTAGTGTGGGAATATTAAAAATAGTGGGGAATATTAAAAATTGTTTCTGAACTGACTCAATTCTGTCAATATAGATACCATACTGAGGAGTATCTATATTGACAGAATTGAGTCAGTTCAGAAACAATTTTTAATATTTTCATTAAGACATTTGCATTGGAATAGTGATTTTATTCTTCCCCCTTATACTAGTAGATTGAAGCTGATCGACTTGCCTTCCTTGAAAAGTAGACGTGTTATTTTGAACACCGTGATGGTTTATAAGGTTATAAATGGTGATTTCTCTTCTGACTATATTATTTCTAGGATTAAGTTTAACGTGCCATTTAGACCTCTAGATACTATCAATTCATCCATATTGACTTTCAGCGTACGAATTACGCTTCCGTAGAGCCCATTCGCAGAATGTGTAGTGATTTCAATTCATTGTGTCACATCATAGATTTCGGATTAGGAGTCGATATAATAAAGTCGAGGATTTTCTCCTGCTTGGATGTTTAGTTTGTTGTGACATGTTTACTTTACTTTAATATATTTAGTTACTAACTTTAGGAATAACTTATATTTGCATGTGATACTAATATTTTGTTTTATATTTTTGTTATGCCGGCTGTTGATATTTGATCTGTAGCCGGTGTCCACCCTCTACTGCTTAGCCGCCATGGTTCGAACTATGGTGTGTACGCTGTCCCTACGTTATGGGGACGTGGCCCTCTCGGTCGGAAGGGGCGGGTGTGAGAGGCGTTGGGACCGTTCGATAATAAACAATTTTCGCGACTTAAAAAGGTATTTTTTCAGCCAAATATTTTGTTGTTGTTGTAGCAGCTTTAGAGGGAGCTGAGGTGATAATCCTTAAGTCCGAATTGTACTAGACTTCGTTCCGGCATGTATCCTATTATCGCGGGAACCTTTGTTCATCATCGTTCTCATGTTGTCCGGCTGTTATTAGCATCTTCTTCAAGGTTGATGTTAATGTTAAGGGAATGGGATGTTAATCGAGTTGTACCCCTATCCTCCACTGGGGGCGCTGCATTTTTTATGTTAACAGCCATGTTATGTATCGCTAATGGCTATTAGTTTCTTCCCTGGACCTTGGAGCAATCGAAATTACTATTTTTATGTGAAAGTGTGTTCGGATGAGAAAATTGGCTGCAGAAACTCTTATTTTATGATGAAAAGTGAAAATTTGTTGATGTTGAATTTTACCAGTGCGCCGGCCAGAATCGAACCCAGCACCTTCAGATTGCAAGACGCGCACACTTCCACTGAGCTATGAAGGCCACTAGCCAAATATTTGTACTTGCTTAAAAGGGTATTTTTTAATATTTATTACAAACAAACTTTATTTGGCACAAACACAGTTTTGGCGCCATAATAAAGTTAAGAAACCACAATTTCTAATAAAACAAATCTAAAATGTGAGATAAGCAGTTCGACAAAGTCGAAAAAAGATATTATGTTTTTTGTAGAAGTGCAGTAATATTACAGGAAAATATTTTTTTTAATATAGCCAAACCAAAACAAATACAAATATTGAAAAAACAATTTTACAAATAAATATAATATTTTTATTATTTCAAACCACGCTTATAAGGCAAGGCTAGCAATGCGTTTACATATCGAAATAATACTTCAAGCCAATTCAAAAAATAAATAATTTTATATTTATATTTTCAAAAAGCTTAAATACAAATAGTGGGTGCTACAGTTGGTTGTATTTCCATTCTATTTTAATTCCAAAAGTACAAATTTTGAAAATCCATTATCTCACGTACATAGTGCAAAATATCCTTCATAATTCATGATTCAACCAATTTTTGACTTAAAAATTAAGAGTACGAATTTGGAAAAATCTTTTTATTTTGCGTGTCTATGCAGTCAGAAGAATGTATACACCGAACACCATGATTCTATCTGTGGACATTTGGTTGGTACCATTTTTATCTCCTTTTCCCATTTTACCCACTTAAGAGTACGACTTTCTAAAATCTCTTTATTTTTCGTGTCTACGCAGTCAGACGAATATATACTCCGAATTTCATGTCTCTAGTGGCGGTCATTTGGTTGTTACTATTTTTATCCCCTTTTTCCATTTTAACCCCAAAAAGTACGAATTTCGAAAAATCCGTTTATTTCACGTATATAAGCAATCAGAGAAATGTTTACACCGAATTTCATTATTCTAGGTCCAGCCGTTTGGTTGGTACCATTTTTATTCCTCTACCTTACCCATTTAAAGTACGAATTTGGAAAAAATACTTTTATATTATGTACTAGCTGAACCCCCGCCCGCTTCGCCAGGCAGAAAAACAAACGGAAATAAAAATCATATTGTTATTTCTTGTAATCGGTATTATATGTACCACTTATAATCAAGGTATTTCCCTGAAATACAAAAGAAATGGATATGTTCCATGGAAAATATTGAAGTGCGGCGAATAAAGGAAGAAATGTCAAAAATCAAATTTAGGTTGATTTTAGGTCCTCCTTTCCATTACCAAAAAAAAAACTTTCTACGTAAGAAGAACTTACTTAATCGAATAGCTTGAATTCGATTGTACTACATTCAAAACACATAGAAAGTCAATCAAATTGTTCACTAATCAAACAACACAAAAACTAAAAAATTAATATAATTTCCGTTTTCTTGACTTAAGTCGGCTTTTGGCGATATTTCTTTTTTGTAATCTTTCTTTGCTATTATGCTAAGAAAATCCAAAGAAAATGAGTAATTTTACAAAATTCAAATCAAAAATTCCCCATCTTTCAAATCCCGCCCATTTGTATAACAATATAGGAATCTCGGTGTCGAATATACTCTAAAACAGGTTTTAATTTCGTATGGGAAGGGTCACTGATACTTTCCGCCCATCTCGGTGTCGAATATACTTTAAAACCGGTTTTAATTTCATATGGAAGGGCCACACCCACTTTCCGCCCATATTTGCACAACTATTTACACTGGATATATTCAGACAATTTTTCAGCACTCTAGGTTTTATAGAACTGATAATATTCAATAATAGGTTTTAACTCGTATGTGAAGTACCACGCCCACTATCCCACTACCGCCCATTTTTGGTACAACTACGAAGGTTTATGCAAGATGAACTCACAAAAAAATTCAGTATTGTAGCTGTTATAAAACTCAATATATTCAATAATATGTTTTAAGTTTGTATGTGAGGTAGCACGCCCACTTTTTCAATACCGCAACTTTTTGACACAACTACCCATATTGATGCTAGATGTACTCGCACAAAATTTCAGTATTGTATCTGTCATAGAACTGAATATATTCGAAAATGGGTTATAACTTTGTATGGGAGGTGCCACACACTTTTCCAATACTGCCCATTTTTGGCATAACTACGAACATTGATGCTAGAGGCACTTACACAAAATTTCAGCACTATAGCTGTCATATAACTGACAATATTCAATAATAGGTTTTAACTTCGTATGGGAGGTACCACGCCCACTTTTCCAATACCGCAAATTTTTGACACAACTACCCTTATTGATGCTAGATTCACTCACACAAAATTTCAGTATTGTATCTGTCATAGAACTGGATATATTAGAAAATGAGTTATAACTTTGTATGGGAGGTGCCACACCCACTTTTCCAATACCGCCCATTTTTGGCACAACTACGCACATTGATGATAGATGCACATACACAAAATTTCACCACTATAGCTGTCATAGAACTAACAATATTCAATAATAGGTTTTAACTTCGTATGGGAGGTACCACGCCCACTTTTCCAATACCGCAAATTTTTGACACAACTACCCTTATTGATGCTGGACGCACTCACACAAAATTTCAGTATTGTATCTGTCATAGAACTGGATATATTAGAAAATGGGTTATAACTTAGTATGGGAGGTGCCACACCCACTTTTCCAATACCGCCCATTTTTGGCACAACTACGCACATTGATGATAGATGCACTTACACAAAATTCCATTATTGTATCTCTCATAGAATTGAATATATTAGAAAATGGGTTATAACTTCGTATGGGAGTTGCCACGCCCACTTTTCCAATACAGCCCATTTTTTGCACTACTACGCAAATTGATGCTATATGTACTTACACAAAATTTCAGCACTCTAGGTGTCATAGAACTGACAATATTCAATAAAAGGTGTTAACTTCGTATGGGAGGTGCCACGCCCATTTGTCCTATCCCGCCCATTTTTGGCACAACTACGCACATTGATGCTAGATGCACTTACATAAAATTTCAGCACTCTAGGTGTCATAGAACTGACAATATTCAATAATAGGTTTTAACTTTGTGTGGAAGGTGCCACGCCCACTTTTCCAATACCGCCCATTTTTGTCACAACTACGCAAACTGATGCTATATGCACTTACACAAAATTTCAGCACTCTAGGTGTCATAGAACTGACAATATTCAATAATAGGTGTTAACTTCGTATGGGAGGTGCCACGCCCACTTTTGCAATACCGCCCATTTTTGGCAAAACTGTGCAGACTAACAATTAGTGGACTTTCACAAAAATTCAAGACTCTAGCTGCAACAGTACTCCGAATATGCTAATTCATAAAAAACGAATAAATCCCCAATTTGTGTGGGAGGTGCCACGCCCACCGAAAATATCAAAAAATTTTATAGCCTATTTTCACCACCGGTTCAACATGAACATACTGTGAAAATTTCAAGAAGATCGGTCCAGTAGTTTAGTCTGCTATAAAGAACAAACAAACAAACAAACCAACAAACCCACAAACTTACAAACACAGATTCATTTTTATATATATAGATATACTCAATTAGAGGAATGTACTTACCGAAAATGTTTTTAGCTGTTGTCGTTCGATAGGTACCATTTTTATCCCTTTTTGACCCATTTCACCCCTACAAATAAAAATCAATTTGTGGTGCAAGTTTTTGTTATAGGGGGAATGCTCACACCAAATATCAAGTAAGTACAAGCAGACATATTGAAAAAATAACCTTAAAATATTCGAGGTTATTATGGGTATTTTTAGTCCTTGTGAGGGAAAATTTTTTCCCTTTGGGCCGATTTCACCCAGTTTCATTCCCAATCGATCTACGACTATAAGACGCATTTATGGTAAATTTGGACGTCCTAGCTCCATTCGTTTAAATAACAGCTTTCAACAGACGGACGGACGGACATGACTAGATCGTCTTAGAATTTTATGGCGATCATGAATATATATATACTTTATCTCAGGTCGATATTTCAAGGTGTTACAAACGGAATAATTGTGCTAATTTCTAGAATATATCAGTTTACTAGAACAAAAGTTATTGGATTTTGGCCAATGGATTTTGATTCTGAACCACTGCGCAGCGTTCTTATAAGAGATAAATGCTGTATTTAATAGGATAATAAAGAAAAATAAATATTTTGGGATAATGTTGAAAATAAGGAGATCGAACCAGAACATTTAAAAATTGGAAAAAAAGAAACAAAATTTCCATTCTTCTTTTTGTTGGCCCAGATGTCCTTCATACAGAAATTTTCAGTGGTAACCCTGATCCATGGTTGGAGGTTAATGAGGATTCCACATCGCCTGACTCCAAACGTTCCTGCTTAACGTTTGCCTTGGCATGTGGAACATTTTGTCCATTGCAGAAACACATCAATTGGCCAGTTATATAGAGTGGAGTGCTTTCAGCCCCATCATCTTCCGAAATTTGTTATTCCAAGATCTCATTTTTAACTTTTTTCATATTTATATTGTAGCTGTAATTTAATTGTGGTTGTTGATATCATTTCTACAGACGATATCCATCCAATGCCAGATTGGGACAGGCACTCATTATTAATATTTACTTTCTTTAACGTATCGCAAAATTCAACCCTTACGTAAAACTGGCTGTTTGCTTCCATGGTAACAATGGACGGTCTTGCGGTATGTGTTAAATTCGTAGATTGAAATATATGCTAGTATCATGGAGGATTTATCAGACTACACTTCTCCTGTAATAGAATTCAAAACCACGCATACATCAGATAATCGACTAAAATTAGTCGACAATAGTACGGCTACAGATCCTTTACCATTAAAAGTAGACGTATCAGCAGAGACTAATAAAAGATGTGATCAGGAAACGCAAACTCGGGCGCAAACGGAGCGATCCGACACAATTCCTACAAATGTTGATTACCGCAAACTAGCCATTTGGTTGCACAATATTTATCCCAGTGTTGAAATGGAACTACTTAAAGGCTGTACGCCAGTTTTCGAAAATACATACTCAGCTAATATGAGTAAATCAAAGACGTTCTTAGATATACAGCCCTACCAAAAAGTCGCATTGGATGCGGTAGAAAACTCTTCCCAAGGACTTGCGACTTGGCTGGCCGTGCATACAAATAATGCTCCTGCTCTAGCCATGAGTACGATATCACCACATGATGATTGGTGCGAACACGTAGACCAGTGCCTGAGGTTATACGTTCCAAAACGTGAACAAAACGGAAGCTTCGTAACATGGAGAGAAATTAAAAGTGTCCCAATTAAAGCCTGCCTCAGAAGTTTGTGCACCAACACTTTCAACAAAAGTATATTCGCTGGATCAACGTTGGATGGTGACATTTATATTTGGCACTATGAGCAAAATGTTAACAATTCGATGGAGGTCGAAGAACTACACAATGACACATTAACACACGGTTACGCTGTTGCGATGGATTGGTCAAACGAACAAACCCTGCTGACAGCGCATAGTAACGGACATGTCGTTCAATGGCGTTTAGGCAGAGACGAATTCATAAAAGAAACAGAGTTAGTGTTTATTAGTTAGTGCAATGTCCGCCCATAAAGCATACGTACACATATATTATTAATAACCATTTTTCCCTCAGATTCCTAATAAAGCCTCTATCGAATGGAATTGAAATAAGCTGCCTATTGGCACTGAGCATCCATGACTTCGTTGTTGGCTGCAATGATGGGTCAATTTATCATTGTTGGATTTCCAGTTCGATGACAATGAAGCGCCACTTGGAAATTATTAACTTGAAGAAACATCTATTTATGACTTCGTCTCTGCTGAAGGGCAATTTCAATGGACACACGGTGGTGATAAGCTGTGATCTGAGTGGGGAAGTGTACTTTCATGATTTGAGAAATTCAGACGATGTAAGTACGAATCGTTCATTTGTCAGAGGTATGACTGTTATATCCTAAACTCAAGATGTTCCAAGGTGTATTTATATCAGGTGAAAGCAGGAGCCCAGCTGACTGAAAATTTTTTTAATTCAACAGTAACCGAAACTGTCAAATCCCATATATTTTGCTTTGACAGTATGGCTCACCATTCAAAAAATTACTTGTATTTTGTTGTTGCAAAATTTGTTTCTGTTCTGCTGCTATCACCTATATAAATACGCCTTGAGATGTTCGTAATTTTGTCTAGAAATCAACTACAAAATGTACATAAATAAGGCCCAACCTAATTTGTATTACACGTATTCTTGGTAGCTATCTATATATACATGCGGATAGCTATGATAAGAATACATGCACTAATAATTGTCTGTAGTGGCAGTCCGTGCGAATTTGGTTCGGGTCCTAGAAGCTAATTTTCCACTCAATGGGAAATACTAGTATTTTGTACCCGGCGTTGCACGGGTTCATTCTTCCCTATTTCATTTCATTTCTTTGTAATTCCAAGCCAAGTGGTCAATTATAATTGAATTAAAAAAAAATAATTATATAATAAAAGAGCATACAATTAGAATTTCTAAGTTCCCAATGAATCGCCGGACAATAATAATAAAAATAGTCTTTAAAGAAATGCTGCATTGGACATATTTCCAAAATAATAATAATAGAAGAAGTTATTTTAAGAATGACTACTCGAATTTTATATTATAAATTTTTAAAGTAAAAAGAGACAAAAAACCTGTGTTAAGAATATTGTATATTACAATATTTCTATTACTACTCCTAATAGAATCTATGTAGTTAACTGTAAGTGTTGAATGATCTTATTGCGCCAGGTCGCACATGACATATTAAAAGGCTACTATAACTTGGAATACTTTTTCTAGATAATAGTCTAGCAGAGGGATAATTAGCTGGTTAGATCTAGTGGAGAGCGTTAAAGTAAATGCTCTAGCCAGAAATATTGGACAATTATTTTTGTAAACCTTATAGAACATTATTAGAGAACGTAGATTAATAAATTTGTCAAAAGAACAACCCAAAGTTTTTTCTACGAAAGGTGTCATGTGAGCAAAACGATTCGTATGGTACAAGTATCGCATTGCACTATTTAAAGCCACACACACCTTACCGGTATTGCGCTTTAAAGTGCCAGCATAAACCTCTTGTTAGTTTTAGAGGTTTCTAGAATACTAATTTATTGAGGAAAAACTTATTGACAAGAAAGGAAATCAAAATACTATGCTAACTAAGATTTCATATTAATATACAACATACAGTAGTAATTCAAACAGAGTTCTTTCAACACCCCCACTTGAAACGTATTTAGTATAATCCTAACATTTTACAAAATTTGTTTTGTTTCTCTTTAGAAAGGGGTTTTGACAAAAAATCAGCCATCTGATCTTCTGTAGGAACTGGTAAAAATATTACTTCATTTAATCTTCTCTTTTCTCGTACAAAATGGTGTCTGATATCAATATGCTTCGTCCGTTGATGATATGCTTCATTGGAAGCCAAATGAATAGCGCTGCGATTGTCACAATAGATTGTTGTCGGCTCTCTTTCATTGAAGTTTGGGATCAGTTCCTTCTGCAAAGTTCTAAGCCATATAACTTCTTGCGTAGTGTTGGATAGTGCCATATACTCGGCCTCTGTAGTGGATAAGGCTATGGTTGGTTGTCTTTTGCTACCCCAAGAAATTGCTCCATTCTGCAAAACATTTACATAGCCGGTGACGGATCTGCGATCTTCCAAATCATTTCCCCAGTCTGAATCAGAGTATGAGACAAGGTTATTATTGCCCGAAGAATCAAAATGTACCTTGTAGTGGCGTGTTCCTTGTAGATATCGAAAAATACGTTTCACTGCATTCCAGTGAACACGCGAGGGATTGTTATTAAATTTACTTAAACAGTTTACAGCTTGGCAAATATCGGGTCGAGTGCATTGTGCAGCAAATAGCAGACTTCCAATAGCTTGCTGATATGGAACATTTTTCATGTTATCGTCTTCCTCGCATATTTTAACCAACTTTTGATTTAAGTCCAAAGGTGTCGATATAGGGTTGCAATTCTCCATCTTATAGCGATTCAGCATATGTATAATATATTCTTCTTGATCCAAAGATACTGAAGAATTGTTCTTAATAATTGTCATTCCAGGCAGCGTTTTGCATCTCCTAGAAATTTCATTTTGAAATTATTCATTAATTTGGATTTCAAATATTTGCTGAATTTAGCGTCATTACTAAATAACAACATATCGTCCACATATAAGGCCATATATGTATGTCATATTGGTTCCATCTATGTGGTAATAAATACAAGGATCCTGTTCTGACCTTCGCATGCCGTATTGTTGAAGTGCTCCGTTTAATTTATTATTCCACACATGACTTGCCTGTTTCAATCCATATAATGCCTTTTTAAGTTTCAATACATGATTTTCTGGCACCCTTAGAATTGATGGTGGTTCTACGTATACATTCTCCTTTAGATCTCCTTGAAGAAAAGCTGTAATAGCATCCATTTGCTCTATCTTTAGATTGTATCGAACAGATAACGACATTAAAAATCGCACTGATGTATAACGCACTACGGGTGAGTATGTCACCTCAAAATCGATGCCTTTACGTTGAGTGTAGCCCTTGAATCTGATAGAGTCGTCTGGTTCCACTTTTTGTTTGAAGACCCACTTTGTTTTTATTACGTTGCACTCTTTAGGTTTAGGCACGACCTCCCATGTATCATTTTCTTCTATTAATGACAATTCGAAGATAATGCTTCATCAATTGTGTTTGGTTCAGTGATTTGAGCCATATATCCAAACCAATTTATTCTTGGTTTCGCTGCCAATCGTTCACTTCTTCGAACTCCATCTATTGTAGTGGGGATTGAGATGTGTTCATCAGCATTTACTTCCTCATGTTCTAATGTATTGTCCTCGGAAATTTCAGTTCCTTCATTGTCTTCGGAAACTTCCACCACTTCATTATTATTTGAGATTTCCCCCATTGTTATTTATATTGTTATTTATAGAATTATATGACAATGAATCTTCGGATGTCGAACAAACATCATCATCGTTTGTAACATCATGACTGAAAAAATAATAGTTATCTTCAATACATTGCATGAATGATGCTCCTTTAACATTCTCTTCGAAGCGAACATCTCTGCTTGTCACAATTTTTCCAGTTTGAATTGTATAAACACGGTATCCTTTAGTGTTGATACCATAACCTACAAAAATTCCTTTTTCAGATTTTGAATCCCACTTCCTACGTTTTTGACTTGGAACAAGTGACATGGCCAAACAACCAAATATTCTGAAATGACTTACGTTAGGTTTACGTCCACACCATAATTCTTGCGGTGTACATTTCAATGACTTGTGAGGTGATCTGTTTATCACATATACAGCGGTTTGTACAGCTTCCGCCCAAAATTTGGTGGGAAGTTTGGCATCCTTCAACATTGCCCTAGCTTTCTCCGTGACTGTTGTGTTAACACGTTCAGCTAAACCATTCTGTTCCGGGTTATGGGGTACTGACTTTTCATGGATAATACCGCGTTTCTTCGAAAACTGGTCTATATTCTTGTTTATATATTCGGTTCCGTTGTCGCTTCTGAGGATTTTAATTTTTGCATTAATCTGATTTTCCACCATCTGCACAAATTCCTTGCATTTTTCAAAAACTTCAGATTTATTTTCAATAAAATAAACGAAAATTTTCCTGGTGTAATCGTCAACGAATATTACAAAAAATCTGCTATGTCCTAGTGATCTTACTTCCATTGGGCCACAAACATCTGTATGGATAATTTCTAATGGAGCAGCTGCCCTTCGACCATCCTTCGGAAAACTTGATTTGAAGTGTTTGCCTTCGGCACATCCTTCACAGAGCGTTTTCTTGTAATTCTGGACATTAGTATCAATTCCAAGTACCATACCATTCTGAAGCAGCTTAAGACCATCATAATGGATGTGAGCAAAACGTTTGTGCCATTTTTCAATGGAATTATCCTCTTTTGCTAAGAATACATCATGACATTCGGGAACAGTCAGCTTGTACATTCCACCTTCGCAGCTGGCATTTGCAATACATTTTCCATTAACGTCGATAATTTTAGCACCATTTTTTTCAAAAATAATTCGGTTATCGTTACTGCATAACTGACTTACTGACAGTAAATTTTCCGATATGTCAGATACATATAATACATTTCTCACTGGCAATTCGTAATTTCCAAATTTACCTTCGAAATGTATTTTTACATCTCCAATCGACTTAACTTCGAGACTGTTTTCGCCTGCTGTTTTGACCTCGCCATCATACGGCTTCAACTTAGTAAAAATGCGCTTGTTATTTGTCATATGTGCCGATGCACCACTATCCACAAACCAGGATTTATTATTGACATACCTTCCACTAAGAGCAAAAAACGACGAGTTTTTCTTCAAATTTTTTTTTTTTTTTGTTACTGGGACAATCAGCTTTAAAATGCCCAATGCCGTTGCAATTATAACACCTTTTCTCGGAATTCTGTGCTGCCACTTTCTTTTTGTAGACGTTTTTCTTGCTAATCAATGCACTATTCTCCGCACATACATCCATTCGGACGTCTTGAAGAAGTTTCATTTTAATAGCATCTGCTGTAATCTTTGTTCCACAGCTCCCAAGTTTTTGGCAAACCTTTCAACAGCAAACAACCCAGCCATTCATCATCCACGGCAAAGCCAATTGAACCCAATTTTTGTGCTGTAGACACTATCTGCGACACGTAATCTTCAACAGAACTGCATTCCTCCAATTGAACTGAACATAATTTCTGAAGTAATCCAACCTTTCGGTCCAAACCAGAATCTTGAAATAAATTCGTCAGAACTTTCCAAACATCTTTCGCACTTTCACATTACCGGACATAAACGTATAAAGATTTATCCAGTCCAAGAATAATCCTGCATCTTGCCTTTTCCTTGTCGTTTACATTATTATCAGCAGAATCACCCGAAACATATTTCCAAAGACCCTCCAATTTCAGCTGTGTCTCCATAGCAAAACTCCATGTCAGCCAATTGTCCGACCCAACAAGCTTTTCAAACTTTTCTATTTGTGCTGTTGCCATTTTAGTATCCTGTACAATTGTCCTTGTATGTTTCGTTAAACAATACTCAATTTCCCTTAATTGATTTTATTCGAATTTAAATCTCGTTTCTGGGCATATAACCTGTTAGTTTTAGAGGTTTCTAGAATACTAATTTATTGAGGAAAAACTTATTGACAAGAAAGGAAATCAAAATACTATGCTAACGATTTCATACTAATATACAACATACAGTAGTAATTCAAACAGAGTTCTTTCAACACCTCTATACAATAAAGGATATTGGGCATAATCAAAGCATGGACTAAATTCTCTTTAATATGGCGAGGTAAGCTTAGGTCACAATCATACAGTCGACGTATGTCCCAGATGTTGAAAATGCCATTTTCAAATTTCGAAAAAACAAAAGTTGTGCTGAATTGTGCTAGGTTTGTGCCCAATTGTGCCGTAAAAAGTTTTTCGAAAAAATGAAAATTGACCGAGATATTGCGAAAAAAAACTTTTTTTTCCAAAAAAAATCGCTGGGATTGCCATTTCGTTTTTTTCCTAAAACAAAAGTTGTGCTGGATAGCGGTAGCGGAGTACATAATTGTGCCGTTTTTAAAAAAGTTCTATCTCAATCCGTTTTCGAAAAAATCGCTATTTTCGAAAAAAATCCTAGAATGGCCATTTTGTTTTTTCGCAAAAACAAAAGTTGTGCTGAATTGTGCTAGATTTGTGCCCAATTGTGCCGCAAAAAGTTTTTCGAAAAAATGAAATTTGCCAGAGATACAGCGAAAAAACTTTTTGCAACAAAAATCGCTGAAATTTTCATTGTAGGTTTTTTGGGCAGCAAAAGTTGTGCTAGGTTCTTCTAGAGGAGGGTGTTATTGTGCCGTTTCAAGCTAAGTTCTATCTCAAACCGTTTTCGAGAAAATCGATAATTAAAATTTTGGCGATTTTTCAAAAAAATCTCTAATTTTCAAAAATCGCTGAAATTTTCATTGTAGGTTTTTTGGACAGCAAAAGTTGTGCTAGGTTCTTCTAGAGGAGGGTGTTATTGTGCCGTTTCAAGCTAAGTTATATCTCAAACCGTTTTCGAGAAAATCGATAATTAAAATTTTGGCGATTTTTCAAAAAAATCTCTAATTTTCTTAAAATCGCGATTTTTGCAAATCCAATAACTGTGCTGAATTGTGCTCGCCTAGCACAATTTTTTCGTGATACATCAAAAAGTGCTAATTTCAATGGTTTATAAAAATAATCGTCATTTTAACTTTTTTAACCATTTTCCATATAACTTTGCAAAAAACGCGAATTTCAAAAATCCAAAAGTTGTGCTGGATTGTGCTCGCCTAGCACAATTTTGCTATCATATTCAAAAAGCGCAAACTTTTTGTAAAAGTCGCAAAAACGCCAAAAATTCTAGAATTGCCATTTTGTTTTTTCGCAAAAACAAAAGTTGTGCTGGCTTGTGCTAGCCGCGTAGACAATTGTGCCGTTTCAAGCTAAGTTCTATCTAGGATTTTTTCGAAAATATCGATTTTTCGAAAACGGATTGAGATAAAACTTTTTTAAAAACGGCACAATTATGTACTCCGCTAGCACAATCCAGCACAACTTTTGTTTTTGCAAAAAAAAACAAAATGGCAATCCCAGCGATTTTTTTTGGAAAAAAAGTTTTTTCGCAATATCTCGGCACAATTTGGCACAAACCTAGCACAATTCAGCACAACTTTTGTTTTTTTCGAAATTCGAAAATGGCATTTTCAACATCTGGGACATAGTCGACGTAGCGTCGAATTCACGCGATATGCTGTTCAAAACACAATTTGTTATTAAGAACTACACCCAAACATTTAATACTTCCGACAAAACATATATCAACAGGATGCGTTCAATACAATATTGTTTTTGTTTTAGTTGCAATAATAGAAAATCTATTAGAACGAACCCAACTAGAAAGCAACTGTACCACGTAATCAATATTAGCCTGCAAAACATCAGTAAACTGATGCTCCCCTTTAAATAAGATTTATACATCATCAGCAAACGAATAAGGGACACACCAGGGACCAAGACTAACAAAAAGATTATTCAAAAATAACGTAAATAGAAGCGGACCAAGGACCGAACCTTGAGGGACTCCACTTCTCGCGGACAACACACATGCCATTAACCCATTGGCATGTACATACTGCTTTCTGCAGGTAAGATATGATAAAATTAATCGACATGCGCTGGTCTGCAGCCCACATAACCTAAATAATTTTTCTATTAATAATGCATGATCAACCCAATCAAATGCTTTCTCTAAATCTAGAGAAGGGAGCACACAGAGCCGTTGATTATTTAATTTTTCCCTAATCGTGTCGGTAAGGTCAAGAAGAAGCATCGACGTACTTCTGTTGTCGCGAAAACCACACTGACAATCACTAAGTAGCGATCTACTCTCAATGTAAGTCAAAAGTTGAGCTTTCAAAATATGCTCAACTACTTTAGACAGAATAGGCAGAAGCGATATAGGTCTTAAGTTGTCCAGAGAAATAGAATTAGATTTTTCTTAATAGGAATTATCTTAGAAATTTTCCATTGAAGTGGGAAAGTGGAAGTAGTGATGATGGAATTCACCAAATACAAAAAACGACGAAATAAGAGGAAACAATACTTTAAAAAAATTAACGGGAAGCCATCATCACCGGCGACATTAGAAGTAATACGATTAAATGCAATATATAACTCAGGAAGAGAAATGGCACGAAAAGAGAACTCCCCAACATCAGCATATTGTTGAAATATCCCATCAACATCATCAGGCAGAAGGAGCTGATTATCAATAAGTTTTGCAAATCCAGTCCAACATTAGAAAAAACACTTAGATCATCAGAATCATTATTAAGCAAACCGTTATTTCTAACGCGATTCCATATTGATTTGGAGGATTCTCCATCAACAAATAAAGACCCATGGGCCTCCCTCTTCGTCTTTCTCACTATAGATTTAGCACGATTTCGTGCTTTACAAAAAATCAATATCAATCAAATACAATTGCCATCATTTTTCTCCTCAAGGTAAGCCTTATACGCCAAATCTCTAAGCGAAAGATGATAATCAATATCACTAGACTTAAACCACTCATTGCGGTCCGCTCGAACTTTTCTTCTTTTCAGAGGAAAAGCATAATGGATATGATTTAAACCACCTATAAGAATATTTAATTGTTCGTTCACATCAGACGAGATAAACAAATTTGAAAAATCAAAACTACAAACCCTCTTATAGATTGCTTCATGACTCAGAGCATTGTAATCATAGAATTCATAGAACTCTGCGTTACGGCGTCGAACCGGGATTTCCAAGGAAGCAAAAACGAGAGCAAGTTTTGAAATATTAAACAACAACAAATTTGATCAGAGAGTACAACATATTTCGAATTCGAGACCAGAAAGAAATCAAGTATGGAAGTTGACTGATGGACAGGATCAAAATGCGCCGGCTTCAAATTATGATGTATTGAAACATTCATTCTACTACATGCACGCCTAACACTATTAGTCTTTGTAAAATCGAACAAGTTGTTATTAAAATCACCCATTATCAAAACACTGGAGTAATGAGCTAGCAAATCAGAAATTTTAATTTTCAAAAGCACCGAAGTCACTATGCGGCAAATAAACTACACCAACTAACATTTTCCCTACTTCGGTTAACAGCTCAACGAACAAACATTCAACCGAGCCATAATTTTGCCCTCTGTAAACAACGCTGTAATTAAACGCTAAAATAAAATAAATAACTAAATAACTAAATAACTAAATAACTAAATAACTAAATAACTAAATAACTAAATAACTAAATAACTAAATAACTAAATAACTAAATAACTAAATAACTAAATAACTAAATAACTAAATAACTAAATAACTAAATAACTAAATAACTAAATAACTAAATAACTAAATAACTAAATAACTAAATAACTAAATAACTAAATAACTAAATAACTAAATAACTAAATAACTAAATAACTAAATAACTAAATAACTAAATAACTAAATAACTAAATAACTAAATAACTAAATAACTAAATAACTAAATAACTAAATAACTAAATAACTAAATAACTAAATAACTAAATAACTAAATAACTAAATAACTAAATAACTAAATAACTAAATAACTAAATAACTAAATAACTAAATAACTAAATAACTAAATAACTAAATAACTAAATAACTAAATAACTAAATAACTAAATAACTAAATAACTAAATAACTAAATAACTAAATAACTAAATAACTAAATAACTAAATAACTAAATAACTAAATAACTAAATAACTAAATAACTAAATAACTAAATAACTAAATAACTAAATAACTAAATAACTAAATAACTAAATAACTAAATAACTAAATAACTAAATAACTAAATAACTAAATAACTAAATAACTAAATAACTAAATAACTAAATAACTAAATAACTAAATAACTAAATAACTAAATAACTAAATAACTAAATAACTAAATAACTAAATAACTAAATAACTAAATAACTAAATAACTAAATAACTAAATAACTAAATAACTAAATAACTAAATAACTAAATAACTAAATAACTAAATAACTAAATAACTAAATAACTAAATAACTAAATAACTAAATAACTAAATAACTAAATAACTAAATAACTAAATAACTAAATAACTAAATAACTAAATAACTAAATAACTAAATAACTAAATAACTAAATAACTAAATAACTAAATAACTAAATAACTAAATAACTAAATAACTAAATAACTAAATAACTAAATAACTAAATAACTAAATAACTAAATAACTAAATAACTAAATAACTAAATAACTAAATAACTAAATAACTAAATAACTAAATAACTAAATAACTAAATAACTAAATAACTAAATAACTAAATAACTAAATAACTAAATAACTAAATAACTAAATAACTAAATAACTAAATAACTAAATAACTAAATAACTAAATAACTAAATAACTAAATAACTAAATAACTAAATAACTAAATAACTAAATAACTAAATAACTAAATAACTAAATAACTAAATAACTAAATAACTAAATAACTAAATAACTAAATAACTAAATAACTAAATAACTAAATAACTAAATAACTAAATAACTAAATAACTAAATAACTAAATAACTAAATAACTAAATAACTAAATAACTAAATAACTAAATAACTAAATAACTAAATAACTAAATAACTAAATAACTAAATAACTAAATAACTAAATAACTAAATAACTAAATAACTAAATAACTAAATAACTAAATAACTAAATAACTAAATAACTAAATAACTAAATAACTAAATAACTAAATAACTAAATAACTAAATAACTAAATAACTAAATAACTAAATAACTAAATAACTAAATAACTAAATAACTAAATAACTAAATAACTAAATAACTAAATAACTAAATAACTAAATAACTAAATAACTAAATAACTAAATAACTAAATAACTAAATAACTAAATAACTAAATAACTAAATAACTAAATAACTAAATAACTAAATAACTAAATAACTAAATAACTAAATAACTAAATAACTAAATAACTAAATAACTAAATAACTAAATAACTAAATAACTAAATAACTAAATAACTAAATAACTAAATAACTAAATAACTAAATAACTAAATAACTAAATAACTAAATAACTAAATAACTAAATAACTAAATAACTAAATAACTAAATAACTAAATAACTAAATAACTAAATAACTAAATAACTAAATAACTAAATAACTAAATAACTAAATAACTAAATAACTAAATAACTAAATAACTAAATAACTAAATAACTAAATAACTAAATAACTAAATAACTAAATAACTAAATAACTAAATAACTAAATAACTAAATAACTAAATAACTAAATAACTAAATAACTAAATAACTAAATAACTAAATAACTAAATAACTAAATAACTAAATAACTAAATAACTAAATAACTAAATAACTAAATAACTAAATAACTAAATAACTAAATAACTAAATAACTAAATAACTAAATAACTAAATAACTAAATAACTAAATAACTAAATAACTAAATAACTAAATAACTAAATAACTAAATAACTAAATAACTAAATAACTAAATAACTAAATAACTAAATAACTAAATAACTAAATAACTAAATAACTAAATAACTAAATAACTAAATAACTAAATAACTAAATAACTAAATAACTAAATAACTAAATAACTAAATAACTAAATAACTAAATAACTAAATAACTAAATAACTAAATAACTAAATAACTAAATAACTAAATAACTAAATAACTAAATAACTAAATAACTAAATAACTAAATAACTAAATAACTAAATAACTAAATAACTAAATAACTAAATAACTAAATAACTAAATAACTAAATAACTAAATAACTAAATAACTAAATAACTAAATAACTAAATAACTAAATAACTAAATAACTAAATAACTAAATAACTAAATAACTAAATAACTAAATAACTAAATAACTAAATAACTAAATAACTAAATAACTAAATAACTAAATAACTAAATAACTAAATAACTAAATAACTAAATAACTAAATAACTAAATAACTAAATAACTAAATAACTAAATAACTAAATAACTAAATAACTAAATAACTAAATAACTAAATAACTAAATAACTAAATAACTAAATAACTAAATAACTAAATAACTAAATAACTAAATAACTAAATAACTAAATAACTAAATAACTAAATAACTAAATAACTAAATAACTAAATAACTAAATAACTAAATAACTAAATAACTAAATAACTAAATAACTAAATAACTAAATAACTAAATAACTAAATAACTAAATAACTAAATAACTAAATAACTAAATAACTAAATAACTAAATAACTAAATAACTAAATAACTAAATAACTAAATAACTAAATAACTAAATAACTAAATAACTAAATAACTAAATAACTAAATAACTAAATAACTAAATAACTAAATAACTAAATAACTAAATAACTAAATAACTAAATAACTAAATAACTAAATAACTAAATAACTAAATAACTAAATAACTAAATAACTAAATAACTAAATAACTAAATAACTAAATAGCTAAATAACTAAATAACTAAATAATATATACGATCATTTCTACAATAGGTGAAACAAGAAATTTTAATGCAATTGGAAGATATAGAAGGTTTTAGCCAAGTTTCGCTAACATCAACGATATCCAATTGGCTGTCTTCAACAACATATCTTATTTCAGAAAATTTAGCAGAACTAGGTCTTAAATTAAAGCTTTAACAGTTGAAATGCCCAACATTGAGATTCAAATGACGATCACCTAATTGGGAACTTAAGAATTGACTGTCATGTACTATATGCCCTAAATTACTAATCATTTCAGACATTAAGCAGAAACTATAATAACAGTAAAATTATAAGAGTAAAACGATACCACGATAAATAATAAAAAAAGTGTATACAAAAATATTGAGATCAGTAATAATATTGTTATTTACTATATGATAGCATATAAACAGCTACTCATTAGTTGGAGCTTAAAGTGATATTTGGAGCTTGGGATAATACGCCTTCATCAGCATTGGCGCCGAGCATTTCCGCGCTCTGTTCCAAAGCAAACACCTTACGTGTGTCATTAGACAGCTCCAACTCCACCTTAGGCCTATCAGCGTTTATGAGCTTAAACTTTTTAATTTTCTTTTGCTTCTTCGATTTTCTGCACACGAAAAGCAGTTTCGATGCAGATCTGCTTAGGTGGCCATTTAAATAAATAATACTCCTAACATTACCGCCAATAATATCACATAGTAGTAGAGAAGTATTTTTGCGATAGTTGGCCATAATGCAATCTCTTGCATAAACGCAATTTAGTTTGATTGGGCTTACTAGCTTAATTTGTGTATTTAATTTACTCGCTTAACAAGAAAGTAGCTTACTACTCTCTTAGTTGTGTTGACAGATTTTTCTTGTTAATCCATAATCCAACGTTGTCACCTTATCAAGTCTCTTCATTTTAAGCTAGTAAGCCCAATCGAACAGACCTATTGTCAGCCATCGTTCAACAGGTTGTAAAAAAACGCAGCTAAGGTAACCTCACAACACAAGTAGAAGAGACGCCCACTCAGCACACAGCTGTATGCAGTATTTTACACCTAAAAATTGGTGAATGGTGTATGGATGGTGATAACAAAACACAAAACAACAGCTGCAAGCAATATTTCTGGATCAGGTTTATAATTTATTGTTATGGTTTCACAAAGATCGCATGCAATGGCGGCACTTCAAACTAGTCTTCTTCTTCTCCAGTACGAACACAGTTCTTTGCAATCCGATTATTTCAGAGTACATTCAACGGAAATATGAACCTTTTTCAATTATGTCCACAACATTTCGCAACAAAATAAAATTACTGTGTAAATTAACGATTTTTCAGCTACACAAAATGTTTTTATTTAACTTTTTTAGCACGATAGTGCTCCAGTCCTAGTTACTCACTGCAGAGTTGCCAGAGTGTATTTTGTGCGGGCAGTATCACGCCCCCTTTGTCCTTTTCAAGCGAATCGGTTCACTGGTTTGGCGTCCTATATGCAACATACAGACACACATAAGTGGCTATGAACCATTTTCTCGAAAATGAGTTTTTGATGCCAAACTATTCTCAGATTTGGATGCCATATAAATTTGAAAAGAATTTTTTTTCTAAAGCCCTTTTTTCAAAATTTTCTGATTTGGCTATCCACTCACACAGGTGAATGCAAGAGCCCAGCTGACTGATTTTTTTTCATCCAATAGTAACCGAAACTGTCATATCCCAAATATTTTGCTTTGACAGTATGGCCGAATTTGTTTTTGCTCGGCTGTTATCACCTATATAAATACGTCTTGAGTGGCTATACACATAAAAATAATATATAATATAAATAAAATAGTTCAACAAGGGAGCAGCATATACATAATTCGCTACAACGATTTTTGTTTTAAACAATTTTCTAGATTTAGGACATATCGTACTCCATCATTTCGCGTTAATAGCGTTTTGATTATCAAGTTGTCAGACTAAAATATGATAAATTGTGGCTTTAAAGTCAAAAATTGTGAAAAGTATCTTTATTATATTGAGAATACTAAAATATTTCTTTGGCATGTGATTGCTGACTTATGGGGAATATTTGTGTCAGAAACGTTTCAGAATCCTGGATGAAGAAAGTTAAAATATAAGCAATTGCAACCGCGAAATTTTAGATTTTTCAACAATTGCAGCGATTTTCACGACTGACTACATATATGTTACAAGCGACATTGGTTCTTAATACACAAATAAAAATTCAGTCAAAAATGTCATGAATGAAAATTATTTTTAGCCATATTTCCCGCGAAAATTTTCAAAAAATATCCAATTTGTATTTTTTTGTTTACCGCATCATATACACTTTTTGTAAATATTTGGATAAAGGGATAAAAATGTTACCAATCCGACGGATGAAGCTGGAGTCTTTAAATTCGCTGTGTACATCACCGAAAATGCGTTTTCTGTACAACATTGCCACGATTTCATGAAAAACGTTCTCGAGTTTATTTATATATTTGGGCATAAATGGCTATGAACCATAAAACCGCGAATAATAGGAAATTTCAAAAAAAAATTAATCGTAGCAATCAATAATGCTTTTTAGATTAAACTACAGAAGAATGATTAATAATTACTCTTTAAAATTAAGGAGAAAATCAGTTTTATCTGAAAAGTTATGTTTTTGTTCATAGCCACTTATATCTATATAGCGAGGGTTTATATTCCCTCGATATAGATATATCAACATCAACAAAATTATACAGGAGTAGGTTTTTATGAATTACCCTATCGAAGCGGTACGTTATTCAGAGATGATGTAAATGGCATCCAATTATCGATTTTCATCAAAAGAACGAAAATTAAAAATGATGGTGCTGGTCTTTTTGTAATCGCAGCATCTTATCCCGGCTTAAAGAAAAACAGACATTAGGGCTGTAAAAATTCGACGGAGAAAATCTGCCAGTGTATCGATTCAAAGTCGAATTCAGATAAGCTGTCAAATTATAGGTTAGGTTAGAAAGAGTTGTGCAATTACATTGCACCTCCACTCGGAGACCCATCGGATCCATTCTCATTGCCTTCAGTTTGTTTTACCCTGTTAAATAAAAAATTCTAATTTTTCCAGAAATTGTAGTAGATCTTTGTTTTACCCTGTTAAATAAAAAATTCTAATTTTTCCAGAAATTGTAGTAGATCATTTCACAAAACCCCATAATTTATGTGATTGTAGAATAATTTTTCACAAAATGCCAAAGAAGTAGCTTTAAATCATGTTATTTAATATACTTATTCGGGATTTTGTGAAGAAGTTTTCTACAACTGTAGTAGATTTCTTGGCAAAATGTTCTGATACGCATTTTCGTAACGAAATCTTTTTCAATCTCCATTGCAGTAGATTTAGTTAAAATATCCGAACACTGACACGAACATAATTTATAATTTATTATATTTTCACAGGATACAGATACCGTTATTGCACAAATTCCGCTACCATTTACAAATGTAATTGCATGTACTCAAGATGGCAATTTAATTTATTCACCGGGTGAAGATGGTTCCCTTGAATGTTACAGGTAAATTACTCCCACTAAACTACACTGTTCGACAGTAAAATTCTCTCTCTAAAAAATTTTGTTTGGCATTAGCGATAACATATATGTATTACATTATTTAAAATCAACAGATCTTTTACATACAGTACAGTAGAGTGGCTTCAAAATAAAAGTTGTGGATGTTCCCGACTAAAATGAAATATTGGTTTGTTTTATGTGTTCTTCATAGTGCTCAATTTTAAACATGCAAAAGTGGCTATGAACCATAAAACCGCGAATAATAGAAAATTTCGAAAAAAAAAATAATCGTTGCAATTAATAATCCTTTGTAGATTAATCTGTAGAAGAGTGAATAATAAGTTAAAATTAAGGAGGAAACATTTTTTTCGCTCTCCTGAAAAGTTATGTTTTTGTTCATAGCCACTTATATCTATATATCGAGGGCGTATATTCCCACCATGTATAGATATATCGAGCCTTATTAGTCAAAAAGACCTAAGCGCTATTAACAAAATTATACAGGAGTAGGTTTTTATTAATTACCCTATCGAAGCGGTACGTTATTCAGAGATGATGATATGGTTTGATAACACTGTGCAACATTTTTGAAGTCATTTCAAAATAACCATATACGGACACCGCTACATGATAAAAGACAAAAAAAAAAGACCCGTGTTTTTTTTTCCCCAAAGTCATGCACTTTTTTTTTATGGGCCCCCAGAGATTTGAGGCCTCGGTGTAATTTTTGGAAAAAATGATCATATTCTCAGGCTCATATCTTGCAAACCGTTCGGAATTTTGATTTACTCTCTGAGGCAAAGTTCTAGCTCTTGTCATAAAGAACAAAAATTGCAAACCGTTCGGAATTTTGATTTACTCTCTTCCTTGAATTTTTAACGGTTTGCTACCTATGGACCTGAACAGGGCAAAAAAGGAAAAAAATCTAATTTTTGGGAAATTTTTCAATTTTGCGGCTACCTAAGCGCTACCTACCTAAACGGTGTTAAGAATAATTCCTAGGAAGTTCATATGTTCTAGAAAATTGTTTATTGAGATCTTAGGTACATTTTTGTAGTTGATTGTTTCCCTGAATTTTCAGCGGTTTGCTACCTATGGACCTGAACAGGGGAAAAAAGGTTAAAAAAAAAATTTTTAAGTTTTTTGCGATTTTGACCTTGAAGATTGATTGATTTTATATGTTCACAATTTTTGTTCTTTATGACAAGAGATAGAACTTTGCCTCAGAGAGTAAATCAAAATTCCGAACGGTTTGCAAGATATGAGCCTGAGAATATGATCACTTTTTTCCAAAAATTACACCGAGGCCTCAAATCTCTGGGGCCCATAAAAAAAAAGTGCATGACTTTGGGGGGAAAAAAAACACGGGTCTTTTTTTTTTGGTCTTTTATCATGTAGCGGTGTCCGTATATGGTTATTTTTTTTCGTGTTGCACTGTGTAAGGCTCGGAGCAGATTTTAATTTCTAGCCGGTTTTTTTCTAAATACCATTCTCATCGTAAATTTTATTCAAGAAACACCTGATTTATAGAGATTATTTTGAACGCGTCCAGCTCACGAACGGACAATGATAAAAGCGAAATATTTTGGGAGAACACATAAAACAATCCAATCTTTCATTTTAGTCGGGAACATCAACAACACTTTTTCCTTCCTCACAAAAGAAGCCACTCTACAGTACAGTAATGCATGAATAAAATGAAAATAAAAATATACTACTTTATTTTCATTTTATTCATGCATTACAAAAATAACCGGCCCAAATAGACCATATATGGTTACAAATCACTTGCACTTTTGGACAGTTATAAAGAAGCTACTCCTTGATTAAACGTGATTTGTGTTCCAGATCATTGCCCTGATAAAATTTGAAGCTGTCCTGAACACCTATTTTTTTCGCGTTTGACTTAAATTTTTCTCTTAATATCTACTTTATTTATAATTCCGCCAAAAAATGCTAATTTTTCGAGACTATTTGTCCCCCTAAGCCAAGACGTGGCCATGGAGATCCCATTCTGAAATTTTAACAAGTTTTGTAGAAAATTGTAATTTTGCAAAAATTCAAATGGCGTTATGTAAGGATATTCAAGGATAAAAGATAGTTTGAACATCCTTGTTCCATGATACATTAGCTTTTATAATCCGATGATGCATGCGGACAATAATTCAACATAAAGTAGTATATCTATTTACAGAAACACTGTAAATTGCCAACTTTGATAAATCATAAAATACAAACTACCAAGAATAATGCCAAAAAATCAAAGCAACGTGGAGAACAAACGTGTCAATTTTTATATAACTCAAAAGGCGTGGCCATTGTTATTGTATCTAATTTACGAATAAAAATGTTTTTCGCTCTCCTGAAAAATTGTGTTTTTGTGGATAGACGTTATTGATATGATATTTTTTTAGATTTGAATTTTTGGTGATTTTTAATTCTTTTTGTTTTTGTCCTAAATGAGTCATTTTAGTCACAAGCTAAGCTAACCGCAGGTAAAAGCTAACTGATTTTACTTTAGTCCACCTTGTTCGAAATGTTCCACTTCATTGTAAAAGTAAAAACAAATAATGATAATTTTATTAACATTGAAAAATAATGTTTTCCTCCTTTGTAAAACAGTTTCCCCTCTTCGTGGAAAAATACGAATTTAGAATGCATTTTGAAAAATCTCCTTTAGTACTTGGGCCACTTTAGTGTCTGTGTCAAAAATACATAAGTCCATTTTCTCTACTTTATCATCAAATATATTTTTGAATCATTTTTGCAAATTTTCAAAAATATTCAATTTAATGGCGCGATCGATAAAAAAGTAAATATCTCCTGCCAAAATGAAAATTTGACTTTCTTTCTTAGGAGGACAGTATATAATAACTATATAATTTGGACAATTTTATAAGATTTTTATTTTTGAATTCGATTAAGACATCAATAAAACTATAGATGCGTGCACAGTCAACAAACATACCAAAAAATCGTTTCCATTTCTTGAAACAGAAAAAGTATTTGATATTACATATTACTTATTCCTTTAAAGATTACGCGACGGAGTACACTTTGCCATCAAGGGATGTTTAAGAGGCAAAGGGAATTTCATTAAATCAAGTGATAATGGGTAAGACACAACATTAGAAATTACAATTTTCGGTGGATCAATAATTCTAAAATTTTTAATTTCTCAGATGCTGGATCATAACGGGTCTATATGAAAACGAGTTTCAAATATTTTCTGTAGAAAACTAACAAAGGATTATTCAAAGCGGACAGATTTTTAATTTTTCCAATATACTTTATTTATCGATTAAAATCTGCAATGCGTGTTTAAATAATTAACTATTTACATAAACGTACTTAATTATTTTGTAATAATATATATTTTGCACTTATACTCAAAAGGTTTGTATTTTACCAAATGTAAAAAAATCATAAAAGGCAAATAAACATAATGGACCAAGTTAAAAATAATTCTATATTTGAGAAGCGAAAAGGAAAATAAATAGAGGACATACAAATAAAGCAAACGACGCTAATCAATATTAACAAACATCACATAAATGGCTATAAATATTTTTGTTTTCCCCGTCTTGCCCTGTAGACGAGCTTTGCATATGAATGCGATTTGTAAAAATAACACGTGGTAATTTAATTTGCTACGGAATACATATTTAATTCTATAATACCAACAGAAGACGTGGGCTGTATAGTGATGTCTCTTCAACTTCGAAATGAGTGGTTGTAAAGTGGTAAAAAAGTGGAAATTCTTTAAGTAAATATGAGCGTAGTGTTGTAGTATTAGTATTATTATTATTATACAATTAAATAATGTTCAATTGGAAATATATTTATGTATGTATGTACGTGTGTAGTATTTAAGATTTTCTACTTTTGACCTATACATTATGTTAATCATAATTTTTTATATACTAATCACATCATAATTTTCCAATCACTTTAATTAGTGCAAAACAACAAAATCAGTTTGTAATGTTGCATTCAATCAATATGGTTATACAACACATCAATCAGAGACACCACATTTATTGGAAAATTAAAAACTAATTGCGATATGATTGATTGACTCTCATCAGTTAGTTTAGTGTCCTGACGGGGGAGAATCGGGAGAATGAACGATAATCTACAAATTGTTGTTTTTTAATTCCGATTTAATTGAATAAAACTGTGTTTGGATCTTCATTATCCATTTGTTTGACATGCCTCAACACATCCTTTTTCGTTATAACACCCAACAGACGTCTTATATGAAAGAAGAAGAAAAAGACAAGGAAATAAATTTCTTCATAATTAGCCGAACTAACTGACTGACTTACCCATTATGCGTAACAAGTGTTTGCCTTAAACCTAACTTTCGGAACATATCAACTACGGTTTCCATAGGAGTTTGATCTGTTACTGTAATCGGTGCCATATCTAGGATCTTTTTCATTTTTAGCGGTGGTGGACCCAAATTTTGTGCAGGTGCAGTTGATGTAAATAATACTATCGAATGACCATTAATGCCTTCGATGAAGCGCTTCGCATTACCTGTAAATTGTTAAATGGTAAGATTGATTGAATGATTGCTGTATTAATTACCCCTCCACTCCTCAACACTTACCCAGAGCCAAGTTAAGATCTCTACGCAATACAAAACCGACAAGATACTGATTCTCCCTGGAAACCACCACTGGATAACCATTGTGTTCAGTTTCTTTTAATAATGTCTCTACGTCATCCACAGTCATTGAATCTTGAGTTATTACATTCAATGTTTCATTACGTCTGAAGAAGAAACAGATGATAAGATAATTATGTACAAGTGTATTTACATACATAGGTGGGATTACTTACTTGGGTTGCATTACATCAGCAGCCAGTGTCGTATGGGCAAATTCTTCTTTACTATCGAGGAATGGATAGCCATTCAGAGCGATATGTGCATCATATATACCCTAAAATATGTTGGAACATATTATTGTGTTATTGATGGCAGAATTGTAATTTCTAATTTAATGCTCACCTGTCTTCCTAGAGCATCACCAACCCACTTAGATGCCATAGCAGCTGCCATCAATGGAACAATATAACCAACACCGCCGGTCAGTTCGAACATTATTACTACCAAAGACACTGTCATGCGCGTTACACCACCTAAGGTAGCGGCTGCTCCTACCATGGCGTACAGACCCGGTGTTATCAGATTATTGCCGGTCACACACTCTCCGGTGAAGAACCAAACGTTGGGATAACTGTACGCAAATTGTTCCACAGCTACAAATTAAGAAATTATAATAAATCAATTGATGCTTGCAGCGGGCGGTAGTTAAACATACCAATTCCAACAATTCTACCCATTATGGCTCCCAGTAGAAGTGATGGTATAAACAGCCCCGCCGGAACTTTCATGCCAAATGTAAAGACTGTTAATGCTAGTTTTAGGAAAAACGCTAGAATCAGAAGGCCAATTGCTCGATAAACGCCAGGGCCCAACTGAGTGACCTCTATCGATGAAGATGCTCCGTTCGTTATATTCATTCGAGTGTAATCACTTGACATTGCAAAAAAAAACTGTGAAATTTCACAAAAAACGTAAGTAGTTAGGTAAATCTCACCACAGAGGGTTTGAAACATCTCCTGGAGAACATTGACTAAAGAGCAAATAAATCAATTCATTCATATTCATGCGGGTAAAAGGATTCGGGTAGCATATTATGCCAGTGACTAGAGTGACAACCAAAACTTCCATAACTGGATATTGTCCTAATTTGCTGAATTTTCTAAAACGACACCACCACAAATTGGCCTTGATGAAAAGTGTTCCGATTATACCCTGAAAATGAAAATGAAAAATATACATTTTTCAATAACAAGAAATTGTAACCAAAGATTTGTCCACTTACCCCCATTATACCTAAAAATACAAAAGGTATCAATTCAAAGAAGATCCATGGCTGGTTGTACTCTACAAAGAAAAGTACTGAATGTTCATTTCCAAATGGTGTTAAGGAGCGCAGTACGAATGCCGCAATTAGAGCGCAAAAAAACGACCTCCACAAAGTCTTCAGTGGGAAATAGTAGGAGACCTCTTCCAGCGAAAACAAAACTCCGCCAATTGGAGCCCCAAAAGCAACAGACACACCTGCTGCAGCAGCCGCTGATAAAATTTCGCGCTTTTTCGCTTCATTTCGTCCATACTTGGGAAACAAATGGGAAAATATATTACCAATACAGCTGGCTATATGAACCATTGGGCCCTCTTTCCCCAAGGTCAAACCGGCAGAGACTGAAAGCATAAGGCCAACCGATTTAATGAGCAACGTCCATTTACCCAAATAGCCTCTTATAATAAAGCCCGATAAAATAGTCTTTATTTCCGGTATACCAGAACCACATGCGTAAGGTGCGAACATGCGCACCAGAGATGCACTGAGAGCTGCAAACAATAGGGCCCATAGAACATACCAAATGTATGATATAATATATGCTCCGGTGCCCTCTCGACTTAAGCCAAATATCTGTGGCCATGTCTTCCACTAAACAAACAAACAAAAAAACAAAATAAAAATGTGTATTTCACTTTTATGGCAACAGAAGATATTACCGTTGAGCAGTTCCCTTCCTCAAACACGGACTGTTTTGTAGGCCAGCAACACTGTTCGCGATTAAACCAAAACGCTTGCGGGCATATGCCATGTTTTAAGTCTGACATCCAACTGGCTCCAATATCTACCATACCAGCAACGCAACCTGCGGCTATACCCACTAATAACACACATAGCCACCCAGACCAGGCGTCATGGGCTCCCTTGACTAAATCCAACAACGAATCTTGGCGTTTTTTAACTATATAACGATGTCGCATTCGATCTCTTGCAATATCACGTTGCCAGTCTATTGTATGAAAATCATCGTATTGTCCAATTCCCGGTATATCCTCATGTGGTTCTGTAATTATATAAATACTTAAATATTTTCAACATTATGTTCAGAAAGCAATACTAAACAGTACACACCTGAAGATCCATAAAATGATAGACCTGTTACAGAAAACATAAAGGTAACAACATTAAACAAATAGTGCAATGAAATCTATTAATTCTCAGTATTAACTGGAGCAATCATTTAAGTATTTCACAGTCTACATGACATAACTTCAATCTCTCCAAAACAGAAGGAAGGTAATATCATATCATATTAGATAATATTAGTCGAAATTTTCAAGTCTTTTGTATTTTGCTGTTACCAATAAAATGACCTTATGACGATAGGAATTAACCCGGAAAAAATAAATAAACAGACGACCGTGGCAAACGTTTTAAATTCCACGATGTATGGGCAGAAGAGGAGATGTCTCTTATTGACGGAAGACTGTAGAGCGGAGGGATATCCCCCTCCACCGATAATGGAGTGAGACTGATCGACCTCGCCGTGACACAAAACATGATAGAGTATAGTGCCAATATATCGATAATCATAAGGTGGTTTGGACGTCTGTCTTGTATTACTCTTTCAAAATGTCTGTTTGGTACTATCTTTTCAACAAAAATAAGCAAAGACCAGATTGATCACGTTGTTGTCCACGGAAGACATGTATTCAACGTGCAAACATAGACTCGGATCACTGTCTAGATGCAGCGAAGGAGCGCTTCTGCTTGATTTTAACATCACACAAAGCTGCTCGTACAAAAGACATTCACAGCCTTTTTCACTCGATTAACCAAACTGCTGAACTCCCAATCTGATAACAGAAGAGTTTCGTTTACATTTGACTAGAAGAACGCAGACACGATTTTTTGCACTGTGGCAGTATGTTTTGTATTCCTACAGATACGAACAACATTCTGTACATTCACGTCTATTCATTGAATGTATGTCATGTCTGAGACTGTCGAGATTCAACTATATAAAGTGTACAAATCGTTTTCCGTAATATCTCCCAGATATCAGCATTCTGTTACAATATAATAATCGGGTTATTCAAAAAGATTCATCGGTTATCCTCTAAGAGATAGGACAGGGCTTGTTTAATATATTCTACATGGTATGCAAAGATCAGAAAATATAAAGTTCACCAAGATCTTTGGGTTTACACTCGATAGTCGATGTAAGTCTTCTACATATACCACAGCTATCTACGATAACGTGCGAAGTAGAAACATGGTTCCCAAATCACTTGCTGCCAGTACTTGGAAGTAACAAGGATATCATGTTAACTACATATAAAGCAATCTGGCAGTGGCAAACTATGAGCCCCACGCAGTGGAGAAACACTCAAACCTGCCATTACACCGCTCTGAAAACATCAGACAGTCACCGCATGTTACAATATTTTCATACGTGTGCTCATCGTGTTGTGTGTTATCGCTGCAATTATAACCACCATTTTATTGTACTGTCACCCCCCAGCCAAAGCTGATAAGGAAAGATCAACGGGAACTAGAGAGAGAGGTCCAGGGATATAAAAGAGATCATCGAGATTAGCAGTCGTAACAACCAAACCGTGAACATCGTTCTCGAAGATCATTCATCGGAGGAGGTTTCTGATGCAACTGAGATATTGATGGAGCAGCCGTAAAAATTTGTAGACGGCACGAATTGCTGACAGCCTGCAGAACATCTGCCTTTTTTTAAGAAAATAATGTTTTCCTATTGGGTAGCAATTTGTCCACCATTAGTACGCACTAATTTATATGGATATTATAATTTCATACGAAGATGATCATTTCATTATGAAGTTGTTATCACAAAATACTGTTTATATTTAACAACTCACAGCTAATTACACACTCAAACATAAAAAGACAACGATTATTTCGATCGAGCAGAACTTTATATACCCTACCTACAATTTGACGTTAGTTAAAATACATACTCTTCCAAGCGACAAGATTGGGACTTGTTATTTAACATTATTTCACCTGTCTACTTTAGGGTCATATCTATAAGAGATAGTATAAACATGGTGTTTTTTTAAGATCATCTCAGTTCATTTCACAAACGATGATTTTTGATTTATTTATTTCAACTTGTAATTCAAAGCCTGTTGCAGATCGATCATATGGTCGATCTCAACTGATGAATTTATGGCAATGCTATAAAATATATAATAGATAAATCCGATAGATGGCGGTATCGTTTTTGTTATGGTTGTCAAATGGGTAGTAGTTTTGAGTACTCCGTACGAAGCAGCAACACTTGCTCGAATAAAATATTAAAAAATCCAAATTTGTGTTTTTTTATAAATTGTCTCCTCTAGACTCCGTCTAGGGGAGACCAACAGGGCCACCATACTGGTTGGAACCTGTTCAAAGCCATCGGGCCAATTTAAAACAAATTACAAAATGTTATATATGCAACATGGTTAAAAAAACTACTCAACAAGGTTTTAAGGTTTTCTAAACAAAATAACAAAATGAGTATACCATCATCAACGATCAAACTTGTTTGTATTGAAATCACGTGCAATTAGCATGAATAACAATTATTTTTAGTCAATATGATATACACACATCAAAAGATACATATATAACATATTCGAGCATAATGTAGTGTAAGAACAAAGTGATAAAAATCTTACCATCCAGTGAATCTCCGAAAGCACTGTGTGTTGGCACATGTTGATGTGTACGCTGATGTTGATGACTACTACTACTGTTGGGTTGATGTTGTTGGTGAAGATGGTAGTCTCGTTCTCGTTCCATATCGGAATTGTCCGCAGTACTAGTACGACTGTATGTGTTAAAATGGTGAGACACTTCGCCTGGGCTGGATCGCGGAGTTATGTCAATCATTTCATCGTCATCCTCTGGAGTAGTTAACGATGTTGTTGCAGCACTGCTAGAAGGAGCTGCTAACGGATGATCCGAATTATTTGTTTCACTACTAGCTGTATGTCCGTTCGACTTGAAAAGAGAAAAAAGTATAAGAGTATATATGAAGAAGAATCATTATTACTTTCATTTTGAGCATATAACTTTTTTTAGCGGTTAAACCGGTGGAACTGGTATTTTCTTTATAATATTTTTGACATCTACGCTATTGTCTTCTAGCTTGAACTTCATAGAAAGACACAAGTGTAGCAATATGTTGGGGAACACTTTTGTCATTGACTCCAATTACAATTTATACAGTTTTGGTCAAGGCGTATTTATAAAGGTGATAGCAGGAGCCCAGCTGACTGAAATTTCTTTCATTCAAAAGTAACCGAAACTGACAAATCCCATATATTTTCACCATTCAAAAAATTACTTGTATTTTGTTGTCGCCGAATTTGTTTTTGCTCCGCTGCTATCACCTGTATACGCCTTGGTTTTGGTTTTTCAAAAATTGTGTTTAAAAAATAATTTTTCCTTTGTTGATATTAAAATGTACAATATTTTGGGCAGGAATTTTTAAAATAATTGTTTCTTAAAAATCCTTTGTTTTCTTATGAGAGGACAAAAAAATGATCTCGAACTATCACATAAAGGGAAGGTCATTGATGTACAAAGAGAACAGAAGTCGACAGATCTCTTGGAACACCTCATTTTGAATTTGTGTGATAGATAAGAGAATATTAACTTACAGACAATGCAAGAGGAATAGAATGGTTTATTAAGCTTTGAAGAACTTGATGTGATCTAGTAGAAGTAAAAAAACTGCAGCGCAAATTTTCCAATAAGCTTTCTTGCATCAATTAAACGTATAATCTACAAACCAATAAACCATTGTGGTTGCTTAGTATAATTCGTTTTGATTCTTTCATGTTCACAGTTATTATATATTGCACTTCAATCAATGGAGTCAAATAGGTAAATTGAATGCCTGGATGTGTATTTGACTAGTTAATATGTTGCTAAAGTCTCGAAATGTTGTTGTTGGAATGTGCTGAGTAAAATAATAGGTTAAAAATATGAGTTACATCTGACTATTCTTGTAATATATTACTAGTTCCACAAGGATATATTCAATACGGGTGATTTTAGGGGAATAAAACCAATCTCAAAGCTCATCTTAATTACCCTCTCGTAGATGCAGAATGGCTATTAAGCGGGCCCATCTTTCTGCCAATTTGTAGATAAAACCGTAGATGAATAAATTACGAGAAAATTTATGAAAAAGGCTGTTAGCTGCGTTAACAAATACGTTAATAAAAAGTTCATTTTTTACTGAAAATAAAAAAAAATATTTTTTCACATTGTCGCCAACTACAATATAAATATGGTTATCAAAAAAAATTTCAAAAAATTTAGCCTCGATAACTATACACAGGAGATTTATCCTGCCCAATTTTATTTAGGGTTTTGTTATCGCAGCTTAGTTATCTAGTCTTAAAGAAAAACGGACCTAATGAGCTAATTTTTAAAAACTGTTAGTCTACATGTATTTCGTGTTGGTACCATTCAGGAAACATTTGCTGACCTGAGAGTGTTTGTGGCAAGGGCAAGTTTGTATCTGGCAAGGGTTGACGGTACAGTGAATGGTAAATCCAAAAAAATTGAGATATCCCAATTTGTCTCTTTAGTTTGGTCAGATCTCTAATGTAAGAACTTTTATTTTTGACATTTATTAGAAATGTATACATACAATGATGACATTTCTCATTTTATGCACACCAAAATTTTCCTTAGTGTTAGTTTGAAAGTGGTCTAAGTTACTCTATATCCACTAATATCGATCTGTGGCGATGCAAACAAACATTTTTTATTTATAATGTGCATTTTAGGTGATTCAGATAATTTGAATAATACACCAATACCTCGCTTTGCGTCGTTTCCAGGGATACAAGCCGACCGATTTTAAGCCGACAAGCCGCCGCCGATTTCATCTACTCATATCGACTTCAACCACGCCGCCGAGATTTGACGGAATTCTAACTCAGTCAAATCTTACTACCAAAATAGACAACCCACTTGAAATTACAAAAGAAAATATAAATGTCGACTTAGACAACCTACTACTGTGAACTATATGGATCTTTCTTTGAATTTAGTATCCCACTATATGATGACGTCTATAGAAAGTTGAATGATTGTATTTTGATTTGAAAGTCGCATTTATGTATATAAGTCAATTCCAGTACGTGTGGCCATGTGTTCCTATAAATAACAATAAACAACAGCTCCTCTGTTGTGCTTCTTTAGTGTGTCAAAGTAGGTACAGTATTATCATTATTTGGAAGGATTATGATATTCAAGATGTCTGATCAAATATGCCTCACATGAAAAGCTGTAATTGCAAAAATATTTATTAAATTCATCCATATTATAAATTTTGGGAATGGATTCCCACTCCAAAAAAATTGTATGGGATAATTATATGAAATTATGGGAACATTTGCTAATATTGGCTAATATTAACGAATACTGAATTAGTTGACAAAAAATAAAAGAAAAGGTATCAAAAACAATTACAAATTGTTCCTTCCATTTTCCCAAAATTGTTAAATAAATAGAGGTAATCGAATGACTGAATGAGCCGGCAAATCAGCCGAAAGCCGCCGCCGCCGACCCATTTTAAACAGCGCCGCCGCCGCCGATAATTATGGTTCGGCTTGTAACTCTGGTCGTTTCGGTTTGCGTTTTTTTTTTCGAAATTGCGTCGCTGCTGAATTAGTACTAATTTTCACTGTGCGTCGTTAGATTTTCGAAGTTGCGTTGTTTTGGGTTCGAGTCCTTAATGCTAGAGTTTTGGAAAAAGTTCGACATTATGAAAGATATAGAACTTATTTCTGGTTCGTGGGAGGAGTTTAAACCATCTTGCATGAATGGTGTTTGGCGCAAAATATGACCTAATTTAGTTAGAGAGTCTAATTTTGAAGGTATGGAAGAGACTGACATAAATGAATTGCTAACGCACAACTAAGAATTGTTTAATGAAGAACTCTTGGAACTAGAATTGTAATTGTTTTAATGATATAAAGTTTCTAGACAAACAACCTGTAAATATTGACATATATTTAAAAAACAATTTTGAAATAAAATGTTTTGTTCTTCTTTCATTTTTGGTAAGGAAATATTACTTTTGGGAAAAAAATAAAATTTTTGTGTGTTCAAATTTTTTAGTTTTGAGAAGAATGAAAGTGGTCTAAGTCAGCACACCCACTGAAAGTAGTAGTTCCCTTAGAGGTGCCAAAGTTTATAAAAGTTCGATATAGTAGTAGGATATTCTAAGGAAAAAATTGTATGCTTCGGTGGAAAAATATTTTTCAATTGTCTCAAAGTGTGACTAAGACCACTATCATTCTAACTGGCACATATGTATAAGTAGTAATTTGTAACTTAATTACATTTGTGTTTCAACCAGTGGCAGTATGTGATTTAGTCACGGTTATTATTATAATGTTTTATTTGTTATCGGAGTCTTAAAGATTTTTTTTTTACTTTTTAACAAAAAAGAAATTAGGGGGCTTTAGCACCCAGGAGAATACGCCAATGGCCAAATTAGGAATTTTAACTTTCATACTTTGTTTTTGGTAGAATGAGTGATTTTTTACCACAAATGGACTAGGAAATCGGAACAAATCTATTTTAATGGCGATGGTAAAAAAAATACAGCCTTGTAGAGCGTTAAAAATTACCAAAAAAAAAGAAAAATTTTTTGGCGCTAAGGTCCACTTTCCGAGATTGGGGCCTTGAAAGTTCGGATATATAATTTGAGCTATAGTCATCATTCCTGATCCGATCGGGTCGATATATATATCGTTGGAAAGCTTATTGAATTTACTAAAAGATTTGAAATCATTAACCCATCGGGAGCCAGCGTTAAAAAAAGTGAATTTTGAACCCGCTTTTTTGGTAAAATTGACATTATCTGGAAATGTGATCGATATTAAGGTAAGAAATGATTAATATCAGTTTATAGCCTACACTTTAAACTTTCTTTCAATGTGGGTTACGGAATCGTAAACCACCTGGAACCAGAGATATTCAACTTCAAAATAATGTTTTTGGGGAAAGACTGCAATAATTGTAAAAATTTTCTGTAGGCGTGTTTACACATGAGGATGTAAAGGGTGATTTTTTAAGAGCTTGATAACTTTTTTTTTTAAAAAAACGCACAAAATTTGCAAAATCTCATCGGTTCTTTATTTGAAACGTTAGATTGGTCCATGACATTTACTTTTTGAAGATAATTTCATTTAAATGTTACCGCGGCTGCGTCTTAGGTGGTCCATCCGCTTAGTCCAATTTTGGCATTTCCACGTTTTTGAGTAACAGAGACCCAATTGGTGCGAACGGCGACGAATCGAAAATTGGTGGTCATCATTAACACTGGCCGATACAGCTGCGATATTTTCTTCAGTTCGCACTCTACGTAAGCGTGTTGGTGGTTTAATGTCCAACAATGTAAATTTGGTGCGAAATTTAGTCACAATAGCCCGAATAGCCGCTTCAGTGGGTCGATTAAACTGACCATAAAATGGAAGCGCGCAATGAACTTTCTTAACAGAGCACGCATTTTGATAATAAAATTCAATAATTTGCAAGCGTTGTTCGTTTGTAAGACGATTCATGATGAAATGTCAAAGCATACTGAGCATCTTTCTTTTTGACACCATGTCTGAAATCCCACGTGATCTGTCAAATACTAATGCATGAAAATCCTAACCTCAAAAAAATCACTCTTTATTGTACATCCTAAAAGTAGTTTATATGATAACACGCAGACAGAAACATGAAGTTTTTTTAAGTAGACGGCCTTCGGCCGGGGTTAAAGATTTTCTCCTCTGGGGTATGTCCAAAACCGGCTACGCAGACTAAAGTTTTCATACGTAGCAGACCTTCGGCCGGGGTTAATGATTTTCTCCTCTGGGGTATGTCCAAAACCGGCTACCCAGACTAAAGTTTTCCTGCGAAGGAAAACCCCGGCATTCTGCCGGGGTTAAAGATTTTCTCCTCTGGGGTATGTCCAAAACCGGCTACGCAGACTAAAGTTTTCCTGCGAAGCCGGCCTTCGGCCGGGGTTAAAGATTTTCTCCTCTGGAGTATGTCCAAAAACACTCGGAAGTTTGTAAAACAAAGGCAGAATATGGTTGGCTCGTAACTGATTAAGAAATCGATAACTAAAGCATATGACAACTTTGAAGTTGAATATCTTCGGTTCCAAGAGGGTTAAAGAGCTGCAAACTACCTTAAAAGAAAGCTTGAAGTCTTGATTATAAACCTATATATACGATGGCGTACCTCAATATAGGACCTATTTCCAGATAATGTCGATTTTACCAAAAAATAACTAATTAGTTATTTAGTAAATTTAATAACCTTTCCAACGACATATATATATTGACCCGATCGGATCAGGAATGATGACTATAGTTCAAATTATATATCCGAACTTTCAAGCCCCAATCTCGGAACCTTAGCGCCAAAATTTTTTTGTGTTCAGATCAAAAAGTTCTATCTATAGTGAAAATTTTAAACAATTCTGAGAATCGCACTTAAACGCTAGATTCATATAAACTAATACTAAAATTTATAAATACAATCCCAGCCATCTTTATATATTGTTTTATATTCTGATTCGTAGTAGGAACGATTGCTTTGTTGGATGGTAACTTGTTCATTGATTTTACATGTGATAAATAACCACCCATAAATTGGGCATTAATGAAATTGTTTATGTGAATTTCCAATTACCTCTACTATCTGTAGAACTCAAATTAGGTTCTTTAACGGGGATAACAAATACAACAAACCTCGTTAAGTTGCAACTAGCAAAATAGTAGTTCCGCATTATCAAATCAGATGTTCATTAATATGTAAGCAAAGAAATAGAATTGCTCTGTCTCATCTCTAGAAAAGATAAGAACGTATTAAGATACATTCATCCGCAGTAAAGAATGTACATTTGTATATACACATACACTTATTTAAAACGATATGTGTAATCAATATTGCAACGGTGTCACACACATTGTTCCCAAATACAATTAAGAACTTGGTTGGTTGGTTTCATCGATTACTTTGTAGTTTAGCTCAGCGATGATGAAAACTCAAGAATCGCATGCCACAAGATACTCACTCACCTTCTTCAATACCGACTGATATGCAGTTATATAGCTATTTCCCTCGGCAGCAATTTCACGATTACCCTTTAAAGGAAACTTTTCCATAACGATTGAAATCACTCACAGTAAATCTGCAAAACAAAAGTGGGCGTATGTAAAACATCGTTCCGCAAAATAGAATTTTAAGAACACTGTTATTTTTTATTTATGACAACTATTGTTGCTATTTTTTTAATCATTAAATCACTGCTGTCTTTACATTTTCTATTTAATATAGATACGCGCATATGCATACAGACATACATATGTACATGTCACTATGTAAGTGGTATATTATATTGCTCATTCTATTAATGCAACAAAGAAAGCAAGTGTACTTGCATTCATATTGAGAAATGCAAATTTCAGAAGAAGTCAGTATTCTATTATTATTCAATTTGATTGGTTCACAAACAAACTCTTAAACACATTTATTAGATTTGTAGTTTTATACTCTTTTCACGTACACATATTAATAAGAAAATATGAAGGCTTTCAAGTCGTAATTAGTTTATTTTTTGCACGAAAAATTACTACGGACTAGTGACGTGCTAAAAAGTTAAAAATTTGTGAACAAAAAAATAAGAACTGTCATTTAAACAGTGTTGTCGAAACTTGTCAAAAACGCCAGATGGGATAAAAAATTGCCAGTACAGATCTTATATCCTATTCACACTGATGGCGAAATACCGCTTAACTCGATTCCACATGCCAGTTTCTCATTGGAATTTGACGCTTAAGAAATCGTGCTATGATGAGTTCAGATATACACACAAAATCATGTTTTCCTGATTTCGCTTGTCATACTCCACACATACTCATATGAAAAAATTACAAAATCCGGTGGATTTGGGGTTTATATCGCAATGTACAACATGGAATTCGATTATAGTTTTGTGAAGACTTTTCAGATAAAAATGTTATCGAACAGGCATATTGGTCATACTAGCTTAATGGAATTTACTAGCTAACAAGCAAGTTACTTACTACTCTTTTAGTGTTTCTGCAAGATTTTTCTAGTTGATCCATTAAATATAAACTAATGGGTAACGATGACGAAACCTTATCAAGTTTCTTAATCGTAAGCTAGTAAGTCCAATCGAACAGGCCTATTGTAACGTTTAGTAGATATAAGCTATAAGTTATAGTTATAACTTATTGCCAAATTTATTAATAGCCTTGTCATACTGCATGCGAAATCTAGTTTAAATGACATAAGGTCGCTTTTCATATGTGAATTTTGTATGGCATCTGACATTTGAAAAACGACCTGATGTCACTTAAACTAGATATCGCATCTGTTTCGAAGTTGTACAATAAATCTTAAAGTGTAAACAGTGATTTATTCTCAATAGGTCTGTTCGATTGGGCTTACTAGTTTAATTTTCACCTTAGTTACCGAGTAAGGTGCTGCCAGATTTTTATCTTTGATTTAATTAAATAAACCAATGGATAAAAATGTTGCCACCTTATCAAGTCTCTTAATTCTAAGCTAGTAAGCTCAATCGAATCTGGCCTAAGTTAGGTGAAAAGGTGTTTTCAACACAAAAGAGGTGTTTACAGGTGTAATTTGTGTCATTTGCAAGACTAAAACCCATAGCATATCTACCCTTGTAGCTCTTACAAATTCTGCAAGTGTTGTTCTGTGTGGTTAATTTACCTTTTAAGCAAACAAAAACGATTTTTATTCCAATTTGGCGTGTTTTTACTCTAGAGTTAACAACTTTGCCCGATATTGTGTCTTCTTCTTCAAATAACAATTTGCAATCAAATGATAGAAAGAGTCGTTCACTTTACGTAGCATAATCATTGTAAATTCTGCAAGGGTTGCAGAATATGCTACCAAGAGCGAATACCCTATGAATAAATGATAAAATGAAATAATTGGTGTGTTTTATTTGACAAGCTAGCGGTTTCGCTTATTTTTATCTCCATTTAATTTAGGCGACTTTTTTATAACCGCTTATTTGCCCTATTTCATTTCTAGTATATACTAAAATCTACATTTAAATTTATTAATTTGACAGGTAAGTACATCAATGTCATCAAAAACCACTTTGAGGAACGACAGGAGACGAAGAAGACTTTAACTTAATACTGCGTTTGCCAATAAGCTATCGCAAATGTTAGTTTGTCAAATAAAGTATTTGACTTTTCCATTTTTTGTTTATACAAATGCATACACATCACACCGATAAGGCTAAAACACAATAAAAGTACGCATATCGGTCATGTATGCGTTTTACATACCTTTTCTGTTTGCAAGATACATAAAAAGTACGCGTGTATGTTACATATCAGTATCACGAAGCACATATAAAAGCCCACCAACTTTGCTCTACTGAGAATTATAAAGTTCATCCCGTCTGTAAATGACGTTTTTTTTCCTACTATCTTTAAACTGTAAATAAAACAACAATATTCTCTTAATTCAACATACTTTTGTCATACTGCCTGCGAAATCAAACGATTTCGAAATCGAGTTGCTTAAATCGACCCTGTTACACTGCAATTTTTTGACATTTTGGTCGATTTAGTTTGTCAAACGATTGTTTGTAAACAAAATGTCAACAACAGCCGCAATGGGAAAAGAAAATATAATAAAGAAAAATAAAATTTAATACTAAAATATGTGTTTATTTTGGGCCTTAGAAAAGTTGCCGGAAGGAATTATTACGCGAATATTTTTAAATTATTGTGTATTTTGCGAAACAGTTTTACCCGAATCGCTCACAATTGCATCCGGGAGAAATGTCCAGTTTTCGCAAGCGAAACGTCCACAAATAAATTACACGGACCATTCCACAAACAGGACAAGTGATAACATCAAGGACAATCCTTCGTTGGACGTCCTATTGGGTGGTAGTTTGCCCATTGAATCAATATGTCTGATCGAAGAAGACAAATTTGTGGTCATATACTCCAAAGTGCTGGCCAATATTTTATCAAAGCAAACAGTGTTTGAGGAGTTTAGATGGCAGCCCAAGGATGTCGTCGAGAAATTGCAGAAACCCTTGGATGACGGCGAAGTGGAAAAGGACAAAATTGAAAGCAAAATGGAGTACGAGGAGAACCAGGAATTGGCAATGTACGGCTGACGCATTGCATGGCGCTACAATGATCTGCCGAAGGTCAGTTGAGAGAAGACCAACACGCAGATTGGACATCACCTATTAGGGCAGATGAATGTGAACATGCTGAAGTATTCCAATGCCCGTCCTTATTTGATTGAAAGTCTATTTTCTATGAAAATAAAATTGTATTTATTACAATGTGTGTTCATGCCATTAACAAATGATGATTTAAATCAATACCAACTAACAGCCACCATTTGTACAATTAATTTTTATTCGAATACGAAAAAAGAAACTGCAGTGCAGACTATCCGTCTGAAAAGGAACAAAATTCTTCAAATTATATTTTTGCAGAGAAAACTGCAATACTATTATTATATTTTGCTATTGTTTAACTGTTCGCTATGGACCACTATGCTTTCTTCCATCACTGATTCCATCCTATTATGGAATGCACTTTTTGATAATATTTCCATTTTGATGGTGATCCTCCTGTCCGTTTTCATCTCTAGAAGACAAAAAACTAAATAACTGAAATTGTGTAATTTAGTTTGTATTTCAGATGGGCAAAATACAAACCAACATTTTTCAACATTTCCTCTGCCATTATTTCATTTGTGTCCGTTTATACTGTCCTCCTATAGAACTAACAGAACACATTCCTGGTCTGGAGTCCATTTTGTTTTCTCCATATAACGCCGTTTTTTCCTGAAAATTTATTGAATTAATTACATTTAGCAAACACTTTTAAATATTTCACATGTATTACTTATCTTGTTCCATTTTTGAATTGACAGAGAAATTAGAAATAAATGTTAAATTCTTCTTGTTGTTATCCTATAGTTTAGACACATAACCATACATTTTTCAATTTATTTATTTTTGCGTGTCTAAATATTAGATCTCGAGGTCGATTTCTAAAAAATCGAACAGCTGATCGATTTTAAATTTTATATGGAAAAAGTACTAGATTTGAGGTAGATTTGGCTCGAAATCTAATTAAACTAGATTTCCCCTGCAGTGTGAGAAGACTATTATGTCATTTCTGCTAGATTTCGCATGCAGTGTGACAAGCCTATTACACGCAGAAAAAAACTTGTGTAAAAATACCGAATTCAACTATGTAAATCTTTTTTTATATGGAGTTGACAGTAGTCATACAAGTAAATGCTAAATTTCCCTCGTACATGTGTAAATTACACATGTTCTTCTTTTGTATAAATAACTAAGTTTATGTACCTTAAAATGTTCTTTTTCCCAATTTAGAAATTTGTAGCATTTACACAAGTTTCTCACTTGAAATTAATTGGTTAGTTGGATAATGGTGTAAGTATGAATATGTAAGTTGCCAATTTCATGAATTTTGTAGCACATAGTTGCAAAAATACGTATATGAGCAAAGGTTTCTTTAAATTTGTGAATTTCGACGATTAGAATTATAAGAAAACTAAAAGCAACAGTACAGAAGAAGAAAAACAGACGAAGAAGTAAGTATGGTGAAATTAAAATTTATTTATTTTGCACTCGCAAAATGAATATTGATCAATCTTTTATTAATATCAATTTTATTTACATTTCGGAAGTCTGGAATAGAATATCATGTTCTCCTTCAATTAATGTCAATGAAGTTAATTTAGATTGTTATAGTCAGAACAAGTGATGCCGTAAATGATTTCAGCAGCAGTGGTATTTATGCACTACGCACAGCAACATTTGGTTCTCCGTCCGGGCCATCTGTCTTTTGTATTTAGTACTGAAAACAGCAGCGGCCTCTGTTAATCATTTGTAGCAAAGCCAGTGTGTGTTTGGGGATAATAGAAAAACGTACAATTATAACAAGGTAAGTGTGGCTGTGTGTGTGTTTCAAAAGTTTCTTTAGTCATTATTAATGTAATCCTTTTATGATTGACAGTTTATATGCTGTAGGGGTGGCGGTGGTTGTGCCTCAGCAGCATACTAACAGCAACATCATCCACGGCAGTAACAACCACCACCACATCAACAACAACAATATTGATCAACAAAATACTGTTTGAGAACGATATACAACAGAAACCACAAACCCATATTGTTGCTGTTAAATCATCGCAACAGACAGCAGCTACAACATCAGCTTCATCTGTACGTCCCAATTAGGGTTTGGGGTCCGGGAATTCCCGAATCGTTTTTCCCGGGAATTCCCGGAAAAATTTGGACGGGAATTCCCGGGAAAAAATTTTAAATTTCCCGGGAATACGGGAAATATTAAAAAATATTTTATTGATTATTTTTTTATTATTTTACTGTACAATTGGGAAATTATTTTTTATATATTTAATTATATTTTATATATTATATTATAATTATATATAATATAATATATTATATATATATAATTATATTTTAAATTCATATATTTACATTATTGACAATAGTAATGAACATTTCTCTACATCATATTACTGCAAAAAAAAACTTTTTAAATTCGCAGTCGCTATTTTCTGCTAGCTAGGGGAATACACACTTTTTATTAGGATATTTGCAGGATTTTTAATAAAGGGTGATTTTTTAAAAGCTATAGGAAAGTTTTTCAAAAAAAAACACATAAAATTCAGGAAAATGCATGAAATCTTTATTTGAATCGATAGTACGGTCCACATAATTTAATGTTTAAAGATTATTTCATGCAAATGTTGACCTTGACTGCGCCTCAGATGGTCCATCCAAATTTGGCATTTCCACGTTTTTGAGTAACAGAGGCCCAATTGCTGCGAACGGCGACGAATCGAGAATTGATGGTCGTGTTGGTGGTTTAATGTCCAACAATGTAAATTTGGTGCGAAATTTAGTCACAATAGCACGAATAGCTGCTTCAGTGGATCGATTAAACTGACCATAAAATGGAAGCGCGCGATGAACTTTCTTAACAGAGCACGCATTTTGATAATAAAATTCAATAACTTGCAAGCGTTGTTCGTTTGTAAGACGATTCATGGTTAAATTAAAAACACGAAACGTGCGTCAGCTGTTTAAACCAGTGTTGCCAAAAAGATAATAGCTAAAAAATCACCCTTTATAAATCGAAAATATCATACTGACAATACTATGGCTGACATAGTGTCAATACTTAACCCCTCGTGCTATCTGGTTTAACTTTAAATTTCTTTATCTTTTACCAGAAGAATCTACGAGATAAAAGGTGAAGATATTCTTAATGAAGAATTTTTTTACATATGAATCCAGTAAGAAATTGTATAAAAATAAGGAAAACATTAAAATTGTTCACTTTTGAGAGAAATAAAAATATGTATATCCTACGGATTATTTAAATGACCTAAGAACTAATGACTGGACTATTTCAATGTTTTAATTTTTTAGGAATTTATTTAATTAATATTAATTTTTTACAATGTTTCTATTGCTTTTACAGTTTAGAATATTTCCCCCGTTGCTGCTAAATATTTTCGTCTCTAGAATCTTCTAAATTAAAGACGTTCTCAGCCATATGAGTTATTGTTGTCAGGCACTTGTGCCTATGATTTAAATGTCCAATTTTATGACGACAATTAGTCTAGAATAAAATATTTGTAAAATGTAAAATATTTTGACAAACACAATCGCTTTTAATTTGTAATATGACAGTATTTTTAAAAAGCACATCCGTTACTAAATATTGTTATTTTAAACCATATTGGACATACCTAAAATAAATTACTTTTTTCCCGGGAATTCCCGGGAATGAAACTTTTCATTCCCGTTTTCCCGGGAAATGAAAAAAGTCCGGGAAACCCCAAACCCTAGTCCCAATCAACACACCAGCAGCAGCGACAACAGCAATCTCACCAAAAACAATAGAAGCATCAAAGAAAAACAGCCTTAATATCATATAATAGATTTCCAGATGGAAGAACAAAAAGCTAATTAAGTCATCATCGTTTTAAATTGGGTTGGAAAAAGATAATCAATAAAAAGATTTAGGCCTTTCATATCATTAAATTTAGTTAAAAAACATTCCAAATTAGATAGATGAAACATGGCGTTGTATTACTTATGTTCTGTCAATTTGTATATTTATTTCTTTTTTTATACAATTTGCATTTATTGTTTATGAGAACAAAGTGCTTTGAAATACAGCCAAAACATACAAGGTAATTTTACACAAGTTTTATTGTATAACTGGCAGTAGTTTTTTGGTACCAAATTACCCAAGTGTTCTGTATGAGTTGCCAAGTATGTAAGTAAGTATTTTTATTGAGTCTTCTTCTTTTCCGATAACATTTTGATGTACTTAACGAATGGATAACAAAAGTATACTTAGAACTATATTCGTTTTGTTTTGTTTTTGCTAAAATGAGATAGTGAATGTATGGTAATACGTGAGTGTTGAAATAAACAAGGCTTGCTCATGGCCTTAGTGACAGTAGCGGACAGTGCGAGAATCTGTCAAAATAACAAAATAAATGAATAAATAGTACTTAAAACAAAATAACAATAAAAACAGAACTGAACAGGTCAATTACTAACAGCGAGCTTACAAATTATGTGTGTAATAGGAAAACATGTTTAAATATCACAGTAAGTTGGTATAAAAATACAAAAACGAGAGTTCAGGTACATTGCTTTTAGAACTTGGAATTAAAATTAACTTTAGATATTGCTTTTCTTTCGTAATAAATACTCGTCACAGCACCCATATATATATATGGGAATTGTAAGAGTGTAGTAATAATATAATAATAATAATTACATAAATAATATGTAGATAATACAATTTTTTTCTAATACAGTTGAACTTAGATTAACCGTGACTCTATTAACCGTGATTATCTATTAACCGTGAAGCTGAGTGGTTGATTTTTTACCTCTATTAACCGTGATTTACCTCTATTATCCGTGATGCACATGTCCATGTGACTGCTTGTTTGTTTTTTTCGTATAATACACACACATCTCTCATATTAAAATTAATTAATTAATCATTAAGGCAAATTGTTCCATTTGAAGTTAAAAATGAATTCAGAGTGCACTTATTCATTTGGTTGGTTGGATAAATTCAAAAAACGTCATGGAATCCGTCGACTTAAATCTACGGGAGAAAAGGAGTGTGCTGATTATGAGTCTGCTACGATGTTTGTGGACGACTTGGATGAAATCATTAAAAACGAACAACTTACAACTGAACAGATCTACAATGCAGACGGAGGAGGTGGAGGTGTTTGCCTCAGAGTTCTTTGGCTAGTGGTAATGAATATTCTATTGAAGGGTACAAGGAATCCAAGGAGAGATTCACAGTGCTAGTTTGTTCAAATTCTGCATGAACTCACAAGTGTAAATTGATGATAATAGGAAAAAGTGCCCATCCAAGAGCTTTAAAAAACGTTGAACACCTTCCTGTGATTTATAAATCTAATAAGAAAGCTTGGGCAATACAACAGCTATTTCTGGAGTGATTTAATAAATATTTTGTACCAGAAGCAAAGGAACATCAACGGCGCATCGGTCTCAAAAATAACTGTAAAATACTTTTACTATTAGACAACTGTCCAGCACACCCAGATGTAAATGCTATGATATCTGAAAACGTTACAGTAAAATATCTCCCACCAAACTGCACTCCTTGATTCAGCCAAATGTCACTACCGTAAACTGATCGTTCAAAAACTTGTTGGTGCTAATGACAGACGTGAGTTCGTTAAATCTTTGAATATTAAGACAGCTTTGTGGGCAGCCGCAGCTTCGTGGGACTCTGTAACTCCACAAGTTTTAAAAAGAGTTTGGAATAACTTACTATCTCATAATGAAGATGCTCCAAATAGCCTTGTTGAGATACAAACAGGTATAACCACACCGTCTGGATGTACGATTGATGCTGTCGAAAAGTGGATGGTGTGCGACTCTGATGTCGCTCCGTTTGCTATTATATCTGAAGACGAAATCGTAGACACGGTTAACCAAAGCCAAGAAGATGAGCTTGATTCAAATTCCGAGGAATCAGATGGAGGAAATGCGGACGAAACGCCTACATTGGCTCAGGCAATAGAGGCTAGTAGTATTTTGTAGGTTTTTTAGAAAACTTTAATTGTCCAAGTATTTCAGAACCAGATAAAATGCAAACTCATTTGTTGGAAGAACAATCAAAAGCTAAAAGCATAAGACAGACTTCAATAAAAGATTTTTTTAAATAAATGTATGTATTCCTAGAGATATGATAAGTTATTTATAGACGCAGATTTACATGTTTTTGTCAAAAATAAATAAAAATAATAAAATTTATACATGTAAAATTTTACCTCTTTTAACCGTGATTTCGATTTCACGGTTAATCGAAGTTCAACTGTATATTTTTCTTAGCCTCTGCGGCAACCTGGGACGGTCTTGATGTAAAAGTCTGGCACGCTGTAAGGGTCTGGGTCGTCGTCAAGTGTCTCATTTAAAATTGCAACGGGAGACAGGTAATCCAAACCGGACCAGGATAAATTCTTTTCCGCTTCATAAATGTCATTCATGAGGCTGTTATCATGTGAAACAAGTTTTTCCACGAATTTCAATTGTAGGTTCAAGGCATATTTACAGAAGGGCTGTACTTTCGATGTTTCATATAGTATTTGAAAATCGTTTTGTAGTGTTTTCATAATTTTTGTTTATACACTTTCGCAGCACCTTCCGCTCAAGTATTGCCAACTCATTGGCTACTGTGGGGCTAATGGTGAACCAGATTGGGAATCCGTATACCAATACTGATCTAATGTCAACATTGTACAGCAGGAGTTTGGTGTGTGTAGGCAGGTACTTATTGCTCAATATGTATGAAAACATCCCCAGTAAACGTTTTCCCTTTTGAATCAGCGATCTCACATGTTTATTAAATTTAAATAGCTTGTTGAAGTTGACCCAAAGGTACTTTATTTCGGATGCGAATGGAATATCTACGGCGTCAAGTGAGAGTTTCAACGTTTTGCTCTCAGGAACCACAGATCTGGCACATTTTCCAGAGACGTTTCGGATGCAGATGGCTTGCGATTTAGCTGCGTTGATTTTTATGCCCCACGTTTTATAATATACACTAATTTGGCCAAGATGAAATGCAACATGTTCTAATGCCTGTACTGGTGAGATATTATGAGTGTATATCATGCAATCATCCGCATACAGTATGGCTTTTGAGTTTCCAGATAGATGTGAAAAATCATTAAGAAACAGGTTGAAAAGGAGAGGGGCCAACACACTTCCCTGTGGAACACCGCAGTTAACAGACCCGGAGGTTGATGTGGAGTCGTTTATTTGTACGCTGAATTTTCGGTCAGAGAAGAAGCTCTGAAGAATTTTCACAAGGTAGATATCCACCCCGAGGTCTATCAGCTTGTACAAGATTCCTTTGTGGCACGCGGAATCGAAGGCTTTCTCAATGTCCAGGGAAATAGCCACATTGCAGATTCCATTTCTTAAATTTTCAGTAAGATCAGAATGAAATTTCAAAAGTGCATGTTGAGTTGAGTGACCTTTTTTGAATCCAAATTGGAATTCTGGTATTGGGTCTATAATAAAATCATTCTCAATTTTTTCTTTCAGGATATGATCAAATAATTTGCCTAAGTTCGAAAGAAAGGAAATTGGACGGAACTCTTCAACTGCCATGCTGTTTGGCTTCTTTTTAATTGGAATAATCTTTGCTGATTTCCACGCCATCGGGAAATAACAATTATTGATGCAATTGTTAAATATTATTGTGAGGAATTTCAAGGTGACATCAGGTAATTTTCTTATTATAAAATTAGAGAAGTGATCAAATCCGCTTGCTGTTGATATTATTGATAATACTTCTTATTTTTCCAGATTTTAAAAAATGGTACGTATCGGGATTTTCTAGAGATGTAAAATTCTCATTAAAAGTGTAAATGTGTGAGGATACGGAATTGACGCAGGACGAGACTTTTGTTTCGACATCAGGAACAGGGTGTTCTGCTGGTGACGCACGGAAGACTGCGGAGTAAAAATTTTGAAAAAGTTCGGACATCTCGGAGGAATCGCTTGTGACTGTGTTGTTGTGGCGAATTTGATGACAAGAGATTTATTTTTTCCAACAATTTGGTAAATTTTTTGGAATGGGTTTTATGTTTTGTAACCTATCGTTGACATTTTTTGCTTGTTCTATATTTACAGATTCCTTAATTATTATTTTTAAAATTTGTATTTGTTTTGACAGGATGTTATACTCACCCGTGTTACCCGTGCGGTGATAAATCTTTTTTTTATAAATCCTCTTTGTGCGGGCCGAGAGTGGAAATTCCTGTTTATCATTCTCGAATCTTTCTGAATGAGTTTCGTGTACATCGGAAAACGCAGAATTTAGCTTGTCTATGAAGGAATCGACTTCATTGTCAGAAAGGTTCCTATTTACAGGCGGCAATATACACAGCGTAGCAGCTTCCATATCTTGGCGAAAGTTGTTCCAGTTTGTGTTATTGTAAGATGTAAAAATGCGTGGATTTCTCAATGTTGAGTTAAAGTTGCTCATTCGGAGTTCAAATTTTAACGGGAAGTGATCGGAAAAGGTAGATAGACTGGTTATATTGTAATTAGGAATGTTTATGTCTATAAGATATTCACTTAGCAGGAAATGATCCAGGAAGGATGTCCCTCTTGGAAATGAAGAACAACAAAATGAAGGGTTGCGGTCCGCTTATGTGACCGCAACCCTTCATTTTGTTGTTCTGGAGCCAGTTGTAAAGGGTAGTGCCATTACGATTGTCCCGTGTATCACCCCACATGACGTTTTTTGCATTTAGATCTCCACCGACAATAAATCCATCAAATGCTGAAGCTGCTTGTAGTAGTTTATCCAGGCTATTATTGAGTAATAAGGTAGAAATATTTCATGGTATATACACAGATCCGATAAGGTATTTTTTTGCAGTCTTGTTGTGATTTGATTCAATTTGAATAAATTAAGTATTAAATCCAATATATTTAATGGAGATGCGTTTGTATTGCAATGACTTTTTATTACAATTGCCACTCCAGGGGGGAGTAATCACAAATAAAGTTATATCGCTCCATATAAACTTTTTTGTTCTCAGGGTGGCACTCCTGGATAAACCCTATATCAATTTGGTTGTTTTTTAAAGTGTTTTGTAAATCAATTTGACGGCTACGGCCGATCAAAGAATGGACGTTAAAAGTAAGAAAGTTGATGGACTTATGGACCATAAGTTGATCTTACTTATTTCAAACGCAAAAACTCTTCTTTTGCTTCATTTTTTGGAAGTTAGCAAGAAAAATGTTTATTTCCTGATCGAGGGACAGCTTTTCGGGCTCCAGAAAATAATTTGAAAGTTTCATGAATTCGTCGACAATGGACGGCTTCCTCTGCTGAGTGTTCTGTGACTGGAAAAGATTTGCGAATGATTGTCCTGGCGATCTAAAGGAGGACACTATGGTTCGTTTTACATTGTGTGATGCTTCTTCTTTTGCCTCACGAGCTTTTTGAATACGTTCCTTCTGCTCGCTACGTATTTTTTGTACGCAGGGCAACCTTTCCAATTTGCAGGGTGTTCTGCTGCAGCACAGTTCACACAGTGAGGCTGATATGATTCGGATTTGGTTCGAAGACACTCACCCGGAGGATGTTTTTTGTTACATTTGACACAATTGAATTAAGAGCCACAGTTTTTCGATATGTGACCCCAGCGCTGACATCTATTTTCTTTTTTGTTGGTTTTTTCCCATGTTATAGTCTGGCTCAGCAGATCGTGGATGTGAGAGACATCATTGAGGGTTTTGCCAGGTAGTAGCGAAACTAATATAAGACCAGCGTCATAATTATATTTAATTAAGAATGGCGTGGTGTATTTTATCACTTTGGACACTATACCAGGTACGGCCTTATCTAGAGCCGTTTTGACAACATTAATGTCAATGTTATGATATAGGCCTCTCATTACAAGAGGTACCTGTTTCAACTCATTTGGTGTAAAAGAGTATACCTTGGATCAGTGGATCTGAGAAGTACAACTTACTTTTGTGTTTGTTAATGTTTTTACTTTAAAAAAGATTTTCGGTGACTTTGCTTCTAGTTGTTCCACTAAAAGCTTTACATTGACATCAAATAAAAATATTGGCGGGCATACTGATTTTTTGCTACTGTTGGTGCAGCAGAGGTATTACTTGATTGGGGTATCTTTTTTCGAGAGTTAGAAGTATGTTGAACATTTTGAATATCGAGCCCTGCTAGTAATGCGTATCTGTTTTGGTTGTCTGGGTCGTAATCCAGACCAGTAATGTCGATGTCTGTCGTTGTTGTTGTTGCACCGTCAAGTCGCTTTCGCTTCGACTCATTGCCACTAGCTAGTAAAAGAAGAAGGTTGGATGTGGACGGCATGTCCACAACATCATGTTCCATCGTCAGATTAGTTTACGGGTACCACCAGAGTAGGTCAACGCCGTTGAATTACCCGTACAATTTATATTAAAACTTCAAAGAATAAAAATTGCGCTAAACAATTTTCTGCCAAACCGTCTTGTTGTCTTTATCTTTTACCTCTATGAGTTGCCAAAGAACTTTTAAAGTTGTATTTCACCTAAGAAACTTAGGAAAATTGTACGCTTTTCTTATGATTTCTCAAATTTTTTCTTTGCGCGAATAAAACCAATATATAAAAATGGCTCGATCTAGGAACGAAATATTTTACAAATCATCATTAAACTATCTAAACTTTATTTTCTTGGGGTGACTGGAAATTGTTTTTTTTTCCATTTGTATGGACTGCGAGCATAGTATATATATTAATATTTTTGAAAATTTATCTCTGCATAACACACTGAAAATCCGGTCGAACCCGAAAAGATATAAAACCGGTCGCCTGGGTTTACAAGTCTCTTATAATTTCAAATAGAACATAAATTATAGGCCTGTTCGAGCTTAATTTTTGTATGGAATTTACTCGCTTAACAAGAAAATAGCTTACTACTCTCTAAGCTGTGTTGCCAGATTTTTCCTGTTAATCCATTTACGAAAAACCAATATGTAGCAACGTTGCCACCTTATCAAGTATCTTAATTGTAAGCTAGTAAGCCCAATCGAACAGGCCCAATATGTACCATTCATTAAAAAATTGTTGAAAGACCATTTTAAACACAAGATATTTGCGCAAGACGTTGCCAAACAACATAAGTTTGTGAAATTAGTCAATTTGATATTAAGCTAGCAAACATTTGTATAGAATTTACTCGCTTAACAAGACATTTGTATAGAATTTACTCGCTTATTCTCTTAGTTACCGAGTAGGGTGGTGTCAGATTTATATCTCTGATTTATTTAAATAAAAGGGCTGTTTTTCTTTACGCTGCGATAACAAAAACGTTAATAAAAATTGAAGTTTTTGCTCAAAATAAAAAATAATTTTTTTTCACTTTTTTTGCCAAGTACAATATAAATATATTTATCAAACAATCACTTTGCCTTTTTGATAATTTTTGGTTCTGCTGAAGACTTCAGCACAACCTTTGATCTTAAACCAAAATAAATGACAACACATATCAAAACAAATTAAAAAAAAACATAATTTAGACTTACAATGGATAATTATCCAGGCTAAGTCCAACATTTTTAACACAAAAATATTTTTTCAAAATTTGTTTTCACGCACACATTGTGCTGTTGGAGACAATTTTAAAACAGATTTTTTTATTTTGAGTGAAATTTTAACATTTTTTAGATTTTTGTTATCGCAGCTTAGTTTTCCAGTCTTAAAGAAAAACAGCCATAAAACCAATGAAAAATGTTGCAATCTTATCAAGTCTCTTAATTTTTTTTCACTGAACCAACACTCATGGGATGTCCCCTATAAATGCGTTGGCGGAAGGAAGATCAGGCATTGGAAGGAGGAAAGAGGGAGTAGTGTCTGTTTTGAATCTCTGAATGTCGTAATTGGAGGGAAAGATATTTGCCGGAAGTCGATTCCACATACGGATAGCACTGGTGAAGAACGAATTTATTCTGTAATGTGTAGTGCGGCCGGTTGTAAAATGGGTGAACGTTCCTGGAGAGTCGTATATCTCTACCAAACGTTCTCACGAGCGGTATAAGAGCACGAATTTCCGAAGAACAAACACCATGAAAGTATCGATAGAACAATGACACACAACCAGCATTACGACGGTGATCAAGAGCAGGGCCGTGCACAGGGGGGGGGGGGGTTCAAACCCCCACGTAAAGGTTTCGAACATATACTTTTTAAAACCTTCTAGACTTTCTGAAACAATAAAATATAGAATTTTCTTTTTAAAATAACTGGTCTGAAATGGTAATTTTGCAGTAAAATCATGAAAACACGAAAATTACATAAAAAATCGTAGATACTTTCTTGAATTTCGGACAAAGTTTATGAAAAATACAAACAAACTAAACTAATTGTGCCAATTTCAAGATTGTGTAGTCCTAATTTCGCTAATGGACACCAAATTGTTCGGAAAATTTTCATTTTTATTAACCGATACCACTTCTTGACATTCGACTAGAGCTATCTCTTATGAACTTTTAATTGTGTACTGCAATAAAAGTTTGGAAATTTAATAACAAAATCGTTTAGTAATTTTAAAAAAGTGTAGATAAGAATCACTATGATATCATAATGAAATCTAAAATATTCTTAATAAAAGCAAATAATTTGCTTGATGCTTGTAGAGCGCTAAGATGTAACATTTGCGATTGGACATTCTTATGGAGCTGTATCTAAATCTGAACCGATGTGTCCTATTTTCATCACAGATGAAACAACGACTGTTTCTGTTACTTCCAATCTTTTGGTAGTTTGCAATTATAATACAAATCCATTTCGACAAACGAAGAACACTGTTTGATATACATAAACTTATTTCTCTTTGTTCATTTACAAAAACTGATGACATGTTTACCGCAAACAAACTATTTTTTCCCACAAAAGAAGAATTTCAAATGGCGAGTTTTGAATTACAAATGAAGAGTTTTGAATTTCAAATGATATTTTTTGAATTTCAAATGGAATTTTCGAATTGCAAATGGTGTCTTTTGAATTACATTTGAAAATTGTGAAGTTGTTTCTTCTTGCATTTCATCGAACACAAAAAACTGTATTTGTTATTCGAATTTATACATATTTAAGATTATAAAAATGAAGAAACATTTCAAAATATTTTTTATTTAATCGGAATATACGTATAAAGATTTTGAGTAAACATCCTGTTACTCATGTCCTATATAAATTAAAAATCCCAAAACTCTTTAGACATCCTATTTAAACACATACTTTGTCAAAAATCATATCCAATTTTCTGAATTTATCATAGAAAAAATGCGGGACTGGAGGGTTTATCGCCGAGGAATTTGATCGTTTTTTGTGTAATATTTCTTCAAAATATATATCGAGGGCTTATATTCAAAATAGGCTAGAACCATTTTCTCGAAAATGGTGGTTTTGATGCCAAACTATTCTCAGATTTGTATGTCATCTGTCATATAAATTTGGAAAATAATTATACACTCCACGAGAGTATTATGTCTTTGTGCATTTGTTTGTAACACCCAAAAGGAAGCGAGATAGACACATTGTTAATTATACCGATCGACTTAGAATCACTTTTTGAATCGATTTAACGATGTCCGTCCGTCCGTCCGTCTGTCCATCTATTCTTGTAATCAAAGTACAGGTCGCAATTGTAGCCAGAACCAAATGAAACTTTGCACAACAAAGTTTTTCGGGATAAGGACGAACGCTATTTAATTTGAAGAAAATCGGTTGAGATTTGGATATAGCCCCCATACGAATTTCACTCCCGATTTGACTCTTTTCACGCTAGATACCACATATTACAACAGATTTTCCTCAAACTTGGCAAAACATCTTACATTTCAACTAGAAATACCCACGGTGAAAATTAGCCAGATCGGTTCAGATTTAGATATAGCCCCCATACGAATTTCACTCCCGATTTGACTTTTTCTGCTGTAGAAACCAAATGTTTTAACAGATGTTCTTCAAAATTGGCAAAACATCTTATATTTCAACTAGAAATACCCAGATCGGTTCAGATTTAGATATAGCCCCCATACGAATTTCACTCCCGATTTGACTTTTTCTGCTGTAAAAACCACATATTATAACAGATGTGCTTCAAAATTGGCAAAACATCTTATATTTTAACTAGAAACGCCCGCGGTGAAAATGAGCCAGATCGGTTCAGATTTAGATATAGCCCTCATACGAATTTCACTTCCGATTTGACTTTTTCTGCTGTAGAAACCAAATGTTTTAACAGATGTTCTTCAAAATTGGCAAAACATCTTATATTTTAACTAGAAACGCCCGCGGTGAAAATGAGCCAGATCGGTTCAGATTTAGATATAGCCCCCATACGAATTTCACTTCCGATTTGACTTTTTCTGCTGTAAAAACCACATATTATAACAGATGTGCTTCAAAGTTGGCAAAACATCTTATATTTCAACTAGAAACACCTATGGTGAAAATTGGTCAGATCGGTTCAGATTTAGATATAGCCCCCATACGAATTTCACTCCCGATTTGACTTTTTCTGCTGTAGAAACCACATGTTTTAACAGATGTTCTTCAAAATTGGCAAAACATCTTATATTTCAAGTAGAAACACCCACGGTGAAAATGAGCCAGATCGGTTCAGATTTCAAATTGAGAACTGGAAGAACCTATTGTGAAATGGATCACTTCATTCCATGTTTGGATATAGCCCCGATACAAATATTCTTTTCGATTTGACAAATTGAACCAGGACATATTAGCCTATGATTAGAAAACATACAAAAATTCTTCCCGTTTTCACTTATTTCCGAATTGAATTGTATTCTGATAGAATGTGGAGTGTATCATATAGTCGGCCCCGCCCGACTTTAGCCTTTCCTTACTGGTTTTATTTCTAAAACCTTTTTTCCAAATGTTTCTGATCCACTCACACTATAGTTTGTGACATACAAATAATATAGTTCAAAAATGGAGCAGCATATAGCCGAAGGTTGTAATTCGCTACAACGATTTTGTTTGAAACATTTTTCTGGATTTAGAGCATATCGTACTATCAAATTCCATCATTTCGCGTTAATAGCATTTTGATTCCCCAGTTATCAGGCTAAACTAGGAAAAATGGTGGCTGTAAAGTCAAAAATTGTGAAAAGTATATTTAGAAAAACCGGCGTAACTTTTTATTATATTGAGAATACCAAAATATTTCTTTGGCATGTGGTTGCTGACTTCATGGGAAATATTTGTGCATGAAAAGTTTCAGAATTATAATTGAAGAAAGTTAAATATAAGGAATTGCAATGGCGAATTTTGGATTTTTCATCAATTGTAGCGATTTTCGCGACTGACGGATGAAGCAGGAATCTTTAAATTCGCTGTGTACACCACAGAAAACGTGTTTTCTTTACAACATTGCCAAGATTTCATGAAAAAAGTTATAGTGTTTACAATAAATCGTATTGTTATTTCAACATTCATAGTGCTCAATTTTAAACATACAAAAGTGGCTATGAACCATGAAACCGCGAATAATAGGAAATTTCGAAAACTTTTTAATCGTAGCAATTAGTAATCCTTTTTAGATTAAACTGTAGAAGAACGATTAATAATTTCTCATCAAATTAAGGAGAAAATCAGTTTTTTCGCACTCCTGAAAAGTTATGTTTTTGTTCATAGCCACTTATGAATATAAGCCCACGATATGTATGTATGTAATTTCAAGCAAATATTAAAAAAAGTTATACACTTCGAGAACAAGTCTGTTAATAAAAGCAGCAATTGACTGCTTCATATCAGCAGACACTTTTCTGCTATTTCCGGTTTTTTTTTTGGCATAACAGCAGTTTTCTGCAATCTTACATCACCATTCACACTGCTAAAGAGTTTGTAGTCTGCTAAAATTTGCTGTTGTTAATTAAAATATAAAAATAGATAAACGTTAATAAGCGATTTTAGCTCGAACTTTCTTGTAAAGGGTGTTTTTTATTGAGGTATAGAACTTCGAATTGAAATAAAACACAAGAAAATCATTTTAATGTCCATCAATTTGGCTTTATTGGAAGGATAATTTTATGCCATTAATGTTTAAATATGATTTCGGGCATGTGGCCGCCGCGGCTGGCTCGAATATAGCCAATTCTACAGGTCCAATTTTCAATAACGCCACGAATGTTGGCTTCCAAGTCCCCTAACGTTTCTGGTTTGTTGGCGTAGACGAGCGACTTCACATATCCCCAAAGAAAATAATCCAATCACACGATCTTGGTGGCCAATTGACAGGTCCATTCCGCGAAATTATGCGCTCATCGAATGTTTCCTTCAATAATTCGATTGTGACGTGCGCTGTGTGGCATGTAGCGCCGGTGAACTTCGCGAACTGAACCATTACTTTCGAAATAAATTTGAACGATTTGCAAGCGTTGTTCTTTTGTCAACCTGTTCATGATGAAATGGCAAACCAAACTAAATATTAATCACTTGACAGCTGACAAAATGGCCGCCAGTTAAAAAAGTGATGCCAACTTAAAGTTCTATACCCCAATAAAAAACACCCTTTATATTATCTTGGGACAATATGCGTATCACATATATTGCTAAAAACAGCAAGTTGGAAAATTAACTAAGTATGAGTAAAGTTTCCTTCTTTCAAAGCCATAGTAAATAGTTCATTTACTAGAAAAAGGGTAGTAGACTTACTTAAATACATTTCTTTGGATCTAATAAAAAATTCTTACAATTGAGTAAATCCAAACTTATGTGGAAGAATATTTTCAAGGTTTTAAGTGAGAAAAAATTTTTTGTATGGAAAAATTCCATTTAGGAAATTTTACCTTAAAAATGTGTTTTTTCCTAAAATGAAGTTAAAATGTTTACTGAAATTTATGCCGAGTTCTTCATACATTTAAGTAATGAACTTATAAAATTGTTAAAAAAATTCTTGAATATTAATCTAAGCAGCAATTCTCGTTCGTTTGCAGAGACTTATTTCTTAAATACTTCATGAATTATTCTAAACAACCACTGCGAAGGCGCCTATCTTGCCTTCGCAACAATTATGGAGTAATAGCTCAACTCCTTATGGCAGAGGTATCATGAAACTTTTGAGAAATATTTCATGTTGTAATTTTTTGTATCAGTTTTGTATACTCTGAAGCAAAACTATTTGATTGCTTTTTTAGTTAAATTGAACCTTTTTCCTTGTATAAAATATAAAATAAAATTTTCCTCAGTTTAAGTAAAAATTTACTCGTTTTGAGGAAAAAATCTGCAAAATTGTCCTCAGTTTGAGTAAATATTTACTTGATTTGAGTAAACATTTACTTAGTTTTAGGAAATTTTCAGCAAAATTTTACTAAGATTTAGAAAAAAATTACTTAATTTTAGGACAATTTTGCTTAAATTTAGTAAAAAATTACTTGGTGTTAGGAAAAATTTACTTAGATTTAGGAAAATTTCAGCAAAATTCTACTTATATTTAGTAAAAATGTACTTGGTTTCCTAAATTTTAGTTAATTTTAACTCAATATAGTTAACTTTTTTATGAGTGTAGATGAAAACCCCCCCAGGGGAAAATCCTGCGCACGGGCCTGTTCAAGGGAGACAATAGAATTGGATATCCTACCGTCACCTATCGACACCATCGCCTTCCTCTGGACACGGTAAAGAAGCTTCAGGGAAGATCCTGGAGCACCTGACCATATGGGGGAGTTGTATTCCATCTTTGGTCTGATCGATTGATCGGTCTGAATCGACAAGTATCTGGCTTATGATTCCCATGACGTCTGAAACACTTCCGACTGTGTTCTCTGGAATGCTCCCTACGACATTGTGAATTCCTGGTAAGCTGACTGGTGCTTTTTTTGTGCAAATTTTCGTCACGCATGCCACACACTACCCTGTCTCTAAGCGCTGCAAAAAATAATCAGGGATGGATTCGCCTCCCATTTGATCATTACGATAAAATTGAAATCGCTGGATTATTTGGTTTGGTTGAGGGCAACTTCCAAGCAATTCAATTGCGTTTCCAAATGTGAAATCCTCTCCGGTTATGTCTTCTGGTGTCGCTATTGAACAGAGTATAAGTATGAGTCCCATAGGATGACCAAAATATGGCTTTCTTCGCATTTTCCAGTCCATTTGCTAAAAAAAAAAGAATTGCATCTGCTCTTCACAAATTTACCACTTGCCACTAGCCACGTTGAATTGACACAAATCATCGAATTTTGTATCTGATGTCTTATTTTCTGCCTCCGTTAACATTTGCTCCTCGACGCCAATTATTGAATATATTTATTGAATAAGTTGATTAGATATTATATTAACTTCGTTTGTAAAAATAGCCATAGGAAAAACGCCAGTCTGACTTATATTGAAAAAATCGAGAGAGAGAGAGCAAGTTAGATTATAAAAATGGAAACAAGCAGTGCCTTTAGACACCGTTTTGACTAGAATAAGCACTACTTTAAAGTGGTTTGTCCAGATTCGTCCACACATCACAAATTTTACTAGTTTTTATTAAAAGCTGTATGTATTACTTTTTATTGACAACGCCTGGATGAACAGTGTTTACAGATTGCTTGGAATATTTGCTAAAGACGCTGTGGTATGCTGCCTTGTCCGAATATCCTTATAACCTTTACTTTCCGACCCACTAATATTTTTTGACCGGGCTCTACAAAAAGTTCCCTCTATTTGGTAAATATTTTAGTTTAAGCTGCGAAAGTGTCTACAATAAAAGGAAATTGGATGTATGTTGCTGCGTTGTTCGAATATCCCTATAAACTTATACATTCCGACCCACTAATAGTTTTTGACCGGGCTCTACGATAAATTCGTATTTTATTCCCGATGTTTTGCTTCACATAAGTAAAATTGTTTGCGGTAGTAAAATATACATTCAATGAACAACATTGCTTAACACATACAAGTACTTACCTTGTAATTCCATAGGTAGCTTTCTTTTCTTTTGGCAGCATCTTCGTACATTTTTATTTCTTATCCACTCACTTTATAATTTTTCTGTTTTTTACGTTTCACTTTTTAATAGCGTCGGGCGTTCTCGACGTTCATGACGTCGACAGCTATGTACAGGACAATCGTTTTTTAAATGTAACGGTCTGTTAATGGGATCTTCGGCATCTCCAATAGTAGCCGATATTGTAATGGATGAGCTATAGGAAAGATGTCTAGAGAGCTGTGATATTAGGCCAAAAAGGACGAACTTTTTGGGATATTTAAAACCAGTACAATAAACGACTTCGTCAATAGTTTTAATCAAAACATAAAATTTATACTTGAAAAAATGTCAGATACGATAATAATAAGAAGAAACAACAAATTATCAATTGACTGGTATGTAAAACCAACGGCTTTAGGCAGATTATTGAACTTCTATTCAATACACCCAAAAATAAATAACACGACCACAAATTTCATAAACAGAGTCCTGACAACAAGCCACGAATTCAGCACATTCACCACATGTAACTTTATAAAGCAAATATTTCAATTTCTTTTTATGTTTTTTGACCGGTATTTTTTCTAAAATATTACGTACGATAAGATGACCATCTAACGTTGTTTTTGTTCGGTTCTTATGTTGCATTTTAGTTTTATGCAACCTAAGGTACTGCGATAACAAAAATCTAAATAAAGTGTTAAAATTTCAGTCAAAATAAAAATTTGTTTTTTAAAATTGTCGCCAAAGGCAATGTCAATGTGTGTGCGAAAACAAATTTTTAAAAAATAATTTTGTGTTGAAAATTTTTGATTTAGCCTGGATAATTATCCAGGGTAAGTCAAAAATATGGTTATCGAGGCTAAGTCTAATAAAGTCAACACAAAATATTTTTTTGAAAATTTCTTTTGATACATATATTTATATTGTAGTTGGCGACAATGTGAAAAAATAATTTTTTATTTTGAGTAAAAAATTAAATTTGTATTAACGGGTTTGTTATTGCAGCTTGTTATCCCGGCCTAAAGAAAAACAGCCCTGTTATAGCCTTGTCACACTGCATGAAATCAAGTTGATTTCTTGTGAAATCGAGTTGCTGAAATCGACCCTGTCACACTGCAATATTTTGACATTTGGTCGATTTAGTTTGTCAAACGATTGTTTGTAAACAAAACAATATGTCAACAATAGCCACAACAGCCGCAATTGAAAACTCTAATAAAGAAAAATTAAATGTTATGATGTGTATAGTTGACCTGTTTGATTTTAATGGTTTGTATTATTGTCCGGCTTAAGGTCTCAAATAAATGAAAACAAGATCTTGTTTGTTTATTATTTTATTTTTCAATTTTGTTCCCGATGTTTCGAACGACTTCGTCGATCATCCTCAGGGGCGTTACAATTTTAAAAAACAAAACGATCCTTCCACTTTCTCAAGTTTTTGTCAACAGTTGACAAAAAATAAATAATAAACAAACAAGATCTTGTTTTCATTTATTTGAGACCTTAAGCCGGACAATAATACAAACCAGAAAAATTAAATTAATTACTATAATATGTGTTAATTTTGGGGCTTAAGAAAAGTTGCCGGAAGGAATTATTTACGCGAAACCGTTTTACCCGAATCGCTCACAATTGCATCCGGGAGAAATGTCCAGTTTTCGCAAGCGAAACGTCCACAAATAAATTACACGGACCATTGCACAAACAGGACAAGTGATAACATCAAGGACAATCCTTCGTTGGACGTCCTTTGGGTGGTAGTTTGCCCATTGAATCAATATGTCTGATCGAAGAAGACAAATTTGTGGTCATATACTCCAAAGTGCTGGCCAATATTTTATCAAAGCAAACAGTGTTTGAGGAGTATAGATGGCAGCCCAAGGATGTCGTCGAGAAATTGCAGAAACCCTTGGATGACGGCGAAGTGGAAAAGGACAAAATTGAAAGCAAAATGGAGTACGAGGAGAACCAGGAATTGGCTATGTACGGCTGACGCATTGCATGGCGCTACAATGATCTGCCGACGGTCAGTTCAGAGAAGACCAACATGAAGATTGGACATAATTTCATCTATTAGAGCAGATGAATGTGCACATGCTGAAGTATTCCAATGCCCGTCCTTAATTGATTGACGTTTATGTTATCGCAGCTTGTTATCCCGACTTAAGAATGCTCGATTGGGCTTACCAGCTTACGATTAAGAGACGTGATAAGGTGGTAATATTTTTCGATTGGTTTTAATTAAATAAATCAGGGATAAAAATCTGGCACCACCTTACACGGTAACTAAGAGAGTAGTAAGCTGCTTTCTAGTAAATTCCATACAAAATTTAAGCTAGTAAGCCCAATCGAACAGACCTATTGTAAAGGACTCGGAGTAAAATATTTTGAGGTTTATACCATAGTTTATTTACCATGTTTTCCAACCTATCGGGTTAATATGGGTATCATCGGAAAGAATTTAGAGAAATCCAATAACGAAAACGGATTGATCAACCCACTGTGAGTCATTTGAATATATTAACAATGCTTCTTAGAAAAATCTAATGCATTTCATTAGCATTTGTTTTGGACCAACAAAAGTATAAGACCAGGCGCCATTTTAATCTTTTTTAATTTTAATTAACAGCAACAAATTTTGCAGCCTGCAAACTATTATGCAATATGGCTGCTGAAGCAAAACTGCATATAATTTGCTGATATAGCAGAACAGTTGCTGCAATATCAGAAAAAGTGTCTGCTGATCATTGGCGTAGGAGGGATATTCTTTTGGGGGGCTATAGCCCACATTTTCCGTTTTGTTTAAAAGCCAAACAATATTTATAGCCGCACGGATAATAGGGCTAACGAGAAACAAATCTCCACGCTTTGTATAGTTGGTCATATGGGCATCTCCCAGTGTCCCGGACGCGACATTCGCACGCCTTAAACTACACCAAAAACAAGAAACTAACTGAAAAAAGTCGATCAGCCTTTTTAGTGTTCTAAAGCGCTTACATTTTAAAAATATATCGTCAGGATTTAGTGCAATATAATATATTATGAACAATATAATAAAAAATTATAAACAATTTTACATCGAAACGGACGCGACAAAAAAAACAGAAGTACTTTTGAAGGTCTTATAGAAATATACAAAGTTATAAGCTAAGTATATAAGTTATAAGCTATATATTATATATTACTCCTGTATGCCACCCAAAAATACTCACACTAAAAAATTATAACACATTAATGAAACCAGTTCATTCTGGTAATGCAATGTTACATTCGGGTTAAGAAAGAGTTTCATTATTTTGTTTGTGACGGAAAAAGTAATCAAAACTTAATATAATCGGCCAAACAAGTATTGTAATAGTAAATTTAATCCTCTACATTATAATCCAGTCCAAGATTCTCATAATATTATCCATATTTGCCTCGATTTATACAAAAAATAGATTTCATTGCATCAATGAAAACAATTTCGTTTTTTTTTCCTGTAGAATGAGGATACAAAAGCATTCTTTGAACCAGTAGATGTTGGTATTTTTCTTCCAGTTTTAAATTAAGTGTACTTATTTTTCTAAAATGCCAGATAAGATAGCCAGTAAATCAAGAGGAATTACTTAATAAAAATATTTCTACCTCTGTCTTCAATTCATATAACCCGCTTAACATCTTTTCTTTCGAACGCCAACGAACTTGTGTATGAAATAATAATGGTTTATGATCGGCGTTGAGATCCATACATAAAGCTTGAAATATAAGAATTCGTATCAATTCATAGAAAAGGTTCTCTACCAGAATCTAATGGCTAACAGCCCATAAATCCACTATTTCTCGGCATTCCTCACTATTACTTTTATTTTATATAAAATAAAATTTTCCTTTTCAGGGGAATAAATTAACGGTCCCCTAATGAACTCGCCTGGGACATATATTACATGAGTATGCGTATATTGCCCGACGGACTACCCATTCAACCTAACCTTACGAATTCGTAAGGGGCTACTTATGACGATGTTAACGATACCTAGCATATTTTAAAGATTTTTTACTTTCATCAGGTAATAAAATAAATTGAAAATGTGCTGTTGTTTCAACAGATTTTGAAAACCAAAATTCCGCCCAAGATCTAGATTTGTTATTAATCCGCAGTAAGATAACAATTGGCCAAAACCGGATACATTTGTAGTTTCATCACATTGCGATGTAATAAATGGATACTTTATACACTCAGAAAAAAGTGAACCCTATAATGAGTTGAAATGAACTAAAATTTAGGCAAACTGAACTTCGTATAGCGCTAAAGCATATTTCATTATATCAAGTTCAAACTTTTCTTTGAAAGTAGTACATGCTTTGAACTCGATTCTAGTTAAATTTTCCTTAAACCAAGTAAATATTTACTCAAACTTAGGAAAATTCCCGTAAGTTTTTCCTCAAATCAAGTACATTTTTACTAAATCTAAGTAAAATTTTCCTAAATGTAAGTAAATATTTCCTCTAAGCAAGTAAATTTTTACTCAAACCTAGTAAATTTGTACTAAATCCAAGTAAAATTTTGTCGAATTTTTACTTAAATCAAGTAAAGTAAACTGAGGACAATTTTGCTGATTTGTTCCTCAAAACAAGTAAATTTTTACTTAAATTTAGGAAAATTCTACTTGATAAAAGGAAAAAAGTGAATTTAAAATAACTAAAATAATTCAAACAAATGATTTTGCTTCAGAGTATGCAAAACAAATACAAAAATAGCAACATGAAATATTTCTCAAAAGTTTCATGATACCTCTGCCATAAAGAGTTGAGGTGTTACACCATGATTGTTGCGAAGGCAAGATAGGTGCATTCGTAGTGTTTGTTTAGAATAATACTTGAAGTATTTAAGAAATAAGTCTCTGCAATCGAACGAGAATTGCTTCTTAGATTAATATCCAAGATTTTTCTAAACAATTTCAAGTGATTTTTTTATAAGTTCATTAATACTTAAATATATGAACGACATAAATTTCAATATAGACACTAACTTAATTTTAAGAAAAAGTCAATTTTTTAGTTAAAATTTCCTACTTTAAACCTTGGAAATTTTCTTTCACGCAAGTATTGAATTACTCAATGGTAAGAATTTTTTATTAGATCCGATGAAATCTTTTTAAGTAAATTTACTACCCTATTTCTAGTAAATGAACTATATGCTATGACTTTGAAATAAGGAAACTTTTCCCATACTTAGTTAATTTTCCTACTTTTAAGGAAATTTTTACTGAACTGGAGTAAAATCGTTGAACTAAACTGTATTATAGCCTTGTCACACTGCCTGCAAAATCTAGTTTAAATGACATAAGGTCGATTTACAAATGTCATTTCACCTAGATTTCGCATGCAGTGTGACAAGGCTATTAGTAATGCTATTTTTCTGAGTATATTGTTGAATGCACCTTCTATATCTAGAAAGGCTGCCATAGTGAGTTCCTCATAATAAAAAGATGGTGAATGGTGCTCATCAGTTGATTCAATCGACTACGCAATTTGATGCAAACAAAATGATGACATCAAGTTAAGTTATTATTCCGTGAGACAGAGACTTTTACACCTAACAAAGGACTTTAACAACTACGCAGGAATACAATCAAATCATATAGCCTTGTCAGACCGCATGCGAAATCTAGTTTAAATGGCATAAGGTCGATTTTCAAATGTCAAATTTGTATGACATCTGAAATTTGTAAATCGACCTTATGTCATTTAAACTAGATTTAGCATGCAGTGTGACAAGGCTATTAGACAATGCGGGTTTACCAGCGCAAACCAGAAAATGTCTGTATTTTGTTGTTTCCCAAAAATGTCCTTCATTGCTTTATATATGTATGCAGACGCCTCTTGTCAGCAATCATAAAATACGTATGTACATCAGGCTGGTTCGCGGTCACCAGAAATAAAAATATTTGCCAGTCACCCTACGGAATTGAGCTATGGATTATTTAATGATGATTTGCAAAATAGGTCAAGCAGTCTGTGAGCTAAACACTCTTGGAAATACTCCTAAAAATAATGTTTTCCCTGTAATTTTTGTTGTTGCATTTTTGTCCATTTAAATTTAAAATTTTGCTATTATTATAGAAATTATTTTTTTGTTTTTTTCATAGTGACAACTGAAAACTTTTTCGTATTATGTGGAAGCATTTTGTGAAATACAGTTGAACTTCGATTAACCGTGACTCTATTAACCGTGAAGCTGAGTGGTTGATTTTTTACCTCTATTAACCGTGATTTACCTCTATTATCCGTGATGCACATGTCCATGTGACTGCTTGTTTGTTTTTTTCGTATAATACACACACATCTCTCATATTAAAATTCGGTGATTCCCCTTTTTGCATGAAAGTGTAATTTTCATATCAAATTTCATATTCATTCATCAGTGTGAAATTTGATCTGTCAAGACGTGTTTTCCTTACATCATGCCGCCGTCAAAAACAAAATCCGCGAAAAGAGCAAGAAAGGTTCTTTCAATTAAAGAAAAAATGGAGCTGATTAATGAATACTCAAAACGTAAAGTACCTTTTAAAATGTTGTCTGAAATATATGGAATATGGAGTTGTCATTCAAACTGTATCCGATTTAATAAAAAAATACTGATTCAATGCTTGGCCGAAAATCCAAAAGTTGATTTCGCAACATATGAATGGTTTCGGCAAGAAAGATTTAAGGGAACTCCAATTTCAGGTAAGTTAACTGAAATCGAGATATTGTATGAACTTAAACTGAAATTTGCTTCTGAACTTCAGGCGAAATGATTGTCGAAAAGGCAAAAATGTTCCATTTGAAGTTAAACATGAATTCAGAGTGCACTTATTCATTTGGTTGGTTGGATAAATTCAAAAAAGTCATGGAATCCGTCGACTGAAATCTACGGGAGAAAAGGAGTGTGCTGATTATGAGTCTGCTACGATGTTTGTGGACGACTTGGATGAAATCATTAAAAACGAACAACTTACAACTGAACAGATCTACAATGCAGACGAAACCGTAGACATGGTTACCCAAAGCCAAGAAGATGAGCTTGATTCAAATTCCGAGGAATCAGATGGAGGAAATGCGGACGAAACGCCTACATTGGCTCAGGCAACAGAGGCTAGTAGTATTTTGTTAGGTTTTTTAGAAAACTTTAATTGTCCAAGTATTTCAGAACCAGATAAAATGCAAATATATCGCATACAAACTCTTTTGTAGGAAGAACAATCAAATGCTAAAAGCATAAGACAGACTTCCATAAAAGATTTTTTTAAATAAATGTATGTATTCCTAGAGATATGATATGTTATTTATAGACGCAGATTTACATGTTTTTGTCAAAAATAAATAAAAATAATAAAATTTATACATGTAAAATGTTACATCTTTTAACCGTGATTTTCGGTTATCCGTGATTAGCCCGGTCCCGAGCATCACGGTTAATCGAAGTTCAACTGTATAAGTAATTGCAATCAATACCTTTCGAATGATGCCTAAGGAAGGAAATTGGAGTCGAAGCGCCAAAATACAAAAACGACCAATGACAAGAATACATATTTATATGTAGAGCTTTCAAAGGACTATTAATTAATGAAAAAAATTCAACAAATGCAACATAAGAAATACACGGGAAAACATAATTTTTAGATGTGTTTTCAGAAATGTTTACAGACGCTTTGACTCAGCGACGAAATATTGGAGCTTTAAGTCGGGTTAAAAAGGTGCGATAATATAAACGATAATAAAAGATAATTTTTAACTCTAAATAACATAATTTTTTACTAACATTGTCGCCAACTACAATATAAATATTTGTATCAAAACAAAATTTCAAAAAAAATATTTTGTGTTGAATTTTTTGGACTTAGCCTCGATAACCACAAGTCCAACATTTGTAACATAAAATAATTTTTTAATTTTTTTATACATTGATATTGCTGTTTTCAGATTATCATTAAACACTTCTATTTAATATACAAAGAACATATATGTACCTATGTATGTATATGTTTAGCTTTTACATATTTCGCCTTTGACATTGTCCTTTTGTGAGCAGGACACGTTCAAAATAACCTCTATAAATCAGGGTTTTCTTAAAAAGATTTCACGGTGAGAATGGTATCGAGAAAACCATATCAAAAACTTCCATGACCCAGTATAAAAGACAGATTTTTAAAATTTTGAGTGCCATTTTTGATGCATTTTTAATAAAAACCGCAATAACTTCCACATTTTTGTTCGATTTGTGTTTCTAGGGGCTCGTTGGAGAGGTATTGATCACCAAATGCAATTTTTCCATTTTACCCCCTTAAAAGGACGTCTTATTAAAATCTTTTTATTTTACGAGTCACGCAATTAGAGGGATGTACACTAGGGCGTACCTCAAAAAAAAGTTTGCCGTACACATTCGAATATGAAGTATTATTGAAAGGTAGTTTCAAATTTTTTTTTTATTTTTTTATGCCAAACGTAGGGGTCGCGCTTTTACATTTTTCTATATAACTTCTGCATTTATAAACGGATTTTAAAGTGTGATACATCGATGTTTTTGTCTCGACGAGGCCGATTTTTTTGTCTTTGAAGTCATTGAGTTCAAGCACCCCCTTCTGGTACTTACCCATCATATCTCAGTTGCTACTACCCTAATGTACCACTCTAATATCAGAAAATTAAAGCTCGCATAAAATCATGAAACTCTTCCTAAGGAAGTATGTCGATTTTCAAAAAAATCGGCCTCGTCGAGACAAAAACATCGATGTATCACACTTTAAAATCCGTTTATAAATGCAGAAGTTATATAGAAAAATGTAAAGGCGCGACCCCTACGTTCGGCATAAAAAAATAAAAAAAAAATTTTGAAACTACCTTTCAATAATACTTCATATTCGAAGGTGTACGGCGAACTTTTTTTTTTACTTGTAACCTGGTACGCTCTAATGTACACATCGAATTTCATTATTCTATCTGTAGCCGTTTAGTTGGTACCATTTTTATCCCTCTGTTCCCATTGTATCCCTTGAAAGTACGAATTTGGAAAAACCTTTTTATTATTCGTGTCTACGCGGTCAAATGTATTATCCGAAAATATAGCTCCGGTCATTTTGTTGGTACAATTTTTATCACATTTTTCCATTTTAACCTCAAAAAGTACGATTTTCGAAAAATCCCTTTAATTTACGTGTCTACGCAATCGAAGGAATATATACATCAAATTTCATTATTTTAGGTGCAGCCGTTTGGTTGGTATCATTTTTATCCCTCTATTCCCATTTTACACCTTAAAAAATACTTTTTATATTACGTATCTACTCAATTGGGGGAGTGTACAAACCGAATTTCGTGTTTCTAGCTGTTGCCGTTTGGTAGGTACCATTTTTATCCCTTTCTGACCCATTTCACCCCTACGAATATTAAGTAAGTACATGCAGACATGTTGAAAAACATGCTTAAATCCTTGTGATGGAAAATTCCCTTTGGCCGATTTCGCCCAGATGCAATCCCAACTGATCTACGACTACATATAAGACGTATTTATGAAACATGTGGACGTCCTAGCTCCATTCGTTTAGATGCTAGCATGTTTTCATAGGATGGACATGGCTAGATCGTCTTAGAATTTTATGACGATCAAGAATGTACAGTGAGCTGCAAAAGTCATGGTAACCCAAACCCAAATTAAAAACTATGTTGTAATTTCCCGAAAAATATGCCACATGATTTGAGACTAAATTGTATTTAATGTGCCCACTTATATACTTGTTTTAGTATATGTATATTATATGAAATAATTTGTCACTTACTTATGTAAACATAAAATATATATCATGTCAACATCATATTTTGGGACACCATAAGTCTTGGTACCCTGAAAAAAAAATACCTGAGAAAAAATTAAAATCTCTATTTAAATTTCATAACTTTTACTCTCTACTACTAGTACTATACTTAGATGGATAGCTCAGAAGTCGTAGAACATAATACAATCGTGTAGGCACTGAGCGCCCCAGTTTTTCGGTGTAGTTGACCTCATTCAGTCAGAATGGGGTCTTTGAGCTGAGCTTTGTTAGAAATTGTGACCACACAAATGATCAGTGGAGTTCCAAACGCGACTTTGTGTAGGGGTTTTGGGGATGTGTGGATGTGTGGAGTGTTGAATGCCATCCATATCTTACCGTCAACAGTGGTATGCTTGGGACTATTTCTTGTAGAATGTTTTATTTTTATATTCCAATACCCATTTTCTGTTTGATTCGCTAACGCACGGCTTTTTACATGCCCTGCGAGCATTATACCCGGCACTCTTGATGTACCCACACACAAGCATATTTCCAAAATTATATATTTAACACTGTAGTCACTTTATGTGCCCTTGTAAACGAGTTTTTTATGGTATGGTGACATTTATTACTTGGCTGCAGACTACCACTATCATGAGTTCCACCTTGTCAAAGGTTTTGTCAAGTGGCTTCACATCGACTTTTCAACATCAAACCCGGCCTCTTTAACGAGAAGCACAACTCACTTGCCGAATATGCATTTAAAAAATTATATTACATCTACATATATCTTTTGTTCGGTAACTTATAGTAAAATATTTTTTCCATTAACAAAACACCCCTAAAATTCAGTTTTGTGGGACAGTTTAGTACCAATTCGGGAAAAGTACGAAATTAACCCTAATATGAATTTTAAATTGACAACTTATTTCTGGCATTTAAGTTGAGCTTGTGTTTTGGCGTATTCAGAGAATTATAGCGGAATTTTATGGCAAATATTTTTTTAGAAAATTTCGACCCGTTAAACTCCCTCTTTAGGTATTTCCATTTACCCGTTTTCATAAAAGGGACCAAAAAGACCCCTATATGGAGGATCTAGTGGGTTAACATGTTCTACAAAAATGTTTCTCGTAGTGTTTTATATAATACTAGCAAATACCCGCTACTTCATACGCGGTGTAAGGATATTTTTTCAGGTTAAATCGCTTGAAAAATAGCTTTATGTCGCGCAACTACGCATTCACACCAAATTCTCGGTTACAGATCCTACGTAGCTGGAGGAATTTATACATCGCATTGATTTTTGTCCCCCTTGTACAAATTAAACAAAAAGTAATTTATATTGTGCCACGTAGTCAATACATTAATTTAAGTAGGCACACAAGTTGAAACAATTTTCTTGCAAGAATATCGTAAGAGTAGAGCTTTTTTGCCCGTTTTTTCTGTTATAATTACACCCTCAGTCTACGGAATAGATATATATGCATTTGGAATAGAAAAAAGTCCTAAATACCTTTCAGGTCCGTCTGTATGTCTAGATTTCTGGTGCACACGTAGTAGTATTATAGAATTATTATTTCCAACCTTAGTTCAGATTTGGAGATGGATGAAATGGATATACACCTTATTGTACCCCCACACATATAGTCCATATTCCTAGCAGAATATTCGGAACCTAATATATATTGATATTTGGCAAAAGTTTTTATAATCAATTTGAGCGTACGAAATATGGCAGATTTTGTCACGCCCCTTCTTGTACATCCCACACAAATTACCGTTACGTAAAATTAAACCTTTTATAACTTCGATAGGGATGATCGGAATACTCTGAAATTTGATCTTTACCGAAAATATTGACATATGCAAAATAAGCATATGCTTCCATATATTGGCATAAGCTTTGGACCATTTGACACCATACGGATAGTCGAGATCAGTTGCAATTTTAAATTTAAAAATGTTTTTATAATCTCTATAGACCTACAAAATATGTATGCTTTTGTCACAACCTTTGGCAAATAAATCCTTTACTTATAATTTCTATACTTTATTTCGACGAGGCTTCTGACTATAATGTTCGCACGGAACTTCACGATCTTGTGCAATATTTTGGTAGCTACTATGTTTATCCCTTTTAGCCTCAAATTACTACAAATTCATTTATGCTAATAAGTGGGTACCATTTTTACCCCGTTTTGTTCCGCATTTAAACGTACAAATTTCCGAAAATTTTTTTATGTTGCGCGTCCACGTACTCGGAGAATGTAATAACAATGTAATAGCCTTTTCGTATTCTAGATGAAAACATTGGTACCAACCATTCGAATTTCCCCAATTTGGTTTGTATGATTTTTATCTCTTTTTGCCCACCTCCACCTTTAAAGTATATATTTTGATGCAATACATTTGTATTGCATGTCAGAGTAATTGTGTATATACCTTATTCGACACATTGGTGGGTACTGCTTTTTGTTCCGTTTTTTACTTTAAAGTATAAATTTTGAAAAATCCTTTAAAGGTCATTGGAATATACACACCGAATTTTGCAAAAGGGCGGTGGTACAATTTTCAATCACTTAAAAGTACAAATTTCGAAAAATTCCTTCTTATCTCGCATCTACGCTGTAAAACGTATATACATACCGAATTTCATGATTACCTTTACCTTTTTTACTAAATTCGAAAAATTCCTTCATTTTTCGTTTCTAAGCGTTTTGAGAATTAATGTCATAATTCCAGCTCCGTCTGTTTGATTTCTTTTTTATTTCTTTTTGCCATCAACCCCAAAAATACGCATTTTGCAAAAATATTTTCTTGGACACATTCGTGATATAAGAATAATATCCGTTCCAAATTTCAAGATTGTAGGCCCAGCCGTTTGGTACTAATTTTAACACAATTTATCCCTTTCGGAAAATTCCTTGTTACGCCGTAAGACGAATATACACACTGAATTGTAGTGTCAGTCGTGTCGTTAGTACCTTTTTTATTTTGCTTTTGCAAGTATTTTGCGGTATGTGCCAGCCGATTCATGATTCCACCTCCGTCTGTTTGATTGGTACCATTTTTATCAGATTTCGCTCTCAAAAAGTGCGAATTTTGCAAAAATATTTTCTTGGTCGCAATCGTGCTATAAAAGTTCTGAATTTCAGGATTCTAGGCCCAACCGTTTGATGTGGGTACAATACAATAATTGTGGTACAGTTTTTATCCCTTTTAATCCCTTAAAAGTAAAAATTTCAAAAAATTCCTTCTTATATATGCACATCGAATTACATTATTGTAACGTCATCCGTGTTGTTGTTTTTCATCCCTTTTTCTCCGTTTACACTTTAAAAATACGAATTTCGATAAATTCGTTCATTTTACATTTCTTAGTATTTTGAGGGATGTACACACCGAATTTTATGATTCCAGCTCCATTCGTTTGATTGGTACCATTTTTATCCCTTTGTACCCGATTTCACCCCCAAAATGTACGAATAAAAAAATATTTTATTGGGCGCGTTGAAGGTATAAGAAGAATTTGCGTTTGCCCAGCCGTTTGGTCATTGCGGTGGTACCATTTTTATCCAAATACAGATTTTTATGACAAATATATTTGTACCATTTTTATCCAAATACAGATTTTTATGACAAATATATTTGTAGAACATTTCGATCTGTTAAACCCCGCTTTGGGGGTGTTTTTTACCCCTTTGCATAAATAATTTTGGTAAAAATTCTGACATTTTGGTCTTTCAATAGATAAATTGGGAGAAAAAATGCACAAAAGCTGTTATAATAACATCGTGCGACACGATTTCCCTCCTAAGAACGATATAAAACACAAACTATAGGTCCCTAATTGCGTATCACACAATTCAAATTTCATTCATATGTAAATATTAGAATAGAAGCATCCCATTTTAAGACAAGAACGTGTTTACGATGCAAGACCCTAATATCTCAGTTTCTACACTCAAAGGAATTTGTCAGTAAAAGAAAAAGAGATTGCAGATTTTTATCTGCTGAAATAGCAAACAGCTGTTTGCTGTTTTTAGCAATAAAAAAACGTTTTCTTGAAACTTTAAGCATATGTACAGAACAATATAGCCAGTTAACAATTTTATTAACAACACCAGAATAAATGTTATTATAAGGGAAGTTATTATCACTGAAAGATATTGTGATTGTCTTTTCAATGATACGCATATTGCCCCAAGCTAATATAAAACGAAATTCGAGCTAAAATCGTTTTTGCCGTCAATCTGAAAGGCTTTTAAATTATAAACGCTTAATTTTTATATATTTTCATAATTTAATTATTAGCTGTCATTTTTAGCAGAATGCAAACACTTTAGCAGTGTGAATGCTGATGCAAGATTGCAGAAAAACTGCTGTAATAGCAGAAAATTGCTTGCTGATAGGCAGCAGACAATCGCTGCTGTTAATAAAAGACTTTTTTCTTTAAGCGTACTTCACATTTAACATATTCCGAACGGAGAAAGCGAAATGTTTTTGGAGAACGCATAAAACAAACCAATCTTTCATTTTTGCCAGGAACATCGACTACATTTCCTCTTCCCAACCAAAGAAACCACTCTAATATACATACATATGGCAAGAGGACGTCATATATGTACATATACGATTGACTTCAAGTATATCAATCCAGAATTATGAAACATCTTATCTTTTTACGTACGTACCGCATAGCTTTGGCTTTGCATAACACGCCAAATACAATACAAAACGCATAAAATCCTTTAAACGGACTAAGTCAATAACACATAACCAATGTTGTTACAGAACGTTCACGTTTAATCAGATTTTATTGCTGCAAATGATGTATTTGATTTGTTAGTGACATCATCCCGTCGAGCTCTTGGATGTCCAACAGAGAGGATGACCGAAACGGTATGGTATAAATTCCACCGAGTTTGTCTGCAAAGACATCAGTCGACTGAATAGCATCAACAAGTCCATATCTGTTCCATCTTGAGGAAATACTAAGTACAGATTGACATGGCAAATATCAAATATATTTATTATACTTTGGCATTAATGTGCGTTTCCATGTTTATATGCATCGCAACGGGTGAAGATGAGCGGTATTTTAACAAGGAGGTAAGCTAATACAAATACGCTGTAGAAAATTTGAAATATATGTATTTTTATTTTTCTTTTGCAATAGTTGAATCGAGAATTTATCAATTGGCTTTCGAGTGTACATTATGCTGAAACTTTAAATAATCCATGCCGTTACTACGCCTCCAACGCATTAACAGCTCCGATTGCGAAGAGAAACTCTGAACTAATTAATTCGCTTTTAAGTTTGCCCAAGAATATGAACGATGCTGGAAAGTAAAAACTACCCGAATTGCGAAACTGCTCTCAGATTAATATACGCTGTAAAATATCCTATGCGAATGCCTAAGTATAGACACATAAAGTACATATTAGTTAACTTACATTATCTTTCTGTTATTCATGTCCAATAAAGATCATACCGTCTTCAGACTGCAAGCGAAAGCGAGATGGAATCCATCTAATGATGGAATGATTATTACGCTCGGTTTCGCCAACAGTCTGAAAAGGCTATTATACCAAAATCACTATCTTTGATGATACTACGAGTGCTGGTATTTTTATATGTATAGTAAGCCTGGATAACTAAGTCGCGATAACAAAAACCTAAATAAAAAGTTAAAATATCTCTTAAAATAAAAAAATCTCTTTTGTATTTGTTCAGCTTGAGGCCATAGGAAAAACTGGTGTTGTTAGTTTTATTTTATTTTTTTCCCAATATTTCGGTTGCCTTCGTCAACCATCATCAGGGGTGAAAACAATTAAAAAATAATTAGCGTCGTCCTGTTCGCCTGCACAAGTTATTGTCAACAGGACGACGCTAATTATTTTTTAATTGTTTTCACCCCTGATGATGGTTGACGAAGGCAACCGAAATATTGGGAAAAATATAATAAAACTAACAACACCAGTTTTTCCTATGGCCTCAAGCTGAACAAATACAAAAGAGAATTAATAAAACAAAAGGTCAACAATACACAAAATCAATAAAAAAATCTTTTTTAAAATTCTCGCCAACAGCAATATCAATGTATGAATGAAAAGACATTTTTTTATTCAATCTTTATTTAATTATTGTATCTTTCACATTATTGGTTTAATTATAGTCTTGTATATAAGCAATTTGCAGTCGAGTCCAAGTTTGGAGTAACGATTTATGAGCCATGCGAGTTGTTGCGATTTAAGTTTTATTTGGGTAAGTTTAGAATCAATGTGGGTTTGCCAAGTGAGTCTGCGGTCAAGATGGATTCCCAAGTATTTGATGGAAGTATGCTGGAGAGTACTAAGGCCATTAATGCTAATTGGTGGACATGTGTTCCTTCGCAGAGTAAAAGTGATATGTATGGACTTCTGTTCGTTTACTTTTATTCTCCATTTATGTAGCCAATTCTCTAATAAAACTACATATTCTTGAAGAAGACCAGATGCGACGATGTGATTCTCATGGACACTTGAAATTGCGGTGTCATCGGCGAACGTTGAGATATGGACCAGATTGCTAGTAGGCATGTCGGAGGTATATAGAACATATAACAGTGGACCTAAGATGCTACCTTGGGGGACGCCGGCTTTTATAGAAATTTCCGAAGATATGTAGCTTTTGTGTTTAATTATGAACTTGCGGCCAAGAATGTAATTTTCTAGCAGATTGTGTGTATTAGGAGGCAGAAACATTTTAATTTTGTGAAGTAGGCCTACTTGCCATACTTTATCGAAAGCTTGAGAAACATCAATGAACAGAGTTGAGCAGTATTTTTTTTTCTTCAAGAGCATTGCGTATACTTGTTACTAGCCTGTGAACTTGTTGAGTCGTGCTGTGGTTTTTACGAAACCCGAACTGGTGGTTTGGGATGATGTTATTATCGTTTAGGAATTTCATGAGTTTGGCGTTAAGCAGCTTTTCAAAAAGTTTGGACATGTTAGGGAGAAGACTTATCGGTCTGTAAGACCTCTGCTGCCATTTTTATAGACCCCATAAGGTTGAGAAGTCCCTGGCCAATGTCTTCAGAATTTTGGAGTTTGATATCTAGCCGAGTGTGAGAACTTAGATATTTTTTGTATTTCAGCCAATTGACTTTGTAGCTTGTAGGTTTGCAAGTGCTTAGAAAAGGGGTTTGTATCATAAAAATTGTCGGTGAGTGGTCAGAGCTAAGGTCTAAGCAGGCTTCTACTTTGACTTGTTCTCTGTTGAACATCCTTGTAACTCTAAAGTCAATTAAATCTGGTCTTTTTCTTAAGTCAGATGGCCAGTAGGTTGGTTGATCCCCAGATACAATATCTAGTCCAGAAACAGATATTGTATTATAAAGACTGCGGCCTTTTGGCGAGATTAGACGTGAACCCCAATAGGTGTGCTTTGCGTTGAAGTCACCTGCTGCGATGAACTTATTACCTAGTGAAGTAAAGAAATTTTTAAATTCTGCTTCATTGATAGCGTATTTAGGAGGACAGTAAACAGAAGAAGCAACAAATGAGTCAACAAATTCGTCTAAGGCAATAGAAGTTGCTTGGGGGTATGTTTTTCTATATTCGCCAAAAACATGATGTTTTAGGCGGGATTTTATTAAAATTGTCGTACCACCGCAAGATGTGCCCCTCGGATCTTTGGTGTCGTACATTGTGTAGCCTCTTATTGTGAATGTATTGTGAATTGTTAAGTGTGTTTCTGAGATTAACATTATATCAATATTCATATTTTTTAAAAAGTGTTCGAGTTCGAGTTTATGTTGGAGAATGCCGTTTGCGTTCCACTGACAAATTTTTATAGATGACATTATTTCGAGATAACTGTCTGGAGAAGCATTGACTGCATTTTCAACATTTCTTGCATCATATTTTGCATTGCTGACATGAAGTTATTCACTGTATTGACTAAATTTTCGATAGATTTTTCGAGGCTAGATGTGTTAAACGGTTGATTCACTCTCGGTCCACTATCTTGAAGTTTCAGGGCATTTGCATAAGATGAAGTTTCGATAGGGTAACTAGGAATATTATTTTCCACTGCTTTATAAGTAGTTTTCGGTAGTGGTTTAACATTGGTTGCTTGATTACCTCGGATATTCTTAACGGCTTTGTAGATTGGACAACCTCTGTAATTAGCAGTGTGTTTATCTCCACAGTCGCTGCATTTCTTCACGGTCGCGTCAGATTTATTTTTTTACAGTCAGTGACTTTGTGTAGTTCTCCGCATATTACACAAACAGTCGGCAATTTACAATATTATATATATTTTAGATCGTAAATTGGATGAGATTCTGATGGTTTAAGCTTTGTGTCGTTGGGAATGAGTTCAACACGGAAAAGAGGTTGGAGTACCTTGTTTTTGTTTAAAATATTTGTAACTGATTTCACTTTGAAGCCTCTCTTCGAAAGTTCATGTTCAATTAACGATGTTTCAAAGTAGTGGCCAATGCCTTTGAGGATGACTTTCAGTCCTTTGGTACTTTTGAGCTGGTTATCCTCGTTATAGATTTGAATTTTTGTTTCATTGATTGTACCCCTTTTTATGGGGATAACATGGAAAGAATTTTCGCCGATTGTATCAATTAAATATGTCACTAGCTCATTTGAGTTGGATTCTCTTAGAAATATTGGTGGTGGCTTAGAAGGTTTAGGAGGATTGTTCTCGTCCTCATTTGCTAGTAGAGCAAAGCGGTTGGTTGACGTGGATGGTTCGTCATTTTTAGCAAATTTTGCAGGGATACGTAGTTTGGACGAATTAGGACTCCTTTGCCTCTTGCTTAATACGTTTATGTATCGGTCGATTCCGGTTTGAATTAATGGTTTCGAAGCCCCCTGTGAAGAGGAGGCCGTTGATGACTCTATAGAAAAAAAAATAATTGAAAAAATAATTTAGGGATAAAAATGTTGGACTTAGTCCAACCGTTCGCTATGGACCCCTGTGATTTCTTGCATCACTGATTCCTTCCAATTATAGAATGCACTTTTTGATAATATTTCCATTTTGATGGTGATCCTCCTAATGGACCCATTGACCGTTTTTCATCTCTAGAAGACAAAAAACTAATAAACTGAAATTGTGTAATTCAGTTTGTATTTCAGATGGGCAAAATACAAACAATTTTCAGCATTTCGTCTGCCATTATTTCACGTATGTGTCCGTTTATGCTGTCCTACCATAAAGCTAACAGAACACATTCCTGGTCTGGAGTCCATTTTGTTTTCTGCATATAATGTCGTTTTTTCCTGAAAATTTAATTAAACTAATAAACACATTGAGTGCCAAGCGGTTTTGACGCAAACGCAAAATTTTTTTTGGGCTATAAGTAAAAGCAATCACTGTCGTACGGAATCGTACGACGTGGCACTCAATGTGGTAAATTTAACAAATACTTTTAAATATTTCACATTTATTACTTATCTTTCAATTCCATTTTTGAATTGACAGAGAAATGTCAAATTCTTCTTGTTATCCTATAGTTTAGACATAACCATAAATTTTTCTTATTTTTGCGAGTCTAAATATAAGATTTCGATGTCGATTTTTAAAAAATTTGGGATCTGACATTTGTAAATAGACCTTATGTCATTTCTGCCAGATTTCGCATGCAGTGTGACAAGGTAAACATTTTAGTTCCAGCTGTGAAACTGTCTACAATAAATGGAAACATTTGATTAGATACATGTAATTTATTCAATTAAATGTCCCTATTTTGCCTCACAATAGGCAAAATTGTTTGCTGTAATAAAATAAATATTTAGAACAAATTCAATGAACAACATTGTCTAACACATACAAATACTTACCTTGTAATTCCATGGGAAGCTTTCGTTTCTTTTGGCAGTAACTTTATGCATTTCTTTTCTTATCCACTCGCTTTTTTATTTCTTTTTGGTTTTAGGGGGTTTCACTGTTTAATAGCGTCGGGCGACGAGCGTCTTGCGTTCTCAACGTGTGTGTTGATGACGACGATAGCTATGTTAGCGTTAGGAATTTTTGATTTATGGTTTAAAATTAACTTTCTAATTCCGTAATCGACTACTAGATTAAGGCATTTGGGCAAAAACGTATTGCGCAAAATGCGATATAATGTGTTTTACATGCTCTGGCGTAAAACCACAAATGCAAAATTTTATGCAAAGCGATGTTTTGCGCAAATATTCTGTGTGTTTAAAATGACCTTTAGACAATTTGTACTAAATTCATAAATGGTACGTGATCCATTACCATTGCCACAAAAAGTTGAATTCTAAAAAGTCGCCTTAGAATAGTTTGAGTCCGCTAACCGTTTTAGGGCGAATAGGGTTGATTTATGCTCTTTTTAATTCCGTAATTAATTTTTTGATATCACTTCTGAGTGATTTATATTTTATTTGAATTTCAACATGGTTTTTCGCCAGTTTTGGATAATTTTCAAGGACTACTTTTCTGCTAAAGATTTCCATCCAAAATTATTTTTCAATTCTTTGCCCACCTCACGCAAAAAATTGCAGTCTAAAAACATAAAATTATTCTCAAACGTCGTATAGTCTCCAAACATTACAACTTAATTTAAAACGGTTTTATAACTTTTTATGTATTACTTTAAGGGCATGCTAGTTTTATTTTGCTTATAGATCAATGCATTTATATTATTTATATAATCGAGCATATTATGTGCTGCAGTTTCAGACTATATAATGTATGTATGTCTAATGAATATATGTATAGCTTAATAAGTGACACTAACTGACAGCTAAAACCGATTGTTACCGCTAAATTCGGAAAGAATTTAGAAAATGCCAGTGACCAACTTGAAGTAGTGGAAGCATCAGAAGTCAGTCCATTGGACACTGTCGGAGCGGTGTGTGTTGACAGCACAGGCAACTCAGCGGCTGGATGCAGTTCGGGTGGATTAATATTAAAAGTTCCTGGGCGTGTTGGACAGGCAGCTACATACGGTGCTGGCTGTTGGGCCACAGACACCGATGATCTCTCAGTCGCAACATGTACCACTGGCAACGGTGAATATTTGATGAAAACGTTCCTTGCCAAGGAAATCTGTTCTGACCTCTTCACGTCGGACTGTGCTGTTACCAGCCTCCACAAAACTACTACTTTTCTGCTAAAGATTTCCATCCAAAATTATTTTTCAATTCTTTGCCCACCTCACGCAAAAAATTGCAGTCTAAAAACATAAAATTATTCTCAAACGTCGTATAGTCTCCAAACATTACAACTTAATTTAAAACGGTTTTATAACTTTTTATGTATTACTTTAAGGGCATGCTAGTTTTATTTTGCTTATAGATCAATGCATTTATATTATTTATATAATCGAGCATATTATGTGCTGCAGTTTCAGACTATATAATGTATGTATGTCTAATGAATATATGTATAGCTTAATAAGTGACACTAACTGACAGCTAAAACCGATTGTTACCGCTAAATTCGGAAAGAATTTAGAGAAATCGAATGACTATTAAACGGATTCATTAACCCACTGTGAGCCAGTTGATAATATTAAACATACTTTTTAGAAAATATACGCTTTTCATTAGCATTTGTCTCGGACTAATAAGAATTTTAATTTTAATTTTATTTAAGCGTGTGGCTGCTGAAGCAAAACTGCATATAATTTGCTTTTATAGCAGACAAATTTTATTCTAAGTATATATATATATATATAAATATATATATATATATAAATATATATATATATATATATATATATATATATATATATATATATATATATATATATATATGTATGATGAATTAAATCAATACCAATAAACAACCACTATTTGTACAATTAATTTTTATTCGAATAAGAAAAAAAGAAACTGCAGTGCAGACAATCCGTCTGAAAAGGAACAAAATTCTTCAAAATACTATTATTATATTTTGCTATTGTTCAACTGTTCGCTACGGACCACTGTGCTTTCTTCCATACTATTATGGAATGCACTTTTTGATAATATTTCCATTTTTATGGTGATTCTCTTGTCCGTTTTTCATCTCTAGAAGACAAAAAACTAATAAACTGAAATTGTGTAATTTAGTTTCTATTTCAGATGGGCAAAATTCAAACCATTTTCAGCATTTCGTCTGCCATTATTTCAAATATGTGTCCATAGAGCTAGCAGGACACATTCCTGGTCCATTTTGTTTTCTCCGTTTAATGCAGTTTTTTTCTTGAAAATTTAATTAAACTAATTAACTTTAGCAAACACTTTTAAATATTTCACATTTATTACTTTTCTTGTTCCATTTTTGAATTGACAGATAAATTAGAAATAAATGTTAAATTCTTCTTCTTGTTATCCTATAGTTTAGACACATAAACATACATTTTTCAATTTTTGCGTGTCTAAATATTAGATTTCGAGTTCGATTTAAAAATCGATCGATTTTAAATTTTATACGGAAAAGTACTAGATTTGAGGTCGATTTGGCTCGAAATCTAATTAAACTAGATTTTCCCTGCAGTGTGACAAGGCTATTATGCCATTTAAACTAGATTGCAAATGCAGTGTGACAAGGCTATTAGGTTGTTTATTATTATTATTTGTTTTTTTTTTTTCGGCCTGATGTTTATAAAATTATTTTACATTTGATTTCATGTTGGTGCCAATTTTAAAAAAGGATTTTTTATTTTGAGTGAAATTTTAACTTTATTTAGGTTTTTTAGGCAAATCAATTATTCGGTGATCAGTTATACTTTAAATAAGGTGGATAAAGAATCAGGTCATTCAAAAGTATTTGGGGTCGAGATTACAATTTTGCCCATGTGTGTGAAAATTGAAAATTGGTTGTGAAGTACAATCTTCCTATTTGAGCGTTATTAGAATATAAGAATCACTCATTTTATGCCTGCTCTACACAACTATCGATTACAGCTTCTTTATGTTATCAATTTTGTGCCACCAATATGAAATTATTTGTTTATTCCATTCGAATGTTTACATTTAGAAGCAACGTTTAGGGCGACGTTTTGATTTTGGAGAAGATAGTTTGGAAGATGTACTAAAGTTAATACATTTTTTTATATCTGAAATAATTAAAGTGCTTAAGAAGAAAGATGTCCGGATTTATAGCTGTTCACACAGGTACAATTATCCAAACGTAAAAGAGAACAAAGCAAACAAGAAAATTAGTGTGTTATATACGTTATTTGTGTATGTATGTATGTTTCTTCTATAGGTGCTGGCAATATAGTGGATGAAACTAAATACCAGCGCGTTATTAAGGAGGCTTGTGTAGTAGCTACAGATATTTTAAAGAATGGTGGTTCGGCAATGGATGCATGTGAAGCCGCAATAATTCGACTGGAGAATTGCGGCAACACAAATGCAGGATTTGGTTCCAACCTCTGTTGGGATGGCCATGTTCAATGTGATGCTTCCATAATGAATGGTTCAAATTTGCATTTTGGGGCGTGTACCAATGTATCGACTGTAAAAAATCCAATTCAATTGGCAAGAATTTTATGCGAAGGACAAGAAAGAATGCTGTCCATGGAGCGTATTCCTCCCATGGTTATGGCAGGGACTGGAGCAGAACACTTTGCTGAGGAAATGGGCTGTACTATGATAGATGATGCAAGTGCAATGATATCGTCAAAAGCAAAGTTCACGTACAATCACTATAAATCGAAGGTAGGAGATGCAGCAAAAGTTACGAGTACAAAAGTAGAAAATGCCAGTGACCAACTTGAAGTAGTGGAAGCATCAGAAGTCAGTCCATTGGACACTGTCGGAGCGGTGTGTGTTGACAGCACAGGCAACTCAGCGGCTGGATGCAGTTCGGGTGGATTAATATTAAAAGTTCCTGGGCGTGTTGGGCAGGCAGCTACATACGGTGCTGGCTGTTGGGCCACAGACACCGATGATCTCTCAGTCGCAACATGTACCACTGGCAACGGTGAATATTTGATGAAAACGTTCCTTGCCAAGGAAATCTGTTCTGACCTCTTCACGTCGGACTGTGCTGTTACCAGCCTCCACAAAACATTCAAAGCAAAATTCCTTGAATCACCATTTCTTCCAGCCGATCAATCTCTATATGGTGGTGCATTATCGCTGATTTATTACCCGAAGAATAACTGTGGAGAGGTATTATGGAGCCACACAACCAAATCATTTTGCGTTGGCTATATGTCAACTCAGCAAAAAACGCCAAAAGTTTGTGTCAATCAATTGTTATTATTGTCTTGTAATCTATGTTGGTATTGTCTTATTTGTTTCTATTTCTTTTCTATTTATCTCATACAGTTTGTCTATTCGCCATTGCCAACATACAGTATGCCGGGGAAGTCAAGTGTAGTAAACGGACACAATTTCCATCTGCGTGTATAGTTTGACGTATAATTGTGTGTTTTTAATGTTCTTATCTCTGTGACCGAACATACATACATGTATGTTTATACTAACAAACAAATGTGATACTATAATGAGGATAATGATGACGACTATAAGATCATAATAATGCTACTGATGATGTTGATGATGATGCTGACAATGACAATGGCAATGACATCTTCTCTTGTCGATGATCATATTCGTCTCACACCAAAAATTGTCTGCGGTTGTCATGTACATTCATCAACCAACAATTAATCGCATAAACGAACACAACTATACTATTATTATTACCGTTTGAATTATCGCTTTATATGTCTCAAGTTATATAGAGAACACATATGAAAATCATTGAAAGTGGAGGAGATATTATTCGAGTGTTTTCTTCGTTCTCTCATCCTATTATGTATGTATGTATTTATTTTTTAGTACTGTGAAGCATTACCCGTTTTAAGTTGATATATATCACTTACATATGTAAAACTGAATAAAAATATATATATATATACCAACGCATACGATTACGCAGCGAATTAATAAGTGAATAAAGGCAATGAAGGATGAACAAAGTTCTATAGACTAGATATAATTTTTTTGAGGGTGGGGGTGTTGAAAATTGTCCATCATCTCACGAAAGCAAAACTACCCCTACCTTGTTGCCTAATGTCAGGAGAGAATAAATGCACAAATGCGGACAGACGTTTTCGCTTGTTACTAGTTTAGAATCGAATCATTTTGTTTTGATGCCAAAGATTATATAGAAAAAAAAACGAGCTGCAAAATAACTGTGGTGGTAATTCGAAAAAATATAAAGATTGAATAATTGAAAACCTAACGACAAATTTCCTACTTTGAAATATATATGATATTTTCATTGCTTTTATTTTCTTCATTTGTTCCTTAATTCGGCCCCAGACGAATCTCTAGACTAATATCCTTTTCTGAACAATAGACTAATATCCTTTTCTAGTCAACAATTATATATCACAAAACGATGTCATTTATCAAATTCAGTCAATAAATAAAAAGAACACTCATTTAGTAATGCACGGAAAATGCTTTTTATTGTTAAAAGTTACAAAATGTGTATATGAAGTAGATAATTTAATTTATTGTCACGTAATATAGAATATAATATCTAAAACATAAGTAGATATTAACTATGTATGTATTATACTATTGCAAAGAGTACAGGAATAATTAAATTACTTTCACAACTTGGAGACGTCTGGAATTAATTGTATTATTCTTAATGTTGTGCATATTTTTAAATATAATGCGGTATGCGTGATTTTTATTTGTATGATTTTAAAAATGCTTTAGTTCAATAAATTATGTATATTATTTAAATCTTAACTAATTGGTTAAAGTAACAATTTACAAATAAAACATTTGTTTAAGATAGAAGTACTTCGTTGCTTATGTAATGAAAAAACTAAATAAAAACTATATAATACACAATTTGGTAATAAGGCAATTTTTCGAATGTGTCTGTATTTCACGAAATTGAGTGTAATAAATGCTAATTCTCAATCTCTAAATACACAAGACATTCAGTTTAGTTATTCGAGCAATTTCTGTGGATGGATGAATGGAACTAAATGCAGAGAAGCCCTGCAAAAATGTAATTGGTCATCATGGAGTGAAATGAATTATTATCAGTCAACAATTACATCCAGTCTATACAATAAACTGTGTATGAGATATACAAGTAAATTCGGGTCAATACTACTTTGTAAGGCAAAATTATAGCCTAATCACTAGCGGAAAGTAGACAAAATGCGCCGCATTCCTAATAAATGTTACAAGGCAAACAATTACATGTTGATCATAAATCTGAAGGTAATTTAGTTAATTGTTGGTTATGTTTAGGCAGCTATACACAGCCGTATTCATACCAAATACTATTATTTTTATCCTCTGTTCGTTTTCGTGCTAATTTATTGTCCGGATCCTGATGACCATCTACATCACGATTGTTAGAAACACTGCCAGATGGTGTATCGTTGTTACAAATGCTTGAATTTCCCCCGACAACATTATTAATGCGATTATACATAAGGAAAGTGGTAGGATTTTCGGATTTGTTTGTACCCGTTGGGGTTTGAGGTTCAGCAGTAGTAGTGTTGTTATTAGTTGTTGCACTCAATGTTGCGGTAGAACTGCTATTACTGCCGCCTGCTCCGGTCGTGTTATGGGGTGATGACGACGTCGATTGATTTGTTTCCGGAATTTTTTGGTTCTCATCAATAAGATATACTGTTCTCCTTGAACCGGCCGTTCCAAGTGTTAAACTACTCCCTGTTACATCAGGCGCTTCCAAACTGCTAAATTAGTTTGTGGAAAAAATCAAAATTAATAACCTTGCTTTTACTTTGAAAATTGTCATAAAACTGTAATTAGTTAATATAGCAGAAATTGAAATTATTAACAATAAATTGCAAAGCAATTCAAGCATATTAAAGCATTTGCTTCCCATTAATTATTTACATAGATTTTTGGCAGATGTTCAGTTTTTATTTTTGCACAATGACGTTACACAATTAACCCATTTGTGGGCGCTGATATATCAACATTCATTCATATGTTAATGTGTATTTATTATCTAAAATTAGCGCTCGTTAGTTGATTTATCTGACTGTTCGTCGAGGTCACTACTGTTCTATTTTTGGATGATGCTTGAATACTTTGTAATGCAACAAAGTAAAATAATATCCGAATATTGCAAGAAAGTCATCCGAATATTGCAAGAAAGACATTCTAATATTGCAAGAAAGACAATATCTAATATGTGTATCCGTAAATAAAATTTAAAATGGATTCTAAATGTTTGTTACTTAATACAGATTTCAGATTATGCTCCACTTCATTGGAAAAGTAATAACAAATCTCCTTTATAAAGTTGTTTCCAATATTAAGTGGTCCAATTTCCACCAAATTTCGTTTCTGTTATTGGAAGAAAGGAAAAAATAAGCCCCCTCCAAGCATTTAGAATGTATTCTGAAAAATCTCCTTTAGTATTTGGGCCACTCTAGTGCACACGTTAACATATATGTATGTTATAGACTTTTTACTCAGAAAGGAAATCGACCTCAACAGAGTGAATGAGTAAAACTCATTAGTGTTTGGGTTGGCAACACTTACACAAGTAGTCATTTGAGTGTATACATTCATTTCTATTTCAAGTGCAATTTTTGGGTGTCATTTTTTAGTCAGATTTAACATATGAGTCATTCCATGTCAAGCGGTACGGTTTTTTACCTCGATAGCTGCGATTGTTTTGAAATTTGAAAATTTGTGTATGTATTCTTCTCATAAAATATTAAATATTGTATACGTATTTCAGGAGTTACAATCGATTGAATGAACACACCTTTCTGAAAAAATATATTTTTTCACATTGGTTGGTTTGGTTTTTTTATTATTATTTGATCTTTCTTTTTCAGGTTCGAGATCATTTGTTTTTGTTTTCTTAAACAGAAAACAACGTATTTTAAAAAGAAGTGTGTGACATTTATTTGGTTCGGTTGCTAGCAGGGCAAACGATCGTTTCAAGGGACGCGACTCCCCCATATCAATGCCCAGTGCAATGCAACAACAACTCTGGTTAATTATTGGTTGTATATCTGCCTCGCAAACTCAATAGAATGAGAACTGCTTCGGACTTAAACATACACCCAAACTGTTTAAGAACAACAAAAAATATATTTTTTTCACTCTTAAATTGATCATAATACGTGCAAAAAATTGTAATTTAATATTCTAAAAATACATATACAACATTTTTATGAGAATACATACACAAACTTTCAAAACAATCGCAGCTATCGAAGTCAAAAACCGTACCGCTTGACATGGAATGACTCATATGTAAAATCAAAGAGAAACCAATTAAATAAATGAGGTATTGTTACTTATGCCCAAAAACTAGGTATAAGTAACATGTTAACATTTCCATTACCATTTCTTGTATGAGTTAACGTATACACGTTTTGTTTTTGCTGGCTGAAGATATTTAATCTGTAGCCAGTATTCCACCCTCTACTGCTTGTCCACCACAGTTCGGACTGTGGTGTGTACGTTGTCCCTACGTTATGGGGACGAGGCCCTCTCGGTCGGAAGGGGCGGGAGTTCGAAAAAAAAAATTCAGCTTAAACTAAATCATACAGGTTCATGCTGTCCATGAGGGGTTAAGAAGCTATTAATGAAAAATTATTGGAATTCGCGACAAACGCCAACTGTAAAGCATTTGTGAATTGTTAGTTGGGATAACACCCACTCGCCGCTGGCGGGCGAAATAATGACCCATTAAAAAAAACAGAGTACAAGTGCATTTTATTTTACTACAAAAAGCTGTTTTATATTGGAGAATCGCACACCATCAAATCAAGTGTAAGAAAAACAAATGTACGAATACATATTTGGCGATACATCACAACGGCTTATGTCCATAACATATAACGGCTGACCCTAATATATACATATATACACATACAATGGCCGCAAAAGCGGGAAAGTATCCTTGTATGTATACAGTATATTTCTTATATGTTTCCTCGAAAAGAAATTTCAGGTGATGTTCGAAACATACATATGTAGTTGAAAAATACAAAAGTGATATTTTGGTGAAATATCAAATCTCAAATTATGTAATCAACAGTTCAAACTGTATTTCAAGACACGGTAACTATTGGAAATAAAGCTCTAAGTGACAAACTATGGAAGCCAAATTGGACATTCAGGGACAGATTTGAAAAAATCAACATTATTATGTGGGTTTATGTGTCCATATAATATATTGCGACATTAATTATTATTACCAATTAACGTCATATGCGCAAATATAAGTACGCTACTAAAAATTTAAGCGAAACATAGTTAAAAGGTTAATTTTTAAGCATTAATTGCGAGGAATTTAAAACTTAATAAGGATGTTGTCTCACAGAGTAATAATATTTACCCAATCACATAAAACATTTCCAGATTTTAAGAACAAATTTACTAAATAAATTATAAGAAAATTATACATTCCACCAAAAAGGCAAAAAATATACAAATAAATAAATATAGTCCGTGATGATTATGAACATAACGCTAAGAGTATTAAACATCAAGAAAAACACATTACCCGTGCACGCTATTTCTACGTGAATTATTTAAATCCGTACGTTTATTTTGCGCTTGTAAACTACTCCGCATTGTACCTCCGCGTGAAAGAGAATTGTCCAGCACATCACTAAATGAAATATGAAATGAGAATTATATTAGTAGTCAATAATAAATGTTCGATATGTTAATCTACTTAAATGATAACCAAGATGTGATGACTTCCATGCGAAAGAAAGGCAAATTCACGAACTGGTCTAAAGATAGCAATCAATGCTATTCTAAGCGTAAACATGAATTACAAAACACCCTTGTATAAAAATATTTTACTAATTTAAAAATTTCACGAAAAAGATTCACATTTTAAATATGAACAATTCCCGAATGGTCAACCTGATTGAAAAATAAAATGTTGATTGTGTATAATTACGTTTTGTTTTGCACTCTTTCTACAAAATGTGTCTATTACCATAAATTAAGAAGAGAAGAATGCAAATAGACCAAAAAAGATCGAATGTAAGTTGATAATAGTAAAAAAATATTTTTTTGTGTAAATAATAATAATTAATCGCTTTAGAATATTCCGTTACATTTCGCAGATGTTAGCATTTTACTACACCATTTTCAGTTAAAATTGAGAAATGATAATTGAAATTGAGAAAATAGAATCTTTTCATTTCTAAATTTCAATTTGCATTTCCTAAATTGATATTGTATTTTCTCCATTTTAATTGAAAATGGTGTATATTCAACTAAAGTTGATTTCTATTCGCGTACATTCGTGACGTGCTATCATTGTGAAAACTATGCAACCCATCTTTTGCACTAAACATAGTGCAAATCACAAAAAACGCGTGGACATTTTTCGTTTTTTATATTCTTTGTACATCAGAAGTACGTTCGTGACCCGCGGAAATGCCCATAGCCGTTTCTGTGACGTCCTGTGAAAATTATACCTATATTCGTAAATAATATGATTAATCAATCTGCGGTATGTAATGAAAATTGTCGAGACATACATATATTGTTTAAGATATAAAAATAAATCATTTGATTACCAACAAAAGAAATATGTGAAATCGAATTGATTTCCATCACATACCGCAGTATACAACTACAGTACAGAATTATTATTATTAAAAAAATATATACCGTTGTAAACTCTGACGAATTGGTATATTACGCTGAAATAAGTGAGTATCAGAGTTCATCGAAATAGGTTCTTCGGCACTATTGTCTGAATCATTACCACCCGATTCAGAACCAATCATGAACTGCGATTGAGTTAAACGAGAATCATCAATCCAAGAACGCCGATTCTAAAGCAAAGTCAAAGTAAAAATTAAAGCAATTTAATACAAATTACATCCAACTTACCCGACTGGGAACTTTATTCATTAAATCTGAACTGGCTTTCTTAACACGTCTAACCAAATTGCTGGCGAATGGTTTTCTGCAAATGAAAATGTGAAGTTGTTATCAATTAAACGTTTTTTTAAGAATTTATCTAGGCGTCTTATTCTCTTCCGGGGGCTAATTGCCGCATTCGAAAACGAAACAATTTGGGTCACAGAAAATTGTAATCGAATGAGGCGGCAAGTTGTAGATACAGTCGGTGGCTTATGACCCATTTGAATGCCTCTTTTTGTTAGTCGATTTACTTATTACTGAGGAGAATTAATAAATAAAATAAAATAAATAAATAAAACACGCCAATTATTACAATCATCTTCCGACTCAGAGTGACAAAAATAAAATTAGGTCCATTCGGATTTTATAAATTTCTTTGCATTTGACCAATTCGGATATCTTAAAAATATCACTTCAGCCTTTAGTTTGAATCAAAATTTTTGTATATTTTTTTGTATACAAGTTTCACTCGACATCGACATGCGGTTAGCCCTTGATCGAAGGTGGAGTTGAATTCATATATATATAGATTATTTTCTTTGCAAAAAAGAACTCAAGTCCAGCTGTAATCAAAAGAGAACTCGGCACAACACCTATTCATATTAATATCAATAATACTTTTTGGGCGCTACTGCTGCTTCTGATTTTCTAAACAATTCCATAATTTTCTCTTCTAATTTCTCCTTTTGACGATTTAGATTATGAACACATTCGGTGTAACTTTTTTCCTCTTCATGGAAATGTTTCTTATCTTCCAAAGACAGTGTCAATAGTTCGTGGTATTGCTTGAGTAAATGTGAAACATTTTCCATTAACGTTTTGCGTTCTGTGTCTAAATCAACATTTTGTGTCATTAACATCTGAAATGATAAATCAATCATCATCATGACCGTGTGTGCCTATCTATCTACCACTTACCTCGCAACGCTGTGTCGATTTGGCATATTGAATTTCCAACATTTTAATTTGGTCGTTCTTATTTCCCAACTCTCCGCCAATTTCATTATTTTGTATTTTCAGTTTACTATTTTCCATGCGAATCATCTTGTATTGTTCTTGAATATTTTTATATTCATTCTTAAATCGGTCACTTGTCGCAAATAAGTTGCGAAAGTCATCGGTAAGTTTTGAATGTTCGGTGCGTAGAATGGCAAGATCTTCGGCACATGTTTTCATTGATTGGTTTTGTCGTTTTAGATCATCTATTTGTGTCTCAAGACTAACGATGTGTTCTCGCAGATCCCGAGATTCGTTTCTCAAATCACGCACAACAACTTTAAGCTGCTCTTTGCCCTTATTGAGCGATTCGTATTCTGCCGACAGTTGATCGTGTAAACACTGAAGAGTCACTTGGTCATGGATGAGGTTTTTATGTTCTTGCTTTAACGACTCATTTTCTTTCAGCAGCACATCTTTGTCGGCAGCCAATTGAGAATTAGCCAATTGTAAAGCCACATGTTGGGTGTTCAGTGAGGTAATCTGAGATCCCAAAGTTGCGACATCAACTTTGAACCTGGCATTTTCGGCATGCAATTGATCGTTTACTGATTGCAGGGCCACATTCAGCGCACTTAGTTGGGTATTGGCTTCGGAAAGCTTTGCCACTTCAGCTATTTCGATGTTGTCTGACACCGATGATAGCTCTATATTTCTTTCTACAGTAAACACTTCTTTTCGATGACACAGAACACATATATCGGACTTGGAAGTACCATTTGCCGACTGTTCCTTGGAAACGTTCAGCATAATTTCACGAACGGTTTTGAAGGTTTCTGGATTACGTACAAGTTTTTCCACGACTGTTTCAACATTTAATTCAGCTTTGTCGTCTGTGGGATCCACATTTAGTCCGAGCTTTTCTAAGTTATGTCTCACTTTATTGGTAGCCAAAGTGCCAGTCACCAAATCATTTCTCAATGTTGCAATTGTTTCCAAATCGATTTCGCGCTGAGAAACTAACTCTTGATTTTGTGATTCTAATTCGACGAATCGTACTTGGATCTGTTCAGCTTCTTGCAAGGCCTTGGATAAACGAGTCAATTCTTTAGATTGATTTTCGACCAACGTACACTGACCGTCCAATGAAACTGATTTCACCTCTAAGTTCTCTTTGAGTTTGGACACTTCTTTGACAAGACTGGTATTTTCGCGTTCACATGAGTTTAGCTTAGCTTGTAGCTCGTACACAGATTCTTTAGTTTTTTGAAATGATGTTAACTTTTCAACATATTGCTCTATTTCTTTTGTGCGAGTGTCCACCATGCGTTCTAAATCATCAGCTCGGCGTTGAATGCTTTCGTTTAGTGTTTGTACGCGTTGTTTTTCTTTATTCAATGTCTCGACATGTTTCTCCAAATCGATAGTCTTGGAACGTTCGACTTCACGTTCTTGGCTTTGCTTGTCGTAGGCTTTCTGGCGTTGATCTAATGTAATTTGCATCTTCTTGTTTTCTTCGAGAGCATCTTTAAAGACGTTTTCCAATTCATTATTTTGTTGGGAAAGCCGTTGGATATTTTCTTGCATTTGTTCAACTTTCAAACTGAGTTTCTTTTTGTCCTTTTCCAATTCCAGTAGTTTAGTTGTAGTCTCATGGAAAGATGATTCCTTAAGTTGGTCCAGAGCAGCGACCAGACGGCGATTTTCAAGTTCCAATTTTATAGCTCGAGTCTGAAATAATGACGCGGAAAGGAAAAACTATTATTCCTGTCCTGTTCGTGGTTAAAATTAAATAGCAACAGAGTTAGACATACTTGAGCGTTATTTGTTAGTTGTTCGGATAGACTATTATCTCCCGAATTACACTCGTCGTCATTATCTGAGAATGATTTGTCAATATCTAGCGTAGAGTTTAGATTTTTGGCAACTAGTTGAAGTTGCGTGTTCTCCTCAATCAACTCCTCTAGTCTTGAACGATCAGAATCTCTTTCTAGTGCCATATCATTCAGCTTCTGTTTGTATTTTATTATTTCTGATTCCAGAGTCATGACATGTTCTGATCTTTTTCGCCATCGTTGCAATTGTTCCTCCAGCATTTCCCTGAAAAAGAATAATATGATTGTATGAACGTCTGTCATTCATTTATTGAAATTATCTATACTTTGTCTCTAATAGCATACGATTGTCCTCACGTAGCTCTTCAACTCGGGTCTTATAAAATTCAGAATCAGTTAACTTCTCCTTGAATTTCTGCAGTTCTATTTCTAAGCGATCAGCTCGCTCGGTGCGTTCTCTCAAAACGTCTACTTCATCTCGATACGCAGATGACCGTTTGGCCTCGTTATACCATTCTTGGCTCTAAAATGTGGAACGTTGAATAAACTGAAGACCGACCATACAAAACAATCAAGAACTTACTTCGATCCTCAACTTTTCGTACTGCACATTTTTATGTTCTAACTCTTCTCGTAATTCCAGCTGACTTTCCGATTTTTCTTCCCTGTGGAATTAAAATTAAAAATAGAGCTTTATGGTACTATTACATACAGGAAGAGGATTCTTATATATTTACAGTTCTTGTCGCAATTTTCTTAGTTTCGATTTTAGATCTGCCAATTCAACTGCCATATGATTATTGTCTGTATTAGATGAAGATGAAATTGGCGTTGATGTTTTGCAATTTGATGGTGACATTGTCAAATTTGACGAACTTTCTGCACATTCCGACGTGTTCGCATCGCGTTCTGTACATACCGATGATATCCATTTTAAATACATATTATCACGTTCTTTTGTTAGTCGCAGGATGTGATTATACATGGCCTGAGGCGTAAGCAACTCCAATGACTCTTCGGTAAGCACCAAGCTATGATTATCGGTCACCTGTAAGACGTGAAAAAAGGCGTAATTTCCCCACGAATATTGGACTACTCTATATATTGTTCACCAACCTGTTTTATCAACTCAACAATAGCATGTTGTGTTTCGACATCTAATTCTTTTATTCTGGCAATAAATAATTCTTTGTTCGGACACTGAACTGCAGCTCCCAATAGAAGCGTAAGCAGTATTTTCATCTGATCCAAACCCTGCTTAGTCTCTGGACTATATCCAAGTATGTAACAGTCGGGTAGTACTAATATTGTTTGTCCCAATTCTTCCTCGAATAATGACTTTAAATTTCGCACAATGCATTCAAAGTTCTTAGCGCGTGCTATACACAAAGCGACACCATTGTGTTCATTTATAGTTGTAGGGCTTGTTTGAGGTTCTGGATCAATCTGCAGCCATACATTGTGAATGATGTGCCCGTCCAAGAGAGATGAATATCCCGTTAATATTTCTGGACGCGGTAGACATGACTCCAACTAAGGGAATAAAATCAATCCAAGAATCAATAATATTTCTGCTCTTCATATCTTAAGAAATGCCAATGTAGGCAGTTGTAATGGATAGATTTCCAAGTTTTATTATATAAATAAAAAATTTGAAAGCGTAATTTTACGTCTAGTCATTGTTCTACTTTTGGTGTTTTAAATGGAAGATATGCCTCATTGTGTAATTATTTACAAAACAACAAAAAATACATAAATGGTCTCAACTCGTTCGAACGGTCCCAACGCAGTAGAGGGTAGACACCGGCATAGCAAAAAATTATTAAACAAAATATTAGTATCACATGTATGGTTTGGTATCACATGTAACTAAAGGTTATTCTTAAAGTTAGTAACTAAAAATATCAAAGTAAACGTGTTATAACAAACTAAACATTCAAGCAGGAGAAAATCCTCGACTTTATTATATCGATTACTAACCCGAAATCTATAGCAATAACCAATAGCCAATATTTTTTTGTTTGTTTAAAGTTTTGTCATATCGGATAATGATGGATAATGACGATCCTATTCTGTCAACTTACTATGTTATAATGGTACGTAAGCATCAATTGAGAGCATAAATGTTTCATTCATTCAAAATTTTGAAAATATTGATTTGCGATGTTGGTGAAGAAACTCGGGCACGGCAAGGTCTGCTATATTGAAGTAAGTGAGCGAATGAGTGCTGGGAGAAGGATGGTTTCTCCGGAGAGTTCGGGCCTGGCCCTAAGGCCAAATCCTGTTTTTTTTTTTTTTTTTATATTTTTGGTAATATTCTTTTCGATTCCCACGAGTGAGGGAGAGATGAGGTTCACCGCATCATTAACACAAAAAGTAGCAAAAGACATTTTCCGTTCCAGGTTCGATATCTGTCCTCTCACCCAGTAAGTCTTTGCTATGTTCAAACGAATGTTAATATTAAAGAATTTCCGGCTTTTTCTCGTGGTGTGGCTCATTGTATATGAAAAAGATCTAGAATTGTAATGTGCATCCTTAACCCATTAACGCCCAAAGAAAACTGTGGTTCAGTTGTTTGGCACAAAACAGGTGTCCTCATATGGGGGCAGAGGGCGGTAAAGGGTTAAAGTACCATTATTTTTTCACTTTGAGACTTGTAATTTGTTAATATTGGTAGATAAAAAAAAATAATAGAAAATTCTTATCTGTGCGTAAACTTTTTTAAACAACTTAAAATGTGAAGAATTTGGTTTTAAGGTGGACCTGCAGTTTTGCATCCACTCCCCTGAGATATTACCACAGCTAATACTTGCTAACCTTTAACATATTTACGAAAAACTTTAACAACAAAATTCCGAATAAGATTTTTTTAGTTTTTCGCAATGACGTTTAATTGAACAAGATGTTATTTTTCGATCTTTGAAAATGAAGGACGTTGTTAGATTAAAAGTTAAACGGTAACTGCGAATATTAAAATGTTGAAATAACAAAATTAAACAAATACAAATGGTAATGTTTATTAATCAATTTAAGTTTAATTGTAATTTTAACAATTAAATTTCTTACTTCTATGTAAAGGTGAGAAACAGAATTTCGCTATCTCATAAGAAATGTGCATTCCCTTTCTTAAAGTACTATCCAAAGCAGTAGTACAAATAAAATAATTTTAATTTATATACATTAATAACTTTAAAAATAATTAAAGCACACAACTAGAATATATTCTATATAATGTATCCCTATTAATATTATAAAACCTTAGTGTAAGTCTGTCTGTTTGTTCCGCAATCAGTTTTCGTTTTGTAGACGGAGTGGGAGTGGCAATATTGTTTTTTTGAGCTAGAAGGCTGAAAATTGGAACGTATATATTTTATTACTTTTACCATTTGTTTTTTGCCTGTCGAAGCGGGCGGGGTTCAGCTAGTACTACATAATGAAAGAAAGTTGCAGATTTTTTGAACCACTGTGAGACGGTACAATGTCTTCGGTAAAATTTAAAACTCAATAATTCTGAAATCCTATAAACTTCTAGATTTTCGAAACAGTCATCAAGTAAATTAGACTCACTATAAATTAATGTATCGTATTCGTATATTCTAAGCAATGAATTCCAACTGCACGAACAAACATACCGGGAACGATCAGCAGAAAAGAGGAAATAAGAGCACAAGACGTAGAGGAAAATGTAAATTGAGTGCATAATTTATTGGGAAGATTGTTTTTGATAATAGAGTGAAATATCTAACTTAGATCTAATACCGCCGTAAGCACGCTTTCGATCAATACGTCGCCTATCATTATCATTCAGATTCAATACTAGCGGAGTTGTACTATGATGTATTTGGAAACCAGATTGACATGCTGTTTTTGTTGTTGTAGCCACGTACGGTGAGGGTTACAGTCCTGGGCCGGATTCCGTTGGGGATCCGGGTCGTATCGGTGCATAGAACCGTCTGCTGGGGATACGACCAGATTGACATGGATCATTTCTCTGAAGGTAATTCAGGATGTGTTCTAACACTTTGATAATGTTCGCAATTCATTTCAGGAGTACACTTTTCCGATTTAGTCTTTCGAATACGAGTACAGTTCAATAAGTAGTCGAACTCAAATAGATGGATTTATGGACAACCGATTGTAAATAGCGTATGCCAAATAGAATATCTCCGCAGGCTGCACAATAATTGTCCGGTCTATTTTTTTTTGCAAAATAGGAATGACTAAATTGAATTTCACGCAGCTATTAAACATTTTACGTGGAAACCCTCCGAAGGAACTCATGGTAAAACATGATATATTTTATGACATGTTAGCTCCAACAAAAACTGATATCTTCGGCATTCAACCAAAAAAAGGCATTAGGGCTTCGAAAAAGGTTGATTATCCGAAGCCGAATATTTATAAAACTATAATGATATTAATAATAAATTTTCTCTTTTATTGAGGCCAGTTCAATTTAAGATCCCCATACCTAATTGCCTTGAACATTGTGACTAAGGAAAAGTTTTTTCAAAAGAAGATGAACCCCCAAAACTATAAATATTTGGCTGTAGGAAAAATCAAATGCATCTAAAATTTTTTAATTTCCTTAACATTAACATCAACCTTGAAAATGGTGCAAATAACATCCGGACTACATGATAATGATGGAAACAACTAAAGGGTTCCCGCAATCATCGAATACATGCAGGAACGATATAGTTCAGTTCAGACTTAAGTCTGAATTTCCATGAACGAAGTGTCTATTTTTGATGTAGTGAATGCCTATTTGCGTTCGGTTAAACAACTGTTGATTGCTGATTATTTTGAAATGCATATGGGCATTTCCACAGAAAGGGTCACCAATACCAAAAAAATTAAAAGGTTTTGTAAACACTTTGTTTTATCATATTTTCATACGAAAACCAAATATAACTAAGTCTTTGACTAATCTTCCATTTATTCATATCTCGTCTCGAGATATTCGAATGCAAAGTCGCGCAAGTGTAACTTTACTCGTTGAAATATTTCTCTTGCTCATTTTGTTTTGATAAACATTCTTAAAGAGAGACATTGAGCATTGACTTTTACTGTCTAAAATCTTTTAGGGAGTATAATGACCCAAAAAAGGATACGAAACTTCACGACTGCAATCATCTGTAACTTTTTGCTTTGCATTATCACATATTTCAATGCCACGTTCGACATGGAAAATCAACATTTGTTGCTACTGTGTCCAAAGTACATGCAGAAAGATCATAAATTTTTGAGTACAAACAGAGATGTTTATAAAGTTTAAATAAAAAACATTACTGAAAATAAGAAATTTTGTGACCTTGGTACTTCATTAAAGCTGGCTACGTGCGATATCTGAAGTGTGAAAATTAAAAATTTGAAAAAAATCTTACTAAAATAATTTATTTTTGTAAAAAATAAAATCAGCTAAAAACAATAAATTAAAAAACAAAATTTTAAAAATTGAAACAAAATTTAGTTATTATTTGAGTATGAATACATTGAATACTTCTGTAGATTACAAAAATATATATTATCTCAAATTTCGTAAAAAGTGCAACTGAAACAACGTAAATACCATGATGGCAAAAAGGTTACGTTCGAGCGGGCTTAAAATTGAATTACAAATTGAATTAAATTACAAATGAATTGTTGGCCGCGAAAACGACTTCTATTTTGGTCACTTGCGAATGCATTGGTTTTTTAATTATTTTGAAAACGAAAAATTATCCAAAGTCAACATTAACACCAATTATACAGTTAACTAAAATCTATAAGTTAAGCATATAGTCAAAATAAAAAACCGTTTTATTTTGACTTTTTTTGTCACTTTCAATGTGTACGTCGGTCACGTTCGTGCCCGTTCACGTGTCCATATGTTTACTAACATAAAATATATTTAGTAGTGTTCACGATAAATAAGCAATGTAATTTGTTTTCGTTACTATAAAGTATTCTTATTCATTGAATAGTTTTTTAGCCATGTTAAAAAGTATTATATATGCATTAGTAATTTGACCCGATGGCTTTGAATAACAAGTTGAAATAAATAAATCAAAATATACTACAAATATCCAATTTAACAAAAATAAAGGGTAATTTTTTTAAAACTATAGGAAAGTTTTTCAAAAAAAAAACATAAAGTTCAGAAAAATGTATGAAATCTTTATTTGAATCGATAGTACGGTCCATATAATTTAATGTTTGCAGATTATTTCATGCAAATGTTGACCTGGACTGCGGCTCAAATGGTCCATCCGCTTAGTCCAATTTTGGCATTTCTACGTTTTTGAGTAACAGAGTCCCAATTGCTGCGAACGGCGACGAATCGATAATTGATGGTCATCATTAACACTGGCCGATACAGCTGCGATATTTTCTTCAGTTCGCACTCTACGTAAGCGTGTAATGTCAACAATGTAAATTTGGTGCGAAATTTAGTCACAATAGCCCGAATAGCCGCTTCAGTAGGTCGATTAAACTGACCATAAAATGGAAGCGCGCAATGAACTTTCTTAACAGAGCACGCATTTTGATAAAAAATTCAATAATTTGCAAGCGTTGTTCGTTTGTAAGACGATTCATGGTTAAATTATAGACCAAACTGAAGATGTTTGACAGTGAAACAAAACACGAAACGTGCGTCAGCTGTTTAAATCAGTGTTGACAAAAAGATAATAGCTAAAAAATCACCCTTTACAAGACCACATACATCAAATCGTGAACTCTGCTAATGCTTATTATTAATATAGAATAAGAAAGTTTTTATATTGTTAGCATGGAGAACAGCAGCTTGTCGTTCTCTACGTGTCTAAACAATGGCAACATTAATTCCTCTATAATTACACTTACCCATGACACAAGTGCACCATTGATGAATTCATCTATTTCATTTGCTGAAACAGCAGCACCAGAAACGCCAACACCTGCCATTGTTTGGCCACAATGAAGAGTGGAAGGTTGGTTGATTGTTTCACAAGTCAATCCAAAATGTAAATGTTTATGTACACGACATACAAGACATATTTTCTTCTTTTTAGATACTTTCAAAAGTATTCTATCAACAACACTACTTTTTCACACCCAGCGAACTTCCAACTTCCTATAGACGTATAATAATTTTATAATTATTATATTTATAATGTTATAATGCTTCTTTCTTATTTCTGCTTGCGTTTATTGAGAAAGCATCATCGGTAGTCGGTTATCGATTACTTTGGTTATCGGTTACTTTGACGTTGCCAGATCGCGATGAAAAAAGAAAGAAAAAGAAGAAGTCGACTTGCCAACACTAATTAAAGTGTTAGCTAATCTAAAACCATGGTTTATGTCTACACTAAATAGAGGGAAGTTGATTTTGTGAAAAGGTGCGTGCCTGAACTTTGGCTATCGGTTACTTTGACATTGCCGGATCGCGTTAAAAAGAAGAAGGCGACTTATCAGCACTAATTAAAGTTTTAGCTAAAACTAAACCACATGGTTTGTATATGAACTAAATATAGGCAAATTAATTTCATGAAAAGGTGCGTGTCTGTGCTCTCCTGTGGTGATCTATACTCAACTCTGCGCTCTGCTTCTATTCCTTTTTTTAGCAACTCGCAACTCCTTCCACGTAAAGCAAGCATAAAGCTCCCAAAGCCCGCGCCCGTTAAATGTGATTTATATTTTATAAATTAAATAATTAATATTATGTACACAAGAATGTACAAAGAAAAGTGTGCAGTGAAAGGCTGCAAAGTTCGACGAGATGATGGAGTACAGATTCACCTTAGCGAACAAGGCGATATGGAAGGAGATTATAGGAATCTCCAGACCATTAACTACGTCCGACCGAGTCTGTGGTCATCATATCACCCCAGATTGTGTCGACATGAAGACCAAACGACTGCTGCCAGGATCAAAGCCCACTCTCAATCTGGGCCTAGGGGGTAAGTGGTCTTTATGATGGCTTGAATGGCGTATTCAGCCCTTCTAGCATTTATGGGTTATAGTTGGGGGTACTAGAAGGTGGCAAAACTCGTCATATTTAGTACACTGTACACTTTATACTTTATATATATTAAATGATAGTGTATAGTGTGCTTACAACAGACGGACGGACATGGCTAGATCGTCTTAATGTATTTGGTGTATTAGGTGTAATAACCAGCATCCTAAAGAAACAAGCACAGTCACGAACATGGCGACAATCAGTTGTCCGTTAAATTTGGGATTTTCTATTGATGATTGCATAGAGTAATGTTAAAGCAATGTGCATCTTCTATCTTCTTAACAATATGTGAAATATGAAGGCCAAACGGGTAAAACACCATTGCATATTATTATATAATGATTTGTATATTGTATATTTTACATTTTACAAAGAATAGGTATATGGTATATTAACAAAATTAGAAAATTCTATGTTTAATTTAGGACAGGAGGAGCGATCTCCCATAAATGATTGTATAACGTCCTTTTAAACGTCTATTAAAATCAGAGCACTCGTATATTAGTATACACTGTGATGGGCGATTAATCGAAATATTTTCTTTACCTAGAGAATTTATTCTAAGTAAAATTATTTATTAAAATTACATTATTTTTCCTACTACTACATTGGAATATGGATTTTAGGAAGACTATTTTTCTGGATGTATCAAAGCAAACTTCTCTATAATCCAGTTTACATTAAGTTTACAGCAATTTTCTTATAAATCCGTATCTCACATATATATTATATATATATATATATATATTTATACTTGGATAAATGCATTTTCTTCAAATACAATAACGCTGTCGTTGGAATATCTATCGTAATACCTTTTAAGTGTATATCTAAAAACCCCATTAACCCAATCCGATTTTTATATTTTTAAATGTCCAAAACCAGCTAGCTAGGCTAAAATAAACGAACTATCATATTCCACATTCTTAATTCCACATTCTGCTTAATTAAACCATTAACGCCAAAAAGAGAAAGAACATTAAACAGATGGGGACGGAAGGCGGTAATGGATTATATATTTAGACCTTTAATTCCAGTGGAACATAGGGTCATAATGGATGGGTTAAGTAAGTTAAATTGTGGCATACGTATATAAACTTCACATTTTTATTTCAAATCAATTGCGATCGATCCTCTTCTAACTATTCTTTTTGTTTCGCTAATCGCCTTGTCCATTTGAACGACTGCATAATGCTATCGCTTACCATTAATCAAAATATTTTATGTGTACATGACCCAATACATCTCGTAAATCGCGTTCGAGATGCTTTTATTCAAGGCAAAATTACCATCTCTGGGCAAGTAGTATCAATTTATATTATAAAAAAATATTGAAGGAAATGACAAAGAAAAATGAAATTTGTAAAACATGTCCAACATTGACGAACGGACATATAATTTTCTCATCATATTCCTTCGCCTCCCATACCGGAGATATTGTTGCAGAACTTTTCAGTCCTGAAGTGGAAACAACAATAGGCTTAGGTATTGAGAATCGTTGGTTTCCTGAAGTTGAAGCTTTGAAAACGAAGGCATTTATTAATGTGATGAGTCGCATTATTAAGTTTATTTGTTCAGACCAGGCTTCATTTTCAGCAAATGAGAGATTGGAAAGTCTGAGGAATGCAATTGTGGATCTTTCATTGTATGAATGCAGTGAAGTGAAGAATTTGTCGATTAAGGAATTGATTTTATCATTAGGGAGTTTAATTCGCATAATGGACAAATATCCTTCACTAATAATTGAAAGCTGTTCCAATAATTTACTAGAGTCGAACATTTTTCAAACACAGGGTAGTTTCGAAGGAAGGGTAAATAGTCGCCGGCTGCAGTTTGTACAGGGAAGAAATCTTTCAACTATTAAATTAAATGATTCTCTGAACTGTACGCTGCAGTGGCACCTAACTGACGAATACAACCTTGTTGAACAAGTGCTCGCCCCGTTTTTAGTGGCCGGGACTTTTAAACTGAAAATGTCTCACTCTATATCTCGAAAAGTACTGCCGTTAGATCTTTCTAACGGTACCATTATGTTCTTATATATTTAGTTCGGTCCTAGCTAAATTTCAAAAATTCCATTTTTTGTTATGGTTTTTTGCAATAAAACTAAATTTTCAGAAAATGGCGTCCATGTAAGACTAAATCATTATATACATGATTAGATAGCCGATGTTTCAAGCTTTCATTTAAGCCATATTGCGTCAAATTGACTCACTAAACACCTGAGTTATTTAAGTTTTAAATTAGCTTTTATATTTTCTAGAAACTATAAAAGTTTTTTGCATTGCCGGCCTTCGGCCGAGCTTAAAGATTTTCTCCTATGGGGTATGTCCAAAGCCGGCTACGCAGACTACAGTTTTTCTGCATTGCCGGCCTTCGGCCGGGCTTAAAGATTTTCTCCTATGGGGTATGTCCAAAGCCGGCTACGCAGACTACAGTTTTTCTGCATTGCCGGCCTTCGGCCGGGCTTAAAGATTTTCTCCTATGGGGTATGTCCAAAGCCGGCTACGCAGACTACAGTTTTTTAGCCTTGCCGGCCTTCGGCCGGGCTTAAAGATTTTCTCCTATGGGGTATGTCCACAGCCGGCTACGCAGACTACAGTTTTTTTGCATTGCCGGCCTTCGGCCGGGCTTAAAGATGTTCTCCTATGGGGTATGTCCAAAGCCGGCTACGCAGACTACAGTTTTTTTGCATTGCCGGCCTTCGGCTGTGCTTAAAGATTTTCTCCTATGGGGTATGTCCAAAGCCGGCTACGCAGACTACAGTTTTTTTGTATTGCCGGCCTTCGGCCGGGCTTATAGATTTTCTCTTATAGGGTATGTCCAAAGCCGGCTACGCAGACTACAGTTTTACTGCATTGCCGGCCTTCGGCCGGGCTTAAAGATTTTCTCCTATGGGGTATGTCCAAAGCCGGCTACGCAGCCTACAGTTTTTTTGCATTGCCGGCCTTCGGCCGGGCTTAAAGATTTTCTCCTATGGGGTATGTCTAAAGCCGGCTACGCAGACTACAGTTTTTTTTCATTGACGGCCTTCGGCCGGGCTTATAGATTTTCTCCTATGAGGTATGTCCAAAGCCGGCTACGCAGACTACAGTTTTTTTGTATTGCCTGCCTTCGGCCGGGCTTAAAGATTTTCTCCTATGGGGTATGTCCAAAGCCGGCTACTCAGAGTAAAGGTTTTTTTGTAATGTAAAGTTATTTTTAATATATCAGAATGTCTCTATATAATTTATATGAATTCATACACTTGTTATTTAAAAATAATGTTTTTATTATTTTATTAGTTATGCTAACAATTTATCTGTCGTCTTTTGCAATTTTATTATAACTGGCCGAAAGGCTTATAAATTACAAATAAAAAGAATGAATGAATAATTGAATAAATGAAATTTATATTAACAACATTGTCTGAAATTAAAAAATTAAGATATGTAAGTAACAATATATTATTACAATATATTATTATCAATTTGTCTTACCTAATCAGACCAATCCTCATACTCCACTTCGTCCAGTAAGTCTTCCTCATCATCAGACTCTAACTCCAACCTTTTACTCGCAGCAAGAGGGGATTAGAGTGTTCCTGCAAGGCGGAGGAACTCCGTGAACTTATCTACATCAGTTTGTTTGCATCTTTGTACAAACATAAATTTTTGTATGTACCTAAAATAAAACAGAAAATTAAAAATATATATACATTTAAATATAAATATTGTTTTTCATACCCATTAAAAAAATATTTCCTATTATTGTAGTGCGGCAAATACTTCTTTAAATGACTCCAAAGCTCTTCAATTTGGTTTGTATGGGCCCCAGTTGTAGGGTCTTTAAAATTCAGGGAGTGATTTACATTTTCATGAGTATAGCCCTCCTCCTCTAGACTATCATAAGACTAAAAATAAAAAAAATAAAAGTTATAGATATACAAACATTACCTTCCAACAGTCCGAAATAATTTTCGTTCCTGGGCGAATATATTTTTTTATTAATGGTAGAAGAACTGCCCGGGAGCGTTCTTCTACTGGAATAAAAAAACATTTCCCAGTTCAACGCTCCACACCTCCAAATACCCACTGTCCCTCCACCGCGTGACCTCTATGGTATTTCCGGCGACCAATTTTGGATTCGTCGATTTCCACGACCTTTCCAAGACCTCCAATCTGCAGATCCTCCTCCTTAACTCCATAAATTACAACTTCCCGTGGGGTATGTCCAAAGCCGGCTACGCAGACTACAGTTTTTTTGCATTGCCGGCCTTCGGCTGTGCTTAAAGATTTTCTCCTATGGGGTATGTCCAAAGCCGGCTACGCAGACTACAGTTTTTTTATATTGCCGGCCTTCGGCCGGGCTTATAGATTTTCTCTTATAGGGTATGTCCAAAGCCGGCTACGCAGACTACAGTTTTTCTGCCTTCGGCCGGCAATGCAGTCCACAGTCCACAGCTGTAGGAAGCGAAATTTCAATTTGCAGCATTATTTCTTGCAAATCTAAATTGCGGAGCCACAAATGGCAGAAACTTATTACTTGGCAGATGGACAATTGGCTCCTTTCAAAAAATGTCCCCTTCCGGAACGAAAACTTTTGGGAGCACTTAACTTTTTTTTGTGGGCATTCGTCATTGCCTCGTAACATCTGAAATGAGCGATATAAATTAAATAATTCGTTGAAAAAAAGTTCTTACCTCCAAACCATCCATCTGCAGAATCTAAACACTTCACTTTAATTTATGCCCATTAGAACACAAATATTCCCCTTCTTTCGGAATTAAACCCCAATTTTGAAGTTGTCCTACAGACTCTTCACTTATTGGACCACGAAGATTAAAATCGAATATTTTATAAATATTAAACAAATTCATTTTGCAATTTATTTCGCGAACAAATTTATTTTTATTAAATACTTCCAAACAACGCGTTTTTTTCCTTAGCAATGAACAGCATTGGGAAAGTAACGGTTCTTTAAAAGTCTGTATAACAAATACATCTGTACTCAACAGAATTCGTTGAGTGAAATGGAAGATATAGGAGAAGAGAGTTTCTAACAGCCATTAACCGATGGGGAAATCTAGTACGATTTCAAATCTCATACTAATTTGAAATCGATTTAGGCTTGATTAAATCGTTAGAGTAAAAATAAAACCAAATTTTAAAACTTGAATAACTTTGGTGTTAAGTGAATCAATTTGACCCCAATTTTGAAGTTGTCCTACAGACTCTTCACTTATTGGACCACGAAGATTAAAATCGAATATTTTATAAATATTAAACAAATTCATTTTGCAATTTATTTCGCGAACAAATTTATTTTTATTAAATACTTCCAAACAACGCGTTTTTTTCCTTAGCAATGAACAGCATTGGGAAAGTAACGGTTCTTTAAAAGTCTGTAAAACAAATACATCTGTACTCAACAGAATTCGTTGAGTGAAATGGAAGATATAGGAGAAGAGAGTTTCTAACAGCCATTAACCGATGGGGAAATCTAGTACGATTTCAAATCTCATACTAATTTGAAATCGATTTAGGCTTGATTAAATCGTTAGAGTAAAAATAAAACCAAATTTTAAAACTTGAATAACTTTGGTGTTAAGTGAATCAATTTGACGCAATATGGCTTAAATGAAAGCTTGAAACATCGGCTATCTAATCATGTATATTTAGTCTTACATGGACGCCATTTTCTGAAAATTGAGTTTTATTGCAAAAAAACATGACAAAAAATGGAATTTTTGAAATTTAGCTATTACCGAACTAAATATATAAGAACATAATAGTACCGTTAGAAAGATTACCTTTCAAATGACGTACATTGAGACAAGATTGAGACAGTACTTTTCGAGATATAGAGTGAGACATTTTCAGCTTAAAAGTCCCGCCCACTAAAAACGGGGCGTGGCCGACAAAAAATTTTTACACTGTTCAATTCAGCGCACAAAGCTTTATCGACTGACAAAGTTTCAGTGATTTTTAGCGAGAGTCACTACTTAAATTATTTTTTAAATTTACCACTTTATACCAGAAAACATTAGTAATTGCGAATACTGCTCGTTAGTTTTATCATTTGACTTATATTCTAATAATTTTAATTCATTTACAAAAGCCTGTGGTTTGCTAATTACATCACTAAATTCAGGCCCGATGGCAAAATAGATGATATCTTCGTTAGATCTATATATAAATGAATCTGTGTTTGTAAGTTTGTGGGTTTGTTTGTTCTTTATAGCAGACTAAACTACTGGACCGATCTTCTTGAAATTTTCACAGTATGTTCATGTTGAACCGGTGGTGAAAATAGGCTATATAAATTTTTGATATTTACAGTGGGCGTGGCACCTCCCACACAAATTGGGGATTTATTCGTTTTTTATAAATTAGCATATTCGGAGTACTGTTGCAGCTAGAGTCTTGAATTTTTGTGAAAGTGCACTAATTGTCAGTCTTCACAGTTTTGCCACAAATGGGCGGTATTGGAAAAGTGGGCGTGGCACCTCACACACAAAGTTAAAACCTATTATTGAATATTGTCAGTTCTATGACACCTAGAGTGCTGAAATTTTAAGTAAGTGTATCTAGCATCAATGTGCGTAGTTGTGACAAAAATGGGCGGGATTGGACAAATGGGCGTGGCACCTCCCATACGAAGTTAAAACCTATTATTGAATATTGTCAGTTCTATGACACCAAGAGTGCTGAAATTTTATGTAAGTGTATCTGGCATCAATGTGCGTAGTTGTGTCAAAAATGGGCGGTATTGGAAAAGTGAGCGTGGCACCTCCCACACAAAGTTAAAACCTATTATTGAATATTGCCAGTTCTATGACACCTAGAGTGCTGACATTTTGTGTAAGTGCATATAGCATCAATTTGCGTAGTTGTGCCAAAAATGGACGGTATTGGAAAAGTGGGCGTGGCACCTCCCATACAAAGTTAAAACCTATTATTGAATATTGCCAGTTCTATGACACCTAGAGTGCTGAAATTTTATGTAAGTGCATATAGCATCAATGTGCGTAGTTGTACAAAAAAAGGGTGGTATTGGTAAAGTGGGTGTGGCACCTCCCATACTAAGTTATAACCCATTTTTGAATATATTCAATTCAATGACAGATACAATACTGAAATTTTGTGTAAGTGCATCTATCATTAATGTGCGTAGTAGTGCCAAAAATGGGCGGTATTGGAAAAGTGGGTGTGGTACCTCCCATACGAAGTTCTAACCCATTTTCTAATATATCCAGTTCTATGACAGATACAATAATGAAATTTTGTGTGAGTGCGTCTAGCATCAATAAGTGTAGTTGTGTCAAAAATTTGCGGTATTGGAAATGTGGGCGTGGTACCTCCCATTCGAAGTTAAAACCTATTATTGAATATTGTCAGTTATATGACAGTTATAGTGCTGAAATTTTGTGTAAGTACATCTAGCATCAATGTGCGTAGTTGTGCCAAAAATGGGCGGTATTGGAAAAGTGGTTGTGGCACCTCCCATACGAAGTTATAACCCATTTTCTAATATATCCAGTTCTATGACAGATACAATACTGAAATTTTGTGTGAGTGCGTCTAGCATCAATAAGTGTAGTTGTGTCAAAAATTTGCGGTATTGGAAAAGTGGGCGTGGTACCTCCCTATTATTGAATATTGTTAGTTATATGACAGCTATAGTGCTGAAATTTTGAGAGTGCATCTAGCATCAATGTGCGTAGTTGTGCCAAAAATGAGCGGTATTGGAAAAGTGGGCGTGGTACCTCCCACCCAAAGTTAAAACCTATTATTGAATATTGTCAGTTCAATGACACCTATAGTGCTGAAATTTTGTGTAAGTGCATCTGTCATAAATGTTCGTAGTTGTGCCAAAAATGGGTAGTATTGGAAAAGTATGTGTGGCGTGGCCCTTCCCATATGAAATTAAAACCGAGATGGGCGGAAAGTATCCGTGACCCTTCCCATACGAAATTAAAACCTGTTTTAGAGTATATTCGACACCGAGATTCCTATATTGTTATACAAATGGGCGGGATTTGAAAGATGGGGAATTTTTTATTTGAATTTTGTAAAATTACTCATTTTCTTTGGATTTTCTTAGCATAATAGCAAAGAAAGATTACAAAAAAGAAATATCGCCAAAAGCCGACTTGAGTCAAGAAAGATATTATTTTTTAGTTTTTGTGTTGTTTGATTAGTGAACAATTTGATTGACTTTCTATGTGTTTTGAATGTAGTACATTCGAATTCCAGCTATTCGCTTAAGTGAGTTCTTCTTACGTACGAAGTTTTTTGTTTTGGTAATGGAAAGGAGGAGAATCACACTCAACCTAAAATCAATTTGATTTTTGACATTTCTTCCTTTATCCGCCGTGCTTCAATATTTTCCATGGAACATATCCATTTCTTTTGTATCTCAGGGAAATACCTTGATTATAAGTGGTACATATAATACTGATCACAAGAAAAAACAATATGATTTTTATTTCCGTTTGTTTTTCTGCCTGGCGAAGCGGGCGGGGGTTCAGCTAGTTTTATATAAAAAGGGTCTAAGAATCTTAAACTATTCAGTTTTTTTGTCATTTATATAAACTCTTGAAAATATTTTTATAACTGATATCTCAGTAAACATTAGAAACTCTTTTTTAAAATGTTTTTAAAAAGTTTTTTGTCATCGAAACTATATCTTGTGTGAAGTCTCACTTTGAAAACTTTTGTTTAGTGAGTTCATGATTTTAAGAATATAAATTTTAAATATATCTTATTTTTTGTTGACAGTTCTTGTTGAATAATTTTATTGTTTCCAATATTCAATCAAAAAGTGGCACCAATGATAAAAAAGTGACACAAAAAAGCAAAAAGTAGCACAAAAGTATCTCGGCTCGAAATAAGTAGCAAAATTGTCACTATAGTGGCACAACGGTAACACTGCACAGGACACCCCATATTTATATGTATGTATAGTAATTATGACAATGTACACCGCCATGTTAACATGTCACATTTTACTTGTTGATATTTATTCTTATCATTTCATTAAATTTTCTACATTTAATTTCTTTGTGCGGTTCGACGGCGTTCATTTTTAGTCGATGTTAGCCTACCAAATCGGCGGCGGCTACGGCTAAAAAAATCAAAACGACGGCGGCGCGGAACACTCAGCTAACTTCCTCTTGACTGTTTTCGGCTTGCGTTTTAATTTGTCACTTCTTTGAAATTTGTAATTATTGTAATTAAAAATGTAAAAAATAAAAATGAACAAGTTTTATCTTCCCTTTTTCTTCGCAGATTCTTCTCAAATTGGCTCTATTGAAAAAGTACTTTTTGCTCCAAATGGATCCAATTCTAAAAAAGTTTTTTCTTCTGAAAACTTATTCCATTTCAATTCAATTATTTCTTATTAATTCCAAGCCAAGTGGCAGATTATAATTGAATTACAATATTCTTCAGGAATTTACATATATTAAATGACTATTTACAAGTTCTAATCCAAACTACTACCAAAAGGTTGGGAGAACGCAACCGGTCAACAAGATATGGCGAACAAATAGCATGTTAATAAAAAATAAAGTAATAATAAATAAATGATACAATCAAAATTTCTAATTTCCAAACGAATCGCCGGCAAAAACAATAAAACATGCTAGCAGGTCTTTAAAGAAATGATGCGGAGGACATATTCAAAAAATAATAATAGAGGCGTTTTTTTAAGAATGGCAACTCAAAACTTTAAATTTATTACATTATTATGTACAAAGAGAACAAAAAACACTGCACAAACACCTATATTAAGTATATTGTATACTACTTCAACAAATAATAATATATCTGGTAGATTTTAAGTGTTGAAAAGTCCTTAAATTAACGAGCTACTCTAACAATTTTGTCAAAAATAAATAAAAAGTGGGGTTTCATAAGGCGTCGTAAGTAGTGATGGACAATCTAGTGATTTTTGGGGAACGTCGTTCTCAGTGACCCTGATTTGTAAATCACCGTTCTTTTAACGAGTGACAGTGATCACGGTTTAATCAATAATCTTATTTGGATCAACACGTCGTTCTCAGTGACCCTGATTTGTAAATCACCGTTCTTTTAAAGAGTGACAGTGATCACGGTTTAATCAATAATCTTATTTGGATCAACATGTAATAGATTTTATTAAATTTAAAGTTTACCATAGTGCAAAAAATAACTACACGCTTGCTGTTATTTGTTAGCAAAGCCACTGTAGGGTGTCTGGAGATCATATGCTTTTTAAGATTAGAAATTGTAGTCTTATATGAGTAGGCTCGAAAATCTGTCATATTTCCCTTATTTTCTCGTTACTAAGATCAGAAGCCATGTTTTTAATAATTTCAAATTTTTACATTGGCAAAAGTCCGCGATTTTTCAAAATTGATGAAAAAATTGAAAGACAGTGGAGAATGTGAAATAGCACTTAAAATTAAAGACCAAAGCAGACAGAAAAAGTTCCACGTTATTATATACAATAGAGTGAATAGTGACAGAAATATTATTATCTTGTTCTATCTCTATCTAATGATTCTAGTACGTGAAAACAGTTGCTTCAGCTAGAAAAAACGATGCAGTGATTTTCTGCAAATAGTGAAATATAAAATTGAGTGGTGACAACATTGAAAGAACTACTTTGCAAGTAACCGTTGCTCGTCATATCCAATCACTGCAGTTACCCGTGATTTCTCAATCACGGTGATTGAATCACCGGTACGAGAATATCGCCCATCTCTAGTCGTAAGCTGTTGTATATGTCGTAAGTACTAACTTGATACGACAGTCGTAAATTTGTTGTCATACAAAAATATTTTACCATACGTGCTATGTGAGATTACCACCGTCAGTTGCATGAAACAATTTATTTTATCATTTTCAAGCATAAGTACATCACATAAATATTTTTTTATTGTTACAGTACTTCTGAAGTTGTAAAAGTATCGAAAAAAGTACTAAAGTACTGATTTTTGATTTTTCATCCCTGTAAAACATAATAACACAGATCAAAAAACTAAGCCGATCCCACATTTATGTCGTCGGCGGCGCAAAAAATTGAGCCCAAACACAATGCTACACGTTGGCGGCGGCGAAACAAAAAATCGCTAGCGGCGAAACCAAACAAGAGAGAGCGGCTAGAATTGACACATTTTCTATTTTCATGAATTTTTGTATTTTAATTTAAAAAATTTAATCTTTTGAAATGTGCGGAGGAATAAAAACATACTAGAGAAATTTATAGTTAACCATAGCGTGTTGTACATACTATTTGAGTAATGACATTTTATACAAAATATAACATTCCATAAATTTGTCCTCATAATCAATATCATAATTTAATACTTTAATTTACTATCAGAAAAATAAGAAAGGCCTAAATGGGCTTTAAATTAATCATTTATGTTGAATTAAATTAAAACAATTTCAGTTTTTGTTATTATTTTTCTGGATGCTGGCATTCAGAGGAAAAGTGTCACTTTGTGTATTTTTCAGCGCCATTTTTAGAATTGAGAGAATGAATGAAAATAGAATAAAATCTATTCTGGAGGCGAGACGCTAGTCGCAGCATGTAGCATTGTGTTCGGACTAATTCTGAGTTGTCAGCTGCGACGATTATGAATTTTCTTCGGCAACGGCTCGATTTTGTTTTTTATTTTCTATTTCAATTTTAATTATTTAATAGCCTTTTCAGACTGCAGGCGAAAACAATTGATTTCAGCTCAAGGAAATATAATTAAATTTATCAAACACTTTCAAATTTATTACTTAGGTTAGGTTATACGGACCTGAATGCTCCTGCAATCTGAACACCCGTAGACCCTTTTGGATCCATTGTGTGTATCCTTTTTTCCTGTAAATATGTATAGGATAGTGGAAGGGGAAGGCGAAGGAAGATTTATAGAGGATAGTTAGATATAGAGGTTAGCTGTTAGAGAGGAGGACTGAGATAAGATGTAAGTGTGTCATGTTTAATGTGTGTGTAGTCAGTATTGTTAAAAATAGAAGCCGAGCATAATATCAAGTTGACTTTGTGTCAAAAAGAAGTGCTCTTTCTTCTGTGTGTGGAATTTGATGGCCTGTTAGTTAAGTCGAGAGCGCCATCCTGTATCCTTGTTGGTGCTACCTTTATGGTTCTCGGTCTTTTCTAGTGGCCATTGGTGTTTGTGGTATATCTTTGCTTATTAAGGGCCACCCCTAATCCAGTTTAGACTTTTTGAGAATCCCAATAAGTCATAGGTGGTGCGGGTGGTAATTTCTTCTATGTTCCTAATGAAATAGTCTCCTAGGTATATATTTCTGCGTACACTGGCGAGGGGCATATGCAGATTAAGTGTTCGATCGTTTCTACCTCGTCTTCATCCGCACACAATCGACAATAATGGTCGATGCCTACTTGCCAATGTGCGGATTTCTGCCTTGCCTAGCTCCAATAGAGTTTTGGTTTTACTTTTGTCGATCTTCGGCCATGTGGACCTAGCGATCCTACAGGTTGATAACCTACTCCATGTTTCATTCATCTGTGACAATTTTTCCAATTCAATCAGTCTATAAAACATGCCAATCGGTGGCTTTACAGAGCTGTCAGCTTGCTTGATGCCCAAGGACGAACCTTGTCTGACCAGTTCATCCAGCAACCCAGCAGAGACGAATGACATGGTTGCCTAGGACATATAGTGAGCGTTTACAGCTCAGCACAGCTTGGATTTGAAAGTGTGGGACATGATTGATTTCGTTGCTGCCTGACTATGTAGAAATTAATATCCGTATTTTCCGGGATGTTCCTACTCGATAGAACTTTTACTTCCTTTTCAATTGCCAGGATTTCTGCCTGAAAAACACAGTTGTCGTCGAGTCTGAGCGACCTGCGTATTTGCAATGATTCAATGTAAAATCCCGCACCTGTGCCTTATTCCATTTTCGAGCCGTCAGTGTAGACCGATAAGCCCGTGAAGGGCTCGCCATTGTCCCAATCTGCTCTCTTTGGTATTATCATCTGTGGTGGTGGTGAGAAGTCAAGAACCGGTACCATGTATTCGGTAGCTCCACCTAGTTCTGGTTCATGAAAACTCTCTATATGGTCTATTTCTCCAGCATCCTGACTCTTTGAGCCTTATAGCACTTTTGGCAGCTACCATCTCTGTGAAGTGGTCCAGAGGTAGGTGATGTAGAATTACATCCAGTGCTGCCTGTGGAGTGCTCCCGTGATGCCTAAGCTTGCTAATCTTCGTATCTTCATAATCTTTGCTAATAGTTTCCCATTTCTCAGACCAAGCAACCATAGGTAGTAATGGATCTGACCACCGGTAAATCAAGTGTACAATTTTCGGTTTCAGACCCCAGCTCTTTCCTATGAAGTTCCTACACATGTAGAGTGCATTTAGGCCCTTTTTATACCTTTCATCGATGTTCCTATTCCAGTTTAGTTTCCGTTCTAGGATCACCCCAAGGTATTTGGCATCTTGAGAAAGGGAACTGAATGATTCTATGCTGTATTTCCTTATGAAGAGAACTAGTTCAGTTTTCCTAGGATTCCCAGGCCACTGTTCCTAGCCCAACCTGATAATTTCCTCAGTGCGGCTTGCATTAACTCGCTGATTGTTGATAGGAATTTACCTCCTACCATGACGACATCATCGGCATATTTAACTACTTTGCTACCATCAGCAGAGAAGGATCTGAGGATGCTGTTGACAGCCAGAAGCCACCATCAGCAGAGAGGGACCTGAGGATGCTGTTGACAGCCAGAAGCCACAGAAGAGGGGATAGAACTCCTCCTTGCGATGTTCCCCTTGTCACCAGCTTCCTTATCGAACCGATTCCTAATGATTCGGTGCTTGAGCATCGCATCTATCTATTCAACCAGGAATTCCGGAACGTGTAGATCTTTCTATGCTGTACTTATGGTATTAGATTAATTGTTGTTAAAGGCTCCTTCTATGTCTAGAAACGCTGCAAGTGTATAGTCTTTTCTTTCTAGGTTTCTCTCTATGTAACCGGCAACCTCATGAAGTGCGCTTCCCGTGGATTTTTAATGTAGGCATGTTGAGCGTCACTAATTACATTGCTGTCTATGCTTCCTCTTAGATATATATCTAGGATTCGTTCCAGTGTCTTATGGAGGAAGGATGATAGACTGATCGTCTGAAATCCTTAGCGGATGAATGATTCGGTTTGCCTGCTTTGGGCATGAATACAACCCGTACCTCCCTCCAGCTCATTGGTATAAATCTTAGGCGCAGACATGCTTTGAATATACGTACAAGATGTGCAACATCTGTTGTATATTGAAGCATGGCTGGAAAGACACCATCCATTCCCGGGGATTTAAAGTGTTGGAAGGTGTCTTGCCCATTTTATTTTGCCTTCATTGACTATTTTATCCATTGTTTCTTCGTCAAATTGAGAACCACTGGCTATGACCATGGTGATCTCGCTGTTGATTTCCTCATAATTTGGGAAGTGGGTCTCTGCTAAGAGGCCAAGAGTCTCTTGGCCCGATGCCGTCCATGTGCCATCCAGTTTCTGGATGTTTCGGGTCCTTCGAAAGGACTTTTCCGAATCTAGCGCCATCTTTAGTATTATCTATTGTCTCACAATAGGCAACCCAGTACGCTCTCTTTTCTCTTTTGAGGTCTGCTTTGTATTTGTCTTATAGCTTATCTTATTGCTTTTCCAATCATCATTGCTTCCCGTGCGTTGTGCCCTATTGTACAGCATCCTGGTGACCTTTCTCTGCCTTTCTATCAGGGCTATATTCAAACATGAAACGAAGTGCCCCGATTTCATCATAGGTGCTTCTAGTTCAAGTTTAAAGTTTTATACAAAAATTTAAGAAAATCGTTGGTTTCTAGGTTGGAAAAACTCAAGCCGGGAGCGAAATTTGTGTATCTAAATACGAACCGTATCTAAATATGAACCGATCTGGCCCAATTTCACCACAGATGCAACTTAAAGCAAATCGAGTAAAATATGTGATTTCTATAGCGGAAAAAGTAAAATCGGGAACGACATTTGTATGGGGGTTATATCTAAATCTGAACCGATTTTCTTCATATTAAATAGTTTTGTTAGGATCGAACAATAATTGCGACCTGTACTTTGATTACAAGAATAGATGGACGGACATGGCTAAATCGAATCAAAAAGTGTAGTAGCTTGCAATTAAGAGACTTGATAAGGTGGCAACATTGCTACCCATTGGTTTTTCTTAAATAGATTAACAGGAAAAATCTGGCAACACAACTAAGAGAGTAGTAAGATACTTTCTTGTTAAGCGAGTAAATTCTATACAAAAATTAAGCTAGTAAGCCCAATCGAACAGGCCTGTTATTTGCTAGGGTTTGTGTCATTTGCAAGACTAAAACCCATAGCATATCTATATTGTATCTCTTGCAAATTCTGCAAGTGTAGATTTAACAAATTTGCCCGACATTGCGTCGTCTTCTTCCTCAAATTAAAATTTGCAATCAACTGCGAGAAAAAGACGTTCACTCTTCGTAGCATAATCGTAGTAAATTTTGCAAGGGTTGCAGAATATGTTACGTATATATATATATATATGTTATGTATACCCTATTTGTCTTCTTATTTGTGTGGCATTCACGTGGAATGATAGAATATGGTTTTTCCACTATAATTGATAATTGTTACAGGGGGCCTCAAAAACAGCTAAAATAGAAAGCAAAAATAAATTTGGCTGCACCATAATATCTCCGATTAGGCAAAATAAAGTCCGGTAACGCTGACACGACTTAGCTGGGAAATTAACACTTGATAATTATCCAGTCTTAACCTAGCCGCGATGGCTAAAATTCTCCATACAAATTTCTATCGCAACTAAAAGAAAAACAGCCCTAATATCTGAGCATGTGAACGTGTCAGTCTTTAGATCCATAAGATCTGATTCCACGTGGTGGTGGAATGTAGACCAATTCGTTCTTCTGGGGTTCCTAAACGGTTCTTTTTTTTGCTCTATGCTAACTGTGAAGAGTATTCTTTTGTGATCTGAGAAGGAGTAATCACTAGATACCATCCACTCTGTGATAAATGAACTATCCATGTTAAAACTTCCTCCCTGACCGTAGGTTTGAAAGTGGGGGTATTTCCAATATTACAAATTGTAAGGAAGATAGAGTAATAAATTCAAAAATTGACTCAATATGTCATTTATATCTGTGCTTCCCCACAGTGTGTGGTGAGCATTGGCGTCACAACCCAGGATTAATTTCCATTTCTTTTTGGATGCATATGCTATAAGTTGTTCTGGGCTGATTCCCGGTGGATTGGGTTTTTCATAGGGCATGTAAATGGAGACAAATGTCAGGGTTTCCCCGATGGTTGTCTCCAAACATGCTACCGTTACATCGTCAAAACTAAACTCGTAGATAAGATTAGACCTAGGTTTTTCTTAGCTACTATGCAAGTTTTTACCTTTTCCTCTGTGTTAGGTGTTATAACCGTGTAATTGCATGCCGCTAGTCCCCTCACTTTGTTGTGCACAATCCACGGCTCCTGGACTAGGGCTACGTCTATGTTTTTGTCGGCGAGATAAATTAGGAGGTCGGCAGCAGCGGCTTGGCAGTGATGCAGATTATTTTGCACCACTTTTAACGTCTTCTTTCTATTCTTTTTTCCAACTGCATCAGGGAGACGGAACCTGAGATCGCTGAAAGATCCCAAAGAGGATTCCTGTTCCACCTTCAATTGGTGCTGGAGTTCAGCCTGCTGCTCCAAAATGGCACCAGTTATCCGTGCCAGATCTAAGGTCGTCCGTTCCCTCATGTGTAGTTTCCTGCCATTCCGTGTCATTATTTGGAGTTGTCCGTGGGCGTTCCGTTGTATCGGATCTGTTAAGGCTGCTGGCGACACGAAGAGGAGACTTTACGTCTCCACCGTGCCCGCCGGAAGTCACCGCCTTTGCTCCTTCCGACGTTGGGGTGTATATTAATACCTCCGACTTTGTTGTTTCGTTCATATTCATCCCATAAGACCCATTTGTGTACTTTTTTGTATGTAGTTGACCTATGTAAGTAAGTCCTAGGTAATTAGGGCAAGATAGGTGCAAGTACAACCGGTGCGCACACAGGAAGACACCAGCGAGAGTACCCTTAGAGAAGTTGTTTGTTCTGCCCTTCCTTTCATTGGATCTGCTAAGGAGATACGACTGGTCCGGTAGTGTAGGAAGGAAATAAGTAACCTTTGGTCGTGCAGACGGACAATCGGACTACCACGACTGCACTTGAGTCCCTACATCGCGATAAATATGTGAAATATTTAAGTGTTTGCTAAATTTAATTAGTTTAATTAAATTTTCAGGAAAAAAACGACATTATATGCAGAAAACAAAATGGACTCCAGACCAGGAATATGTTCTGTTCGGACAGTATATACGGAAAAATATTTGAAATAATGGCACACGAAATTCTGAAAATGGTTTGTATTTTGCCCATCTGAAATACAAAATAAATTACACAATTTCAGTTTATTAGTTTTTTGTCTTCTAGAGATGAAAAGCGAGCAATGGGTCCATCAGGAGTATCAATATCAAAATGGAAATATTTTCAAAAGTGCATTCCATCAGTAATGGAAGAAAGTATAGGGGTCCATAGCGTACAGTTGGACAATAACAAACTATAATAATAGTACTTTCAATCAATTAAGGACGGGCATTGGAAAAAATAATTTATACCCCAAAACTAAAATAATGGTTGAACTGGGATATTGCCCTGGCTCAAAACCATTTTGCATCTATATTTATTGGAATGCAAATTTATTTACAAATGGCATGGTGACATTTATTACTTGGCTGCAGACTACCACGATCATGATTTCGACCATGTCAAAAGTCTTTTGAGTGGCTTCGCAGCGACTTTTCAACATCAAACCCGGCCTCTAAAAGGAAATGATTCTCACAAACGAACGAGAAGCACAACTCACTTGCCGAATTTGAGTTTAAAAAATTGCACCAAGTAATAAAGTACACATGCCATCTTACAAGCATCTCATTGAGTTGCATATGTAAGTATGTGTATATGCAGGTATAGTTACCCAGCAATACTTCTGCCGTGCCAACGCTCATTTGTTTTAGTTTTTTCGTTTGTATTTTTTGGTCTGTAATCAATATTTGATTTGAACTGGGATATTGTCCTGGCTCAAGACCATATTGCATTATTACAATGCAAATTTATTTACACATAACATGGTGACATTTATTACTTGGCTGCGTGGTAGTCTGCAAAAATATGTATAAATATGAATTTGTATTTTGCGTAGTAGATGGACGCCTCATATCTTACTGCTGCTCTTGCTCTTTCTTTGCTCGCTCCTTTGCTCTAGTTTATATGACATAAGGTCGATTTTCAAATGTCACTTTTGTATGGAATTTGACATTTGTAAATAGACCTTATGTCATTTAAACTAGATTTCGCATGCAGTGTGACAAGGCTATACCTTATTATTTATTCGACTAAAGTCCTTTACCCCTTTGTTTTGGATTCCTGTTGTGCCTTTTTTGTTAAAATGCTTTAAAATAATATATTTATAAACATTTTGTACATTTGGGCGACTTACTTTGTTGAAGATGAAAAATTTAATAAAATGGTCGGTTGTTGCCAGATTGTCTTGCAAAATCATACGCACAGTTGTATATTTTTGCAAGTATCTGCTACAAAATTCATGAAATGGGCAACTTACATATTCACACTTACGCTATTATCCAACTAACTAATTAATTTTAACAAATGGAATATTTTAAGGTACATAAGCACTGAACACCTACCGAGTAAACTTAGTTATTAGGCCTGTTCGATTGGGCTTACTAGCTTAATTTTTGTATGAAATTTACTCGCTTAACAAGAAAGTAGCTTACTACTCTCTTAGCATTGCTGCCAGATTTTTCTTGTTAATTCATTTCAGAAAAACCAATGGGTAACAATGTTGCCACCTTATCAAGTATCTTAATCTTAAGCTAGTAAGCCCAATCGAACAGGCCTATTTATGGGAAAGAATCACATATGTAATTTACACATGTACGAGGGAAATTTAGCATTTACTTGTATGAATTCTGTCAACTCTATATAAAAAAGATTTACAAAGTTGAATTAGGTATTTTTACAAAAGTTTTGTTTCTGCGTGAAGTCTTCACAGAAGTATAATCAAATTCTAAGTTATGCAATAAATCGTCATGTGTACACACCTCTCTTGCTGAAATGTACGTCTCTTTCATTTAGGTTGGATACTTCCAGTAACATTTTCTCATATTCCATGCAACTCTGTGCAGATTATAGTATATACATATATATATATATATATAATTTATCGATAACGGTCGATGATTTTTTTCTTCCGACAAGCAGCATTTTATAAGGGATTCATTCACGCGATTTTTCTTCAAAGGTTTTTTTTTGTCGAGAAATAATTGGTAATTATATATATAATTTGTAAACCGAATTACTGCAAAATCATAATTTATGCATGTTTGGCAATTTTTTCTATAATAATATTATCTACGCCTGATTAAATCTGTGATCAGATATATAGAAACCGTCTGGAAAGAACTTAAGAGAAAAATTGGTGGTGGAAGACTAGTCGTGTCTTGCTAGCTTACTAGTGAAATAAAAAGTTGTATTTTTTGTTATAGGTGAAATAGTATAAAATATATTGAGGTTTTCGGATTAAAAGAGCTCGGGAGAACGCGTTAAAATCAAGACAACTTCAACGAAGAAGAATTCGCCGGCTTAATACACCAAGGGTACTTTTCCCAACGAGTCGAAACAATTTGGTGTGTATAACAAAGTCTTAACGCCATCGTATCGTCGTTTTGCCGAGCATCTCGCTTGTTTGCAAGAAGTGAAATTTGAAAGAAAAAAGTAATTGATAATATGGATACATACATTTATGAATAATTATTATAATATACGTTAAATAATGAAATCATTATGCTTTAGGTTGTCATGGCGAATAATTACGCCGGCTTTAGTTACGGAGGCACACAATACACTTCCACTGGTGCACCAGGTACGTACAGTTCCAACTCGGTGTCATATCCGGCTGTAACTAATGCGACATTTGCTAATGCTGCCGCTTATCAATCTGCTGTAGCTGCTGGAAGCGGTAGTTATGCAGCTGGAGGTGGTGCCGCTGCTGCAGCTGGCTATGCGGGGTACGGAAATGACTATGCTTCACTGCAGGCCTATGATTCATCAAAAACTTTTTATCAGCAAGCAGCCTCCAGCTACAACACCGCTCCATCACCTACAGTTGGTAAGACTCATTATTCGGCACCACCAGTAAAAAATGTCACCCCAATTGGTACTAAACCGACGGCTGGAAAGGACAAAGGTGGTCAGGCGAAAATGGGTGGACCGGCTGTGACAACAGCTTCAGGTTCATATTCCAGTTATGATGCGGCCCTCTATAGCGCTGCATCGATGTATGTCGCCCAACAGCATCAGCCGTCTCAGCACGCACCTGGTGGTGGAAATCCTGGCAAATCGAATGGTGTGATGAATGCGGGTGGTAACTGGCCACCATATCGTAAAGGTGGGCCTGGTGGCGGTCCCGGCAATAAAGTTTCACGACCGAAACAACCTCCACGCCCTCAGCAACTACATTATTGTGAGGTGTGTAAGATCTCATGCGCTGGACCGCAAACTTACCGTGAACATTTAGAAGGCCAAAAGCACAAGAAACGAGAGGCTTCTTTAAAAATGCAGGCTAGTGCCCAGACGACTACTCAAAATCGGGGGAATAATTATCACTGTGAGTTATGTGATGTAACTTGTACTGGCACCGATGCATATGCGGCCCATGTCCGAGGAGCCAAGCATCAGAAGGTTGTGAAGTTACACCAAAAATTGGGTAAACCTATACCTGCCGATGAACCCAAAAAAATGGGCAAAATAAATTTTGTCCCTGCAAGTGGTGGCAGCAATGCTACCGAAGGCGCTGGAAACACCAAAGAAGGCGACTCTGCCGAAAATCAATCTGAATCTAATAAAACGGAAGGTATGCATGTCCCTCATTAATTGATTGAATTGCACAGCTGACTGATCATTATAAAATTTGTAGATAACCTTGAAGATAGCTCTGAGAATTTGGATAACATTAAACCAGTCGGAGGAGAGTACATTGAGGAGGTGAAGGACGAAGAGGGGAAAATCTTAAGTTTCAATTGTAAGCTTTGCGATTGTAAATTTAACGATCCCAATGCCAAAGAGATGCATACAAAAGGTCGGCGTCATCGTCTACAATACAAACGTAAAGTACAGCCGGATTTGGTGGTTGACTTCAAGCCAACACCCCGACAACGTCGTTTAGCTGAAGCTAGGGCTCAACGCGCACTTATGAGTTCACATCGCGGTCAAAATTCAAATTTCGGCGATAAACCAGGCTACTGGGGTGACGAGCAGCGCAGGCGCGCACAATTCGACGACGAATACGATTATAATAACTGGTTGGCTCGCAGTTTTGGCGGTAAGTGATATTACTCTTAGACGACACTGGACTTGGAATGCTTCAACTACTGCCCTGTGTTTATATTTGTGCTTATTAAATTTGATACTGTTAGAGTAAAGAAGAGTTGGAATAAGGTCAGTGTGAAACAAATATTAGAGAGAGATAAAGGGGGGTCATCTTAGTTAGATCAAGTTTTGTTCGAATACATCATATGCGTAGCAGACGGGTTTGAATCCTTCTTTAGTTAGAATCCACAATAGCGTTTATAGTTGTGACCGACAAAAGACTTGATCGGATGCCTTGTACTTGATGATTATGTTGTTCGAACCGTAAGTTATTGATTCTAGTGTTAGTCTTAACATTATTGAAATCTCCCTCAATCTCAATAAAGATCGCCAGAGTGTACATGTTATCGCTGTAGGATTTCTCTATGTGGTTGGCCACATAGTGAAGGTCTGTTTCTTCTTCCTTTGACGGAGTCATGTTGCTTAAGTTTTATCATTACGCTTCGTATTCGCTGTCTAATAAAAGCTTCAGGCCAGGTTCCCCTGCGGTCCCCTCCTTTTCATTTCCTTCGACAGGCTGATGTTTTGGTTTCCTGTACTTGATGACGGAAAGTGATTTCCATTAGACTCTTAGTTTCTCTTCCTATATGCATCTATGATTGTTTCGGATTGCATGTGGGTCTTTGAAACCTAAGATAAAACAACATGTTCACAGAAGTGTTTCCAGGATTTGCGTTTAGTTGTTCTTTTTATTATCTTGTACTCATTTGTTGTGGTACTTATGTATATCAGTATACTCGTGCTCTATTTAAGAGTCTGCGCATAACTTTACCGACATTTACTATTTCCCCTGTCACCCAGGATTACTCGACGATGTCCTTTTTCGTGGCGGACAACACTCTTCGAAAAAATCCTTAAAAGCTTCCGGAAATTTCACGACCTCTAAGTCGACCTGATCCCTACCATACTAGTGGTCCGAGGGGTTTTAAGCCGCTTGTTTCGGAATTCAATCGGTTCGACTAGCTGTCGGGCTAGTTTAGTCATAATATAACGATGATCCAAGAAATAATATGAGTATGAGACATGCCGTTCCTAGGACCTCGTCTACCAGGCATTCAGGACAAAACGTTATATCTATTAACTCTTCCCTAACCTTGTTGGCGAAAGTAGTTTTTTAATGTTAATTATATTTATATATTATATATAATTCTACCTCTTGTAGGGAAGAAATTTAAATTGTTATATGTGTAATTGTTGTAAGTGTATCCTCCTCCGCTTCGAGAGCGTATTCTTGTTTTTGACCATATGGCCACCTTGGCGTCCTTTACTGCATAACTAAGCTCCTCTTCAAATTTTGGGGCTACCTGAGCAATGGTTCCAATGGTTATGATAGTATTGTCAGAGCCAACAAAATGCATGCATTTCATTGACCGGTAACTCGAATTGTCATAATCAATGTGTGTCTGTTTCTCTGTATGTTCCGTATAGGTGGACCGATTCGCTTAAACTTTTTACTGAAGCAAACTTTTGGACAGGTGATGGTTCCTGGATATACTAGGTCATGATAGTATGCCCACACAAACTATATTTTAAAACTATCAATTAGTACTCATTTTATATTCGAAGCAGTGTAATAGGGAAGCATGGACCAGTGCAACGTTGGGTAAAAAGCTAGTTTGAAATAAAAGAATTCAATCGGCTGAGCTCCTGACTTCACCTGTGCATTCTGCACAAAAGAATAACTCAAGATTTAAAAAGTGTCCTTTTTTTGTTTCCTCCATTTTTTCTCCTCCTTCGTAAAAAGTATATCTGTGTTTTTAGAATGTGTTCTTTAGATTCTACTAATTTTTAGTTGTTTAATTGAATTTAATTTGTGGGACAAGTGCTGTAAATTTAAGTCCACGCATTCGAATTTTGAAGCTAAAAAAGAAAATGGCAATTGAAACAAGTTTTAGTCCAACGTACGAGTTACGAGTATTCATACATACTATGTATATTTATGGATGTTTAATTGCTGACTGTTCACTATATTTATGGATGTTTAATTGCTGACTGACTGCTCACGGTCAAGTAATTTTTTTAATCATTATGTAATTTACAAGAACCTTTCTAAAAGTGAGCTTATGACCATTTTTTAATTTCAGGTAACCAGCGCGGATTTGGAGGTCGTATGGGTAATGGACCACCACCATTCTTTGGAATGATTCCTGGAGGTGCTGGCATCCGTCGACCAGAGAGTAATGACGATCGCCATGCCATTGCCCGCCATGCCCAAATATACCCGAAGGAAGAAGAATTGCAACTCATTCAACGCATCGTTTCACATACAGAGCGCGCTTTAAAATTCGTTTCAGATACTTTAGCAGAAAATCCCAATGATAGTGGACCTTCATCTGCAAAGAAAGAGAAAAACGATGGTAATGCTGTTAAGGATGGACGTGACAACCAGATGCTCTCGTTTCAGAAAGAGGCCGACACAGGCAATCTACGCATTTTAAAGGGTGTAATGCGTGTCGGTTTCTTGGCCAAGGGTTTACTGCTGCAAGGAGACAATGCAGTTGAACTTGTTGTTTTGTGTTCCGAGAAACCGACCATTGGCCTCTTAAAACGCGTTGCAGCAGAATTGCCACAAAAACTAAAGGAAGTTGCAGGTAAGTTGAACTATTATACCCCATTACCATAATGATACGAAATTAATTGCTGGTAAAATAACGACTTACAAAAAATTTGCAATAAGGGTCAAAAAAAGGCCGAGGTAGAATTCTTCCAAATAGTAAGAATGAGCCGAAGCCTTTTACCTACCTAACCCAACTTTTTCCAAAGAAATAGCTTGAAGTGCACGTTATCAAACTACATTATTTGTTGACATCATTTCAATCCACAAATTGAGATGAGTCCAAGCACGAAGGGATAAATCCTAAAAATATAAACAAATATACGGTATACTGTTGAATTATGAAATTTTTATTTGTCTTTTCAACTATAAAGAATGAAATGAAAAATGAAAACTTTGTTAGAATAGCGACATATATTAAACGATGGCAATTTGTATGGAAAAAGTAGTAAAAGTTTGGATATCGAAAATTGTGGTGGCATTAACAATAGATGCAACAACAACTTCTACAATAATAACATCAGAAAATCGCAATAAACAAAACTATGTATTTGGTGTTTTCAGCTCTTTTTCACAGGATGATTTTCATAATGGCCATGTTGAGATTGCTTCTAATCATCCCTCCCATCCATTGAACCAACCAAACGACTGACTAGAAACGGTCTTAAAAAGTCTCTTCGTATATTCGGTCGGTAGCTGCATTAAGGATTTCTTAACTTAACGGTAACACAAGAATTCTTCGTGTCTCACAAGCGAGTGGACCGTTCACAAATATATTAACAAAGGAATATATTTATACAAAGTTTAGGGCTGCTCCTTTTGCATGTACTCTCCAGACGAGACTACATCATTCTCCTTCTCATTTTTGATTTGTCCAATTCGTTTGACTCCGCGTTCACTGTTTCGGTTAGATTACGTGCCACTTAGTAAAAGAAGAATGGAAACAACAAAATAAATTAAAAAAACTTTGTGTAAATAAAGTCCTTTGTACATGGGTTATTTATTGTCCATGATTAATCATCAGTTTGTAATATGTGATCACACAAATCAAGCAAGTACTTGTTTTCAAAATTTGATCCTTGTTGCTTTCCAGTTTGTCGACCATTGCTTGATTTTCGCTCATATTTTTGAGCATATCCCAATGCTTTATATTTGTGTGATTTTCAGTACAACAACAACCACAGCAATATATTGCCCTGGCAATATATTGCTTTTATTTAGATACAATAATAGAAAATTGAGACCGAAATTAAAGAATGCCATTTTGAAAGGACCCACATTCAAGTTTTTATTCATACCCTTCAATGAAAATAGTTTTCCACCCAATGTGATGCTAAATGACATGACAAATTTCGGTCAAATTTTTCGAGATAGTTAATTTGCTTTAAATGTACATACCTACATATAAATAACAAGTAAATAGAGTTGCAAAATGGAAATAATGGAATCTATAAATAAATTAGTAGAATATAATTTAGTATATGATATTAACGAAGGAGGGATAAACGATGATTTGATTCGTGATAATTTCAGTGTTTTCTTACATGCTCATCTCATCTTATTGCAGAGTTTTTTGTTAGTGAAAAGCGAATACGATTTTTAATTCGTTTGTGAAAGGTGCCTAAAGAACAACAATGAATAAGATCAACTTGAGGTTTATCAACAGTCGCTTTAATTTGTATAAATGTGATTATCAGCTCTCGTTTGGGGGCAAGTTCATCATTAGCCAACTCTGTTTTAGCAATTTGTATATTGTCGTCATAGGGAAATATTTACTCTACTTTGAGCTGGCTGGCGTATTGACAAATGCCATATACGACGAAAAATGTATACATGTCGCTGTTGTAAAGCGTTAATAAACACCAGTATACATCAATTTGTTATATACATATTATATTATATACGACTATATATTATATGGATAATTATTCTGTTGTGTGTTAGCTGGTTTATCAATATATTTTACGAAAACCTTCGATACAGTTATCGCTGATTGCGGCGTAATTAACTATACTTTACGTATGACTTGTGGGTTTTAACTACATTTTGAAAAGTGGTATACGTTCAAGTCATTGCCTATTATGAGGGAGTACCTCATAAAAATCTAATATTGTTCATACATTTATTTATTTACTGTTTTATTGTACGGTCACTCTCACTAAATACACTTTCTTTTACTTTTCCATATTCCTGTAATTTTTTATCGCATTTGGACTTAAAAAAAATAAAACTACTACTACAAAAAGTCAGAGAGACTTTTTGACCATTGCAGTTAAGCAGCTGAACCAAAATCAAATTATGTTTGGGAAATTGGGCTAGCATTTACAAAGTTATGGTGAAGTTGAGTTTATAGATTTTGTCGAAATAAAAAATTGTATTTGTGCTAAGCCCTATAAACACCCACCAAAAGGGCTAATAACGAGATTCTAAGTCTAGATCGGAAGTCGCGATCGAAATTAATTGGTATACATTGTGAAAGAAATATAAATTTCCAATATAATCAAATAGGATGCAAAATCCATTTCAAAAAGATTAATATTTTTCGTTCAAAATGCAGCGTAAAGTATAAGTAAAATTATGTTTTGTTGGAAGATTGTTGTCCATGCTACAACGATTTTACCCAAAGACTTCAACAAAGTAGAAGAAGAGAAGACTTCGTTTCTAAGGGGTGATAAACAGAGAAGACATTCAGACACATTCGAAACTTTTCAAATTCAAATATTTTGTGTTTGTAGGCGGAAAAAGGTGTAGGTTTAATAAATAGTACGGTACAATGAACAGAAACGGAAGGCTGCCTTGAGGCAGCCTTACCCATTACAGGGTTAAGTATTTTCACACATATAACTTAGGCCCTATTACAGAGTTGGCAGAGTTCCGCTTTACAAAATCAGGTTATGTTAGTCCATTTACTTCATGTTCAAACTACATTTATTCTTTCGAGATTTTTGCAACTCTTTTTACAAATATTGGTAATTATCATTGGATAAAAGCGATATCGTGAAGGAGATTTTTAAACAAATGTCTTTTTCCCCGTGTTCTTTTATCTATAACATTGCACTATGTTGCGATTTTAATCTTAGAATTTTCAGTGTATTTCATACTCATACAAAAATAATTATTTAATTATAAAACAAATGCATAAGATAAATTTTATTAAAAATTACAATACCAAATCATAAAAACGGAAAAATTGGCTTTGACTTTGCCGATTTAATTATTTGTCATCAGTCGCATAAATTTCAGAATCGATTATTTTATAATTTTAGTAACATTCTTAATAGATTCACTTTATTTATTAGAATTTAATGAATAAGTCTGATTGTAGAATTTAAATAGTTTTATATCTTCCGCAACAAGGAAGCCCATACATACTTGTATTTCGTATAGATGCGGCCTATTTCAACGTCTATTAACGCTATTTATACTTCTTTATTCAATATTTGAAAGTTATTCGCAAAAATTCGTGACAATTCTCAATAGTGGGCGCACTTGACAATATCAATTTCAAGAAAAAAAAAAAAACATTTTTATGTGGGCAATTCTGTACTTTGAAGTCCTATGGTCGTTATAGGATCGATGGGTTAATATATGTTGATTAAGTCGACAACAATAAATTAGCCAATGTCTTGAAAACTATTTCTATAAATGCATGTATACAAATATCGGTCATAATCCGTCAATTCTCGATGAAAGTAATCCCAATATTCGCATAATTCTGGAAGTATATATTTCCTACTCTTTATACTACATTTTTAGTGAATACTTCCAAATTGAGTAGCCACCAATAAGAAATTATATTGTATGACGATGTCCTTTCAAATAGCCGAAATTTAATATGAATTATATATACCAGATTTAGATATTTTCTAGTGCCTTTCGATAAGCATTCCAATTCCTGTACACAGAATTAGGGAGAGAATTGTTCGATCTCATTATAAAGTTGTAGAAATGACAGACATGATGATACTTGTTTTTTAAGGAATCTAATTCGTACATTGTATATAACCATTTCATATTATGTATTATTCAAATGTTGTGGGTATGAAATGAACGCTGTTAAGAATATCTGCTTAGTAATACGTATATTGTTGTTGTTTCTATGATATCAACTTTTTTATACACTTATTCTTTTTAGGTGAAAATCCAGTCGATTATAAGGTTGAGGTAGTATTGGATGATTCCGCTGTAGTAGTACAAGATGAGGCTGTTTCCGTTAAAATATCGTTGACATCACCGTTGCTACGTGAATCACCTGATGGTGGAAAGCCGTCAGATAATGAAAATGAAACTAGTGGAGATGCAGCCCCGTTGTCACGTGAACCCTGTCTTAAGGTATAGGTCAATGTGACTGGAAATTCTTAAAACAAATACTTATATGTTTATTTGAATTATGTTAGGCTTTAGCAGAACTTCGTCATGCTAAATGGTTCCAAGCACGCGCAACTGGATTGCAATCATGTGTAATGGTTATACGAATCTTACGCGATCTCTGTCAACGTGTGCAATCTTGGCAAGCTTTGCCGCAATGGTCAATGGAATTGTTTGTGGAGAAAGTGATTTCTTCTGCTGGTTTCCCTATATCTCCCGGAGACTGCTTGCGTCGCATAATGGAAGCTTTAGCATCTGGGTTTCTTATTAATGGCCCTGGCCTTTTGGATCCATGTGAAAAAGAACCTCAAGACGCTCTACAAGATTTGTCCAAGCAACAACGTGAAGATCTAACAGTTTCGGCCCAATTATTCTTACGTTACATGGCTTTCAGACAAATTTTCAAAGTTCTCGGTATGGACCAACTTCCGGCCCCAAAATTTCCATCACGTCCATGGCGTTTAAACCGCAAACGTCGTCGCTCACAGGGCAAAGACAACACAGATGCCGAAGGCAATAACGCAGAGGCAGAAGAATGCGTTTCGGATGAGAAAATTCCCAAAAAAGACGCCAATGAAACAGCTGCTTAAGAATTCGGTATCACAAAATAATACATGCAATTAATATATATCTTACTCGTATTACTATGCGTTAATAATACCATAGAATTTTAATCAAAAAACAACAAGCAACTTTATTCGTCGTATTTATAGTAGTAGAGTAAATTTCTATAATACATTGATTGTACTCTTTCCCTCTTATTATTATATAGATAATACTGCTCTATTTCAATATTTCACTTAACCAACCATGTGACTATTGAAACAAGTATATTCGATGATGGATACATAAAGCAAGATGCAAACAAACAACATACATATAATATAACTTAATAAATCTTACAATGCATTATGTGCATTAGTATCATTACTGAACTCTTTGAAGAACACTTGTCAGAAACTGAATTAAATAAATACACCTTCTCTCTCCCATTTTCAAATATAAAATGGGTGTACGTGCAAAATATTTGCAAAATGAATTTGAAATATGCAATGGAAACACTTCTCACAATATTTCTTTATTTCTAAATATTAATATAATTAGTATTAAATAAAACTTTAGTTTTATTTCTTAGAAAGTTTTAATTATGCACATGGTAAGTATTATTAAACAGCCTAGTAGGTTGTACTATTATACTTGGTTCAAATGAACCATTTTACTTGGTCATTGTTTATTGGTATCTCTACACTTACGCGATCTAAGAATAATTCGATGTAAGAAGATAAGTTTCGGTCTGTGTATCACTATTGCACCCGAGATATGCAGAGTTTCTGCTATGCTTACTTTATTGCACCCTCAGTAGCTCTACAACGGGTGCACTGTTTCCAAAATCTAGATAATTTTTTTTTGTAAAAAAAATTTACTTGTAGCAATTTTAGAGGGAGCTGAGATGATAATCCTTATGTCTGAATCGCGGGAACCTTTGTTCATCATCGTTCTCATCATGTTGTCCGGCATTTTTTGCATCTTCTTCAAGGTCAATGTTAAGGGAATGGAATGTTAAACGAGTTACGCCGCTATCCTCCACTAGAGGCGCTGCATTTTACGTTAACGGCCAGTTACTTATCTTTATGGGCTATTTGTTTCTTCTCTGGACCTTGAGAATGAATGGTTCTCCTAAACTTCCAATCGTGATTTTTCGAGTAGAAGTGTTCTTACTTCGATTAGATCGCCTTATTTCTATAACAACACAAATAAGTTAAACATCTTCTTGGGTTATAATCATATTACCATCACAGGAGAATAGGAAATTCCATGTGAATAAAATTTCACTTTAATTCGCGATAAGTGTGGGTATAATTCCTTCTAATTTGCACATAGAAGATGTAATTTGTCTAACATTTTTCATTAACAAAATGAAATAGTAATGGCTTAATGGTTTGGACCTCTACCGGAGGTAACAATCTTGTCGCGATGTAGGGGCTTAAGTGCAGTCGAACTAATTGGGGTGGTAGACCGATTGTTCGTCTGCATGACCAAAGGTTACCTCTCTCCTTCCCACACAATTGGATCAGTTTTACATCCCTAACTATTCCAACAATCTGGAAGGTATAACAACTTTTTCACTCAGTTCGATCCTCTGGAGAAGACCGTACAAACCTGAGGGTAATCTTTTAACCGGTGTTCTCCTGTATGCACACCGGTCGCACTAGCACCTATCGAACCCTAGTCACCTAGGGTTCACTTACACAGGTCTAGTACACACAAAAAAGCAAACACAGGGAAATTTAATGGGATGAATAATAAAGAAAGTTCAAAGTCGGAGGTGGTAATATACACCCCAACGTCGGAAGGAGCAGAGGCGGCGACTTCCGGCGGGCACGGTGGAGACATACAGTCTCCTCTACGTGTCGCCAGCGGCCTCAATAGATTTGATAGCTTGACCACGGAACGCCCACTGACTACTCTAAGTACTGACACGGAACGGAAGGTTACGACTTGTGAGGGAACGGACAAACGGACGACTCTAGATCTCGAACGGATCACTGGCGCCATTTTGGAGCAGTAGACTGAACTCCAGCGCCAATTGGAGGCAGAACGGGAGTCCTCACTGGGATCTTTCAGTGATCTTAGTGACACCATAGGGGGCTTCGACCAACTATGGATTCTCTCTGACGAGCTTGATGTCACATTGACTCAATCTCCAAGAGAAATTCATGGTGAGCCGGAGCCTACCACTGGGGTCGTTGAGATCAATGAGAACTCGCTGACGGCTTTGGTTCTGTTCCCAATCGATGAGTCGGCACACGCCGACCCGCCAATCGATGAGTCGGCACATGCCGACCCGCCCCGGACGACAATGGCGGCCACTCTGCTACGTCAGAATGCAGTGGACAAAGAATTGGCTGTATCAGGTTCCAGCGAATTCACCGGAGGTTCTCCCAAAGAGTCTAAGACTCTACTAGGGACAGAGACTAAAGGTGATGAAGCGAAGAACGCCACAGCTAATTCGGAGTCCCAGAGCACATCGAAGCAGAGCAAAGCCATAGAGCAGAAGGCCAAAAGCGGCTATAGGCGCTCCTGCGGTATCCTGAAAAGGTTTGTAGGACGCGACTTCGCTCTGCTCTCGGACAAGGAAAAAACACTGCTCAAGAGACATCGACAAAGTGTGACTAAGTTTGAGAGAAATTACCCGCATGAGTTTGTCGATCGTCTCCTGATCAGCAGTCTTCCTTCGTACAAGACGGACAAGGCTTCTCGATTGCCGACAGACAATACAAATACACGAGCACCTAAAAACGACACCAACAAACACGCTAACAGATACAGGAACGACAAAAATAAAAACAAAAACGGCAAAGATAAATATGCTTCATCTTCTCCTCCAACTGAGACCAATAAAGCACGTGGATCTCTTGAGGGTCCCTCCACCAGCCAAGCGGCTCTTAAGCCCTATGCTGGTGGTCAGACCCTCAAGAGAACTAGATCGGGCGACGAACCTCAGGTGGAGGTGTCGAAAAAGCAGAAGCACGTCGACAACTCCCAAGTTCCATCGGAACTAAGAGTAGCTGTCATTGACAGATCGGATCCAGATGGCAGGATCAACTCTGAAAGATGGCTGCTACTGGAGTCATTGCTGCTCGACGAAATGCTGGCGGATAAGTGGTGTGACGATGACATATCGTTCAAGGGAGCAGAGTGGAGCAAGGGTGCCAAGATCGTCAATTGTGGTAACAAAAGATCATTGGTCTTTTTGGAAACCACAATCGGCAATCTAAAAACCCCATGGCCAAACGCCGCCCTTGAAGTGGTACAGACGTCCACACTACCAATCCGCACAATAGTTGCAGTATGGTTACCCCCTCCCGTCCCGGAAGAGGTAAAAATACTGCGACTATTAGCGAAACAGAACAAAGGTCTCAAAATTGCATCATGGGAGGTTTTGCCCACCAACAGCAAGAGAGACTTTGGCAAAGATCTGCGTTTGATTGTTAACAAGGAATCGGTAGTATACCTAAAGGAAAGGAAAGGTATCGTCAATTTCGGGCTTGGCACCATCAGGTTTCGTCTCCCTGGTGTCGATGGTAAACGTGACGGTTAAGAAGTTTCTAAACGTGGTGCAGATTAATCTGCATCACTGCCAAGCCGCCGCTGCCGACCTTCTCCTGTATATTACCGATAAGCAAATTGATGTTGCCCTGGTCCAGGAGCCGTGGATTGTTCAAATAAAGTGAAAGGACTAGCGGCTAAAAACTACACTGTTATTACAGAGAGCACGGAGGATAAGGTAAGAACCTGTATACATAGTAGCCAAGAAGAGTTTAGGTCTAATTTTATCCACAAGTTTCAGTTCTGGAGACTCAACGGTGGCATGTTTGGAGACAATCATCGGGGAAACCCTGACATTTGCCTCCATTTACATGCCATATGAGGTACCCAATCCACCTGGAACTAACACGGAACAACTGATAGCATATGCGTCCAACAAAAGATGGAGACTTGTCGTGGGTTGTGACGCCAATGCTCACCATACACAATGGGGTAGCACAGATATCAACGAAAGAGGTGAGTCACTTTTTGAATTTATTACAATGTCTAGCCTTAGAATTTGTAATGTAGGTAACACCCCCACTTTCAAAACTAGGGTTAGAGAAGAAGTACTAGATTTAACTTTGACTAACATGGATAGTTCGTTTATCACAGAATGGAGAGTATCAAGTGACCACTCCTTCTCTGATCACAAGAGAATACTCTTCAAGATTAACATAGAACAAAGAAACATAGAACCATACAGGAATCCCAAAAGAACGAACTGGTCAAAATTCCACCATCACGTGGAGTCAGACCTTACAGATCTTAGGATCGATACGTTCACGGGAGCAGATATTGACAATTATGTCAACAACCTGACGTCGGCACTGTCAAACAGTTTCATTCGGTCATGTCCTAAAACGTTCCCAGGAAAAAGGACTCAGCCGTACTGGTGGACCGCTGAGCTTAGAAAGCAAAGAAAGCACGAAACTGTACAACAGGGCTCAACGGACAGGTAGCAATGAAGATTGGGAAAACTACAAAGTTAGTTTCAACATCTACAAGGCAGATTTAAAAAGAGCAAAGAGAGCGTCCTGGGTTGTCTACTGCGAGACAATAGACAACATTAACGAGGGAGCTAGATTTAGAAGAGTCCTGTCAAAGGACCCGAAACCTCTAGGACACATCCAGAAACTGGATGGCACATGGACGGCATCGGGCCAAGAGAACTAGGCCTCTTAGCAGAGACCCACTTTCCAAATTGCACAGAGGTTGTCGGTGAGGTCGCCATGACAACAATAGATAATCTCTCTCAATTTGATGAAGTTAGCATAGATAAAATAGTCAATGAGAATAGAATAAAATGGGCAATTGACACCTTCCAGCCCTTCAAATCCCCGGGTATGGATGGTATCTTTCCAGCCATGCTGCAACAGACGACCGATGTTATTATAAAACATCTTGTACGTATTTTTAAAGCATGTCTACGCCTAAGATTTATACCAAAGAACTGGAGGGAGGTAAGGGTTGTATTCATACCCAAAGCAGGCAAACCTAGTCACTCGTCCGCTAAGGACTTCAGACCAATCAGCCTGTCATCCTTCCTCCTTAAGACAATGGAACGCATCTTAGATGCATACCTCAGAGATAGCATAGACAGCAATCTTCTAAGTGAAGCTCAACATGCCTATCTTAAGGGCAAATCAACGGAGAGCGCACTTCATGAGGTTGTCAGCTACATAGAAAGAAATCTAGAATTGAAAGAGTATACGCTTGCAGCATTTCTAGACATAGAAGGAGCCTTTAACAACATAGAGTCCGTCGCCATCAGTAGCGCTCTGAGGGATCTACACGTTCCGAACCTTATCGTCGGGTGGATAGACTCGATGTTAAGGCATCGTATTATCAACTCGACTCTGGGGATCGGAATGATAAGGAAACTGGTGACTAGGGGAACACCACAGGGAGGGGTCTTATCCCCACTTCTGTGGCTCCTCGCTGTGAACAGTATCCTCAGATCCCTTTCTGATGATGGCAATAAGGTAGTTGCATATGCTGATGACGTAGTCATCATGATAGGGGGAAAATTCTTACCAACTATCAGCGATTTAATGCAAGGAGCACTGAGGAAATTATCAGGATGGGCTAGTAGAAGTGGCCTAGGTATCAATCCCAGGAAAACAGAACTAGTTCTTTTTACAAGGAAATACAACATAGATCCATTCAGGAAACCAGTACTGGATGGTACTGAACTTTCACTCTCACAGGAGGCTAAATATCTTGGAGTGATTCTAGATAGCAAGCTGAATTGGATCAGGGACACTGAGGAAAGATATAAAAAAGGCCTCAATGCCCTCTACATGTGCAGGAACTCCATAGGTAAGAGCTGGGGGTCTGAAACCGAAGGTTGTAGATTGGATCTACCGGTCGGTAGTCAGGCCTATTACTACCTATGGTTGTTTAGTCTGGTGGAGTGCCATGAGAAACGGGAGATTATTAGCAAAATTAACTAAGACACAGAGACTAGCTAGCCTGAGTATCACAGGAGCCCTCAAAAGCACGCCGCAGTCAGCATTGGATGTAATATTACACCAGCTACCTCTAGATCATTTCACAGAGATGGCTGCTGCAAAAAGCGCCTTAAGGCTCAAGGAATCAGGATACTGGAAGAGTAGGCCATATGGCCATGCGACTGTTTTTCAAAGAAATGTGGAGAATTCTCAGCCAGAACCAATCTTCTGTGAAGGTACCGATTATTTGGTACCGGTTCTGGACTTCTCAACAGTACCACAGATGATTATACCGAAAAGAGCAGATTTTGACGATGGCCTTTACTGGCTTGGCTGTCTACACTGATGGCTCTAAGATGGATATAGGCACAGGTGCGGGCTTTTATCAAGCTGAAATCCTTGCAATCAAAAAAGCAGCAGAATTTCTAGCGGAAATAGAAATTCCGGCAGAGACAGATTTAAATTTTTACATAGATAGTCAGGCAGCCATTAAATCAATCATGTCGCTAACGTCAAATCAAAGCTTTTACTGAGTTGCAAGCGCTCGCTGGATGACCTCAGAAGCCATGTGGTCCGTCTCTGCAGGATTCCAGGACGGATAATATTTTTTATCTCTCCAGCGAAGTGCTTGCTACAAATCCTATGACCCTCAGCAAAAAGAGAGCACCTAAAGAAGTGAAAAAGATGTTCGTCTTGTAATTTGGAAGTAGTGAAAATTGGGATCTTCACCAATGAATTTAACATGGAGTTGTCATAGTACGGATGTCATTTATTTTGAAAGACTTAAAAGTTATTTTAAAGTGTTGCAAAGGAACCACATTTTCACTTGTTTCCATTTCTGTTTTAAAAAATCCGCCGCTACCGGGGGTAGAACAGCGGACCTTCTGGTTGCTACTACGGCACTCTAACCTTCTCAACTATCCTCTGTTGTGAGTGGTGAATAACTAAAACAAATCATTTAGGAAATCAAATAGGAAACTTAGCAAAATATTTATTTAATATGAACTAATATACAGTTGAACTTCTATTAACCGTGATGCTAGGGACCGGGCTAATCACGGATAACCGAAAATCACGGTTAAAAGAGGTAAAATTTTACATGTATAAATTTTATTATTTTTTTTTATTTTTGACAAAAACATGTAAATCTGCGTCTATAAATAACTTATCATATCTATAGGAATACATACATTTATTTAAAAAATCTTTTATGGAAGTCTGTCTTATGCTTTTAGCTTTTGATTGTTCTTCCTACAAATGAGTTTGTATGCGATATATTTGCATTTTATCTGGTTCTGAAATACTTGGACAATTAAAGTTTTCTAAAAAACCTAACAAAATACTACTAGCCTCTATTGCCTGAGCCAATGTAGGCGTTTCGTCCACATTTCCTCCATCTGATTCCTCGGAATTTGAATCAAGCTCATCTTCTTGGCTTTGGGTAACCATGTCTACGATTTCGTCTTCAGATATAATAGCAAACGGAGCGACATCAGAGTCGCACACAAACATCGTAGCAGATTCATAATCAGCACACTCCTTTTCTCCCGTAGATTTCAGTCGACGGATTCCATGAGGTTTTTTGAATTTATCCAACCAACCAAATGAATAAGTGCACTCTGAATTCATGTTTAACTTCAAATGGAACATTTTTGCCTTTTCGACAATCATTTCGCCTGAAGTTCAGAAGCAAATTTCAGTTTAAGTTCATACAATATCTCGATTTCAGTTAACTTACCTGAAATTGGAGTTCCCTTAAATCTTTCTTGCCGAAACCATTCATATGTTGCGAAATCAACTTTTGGATTTTCGGATGTTTTTAGTGTATGTCTGTGTTTAAGGCCAAGCATTGAATCAGTATCGGAGCAAAATTTTAAAAACCGATCTTTGTTTTTTATTAAATCGGATACAGTTTGAATGCCAACTCCATATTTTTCAGACAACATTTTAAAAGGCACTTTACGTTTTGAGTATTCATTAATCAGCTCAATTTTTTCTTTAACTTTAATCACACTGTTGAATGAATATGAAAATTACACTTTCATGAAAAAGGGGAATCACCGAATTTTATTATGAGAGATGTGTGTGTATTATACGAAAAAAACAAACAAGCAGTCACATGGACATGTGCATCACGGATAATAGAGGTAAATCACGGTTAATAGAGGTAAAAAATCAACCACTCAGCTGAAATATTTGAAGTACATTAAAAAAGCAATAAATTTGTTTTTTTTTTTTAAATTGTTAAAGTTATCCAAAATCAAACGTTATTTATTTATAAAAGTAATAATAATATATTATTACTACTATTTATAAAAGTTACCAAAATATAAAAAAGAATCAACTAACTAACATTTTTTGCAAAACGAGATAATTGGTTATTTTAACAAAACACAACAACTTCGGTCACAATAAACCAAAATATCGATTTGGAAAAAAATGTTTGTTGAGTCTTTTTTATATTTTGGCAACGATATATATATAACAAGTATGTTGAGTATGTTCTCATACATCAGGGCTACGCTTAAAGAAAAAAGTCTGTTATTAACAGCAGCGATTGTCTGCTGCCTATCAGCAGGCAATTTTCTGCTATTACAGCAGTTTTTCTGTCATAATAGCAGTTTTTCTGCAATCTTGCATCAGCATTCACACTGCTAAGTGTTTGCAGTCTGCTAAAAATGACTGCTGACAATTAAATTATGAAAATAGATAAAAATTAAGCGTTTATAATTTAAAAGCCTTTCAGATTGACGGCAAAAACGATTTTAGGTCGAATTTCGTTTTATATTAGCTTGGGGCATTTATTCTAAAAGGTGTTGTTAATAAAATTGTTAACTGGCTATATTGTTCTGTACATATGCTTAAAGTTTCACGAAAACGTTTTTTTCTTTATTGCTAAAAACAGCAAAAATCTGCTCTTACAGCAGATTTTTTGCTTTGTTTTACTGACAAATTCCTTTGAGTGTAGTAAATGTCCACTAATTTTAAGAAAAATAGATTTTTTGCCAAAGATGCAAAGTGAATAACTGAGCTCAGTCTTAAAAATCATTTCAGGAAAGACTATAAGGTCGGATCCGACATTTGATTTTACGTTGTAAGTCATTTAATTATTGGAAATATAGAATGATACTATATATAGTGCTTTATTTTGAACTCGATATAAATTAACGAGATTATCATAAACACATTTTTATATTATGGCTGTTTATCTTTGAGACTAGATAACTAAGCTGCGATAAGAAAAATCTAAATAAAATGTTAAAATTTCACTCAAAATATTTTTTTTAAATTGTCGCCAAAGGCAATATCAATGTGTGTGAAAACAAATAATTTTGTGTTAAAAATTTTTAACAGCCTGGATAATTATCCAGTGTAAGTCAAAATGATGGTTATCGAGACTAAGTCCAATAGAGTCAACACAAAATATTTTTTTGAAAATTTGTTTTGATACATATATTTATATATTTAGTAGTTGGCGACAATGTGAAAAAATAATTTTTTATTTTGAGTAAAAAATTAAATTTTTATTAACGTTTTTATTATCGCAGCTTGTTATCCCGCTCTATTAGAGCGGTTTTTCTTTAAGCCAATTATATAAATAATAAGAGTGTTTTTCTTTTAGCCTCGATACTCAGGGCTTAAAGAAAACGCAAATCCCCATTGAGTGTTAGCAGCGTAAAACTTGGCAGTGTTGCATCGCAGTCAGCTGTTCCGAATTATCAAAACAAACACAAGGTTAACATTTGGAAAATAATTTACTTATTTCCATCATATCTTATTAATAGAATGTTTGGAAACAACCAAAAATGTTTTTTACGTACGTACGTATTCGTGATCCGTAATGGTTTGGAAATTGTTTCCGGAAATACGTGAATTACTGTCTTTAAAGGCCAGGGAGATGAGGAAACGTGAGGGTGGTGAATTACAGTTGGAGGCAGTTGAGCAAATCCACATAATTGTAAGGCTGAGAGAAACGTCCATTTTGATTAAAATCTACTTTTGTACTTCTAACTAACCCACTGTTACTGCAGCTTTCAATGCGGATGTCATGTTAAATTTACAAATTCAATACAAAACACCACAAATGAAAATTCGTGCACCACCAACACCAAAGGAAAAAATATGGGAAATGAATTTCGACGGTTTTTAATAAACTGATGGTTCTCGTGAAGAATTGGAGTCCGACCAATCCGACTGACGGACAGAAGTTATTTCAGTTTCAGTTTATTTCGCTTCTGTTTCGATGGAAGTCTTCTTTTCTTACCGGTTAAGCAAAAATAAATGGAAAATTCATCATTAATAAATGTTTTATGTAGATTGTCTCATTGTAGATTGATTGTTGTCGTATTCATGATTCATACACAACAGCGAAGAATCTGCAAATGAAATTATTTGAATAAGAACCGAGCTATTTCTACAAGACTTCTTCCTTTTACTTATTTTATTGAATTACTGGCTAAAATCTTCAAAATGTTTGATGGTGGCGATGTTTGTGCATCTATTTTATAATTTATTTATTTAAAAAATATAAATTATATATAATTTAAATTATTTTTCTTCATATTTTCCATGTTTACTCCATCTTCTTGAGCGCCCCGGTAGTCGAGTTGGTAGCGTGCTCGGCTATCAACGTGGGGGTTGTGGGTTCGATTAACACTAGAGGCTCTGGTCTGTCGCTGCAATAACTAGCTACAATGGTCTTAGTCACCCCGGCTCAATCCCTGGACCCAAAATTAGAATATAAATTTACTTTGTATTGTAATTCATAATAAATAAAATACTCCATCTTCTTATTTGTAGTGCATTCACTTGAAATGATAGAATATTGTTTTTTTTCACTATAATTGTTACAGGGAGCATAAAAACAGTTAAAATAGAAAGCAAAAATAAATTTGGCTGCACCATAATATCTCGGATTGGGCAAAATAAAGTCCGGCAACGCTGACACGACTTAGCTGTTAAATTAACACTGGATAATTAACTTAGCCGCGATGGCTAAAATTCTCCATAAAAATTTCTATCGCAGCCTAAATAACAGCCCTAATATTACGTTCATGATCATCATTCATTTTTCATGTATAGATTTAAAAAACAATACTTAGTTTTATTTTTAGGCTAAATTAATATGCTGTGTATTAATTTAATTTAAACAAATTTTATACAATGAAAATGGAATAGAATAGCAGATATTGCATTTTTGTATTTCCAATAAAAGAGTAATGCAAATTAATGTTTAAAATATTGGTGCCGAACGTCAGCCATCAATTGGTGGTATTCTATGACTTCTATGTTACTTGTATCTTTTGTCTCTGGGGTTTCAATTCTACTTGGCTACAGTAACATCTAAATTTAATTCGCTAACGTCGACATCATAGTATTTCAAATAAAGTAGATTTTTGTGTCCAAAGAGACCAACTGTTGTAGAGGGTGATTTTTTAAGAGCTTGATAACTTTTTTAAAAAAAAAAACGCATAAAATTTGCAAAATCTCATCGGTTCTTTATTTGAAACGTTAGATTGGTCCATGACATTTACTTTTTGAAGATAATTTCATTTAAATGTTGACCGCGGCTGCGTCTTAGGTGGTCCATCCGCTTAGTCCAATTTTGGCATTTCCACGTTTTTGAGTAACAGAGACCCAATTGGTGCGAACGGCGACGAATCGAAAATTGGTGGTCATCATTAACACTGGCCGATACTGCTGCGATATTTTCTTCAGTTCGCACTCTACGTAAGCGTGTTGGTGGTTTAATGTCCAACAATGTAAATTTGGTGCGAAATTTAGTCACAATAGCCCGAATAGCCGCTTCAGTGGGTCGATTAAACTGACCATAAAATGGAAGCGCGCAATGAACTTTCTTAACAGAGCACGCATTTTGATAATAAAATTCAATAATTTGCAAGCGTTGTTCGTTTGTAAGACGATTCATGATGAAATGTCAAAGCATACTGAGCATCTTTCTCTTTGACACCATGTCTGAAATCCCACGTGATCTGTCAAATACTAATGCATGAAAATCCTAACCTCAAAAAAATCACTCTTTATATCAACATCAGCATATTTTTCCAGAAAAATTCTGCTAGCGGACGTTCAACCAGTATATTTTCATAAATGGTTTTATTCACATAAATATGTATAAAGTAATAATGTTTTTCAAAGTCAGGCTCTAGTTGTAATCGTTGTAGTTTTTATAACCTCCCTCCACCATCAATCGATGCCTCATCTAACAAATTGAACTCGAAATTTTAAACGTTAATCGGGATCATTATTTTAAACTACAAGTGCGATTGTTGTGGGTTTTTTCTTTTTCATATAAGATAAACACATACACACGCATTGTTCATTGTAAGTAAGTAAAAACGGCGTTAAGTTTGGCCGGGCCGAACAGATGTTGATTTTCGTAGAAGTGCAGTAATATTACAGGAAAATGTAATTTTTTTAATATAGTCAAACCAAAACAAATACAAATATTGAAAAAATAATTTTATAAATAAATATAATATTTTTATTTCAAACCACGCTTATAAGACAAGGCTACCAATACGTTTACACTGTACATATCAAAATAATATCAATTCAAGAAATAAATATACTTATATTTATATTTTCAAAAAAAAAAAAAACTTAATTACCATAAATATTGGTAGATAGTTGGTGGTTGGAGTCTACGGCGTCTGTCTCCCTAGGTCAAGGGCCTTAGATCTCTGCCAAAACCACAAATGTCTGACCTATAGTAGGCGGTGCGTGGTCTGCGTCTGTTTCCAGTGGAGCGGCAGTTAATACAACGTGTTGGGTATAAGTACCTTTTACGCCAACATGTGGTAGTAGTTCTACTTAATAACGCCCCCCCCTAAATCCGGAGTGTTAAGCATACCGTGCTCATCGGATGGTTTGCAGTCAGGGGTATTCGACTGTATTCGAACGGGGCTACACTGATACCTGGGCGCCTCAGTGAGTAAAAGGTTTAGATACCAAGTCCTTGCCGTACTATTGGGTCTATGGTGCGGTTGACATTTATTACCCCTACACTCGTGGGACCAAAATGAATCCTGAAATTAAAGAAAAGTCGAACTGATACGCGGACTGACACCTTGCTGACGAATACCGGATACGAGAACAACCTTACTGATACTGACAAAGACGCAACCATCGGATCTCATCCTAGGTCTGAAGACAGGCCCAGGGATCCAAATATGCCCCCAAAGGGCAAACACAGGAAACCCTCTAGGATGAGTGTCTCTCAACATACTGAGACGCCTCGATTAAGTCGACCCAAGTTCTTTGAGCTCAAGGGAAAAACTTTCTCTACAAACTCAAAACAGGCTGATAAAAGGCTTCGATCGCCTGATGACCTGCCGGTGCCTAGGAGGACCATCGCAACCAGAGGGAAAACTGGTCAAAGGTCCTTTGCTGAGACTGTGAAAGACGGTCTGGTGATGGCAGTCATCAACAAAGGAGAGGAAGATGGCAGCATTCCGAAGAACAAGTGGAGTCAAGTCGAGAACGCCTTGATTAAAGTGTTCTTCCAATCAATGAAGGAGCTTAAGGGACCTCCTCCAGATTGCGAAAGTGCGCGCAGGTATCAAGGACATATTAAGCTCATGTCCTTCGGTGACACCCGCTCTATAGAGAAAATTGTTCTGCTCTCGAACTTGTCGAAAGGGATAATATTCCATCTCGACCACGGGCACACGCTTGGATTCCGGCCGAGGTCTTTTTCTTGTAGTTGAAAAATCCGATGATTCGTTTTCTATAGATAAACCACCACCACTGTAAGGCAGAATCAGCGGCCTTAAAAGTCCTCCTGATGCAGGGAGATATAGATGTGGTTCTTATCCAAGAACCATGGTTATCTGGTGGCACAATCCGTGGATTAAGGTCTCCAGGCTTCAAACTACTGCAAAGTACAGGCGAGCGCAGTAATAGGTCTTGCATACTTGTGAAAAATAGCATAAATATATTTCTGCTACCATCGCTAAGTTGCGGGGATATTGTAGTTGCGGCAGTTTAGAAATAAATAATACAAAGTACTGGATTGCATCTGTATACATGGGTCATGATGACGATGCACCACCAACAGCCCTTAAAGAGCTAGTGGAGGTGGCTCGGTCTGATCGAACGAATATTATTTTAGGCGGCGATGCCAATGCCCACCACCATATGTGGAGCAGCACAGACTTATGCAGTTCATCCTAAGCGCAAACCTTTGCAATAGAGGTGAAGAGCCAACATTCATCACACAAAATAGACAGGAGGTGCTGGATGTGACTCTTGTCTCAGACGAAATAAGCGGAAGAATTACTGACTGGAAAGTTTTGGATACCCACAGCTATTCAGATCATTGATACATTTCCTTCTGCCTCAGTGAAACGGTTCAGGAAGCTCCCATTCTTCTCAACATAAGAAAGACGGACTGGGATAAATACAGAGTAACATTCGCCAGACTTCTACCTAGAGGACCTGGAACGGCCGCCCGTACAAGGGACGGGATAGAAAAAATGACAGAGAGGATCACAAAGGCACTGAATGATTCTCTGCATGATGCGTGCCCAAAGAATAAGCCAAGGGGCAAAACAAGTCCACCGTGGTGGACGAAATATCAGCCTTGCGTAAAACCAGTAGGAAGCTTTTCAACAAGGCAAAAAGATTGAGAGTTCCCCAAGATTGGGAAAACTACAAGGCTGAACTCAGAGCATACAAAAAGGTTGTGAGAAGGGCACAGAATAAATCCTGGATGGAATTTTGCAGCAATGTGGAAGGTACATCCGAAGCCTCAAGGCTCAGGAAAATCTTGTCCTCTAATCAAGCCACGGTAGGGTACATAAAAACACCTAATGGAACGTGGACAAATTCTAGTAAAGAAACTTTGAAGTTGCTTCTCGACACACAATTTCCAGGAAATTCCAATAATGAAACTTCACCTGAATTCGAGGGTGATCATTTCTTATCGGAGGTTTCACGGAAGGTTGTGTCTGAATCCAGGATCAGATGGGCTATTCAGAGATTTCAGCCCTTCAAATCTCCAGGCCCCGATGGAATCTCTCCGGCAGAGCTGCAAGCCGTGACGGACCGACTGACACCATGGCTTTTTGATCTGTATACAAGCTGCATTGACCTCTCGTATATTCCTGACAGGTGGAGGAATACATTCCTAAGGCCGGAAAACCATCACATACGGGAGTTAAAGACTTTCGGCCTATTAGTCTGTCATCATTCCTACTGAAAACCCTGGAGCGACTTATTGACAGTTTTCTTAGAACTAGCATTAACAAAAATTTGTTATCCGATAGACAGCATACATATTGTAAGGGAAGGTCTACTGAGACAGCCCTGCATGATCTAGTTACACATATTGAGGGCTCACTTCCGTCAAGGAATTTACAATGGTAGCTTTCCTTGATATCGACGGCGCCTTCAATAATGTAAATCCTGAAATAATTTTAAGCGCTTTTACAACAGTGGGTGTTGAAGGCTGCATCACGAGACATGTAAAGAATCTTCTACTCGGAAGAAGAATTTCAGCAACACTGGGATCGACTTACAAGATTTACCAGCAGAGGCACTCCGCAAGGTGGAGTACTGTCGCCTCTGTTGTGGAATCTTGCGATCAACGAATTACTAGTATCTCTAGTAAAGATGGGCATAAAAGTGGTAGCATATGCCGATGATTTGGCAATTGCTGTTAGAGGAAAATTTCCTAGCACCATCAGCGAAGTGGTCGGCTGCAAATGGTCTTGGGGTCAATCCATCAAAAACAGAATTGGTGCTTTTTACCAGAAAGCAAAAAAATCCGTCAGTAGAGCCGATAGTTCTGGGAGGCATCCATGTTTCCTTCGCTGACCATGCCAAATACCTTGGTGTTTTTTTGGACAGGAAGCTGAACTTCAGAGTCAACATAGTTGAACGAGCAAAGAAAGCAACAGTGGCGCTATATTCTTGCAAACGTGCGATAGGTAAAAAGTGAGGTCTCAAGCTGCGAGTAGTACACTGGCTATACATTGCAATTATGTTGTATGGATCTGTTGTATGGTGCACGTCACTTCAGAAACCCACCGCCTGCTCCATTCTTACTAGAGTACAAACAATGGCCGCACTCTGTATCTCGGGAGCACTGAGAACCACCATCTCTAAACGAGATGGCTGAGCAGTTCAACATCCACCTTATTTGGGTGCCGGGGCACAGGAATATGCCAGGGAATTGTAGAGCCGACGAGCTAGCAAGGCTAGGATCTACCTTACAGGCTCCAGGGGAACTAGAAGCTGTTGGTATGCTACTAGCTACTTGCAAGTTTCTTCTGCGAGAAAGAGCCATTGAATTAGCGGAAAATAGATGGTCGACAATTGCGCGCACTGTAAAGTCATGTGGCCGCACATGAGCCTAAACCGATCAAAAACCCTGCTGGCGTTGACACGGCCGGAAGTTTCTATAATTGTGTCTATCGTGACAGGTCACTGTCTGATAGGTAAACACGCTGTGAGAATGAGGGTCCCGAGCAACGATTTTTGCAGGAGTTGTGGTAATGAGGAAGAATCAGTGAAGCACCTCTTATGTGAATGTCCTGCCTTGTCAGAAAGGAGGCGAGCTACGCTAGGGTCCTACTTTTATGGGGACTTAAATGAGATGGGGTGTGTTAAAATACGCCAACTATCAAACTGGTTCAAATTTAGAAAATCCATTACGTACGTGCATAGTGCAAAATAACCTAACTTCATGATTCAACCAATTTTTGCCGTATAAGTATAAAGTACGAATTTGAAAAATACTATTATTTTGCGTGTCTATGCAGTCAAAGGAATGTATACACCGAACTCCATGATTCTAGCTGCGGTCATTGTTTGGTACCATTTTTATCCCCTTTTTCCTATTTTACCCCCTTAAGAGTACGACTTTCTAAAATCTCTTTATTTTATGTGTCTACGCAATTAGAGGGATGTACACACCAAAGTTCATCAGTTTACCTGTAGTCGTATAGTTGGTGTATCCCTTGGAAGTACAAATTTGGAAAAAAACCTTTTATTTTACGCAGTCAGACGAATGTATACTCCTAATTTAATGTCTCTCCCCCTTTCCCCTTTTTTCCATTTTAACACCAAAAAGTACGAATTTCGAAAAATCCGATTATATTACGTGTCTACGAAAAGGATTGTATACATCGAATTTCATTATTCTAGGTGCAGCCGTTTGGTTGGTACAATTTGTATCCCTTTATTCCCATTTAACCCCTTAAAAGTACGAATTTCGAAAAAGTCCGTTTATTTTACGTGCCTACTCAAGTAGAGGAATGTACACACCGAATTTCGTGTTTCTAGCTGTTGTCGTTTGATATGTATCATTTTTATCCCTTTTTCCCCCTACTAATAAAAATCACTTTACGGTGCACGTTCTTGTTTAAAGGGTATCAAGTAAGTACAAGCAGACATATTGTAAAGAGTGATTTTTTTGAGGTTAGGATTTTCATGCATTAGTATTTGACAGATCACGTGGGATTTCAGACATGGTGTCAAAGAGAAAGATGCTCAGTATGCTTTGACATTTCATCATGAATCGTCTTACAAACGAACAACGCTTGCAAATTATTGAATTTTATTATCAAAATGCGTGCTCTGTTAAGAAAGTTCATTGCGCGCTTCCATTTTATGGTCAGTTTAATCGACCCACTGAAGCGGCTATTCGGGCTATTGTGACTAAATTTCGCACCAAATTTACATTGTTGGACATTAAACCACCAACACGCTTACGTAGAGTGCGAACTGAAGAAAATATCGCAGCTGTATCGGCCAGTGTTAATGATGACCACCAATTTTCGATTCGTCGCCGTTCGCACCAATTGGGTCTCTGTTACTCAAAAACGTGGAAATGCCAAAATTGGACTAAGCGGATGGACCACCTAAGACGCAGCCGCGGTCAACATTTAAATGAAATTATCTTCAAAAAGTAAATGTCATGGACCAATCTAACGTTTCAAATAAAGAACCGATGAAATTTTGCAAATTTTATGCGTTTTTTTTTAAAAAGTTATCAAGCTCTTAAAAAATCACCCTTTAAAAATATGCTTAAATACTCTAAAATATTAGGGGTTATTATGTGTATTTTTAGTCCTTGTGAGGGAAATTGTTTCCCTTTGGGCCGATAAGCCCATTTATTTAAAATTTTGACTTCCTAGCTCCTTTCGTTTAGATGCTAGCGTGCTTTCAAAAGACGGACTGACATGGCTAGATCGTCGTAGAATTTTATAACGATATAGAATATATACTTTATAGGGTCCCATGTCGATATTTCCAGGTGTTACAAACGGAATGACAAAGTTAGTATTCCCCATCCTGTTTGGATATTATACGCTGCGATTGGTCTGGAGGATTGTTGGAGGTTGGCCTTTTCTTTTTCTACGTCCGTAAGTGTACAGCCAGATGTGTTCTTCTTCCAAATGCATTAGGAAATGAATTTATTACGTATTTGATTTTTTTAATTTTGCCTTGTCGTGTGGGTCAACATGTGATTTTTGAGAACATATGATGTTGTGAATGAGACACACACATGACAAAGAATCCTGCACCTGCGTGTTTTCTCATATGTCTTCTCAACTCCGAATCGAACTTGTGAAAAACTTATTCGTCTGCGGAAGTTTAAAATAATATTCATTTATAAAATTAAATTTTGAATTTCAGTAACTCACTCGCAACAAAAACACTGCTTTTCATCAGTATGTCTCTAAGATGTAGTTTAAGTTTAAGTGATCCACATTGATCGCAAATAAATAAATTAGGGATCTTCGGCATCATCTTATCTTTGATTTGATTATCCCTTTTTTCTAAAATTGATGAAGTCTCTGAGAAATTGCCTCATCACTTGACCTTAATTCCAAAGCATTTATTTCAGTTGCATTTGGATAGGTCTTTTTCATTCATCATGAATGATAATAATCATTTTGTATTATTTTATATTAGTTATTTAATTGATATAATAATATTAATATATTAAAATTTAAAAGAAAAGGAAGAAGCAATATTTCTATATATAAAATAAAATATATATATATAAATAAAATAATTAGCTACAGTTGAACTTCGATTAACCGTGACTCTATTAACAGTGAAGCTGAGTGGTTGATTTTTTACCTCTATTAACCGTGATTTACCTCTATTATCCGTGATGCACATGTCCATATGACTGCTTGTTTGTTTTTTCGTATAATACACACGCATCTCTGAGTGATTGATTTTTTACCTTTATTAACCGTGATTTACCTCTATTATCCGTGATGCACATGTCCATGTGACTGCTTGTTTGTTTTTTTTGTTCGTATAATACACACACATCTTTCATATTAAAATTCGATGATTCCCCTTTTTCATGAAAGTGTAATTTTCATATCAAATTTCATATTCATTCATCAGTGTGAAATTTGATCTGTCAAGACGTGTTTTCCTTACATCATGCCACCGTCAAAAACTAAATCCGCGAAAAGAGCAAGAAAGGTTCTTTCAATTAAAGAAAAAATTGAGCTGATTAATGAATACTCAAAACGTAAAGTACCTTTTAAAATGTTGTCTGAAAAATATGGAGTTGGCATTCAAACTGTATCCGATTTAATAAAAAACAAAGATCGGATTTTAAAATTTTGCTCCGATACTGATTCAATGCTTGGCCTTAAACACAGATATACACTAAAAACATCCGAAAATCCAAAAGTTGATTTCGCAACATATGAATGGTTTCGGCAAGAAAGATTTAAGGGAACTCCAATTTCAGGTAAGTTAACTGAAATCGAGATATTGTATGAACTTAAACTGAAATTTGCTTCTGAACTTCAGGCGAAATGATTGTCGAAAAGGCAAAAATGTTCCATTTGAAGTTAAACATGAATTCAGAGTGCGCTTATTCATTTGGTTGGTTGGATAAATTCAAAAAACGTCATGGAATCCGTCGACTGAAATCTACGGGAGAAAAGGAGTGTGCTGATTATGAGTCTTCTACGAGACGAAACCAGTCTATTTTGGAGGTGTTTGCCTCAGAGTTCTTTGGCTAGTGGTAATGAATATTCTATTGAAGGGTACAAGGAATCCAAGGAGAGAATCACAGTGCTAGTTTGTTCAAATGCTGCAGGAACTCACAAGTGTAAATTGATGATAATAGGAAAAAGTGCCCATCCAAGAGCTTTAAAAACGTTGAACACCTTCCTGTGATTTATAAATCTAATAAGAAAGCTTGGGTAACACAACAGCTATTTCTGGAGTGGTTTAATCAAAATTTTGTACCAGAAGCAAAGGAACATCAACGGCGCATCGGTCTCAAAAATAACTGTAAAATACTTTTACTATTAGACAACTGTCCAGCACACCCAGATGTAAACGCTATGATATCTGAAAACGTTACAGTAAAATATCTCCCACCAAATTGCACGTCCTTGATTCAGCCTATGGATCAAGGAGTAATTCGGAGCTTCAAATGTCACTACCGTAAACTGATCGTTCAAAAACTTGTTGGTGCTAATGACAGACGTGAGTTCGTTAAATCTTTGAATATTAAGACAGCTTTGTGGGCAGCCGTAGCTTCGTGGGACTCTGTAACTCCACAAGTTTTAAAAAGAGTTTGGAATAACTTACTATCTCATAATGAAGATGCTCCAAATAGCCTTGTTGAGATACAAACAGATATAACCATACCGTCTGGATGTACGATTGTGCTGTCGAAAAGTTGATGGTGTGCGACTCTGATGTCGCTCCGTTTGCTATTATATCTGAAGACGAAATCGTAGACATGGTTACCCAAAGCCAAGAAGATGAGCTTGATTCAAATTCCGAGGAATCAGATGGAGGAAATGCGGACGAAACGCCTACATTGGCTCAGGCAATAGAGGCTAGTAGTATTTTGTTAGGTTTTTTAGAAAACTTTAATTGTCCAAGTATTTCAGAACCAGATAAAATGCAAATATATCGCATACAAACTCATTTGTTGGAAGAACAATCAAAAGCTAAAAGCATAAGACAGACTTCCATAAAAGATTTTTTTAAATAAATGTATGTATTCCTAGAGATATGATAAGTTATTTATAGACGCAGATTTACATGTTTTTGTCAAAAATAAATAAAAATAATAAAATTTATACATGTAAAATTTTACCTCTTTTAACCGTGATTTTCGGTTATCCGTGATTAGCCCGGTCCCGAGCATCACGGTTAATCGAAGTTCAACTGTATTTAATTAAAATAATATAAATTAATATAAAGCAAGAAGCAATATTTCTTCTTCATTATTTTTTCAAATTAATGTAAAAAAACATCTGATTTTACGAGAAATATTTATTTATTCTCATCTTATAAGTGGTCTCCTTCATAAAAGTGGTCCCGATCTTCGGTCATGACAAAATTGATTTTGGACGATTTACTAAAACACAAAATCGACTGCAAAATAATCGTTTTTGGGAGTAAGAAGTCGATTTTCGGCTCAAATCGAAATTGACTTAGCAAACACTAAATCGATTCTTGTTGTTACGATTTCATTCTAATTCTATTCTATACGTGCTTTTGCTTTTTCGTATTTTGGACAGTTTGGTGGTATTTTTATTGAAAACTTAAATTACATCTGAAAAAGAAGCTTTTATCATATTTCCCACAAGTATTGCATTTTGCTTGCCCGTTAAAAAAAATAAACGAAAAAATAGATTTTTCTTGTGTGCTAAAACCATATTCTTTCGCGTATTACTTCATATATACAACGTTTACGTAGACGTTGTTGTTGTAGCTGGTAGCGGCTATAAAGAAGCCGCAACGAAAAATAGCAAAACTGGAGGTGGAACAGTCTTCACGTAAATTATCAAATATCGCCAACCTATCTATTGCTGACGAAGAGTTTCTATATAATGTTAACTGTGATATTGAGCATTTCATAAAGCAACGCCATAATAACGGGTAAGATAGAATACACGGAAAAGTCGAATGCTATATAAATCAGTCAATGTACTTAAAGTGACAAACACTCATACACATTCGTACACTCAAAGTGAATTGTATGTATCGGCACGTGCGTATGGAGGGAAACATATGAGATATATAACAAGATATTCAATCCGCTCATTGGAAGACGATAGGAGAAATAATAATTATACAAGGAAGGAAAAAGAGTGCCAAATCTATTTTAAGGTCGACTGTCAATTTATTTTTCTAGTTCTAATATAAAATACTAGTTTTTTTACCCGGCGTTGCACGGGTTAATTCTTCCATATTCCCCTACTTCGATTATTTGAAAATAAAATAAGTACTAATTGATAGTTTTAAAGTATAGTTTGTGTGGGCGGTACCACGAACCTATGTCCTATCATGTTAGTTACAGTAAAATCTGTCCTCCGGTTTGACGTCCTCACGTCGATTTATATATATATAGATATGTAGCGTATGAAAATACTTTTATACTTCATTGAGTTTTGGATATTTTCCTTTGGATTGGAAGAGTTCAATCATTGATCCCCTCCATAAGTCTGGCAGTCTAATTGATGTTTCAAACTATAGAGGGATCGCTAAGTTGATTGCTATTCCGAAGCTATTTGAGAAATTGGTTACTGAGGTTGTATCTCATAGAGTTTCTTCTATATTGAGTCCATATCAACATGGATTTCGTAAGGGCTTTTCTACTGTGACAAACTTGATTCAGTTTACTTCTCACGTTATTGATGAATTTGTTCAAGGTAATCAGACTGATGTCATCTATACAGATTTTAGTAAAGCATTTGATAAAGTGAACCACGAACTATTGTTATATAAATTAGATCGTATAGGTTTTAGCTCTAACTTCTTGAAGTGGATATCTTCGTATCTTTCAAATCGCTATCAGATTGTAAAATTTGGTAATTCTTATTCTAGACCTATTCTGATTCCATCAGGTGTTCCTCAGGGTAGTCATCTAGGGCCGATTCTTTTCTTATTATTCATAAATGACCTTCCGGGGTCTATAATTAATTCTCGACTTCTAATGTATGCAGATGATGTAAAAATATTTTTTTCTTATAATTGGCCAGAATTTTCGAATCCATTGCAGGATGACTTAGATAGTTTTGGAAGCTGGTGTGACATGAATTGTATGGAACTCAACCTAAGGAAATGCAGACACGTGCGTTTCTTTAGATCGAATTCAAGATTTGTCAGATATAATATTAGAGGAACTGAGCTAGAGTTAGTTGATTCTTTTGTAGACCTTGGTATTCTAATGGATTCCAAACTGAATTTCAACAATCATATTATTACTATGGTTAACAAAGCATATGGTGTTCTTGGCTTCATTAAGCGATGGGCTAAGGAGTTCTCCGATCCTTACGTAACGAAGCACCTATCTACATCACTTGTCATACCTATTCTGGAATATGGTTCTGTAGTGTGGGATCCTCAGTATGGTATCTATATTGACAGAATTGAGTCAGTTCAGAAACAATTTTTAATATTTTCATTAAGACATTTGCATTGGAATAGTGATTTTATTCTTCCCCCTTATACTAGTAGATTGAAGCTGATCGACTTGCCTTCCTTGAAAAGTAGACGTGTTATTTTGAACACCGTGATGGTTTATAAGGTTATAAATGGTGATTTCTCTTCTGACTATATTATTTCTAGGATTAAGTTTAACGTGCCATTTAGACCTTCTAGATACTATCAATTCATCCATATTGACTTTCAGCGTACGAATTACGCTTCCGCAGAGCCCATTCGCAGAATGTGTAGTGATTTCAATTCATTGTGTCACATCATAGATTTCGGATTAGGAGTCGATATAATAAAGTCGAGGATTTTCTCCTGCTTGGCTGTTTAGTTTGTTGTGACATGTTTACTTTACTTTAATATATTTAGTTACTAACTTTAGGAATAACTTATATTTGCATGTGATACTAATATTTTGTTTAATATTTTTGTTATGCCGGCTGTTGATATTTGATCTGTAGCCGGTGTCCACCCTCTACTGCTTAGCCGCCATGGTTCGAACTATGGTGTGTACGCTGTCCCTACGTTATGGGGACGTGGCCCTCTCGGTGGGAAGGGGCGGGTGTGAGAGGCGTTGGGACCGTTCGATGAAAAAAAAAATGGTTAACACTCACAACTATTTGTATTATCGTTTGTATCGGTGTTTCAGAATTGTAGCGCGATGAAGTTCCATACAGAATGCTTAGTGCCGTTATTTTTTTTATATTACCTTTCTCAATATGTTCTTTGAGCTGGCCGTACTTCCAATAGCGTTTATTTTTCTGTTTTAGATCTCACTATAGAGCTGGAATTTTGTTTTTGAATTTAAATCGTTTGAAGTCCACATGTAGTGCATCCCTGGTATATCTTCCACTGACATAGCTTCACTATGCTATTGTAAACTAAACAATCGTGGACGCTTTCACGGGAGCGTCAAGTAGTGCCATAAGGCGCCGTTTTGTATTATTTTTCTTCTTCGTTGGTCCTCTGCCTGGAATTCTATTTGATATATCGGTTCTTTACGTTATACATATTATGATATATATTTTTAATTCAAAACCGTTTGCTTTTGAAATTTTTTTTGAAATTTCCGATCCTTGCATATATATATATCAAGAATAAAGGGATCTGAGAGCACGACATCGATCTACGGTTGTAGAACGGTATTTTAGAAAGTTTTTCAAACAAATTTTGAGTGTCGCCCAATTATTTTTTAAGAATATTTTCCGATTCAACAATTAAATGCATAAAAATTATATAAATAGGCCTATTCACCCATGTATTGATGTGCTATTGGGGCCGATATCACTAAAACTATAATATTATGTATTGTGGTTGGCATGGAGATTCTTCCCTACAAAGGCCTGGTCCAAATTCTGTTAGATATCGTAGAAATGTATATAGCTTTTATGATGTCGCGTATATACGTATAAAGAATTTTTAAGTTGCTTTTTTCCTATTGTTCGTAATTTTGATTGGCCGATATCTTAAAAACTAGAATATATTATTTAGAACATGGCAAGGAGAATCTGTCAAAAAATAAAGTGCTTGAAATACGTATTATGTATGCTTTACACCAATTCTCGAGCCCGTATAAAAATTCAAGTTCTGCCAGTGCATACTTGCTAATCTAATGCTAATACACTAGGCTGGGTTGCTGATTAATGATGGGGGAAGTCAAGATATAGACATATAATGAATATAGGGATGAAGAATGTGCCTCCAACGAAGTTTTGGCGTTGATTTGCGAAAGACTTTAATATGTACGATGGGGGAAAAAATTTAAAACAATATGTGAAATATTTCAATTTTGTGTAAATCCAAAAGTACTTCGCATGCATGAGACTGGCAAGCATTGCAACTAATTTCAATTAAGTTTTCCTGGCTTTATAACAAGACAACGTTGATGCACACATTTAATTTTTCACTAAAAAAAACAATAAAATTTAGCAAAATAACATTCATTTGGTTGCAATTGATTTTTTTAAAGTGCTTTTTTGCTATAATTCATTTTGGATGATTGTTACGTTTCCCAACACTAAGCACATTAACGGGGCAAAAAACAGCGCACTTTGGGAAAATATGGTGTAATATGCGCGCATATAATTGTGGAAACAACTTGTGAGCATCAACTTTTGTGAATTTTTATTCATTTTAGAGAAGATTTAATGAAAACATATTATAATTTTATGTAGATATCCGTAGACAATTCCGAGTTATGGCAATTCAAACTTCGTTTTTTTTAAATAATGTGATGATATTGTATAATATTTATGTTCTATATATGTTATAGAATTGGCGTTTATTACTGGAATACAACCGGACGTGCCATATTATAAAGTTATAGGAACCTTAATTTTTGTGTATACATTTTGGTTTTTCAAAAACTATATAGAGAAAAATGCTGGATTTGTGGCGAATCCAACAGTACCAATCTTAATTTGCTGAAATTTCAGTATAATTTCAGTAGGTTTGATTTAGATTACAAGAACATTTCAGACCAGAGATTTATTCTTTATGAATAGTTTTAGATTCAATTTCAAAAACGACTCGTAATCATGCAACTCAAATTCTTTTTAAAGTATTTTTTGTCAGCTTTAATTAAAAATCGAGATCACTGAAATTGGTTTGGTATTATGTTTTTACATCAATTTAAAGTTATTTTGAAGTCGGTTCAAAATGTAGTACTCTATCTCCAAATGATAAAAAATACTGCCATGCTCGCGTATCTAACTGTCGTTCAAGAATAAATCATCACTTTTGTTCCTAAAGAGTTTTCTCTGAAAAATCCATTTACAACAAACCAGAAAAACTACATTTGTCCGAAAATAATAATAATTTTTTATTTCCATTCAAAAAATAACCGAGCCAAATATGGTTACAAATTACTTCAATCTTATATAATGAATAATCAATATAATTATTTAAATTTAAAAAGTCATCGATACATGTAATTATAAGCCACGTCGAAACAATAAAGTCGACACAATTAATGGTAATTACTTAATACTAAAAATAACAATATCCTAACAAAAATAATAAATAATGTGACATTAATACTGAAATGAGCATTGTTCTCAATTTTTCGGCCCTATGTTAAGGTAGCTACTTTGTGATTTAAGCAAGCTGCTTTGAAAGAAGATGAAATGCGGCAAGAAAAATATTTGTACTATCTATAATAAGAACTTCAACTCGTATATTGTCCTTGCTCAAGACCTTTTTGCATATATATTTATATATTATGGAAAAGAAATTTCTTTGCAAATGACATGGAGATATTTATTACCTGGGTACTCACTACCTTTATCTTGATATATAGCATAAATGATTTCTGCATGATGATGTGGAGCTGATATTGAAATATTTTGGAAGTAGGCGACCCCATTACTGATCAATTCTACGGAAGATACATGCCTCAAGTAGGATTTTGGAAAATAAATTTAATTGCTACAATGCAGTGTTGCATGAATATGTTTCATTGTATAAAATTAAAAAATTTGGTAACATACTTTTCACGTTGCTGCATTTTCTTTACCTGCTTTTGCAATGCACACATACACACACATCTATAGTGCGATCACTTGGTTTAAGTACAAAGAGCTACAACTCGATGTGTGCCCCAGTACGTTGCACAGTATGTGAATGCAGTTTACCAAAAACGTAGCATTTCATTACATATTAGATTTGTTTTCCGCGTTATTGCATTTTTCTTTCGTACGTAGCAGTTGTTGCAAGTAACCAAGAAAGAAAGAAAAAAATTACCTTGTACCGCAAGTTCCAAATAATACCTAGCAAGACCTGTTTGCCCGATTGTTGCTTCTACTAAAAAGTTTGCACACTTGCGCTGCTAACACGGTTACGACGACAAAAGCTTATTTATTAGATTCGTTCAGGTTCCTCCTTCGGCTGAGCGGCTGTTTTTCTGCTACACAAAAATGAAATACGTTTCAATCACAAGCCATGCTCTGTACATAACGTATTTGTATGTATTGGGTTTTTAATTCACAGTTATAAGAAAACAACACAGCACAGCAAATAAATTAAAAGACTTGAGTGAACTAAAACCTATTGTTGGTCAGTACTGACTGGCTATTGTCAAGTGTTGTTGGTACATGTATGTATATATATATGTACGTATGTACATCAAGTTTCATTCTTCTCTTTTAATTTATTCTTCTGAAGAAACTTAATAGAGGAATACGTAATTTGATTTCTTAGTCTTTCTTTTCGATTCCATTCGATTCGACATAATGAAATTTTTGTTGTAATATTATACAGGTTCTTTGATTTGTGGAATAACAAATTCTCATTTATGATCTCAATGATTTCATCGAGTTTTTTAACTCGCAAATATCGTTGGTGTGCTGTGTTTCTGAGTTATTGAAGATTTAAAGTTTATTGCTCCACACATTTGGGCGAATGAATTGTTTAATAGACTTGGGATTTTTTACAGGGCATAAACTATGACTTATGGGACACTTTTGCACAAAAAAGTGGACTTGAGATCTTTTTGAAGCATACCGACGATATGCCAAACTTTTATGCTGTTCTCTTTGAGTGGGCGGCAACGTTATTTCGTTAAAAAATAACTCTTAATGACGTTTACGACTTCTGTTTACAGCGTTGTCATCCCGGCCAGTCCATTTTTTGAGTTGATAATCCTTAAGATGAATTTGTACCTTGTTCTTCGTTCCGGCTTGTACCGTAGTTTCATTTCAACATTTTCTCATCTTTTTTAAGGTTGATGTCAATGTTAAACGCATAGGAGATGTTAAACTGTTACTCGAACTGGATGCAATTCTTTCTCATGCTTGTGGATTGGAGTCATTACATATTGGAGAATTTTGTTTGTTAATATTGCCGTTTTGATCAAAATAAACCTCGTCGGACATAAAAATGCAGTTTAACATGTTTTCGTCCTCAACCACCCTTTGAATGATTTTCTTGCAATTTTCCATGGGCCATCGGCCAGTGTGGTCCATTCAGTTTGCTTGTTTTTTGGATTTTATAAGGAAATAAGTAAATCCTTATGCAAAATTGTCTGTAGTAATTGTCTGCTGATATTCATTTGAGCAGATAAACTTCATCGACTTGTATGCCAGCAATAGTTTCCCTTAATAGCGTCCCTTTAAAAGTAAAATATGAATAAACAAAATAAATTAAGTTGGAAACTTGTTAATGCTCTTTAATTTGGCACTTATATCGGAATCGACTAAGTATATTTAAAAATTTTGTTGAAAAATGTTAAGCTTTTGCAGTCCTTTTAAGGGGCAAAAGGATGTGTAAACGAAAAATTGGAAACGCCAACTAAGTCCATTGTAGATTGACAATCAATTGTGCAACCGTTCTGTATCCGGTAATTATTAATATATTTAAAATCTGTACATTTCTAGTGTGTTACTTTTTCCACCTGTTAACAACTTTCGTCGATTTCTTATACATCAGACATGTGAGAATTTCCGACAAAAATATGACCTTTTTACATTCTCGGTGGGACAGGGATCATTTCGGCGAACAGTGATTTGTTTTAAAAGCCAGTTGATAGACCCACAAAAATACACTGATACGGCAGCAGCGGCCAATTTTGAAACGTAAGTACACTTGAGGGAGAATTTGCATTAACTGAGAAATAATTTATTTTTCCATTACAGGCGTAATAAACACATCAGCACACAAGTTAAAAGTTGGCGAGCAGACAATCGGCATAGTGAACCTCTACATTTCTCGAACAACAATACCATATACAGCTCAGTGATACCAAATAACGTAAAACGCGATAGGAAAATGGGAGTGGAAAGGAATATAATTGATGCTAAATGTGAGTTAAGACTACTTCATTTCGAACTACAACTTGATATTTTGTAATAATTATTATTTGAATATTGTATATCTACAATGTATCGGTCTTGTTTAGCCAGTTTTTTTGTATACTCGTATATATTTGTAAACGTTTGTAGATATTGTGTTGATATGCGTGTTAATCCATTGCAATCATTCACAAAATTTGTTGCTAATGAATATTTCGTGCAATCTACAAACATATTTATGTGTACCACATTTTTAGTACAACTTTGGTAGTTTTTTTTTCATTTTTGAAAAATTTGCTATTCCTTCATATTTGATATTATGCTTTTTGTTATTTCTTCCACGAGCTTTCAAAGCAATATGTAACTTGGTATCCGATTGCATGACAGCAATTGTGGTAATTAGATAGTGTAAATTACTAAAAACAACAAAAATTCACCACAAACATGTGGTTTACTATGAAGATGAGAAAATATCAATATAACAATGTACATGCGTATGTACTTGTGTATATCTCGTACCAACATACTTCTTTTCCATTCACTGATTCATATTTTGCATGTAAATTAGGTCAACAATATCAAATTCATTACGAATATTGAATTACGGCTTGCGGCTAAGGAATCTATTTTTTGTTTGCATTGTATACCCATTTATATCTATTACATAATTTAATTTACAATTGATAAGGATACATATGTAAATTCAGAATCGTGCATATTTTGGAATTCACAAAAATCGCCTGTATTTTCATAATTTATATAAATCAATGCGTGTCTGTATGTTTGTATGTTCCTGTAGTCCTATTCGCTTGAAAAATCAGAACAGGGAATCGATATACTAGGTTATGGTAGGACAGAGGCGCATGGCACAGCCCACTCAATATTACTGGCGCTAACTTCTGGACAGGGGTGGTTTCTGGCAATACTATGAAATACATGAAACTTCAAATGGAAGTGGTACCGCTGACTCTTGCCCATTCACTTAAATATTTTACTGTAACTAACATCTGGTCATGATATAAATGGTATAATACAAAAAGGCACTATATTGTCATAATACATCACATTGGCTGCAGCTAACTTATGTATCGATAAATTGGCGTGTCTCCGCTCACACAAACTAACAATCACATGGGAGAATTGGCAAGGGTTCCACGCCATTTTATGTCATTGTTGGTCAAAGGAGTGTGCCTTCTCCAAAACAACATCTTTTTTATCTATAATATAAGACGTACCCTTAGGAGCATTCGCTTGCAAATATTACTGTACGTTAATACTACCCACTACTGTTAGGTCATGATAAGACAAATAGCTGTGGGACCGAAATTTTTGGGCAGATTTACTTTTTTATATTTTGTTTTAATTTTTAATGTAGTTTGCTTCTGACCAGGGGAAGGTTACGGGCTATACCGAGATAGTGTTTAGGGACGTGGTGCTGCCCATGCACAAATTGTTTGAAACTATCTGACCACAGTAGACTCAATTCGCTTGAAAATATAATCGTGTTTACAGCTATAAAATTATTTAAAACTGAAGAATCAAAAGCGTTCTTTATTACTACCACACATGCGGCATGCTGTGTCAAAGCACTCCAATATACAGTCGAAACCGATTATAAAGACATTCAATCCGAATATGAAATTTTGAATTTAATTTGTCACAGTTGACCTTTTATTAAAATTATATGATTTAGATCTAAACATAAAAACATTCAAATTAAATAGTTAATTATATCACATACGTATATGTGATAAAGGATACAAAAAGTTAAGATGCATTGGTTTTGTCTTAAATTTAAGAATTTATAATTAATTTCTGAGACATGAAAACATATTTATCTGTACTTGTCTCTGGTCTCAGATACGGAATTCAAATTCCGATTCGTCTATATCCTCTGCTATAGACTTTAAAATGTTGTCATCATTGCAAATTGCAATCGAACAGAGAGATGTTGAAGATTAATACAATTCTGAATCTTAATTAGTTCTTTCGCTTTGTTCTTCTAAGTTGTTGTAAGCAATGTCAAAATACAAAAGTTTTCTGAAACATACGTCGTTCTAACTAGATTGTCGCTAAAAGCGATGTCGCTGTAAGCAATATTAGTTTATTTGGGTTTGTATTGGTTCAAACTCGGGACTTGGAACTTTCGTCTTTATAACCGGTATGACGTTATAGGCGATTTGGACAGTAGTATTTTGCGTTGAACTAACCGACATAAAAAAACATTTCGTAGGTTTTCCTTAACTTATCTCATAAAAAAATATTGAAAAATACATACTTAAAAATTGTTGATTTTTTAATTAACAATATCTAAACATAAGGCAACAAGAGAACTTTTATTTATTTCAGCAGAACATGACTACATACGAACTAGTCAAGAATGAACCAGTGCAACGCCGGGTACAAAAAAATAGTATTTAATAAATTAAAGTATCAGCTCTTAAATCATATGTTTGCTGAAAAGTTAATTAGCAATTTGTAAAAGGTTTAGTGCAAAAATGAAAAATGACAATGATGGGATGTGTATGAAATACCAGAATACCGCCAAAAATAGAATTAAAAAATAAATTTTGCAAAATTAAAGACAATCTACTAGTTGTCTACAAAGTGAGGTAGAACTGGTGTGTCCGCTTTGTTGAATACTCTGCGTTTCTTTTAATTGCATGAAAATAAAAGATTTTCCTGTTCATTTCCCATTTTTTAGGATATTTTCAATGCACATAAATGCAATTACGTTAGGTTTTTCAAACAAATTTGTTGTTAATAAAGTCGTCAATTTTTAACAAGAGAAGGTTAATATTTGAGTATGTGTACTTTGTTGTAATTTACAATAATCAACCAACATTTCTTCGTTGTTCTAGATGCTAGACCATATGAATCAAATCTTGAATATGCCGTTTTCTTTGTGAAATAGTAGAACCACATGTATTTTAGAATATGAAAGACCTAGTAAGATTCATTTTATTAATGTCCGCATTTATATATAATATATATAATTATATATCACTTCCAGGTTTTCTGTAATTTACTAGATCCTTAATGGGCTTAATTGTTTGTAGATTGTTCGCATAATATTGATATTTCACGGCATCTCACAGTACACTTTTATTTCGATCCCCACCTATAAAGTTTGATGTGGTAGTGGTTTGCATCTTTTAAATTATTGTTTAAATGAAATTAAACATTAAATAGTGTAAAATATGCAAATATAAAGAGTTTAAAAATGCAATGTAATAAAAACGCCGGGTTCGCCAGCATTATTTATCTGTTTTGAAGTTAATAGCAACATAATTGTGTATCAATACAAAATTTTATTTATATATGTATGTATCTGTATGCATGTACATGTATACTCACCTTACCTGCCGTCAAAATTCAAGGTCGCCCTCATTTCATATGATGCCATAGTGAACTTACCTGATTTGATTTGTTTTGTTTGTTGTGAAAATCGTAAACTCTCTTCACAGTCTCTTCCTCTCTGTGTACCTCTTATAAAATTGAGTGTTTGTCTACACACTCACCTCTCAAGTGGAGAATCTTCATTGGTTTTTAAATACGTTTTGTTTTATATTGCTATTCATACCCTACGTTTGGCTTGGTTGACATCTCAGCCCAACACTAAAATTGTTGCCAGAGATTCGTGAACAAGAATGGTTCGCAGATCCCAAATCTAGGGGATTCAAAATCGAGAAAGTCACGATCGTGCTATTATTCACAATGTCGATCGAAATTATTAAAAATCTAAAGAGATTAGCTCCAATGTACCTTATCATAACTTCCTATTAGTTGTCGGAGGGAATTCTACTTGTTTAATCTCTTGTTTTTAGCTTACCTGGCTATATCAGCTATATCTGTCGAGATACCACAAAATCAAATTAAGAAAAAAATGCAAGGACTATTCTATCTATCATATACGAACACGGCTCATCGAGTGTAGCAGTAGTAGCAGTAGTGCTTGGTCTGTGCTTGCCGGTCATTTATTTATTGAGTAGTTCTCAAATGACCATCTCTTGCTCGAAACACAAACGAATGAGTGTAAAAGCAAGAGTATAAAAAACAAAATACAAAATTTAGGTCAAGCAGCAGCGATGGCCATACTTTTGTTGAATTATAATAAACTTTTTTCAAGTATTTCTACATTTATGCAGCCCATGACCAATAAACAAAAAACTCTTTTGTATATGTAAATATATGTACGTACATTTGTATGTATAAATCTGCATAAACATATATATATGAGTACTTACAGATGTAAGTATAGGTGCATTTATATTTGCATATTGCTGGTACATATGTACGTATGTATGTAAACATCCACAAATATTTTCCATACACTGAAATGTAAAATATATTACATGTGTGGGTATATATTGATCTTTTCTTTTTTAATTTTAATTTCTAGTAAATAAATCTAGCAGTTTGGATTTGTATCGACCACCGGCTTTACGAAATCATGGCATTGAATCTACCAAGAGGACACCATGTAATGCAACAGAAACTATTACAACAACAGCTACGACTACCTCAATATCTTGTAATAACTCACCAATACATAGAAAAGAGAGTGCTAATGGCACTACGGACAACACGACCTCGACACATCAAAATATTTTTGACTCAAACCAACAACCACAAGAGCAACACGAGGTAGACGAACAACTGAAACAGCCACAAAGGTTAGTGTAACTTGTATTTACTTGAGAATATACATACAAACATACACATTTGTATTTCTGAACATACGTATGTATGTATATACACCAAAATGTATGTGTGGATGTTTACTTTATACCTATTATTACTGTGTCGTCATTTCCTCACAGTCAACGACCCCGAAGGCCAAGCGTAGATTTGATCAAACTTCTTTCTGCATATTTGGGGTTTTTCATTGTTTATGAAATATACTGAGCCGGCTTAACCTGCTAAGGGATCTCAAAATGTCGAATACGTATTGCATTTTTTGAAAAATTGTACATCCATAACTATGAAAATTGAAAACTATCTTTAATTGTAATTACAGAGATTCGCATTTTTTATTTAAATATTTAGTGAATGCTGTTTTTATGAAACATTATTAGTTAATGTATATGTCCAGATCGTTAGGGCAAAATAAAAATATTGCAATGCAACAATAATATTACTTTGAAATCGTTTGTTATCAATGATCGTTATGCATGATCCTAATGGAATTGTACACTTTGTCAATAATATAGGATTAGTGAACTCCGAAATTTAACCGCACATTCATTTCCACAATGTGTTGTGGTTCTGAAAATTAAGTGGAGTTGGTGGCAGGAAGCAATGCCACTATATTCCATTTATTAAGATATTGGTGTACATTACGTAGGGCAGCTGTTTATTTAATGTTTTGTCTAATGTTTCTATTAACATCTCTTGGAAATTCCAACAAACAAAAAATTTGGGGATTTACGGAGAAAAACTCGAAGTTTGCCATAATGCCCATAATAGAAATTACAATAATTTTCTGGTATCTTAACATCCTCAAATGATTTATTTTCGGTTCCCCGTTATGCAACACTTCTTTTTTTTGTCGAACGGTCCCAACGCCTCTCACTCCCGCCCCTTCCGACCGAGAGGGCCTCGTCCCCATAACGTAGGGATAACGTACACACCACAGTCCGAACTGTGGCGGACAAGCAATAGAGGGTGGAATACCGGCTACAGATTTAATATCTTCAGCCGGCAAAAACAAGACAAAAACAAACTACACTAAAGGTTAATGCTAACATTTGACATAGAAGCAATGCATTACATTTAATAATACTAAAACAGAACACTAAACATTCAAGTACGAGAGAATCCTTGACTGCGCAGAAGCATAATTCGTACGCTGAATATCAATATGAAGAAACTGATAGTATCTAGTTGGTCTAAATGGCACGTTAAACTTAATCCTAGAAATAAGATATTCAGATGAGACATCACCATTCATAACCTTAAATACCATCACGGTGTTCAGCATAATTCCTCTACTTTTTAAGGAGGGCAAGTCAATCAACTTCAATCTACTAGAATAGCGGGGAAGAACAAAATCACTATTCCAATGTAAGTGTCTCAATGAAAACAATAAAAATTGCTTCTGAACTGACTCAATTCTGTCAATATAGATGCTATACTGAGGGTCCCATACTACAGAACCATATTCCAAAATAGGCCTAACGATCTCTTAATATGATTATAATCATACATGTTTTCAAATTTGATCAATAGACATGTACAAGCAGATGTTTAAAATATAAAGAATTTAAAACTATTGACTATAATATGAATTTCCTTCTCATCGTGTCTGATAATGGAACTAATTTACTCTATGATGAACATTAAGATTTGGTTCGGATTGCAGGACTAGGGTGCGAGAACACTCTGAGACCGTCCTGGATCCATTGAAAAGGAAATAGAAATAGGTCATGTTGAGGAAGAGTATATGATTATGGAGAGGAAGTAGGAGAGGGAGTTAGATGTGTGACGTTAGTGAGCGTTATTTATTAATTGTTGTAAAAGATGTCTAGACGAAACGCGATTTGTGGGGAGATATATTCGTGCATGACAGACGCGTATACAGCTACCAGCGGCGGTGGTGCTCTTTTTTGTCCACAAAAAAATTAATTATAGTTTTGAACTCTAAATTGTGAATACGTTGCGTCCGATTAGTATTTTGGATCCATTTCTAGAACAGGAAGAAGACAAGACAATGGTATAAAATAAAGAAATAAAAGTTAATGTAAATTGATTAGGTCTGATCAATCGTTTAAGCTTATAGGCTTTAGCTTTACTTTCCCTATCAAATGTTATCTAGCGTTAATAAAGGTATTCTAGAAGTGAAACCCAAATAAATAAAATTGTATTGAAATGATTGATTTTGTCCATAAATCGTTTATTTTTATGAGTAGCGAAAATATATACTGTGGTATTTATTAAATTAAATTTAAACAAAGAGGTACATAGAGTATTCACTTCGAATAGAGCGGATCGAATATGCAATATGAAATCATTAGAAATTTTCCCTTCATGTTGACGCCTCAGTAACAATGAATATAAATCATAAATAGTCTAAACCGTATGCGCCTCAATGTGGATTTCACTTGATCGTATTCTGTTTCACAAAAGAACATCGAAAATATGATTTATTAATTGAACTTCTATAGTAGTATGCCGCGATAGTATTATAGACGCGATCTTGTTAACGTCCAAAATGGGTTAACTGATAATTGTACAGTCATTGTTTTGTTTTTCTCTGTTCGTTTTATTTCTGTGCTCATCTTCTTTTCTCTCTGCTCATTTCAATTTTCTGTTCATCATTCTTTGTATGTTCGCTTGTTTTAAACACATGAATACAATTTACAACTGCTCCACACATGTCAATCTTTTCAGACAGCAACAACAAGCCAGACGTGAACGGCGTCCAGATAGAGCAGTTTATATTCCAAGGGCACGGCGCAGTCAAACAACTCCACCAACTACAACACCAATTCAGCAACAAACACCACCATCAATATCAGCACAAGTATCAACACCAACAGCTAATGGAACTACGGCAACAACCACAACAACATCAACGCCAACAACGGCAAACTATACGAGCAAAAGTCTAAGCCAACAATTGGCAATTACTTCAGACGACACAACAGCTGCTTCAGTCAGCGACAAACCATCGTCTAAAGCGGACGAAGTTGGCAAATCAACGAGTGGCAGTAATACAACAAAGAAGAGAGAAAAAATAACTAAAGAAACGAGAGAACGTCGAGAACAGCGTGTTTCGAAGAAATTGTTATCTACACATCAAAACCATAATTCTAAAAATAATACAAAATCGAATGAGAATACAAACAAAACAAGTGACGACGAATGTTCTTTGCAAACGGTCATAGTAATTGCTCAAGATACAACAGCAGTGCTACAATCATCCCCAACTGATATAAATTCTATAAATTGTTTTGAGAATTTGAATCCCAAAGTTTTCGACTGTGATAGAAAACAAGAACAAATATTGAGTGAATCTGAATGTGCTGAATTGAAACATGAATCGAGAGTGATAACAAATTATTTGAATTTCAATCGAAACGATAATTGTGCTATAAACGAGTTTGAAACTCAGTTATTGTCTGTACCTATTGACACTGTTAGTAAAAATTCCACAGAAACATCCAACTCTTTCACTAATACCACCAACGTTATAATCACAATGCCCAAGCCGTCAAACAAGACGAAGTCAAACAAAACATCCAGTACCACGGATAATGCCAAGATGCCTAATTTACGTATTGAAGATGTTGCATCACAGCCAACCAAATGTGATATTGAAGAGCAGGAATTGCAAAGAGCTTCAAAGGTAGGAGTGCAAACAGTCCTGTATTTGTCATATCTAGAATATTTATTTTTTTAAACGCAATTGGAAATAGAAAATTCGTAAAGTGCTAAAAAAACTAATTATGTTCATGTAAAGATGAAGACAGAAGAAGAATATGACGGTAAAGAATTCTACTTTTAAGAATGTTCGTTGGAATAAAGAGTTAGAATATCCTGGAAATCTGTTCTTAAGTTTTGAAGTTTCTTTATATAGTTTTTTTGTAAAACAATGCTAAAAAATCGATTGTGCGATCTCAATATTCATGTCAAATTTCATTTCGTCATATTACAACTGCATATACATTTTGCTTGAGCCAATATCGTACATATCAAATATACTTATCTTCTAGAACTACATCAAATTCTCTTCTACATTTCTTAAAATTTCCAGAATAAATAATCACTAAATAATTACCACCATATGTGATTATAGAGTTTCTAAATGCAGTTCGATTGTCACCCAGCTATTATTTTCACCTTCAAACACACCTTTTTCAAAACACACGTATCTAAACAGATTGAGGGGAACTACAATAGTTAAATCTGCAATGATGAAGTTGGAAATTTCCGCAATAATTTCCCTTAATTGCGGGACTGAAGTGTGGTTGGAATATTTAAAAGTATATAGAGAATCACAGCATGTCTATGAATATATAACACATACATAAATGCACGTTGTAACAATGTAACAATTGAATGTAAGATAATTTGTTCGTAGTTAGCTTCTTAAAGTAGAAGTAATTATTAGTGAGGAAACTACAGATTCTTTCCACAACACAATAAATATTTTGTACAATTGTGTGAAAATATAATATGCATATATATGCGGCAAACAAAGACCTGAATGTCTAACAAACAGTTAAAAAGGGATTATACTGACGAAAGGGTTATAATGAACTACATGATTTGTTAGTGGATGGAAAAAAGTGAATCAGAACCATTAAAAACGAAACAACAACTTTTAGTGAAAATGAACTGTTCCCAATCCAATCTCCCGGTTAAATGGGGTATTGTTAACAAATTATTTAATTTTGAGAAATACTTTTGTACTTTTAACTTTGTAGTATTTTCTTTTCAAATAATTATAGAATTATTTTGAAAAAATCCCATTTTAATTTTTCTTGTGTACATAGGTACATTTATCCGCACACACTTTGTTGTTTCTAAGATATCAGCACACATAACGTCAAATCAAAGCTTTTACTGAGTTGCAAGCGCTCGCTGGATGACCTCAGAAGCCATGTGGTCCGTCTCAGCTGGGTTCCCGGACATAGCATATCAGTGGGAACAAAATAGCAGATGAACTGGCCAGAAATGGTTCATCCATGGAAATCTCGCAAGCCGAAAACTCAGTGAAACCACCCATCGGCGTTTTCTATAGACTGATTGAGTCACGCAGATTGGCAATGATGAACTCAACATGGATTAATTTATCAACCTGTAGGATTGCTAGGGCCACCTGGTCAGAGGCAGGCAAACAGAAAACCAGAACAAAGTAGAGTTGCGTACGCTCATAGGAATCTACACAGTGCACTGTAACATTAGAAGCAGGCTCAGCAGGTGGCACATAGGTATTGTGGACTATTGCCGACTGTGTGAGGGCGAGGATGAGATTGAGACGATCGAGAACATATTATGTATGTGCCCCTCTCTCTGTGTACGTAGGAAAAAATACCTAGGAGATTTTATAATTAGGGACATTGATGAAATTACAACCCGCACCATCCATGACCTGCTGAGATTCTCGAAGGGCGTGGATTGGATTATGGGTAGTTTTTGATTTACACTGATGATAACAATGAATCTGGCACCTATCAGTAAGAATGAGAACCATAAGGAATGCCAATGTCAAGCTACCCAGAGGTAGCCTCAAACTACTCATAGGTCACAGCAACTACAAGGAAGAAAGAGTATTACCTGACAACTGCACAGTCAAACTAAACTCGACTTCCTAACTCCTTTCACCACAACCCATATTCCCGCTTTTCCTCTATCCCCTCATCTCCTAATTCATATATACATATATACTTTTCAGGTACAAGGATACGTACAATGGATCCAATAGGGTCTCCGAGTGCACAGATTGCGAAAGCTTTCTTTCCAAACCAAGCACAAATGGATTTAATTTTTAGAACAATTTTATATGATTTAGGTTCTGGATAGGTAAATATATTACTTGAGTCTTCTATTCTATCAATATGTAGCCCATTCAAGGGCGTTGATTGATGAAAGTAAATTAAATGTAGAACTGCTAATGTGTATTTACTGAGTGGCTCATAATAGAAAATGTATTTGTTTATCTACATTATTTCAAACTGAGAAGGCAAGTCAGTCAACTTGAATCTATTAGTCTTTCAATGTAAGTGTCTCAATGTAAATAATAAAAATTGTTTCTAACTGACTCAATGCTGTCAATCTGTCAGAATCATATTCGAATCATAGGCCTAACAAGCGATGTAAATAGAAGCTTTGTCACGTAAGAGAATTTCTTAGTTCATTGTTTAATGAAGCCAAGAACACCGTACGCCAGTTTCGAATCCAATAGAATACAAGATACACAAAAGAATCAACTAACTCCATTAAGATTATATCTGACTATCATCGCATTCGATCTAGTGAAACGCATATGCTTCCAAATCCATAAGTCATAAGTATGAAAAGCAAGGAAAATGACAGTAATTATCGTTAGTAAAAATTTATATTTTATAGCTTCACAACTGTGAGCCGAATCGTACTTTAACCCATTAACGCTCAAAGAGAACTGTTGTTCAGTTGTTTGACATTAAACAGGTGTACTCATATGGGTACAAAGGGCGGTAATGGACTAAACAGACAGTTAGATATCGATGAAAATAGATTAACTATTTAAATTCTTGTTTATTAAGCCTTATCATCCCATGTTAAAATTAAAATTTTAAATTAGAATCGGCTATAAAGAAGTACTGATTTTTTTTTCAAATTTCTGGTTTTACTGGAAAGGTTGAACTTTGTCTATGACTACCACGACTGGCTCGGCAGTAAGTAAGTTTTTTTGGAAGTAAGTTTTTAATATTTCCCAATTTTGTTCGAGCGACCTTAAAATAAAAATGAATGTTAGTCTACTTTCAAAGTCGAAGTAATCGGTAGTTCAAATTTAAAATGTTACATGGCCCACCCTTTTAAAATGACTGTTTTTAGGAGGAATATGCATGTGCCATTAAAGTCGAGGGCGTTATTTGCTCGTTGTACTTACTATTCTATCCGTTGTTATGTTTCACCTAGTAGTGCCCGCTACTTCACACGCGGAAAGCCAGTTATTTGTTATTAGCTTTATTCATATTTATTTTTGGATACTATTTATTCAATTTTCTTTTGTTGGACACTAGATAAATCTAGTGTTTATATTGCGCGTCTACGGCTGTACACATCGACTTTTACGAGTTCAGCTATAGTTTGAACCATTTTTATCCCTTGTGTCCAGCTCACCCTCTTAAAGTATAAATTACGACAAATCGCGTCTACGTGGTCAGAGAAAAGTGTATGCCGAATTTCACGATTTTAGCTGTAATCCTTTAGTTGGTACCATTTTCTCTTTTTTTCCAGCTGACCCTCTAAAAGTGAAACGAAAAATTCATTGCGCGTTTACGTGGTCAGGAATTTACACACCAATTTTCACGATTCTAGCTGTGATACTCTAATTAGCATTTATTTTTATCCCTTTTTGTACCGTCACCCCTTAAAAGTAAAAATTTCAAAAAAAAATCCCTATTTGTCGTGTGTCTGTATGGTAAAGGGTGTGTTTTCAATTTTAATGAAATTCTGCGTAAATTTCGATAAGAATATGTAGTTATGCGTGTGAAATATTTCTTTCTTTATTTTGATGTTAACAAGACTGTAATTTGTTATAATACGTCAGTGCGGTTTATGGCTAACGAAATTTACTGCGGTTAACACGCTTTATAAATTTGCATATTTTTAGCATATGGCTCTCTTTATGCAAATATGCATTTTGCATAAAATATACAAAAATTATTTGATACATTTTTAATAATTATTCATGAGAAAGAAATATTTGTGTGGTATTATTATTTGTATACAAATATCAAGCCAAAATATACAATTACGTACATATATACATACATTACATTATTCCCCGATTTGCGATTATTCCCCGACTGAGAAAACACGACGCAAATCGAATCATTTTTCCGCACATATTTTTCAATGGGTTCCTGAACTTTAGTATTATTATTTACTTAAAAAATAATATAACAATGACAAAAAAAAACAACAAAAAATATATAATAATAAATGAATGCATTGTTCTTATTATAGTTGAAGTTCTTTTACATTCTATAGACTTAGACTTTTCATGTCTAATTTATGTCATTAGGAAATTTGAATTCGCCGTTAACTCGGGTTCTTTCCAAATTCCCACACAAACATCAACTTACTTTCCAATCAATTGAACTAAAACAGTTAAATCCCAAATCTTACAATTAGAAAGACGGAACATGACTCTATTTAGTACTTCTTTTCAAATATTCTCTGACGTTTACATAATAATCATGGCTCTATAACGCTCGCCGTTTCCAATAAATTTCACCAACCAATGAGTTTTATATGTAACGGGGCACCGCAAAACCCTCGTGGCTTCACTTCACTACATATACGACAATTTTTCTTTGAGCCAAAATATAATACATACCGAATTGCTTGTCTATATTCTGAGAGATAATTTTTATTTTTTAGTACTCGTCTCTGGAACAATTTCCCTTTAAATTTGCAGCGCATGTCATGTTATCTGATTCACTTAGACCAGAATAGGTCCACCCTTTTTCACCCATTATCAGAACCAACCTGTGCTACTCACGAAACACCATATCTTTCCGGCGTCTATACTAACCAAGTCGCCTAAGCTATCAAAAATAGCAAAAAGCAAACGTCTATTAGCCATAGCTGGACAGAGAAGTAGAGATGGGCGCGACTCACGTGAATTGTGTGAATCACGTGTGATCGTGAGTAAAATTTATCTTACTTAAGTGAGCGTGCGTGAACCTGAGGAGCGAAAAAATGTTCGTGCGTGAGTCAGGTGATTTTTTCCTGACTCGCAAATATTTATTAATTCTTTTATTTTTATTTCGTTTACAATTTTTCCATTCAAAATAAACGTCATATATATATACAGTGGCCGACAAAAGTCAACATACGACACCAATTTCGGCTCCTGGACGAATTCAGAAGCCTTATGAAGAAATGTAATGATGCAGTTTTGTTTGAAATCTTTCATTTTTTTTAATTTATAAATTCATCTTTATTAACTTTTCATTTATATATACATGAGATCAGTTTTTATATTATGATTTTGTAGAACTTACTTAAATGAAGTTTGAAGGAAAAATAGGGAAAACCTTCGTTTGATGTTTGAAATCTCTTTTTATTAATATGTACTAAAAAGTCTGTATTTCACCACTAGCTTAGAAATATATTCACGAAAAACTAAAAAAATGCATTGACAAAAGTCTACATACGACCTACATGTAATACTTCATTTTCTTGATTTCTGCAGGATAAAAGCGGAAAAGTAACCATATTTTAATTTCTATCGTAGTTTGTTAGATGTACAATTGGGTATATTGGTATATTTCTTGTGGCAATGGATCATCGAAAAGAAATTTTAGCAAGTGTTCGAAAATTAGTTGTAAACCGCGGAAGTGAGAACAAATATATTGGTGAAACATCGAATCTATTGAAATTATGCAAACAGTTTAAACACGAATACTATTAAAAATAAAGGCCGGAGTGACCACCCAAGGAAGTTAAGTGGGAGAGATGCTAGCTTTAATAAGTGGACAAAAAGTCGAAAGCGAATGTCAGAGCCACCGGTATGTTGTAGTCCATCCTATGTGATAGATAGCCATTGGCCATTCTCATATGACCATTGTCCTTATTGGTCCAAAGGGAAAGACAGTAAAGCTTATTGCCGCTCTAGCTGCCGCATGCTTGCCTTCTATATCGATCTGCTTATGCTAATGTATGCCATTCGCTACACCCTTTTCAGCGGATTCAAGTCTTCTCAATGGCCGTCCGCCAAACCAAGACTCCGTACAGCAGAATCGGACGAACCACCGCTGTGTATATCCTGTGAACCATTATATTTTCCTTGAAATGTAGCATCGTATCAAATATGATACTTTGCACTGTCCGAAAAAAACAGCTCTGAGCCGTTTATTGTTCCTCATCGTAAAAAGAACCAAATCAGTTTTGGCTGGATTCACACCAGTCCCACTATTCCTGGCCCATCTTACCTAAATAAGCTAGTAAGATGTAAAATATTCTGTATAATATCACTAAGGGTTGAAGGGAACTTCCCACGTACGGCTATTCGAACGTCTTCCCCGTACGCAACCATCTCCCTCTCCAATGTTTTCAGAAGAAATAAGGTTAGATTGATAGTCTTGAAATCCTTCGGTTTTATTTGCGAGCTTTTACCCGCCTAAGGGATAAAGATAACCTCTGTGTTCCTGCAGTTTTAAACAACCAGCAAAAATAACCATCAGCCAGGTTATCACATGATGTGACATTTTTTATTTCTCAATTGGTGCAAGGCCGTCTGGACCAGGTAATTTAAACGGCTTAAAACTATTTATTGCCCATGACAGTCTTGTATGCGTTATAAGATCCTCTGTAGTATGAGAATTCATGTGAGGTGATACTGAAGTCTAGAAATTCTGTCCCAGAACTGTCTGGGAAATGTGCATCATATAGTAAGTCCAGTAATTTCTCGGTAGACGATTCACAGTCGCCATTTTTGTTCTGGAGGAGTAGATTTTATTGGCCATATTGACTGGGATGCTTCCAATGGGCATCGTTATCACAATCTGAAATATGTTTGAAATACGCAATATTGGAACGCAATAATGTGCAGCACGTGGCCAAATAAAACATATTTTGGCAGAGTAAGGACCGAAAAGTAAGCTGTGCAAAATCCCCGATGGGTTATAATTTTTCACAATTTCTGTTGAGTGAAAACCGACAGTTATAGATACTCCACAGAAACTTACAGCTATAACTTTTGGTTAGCTGTAACCAAGGCGTATTTATACAGGTTATAGCACTAGAACAACAACAAAATACAAGTAATTTTTTGAATGCTGAGCCATAATGTCAAAGCAAAATATATGGGATTTGACAGTTTCGGTTACTTTTGAATGAAAAAAATTTGAGCCAGCTGGGCTCCTGCTATCACCTTTATAAATACGCGTTGGCTGTAACTTTGTTTTAACCACACATGGTGAAAATGTCAAATCACAAAAATGTTAAAAATCACATTTAGACTTAATGGCAAATATCACAGAGCTGTCTGTCAGACTATTGCAGGGGAATACTGTGTCTTTGTCTTTGCGTTTATAGATTGTTTTTTTTTTACTTTATTTTATGTGGAGACTTTCAAATGTAAAATGCTTATTCTCCATTTGATGTGTACACTTGATATTCACTCTCTTGAAATACACAGTACGAGTATGACCAGTCTCTTTGACATGTTGCGCTAACGCTGTGATCTCTTTGTTTTTTTGTCGACTTCATGAGATCACGTTCTCTTCGTTATGCCGACACATACTTCATGGCTCACCTTCGTTTCCATTAGTCCGTATAAATTGTTGTTGTTGTTTGCTGCTATGAATAATTTTGATTCCGAAATTCCAACAAATATGAAGAAATTTAATTTTATATATATCTTTACATATCCGGTAAAATGTACTTAAATTCGTTTGATATTGGTACAATATGAAAATACCCATAATAACCTCGAATATTTTAGAGTATTTAAGCATGTTTTTTATGTCTCTTTGTACTTACTTTTTACTGTTTGTACTTGTTTTTTTTTCGATATGTCTGTTTGTACTTACTTGATATTGAGTATGCGCATTCCTCCTATAACAAAAACGTGAACCATAAAGTGATTGTTATTCGTAAGGGGTGAAATAGGACAAAAAAGGAATAGGACCTATCAAACGACAACAGCTAGACACAAGAAATTCGGTATGTACATTAGGGCGTACCTCAAAAAAAAAGTTCGCCGTACACCTTCGAATATGAAGTATTATTAAAAGGTAGTTTAAAATTTTTTTTTTTTATTTTTTATGTCGAACGTAGGGGTCGCGCTTTTACATTTTTCTATATAACTTCTGCATTTATAAACGGATTTTAAAGTGTGATACATCGTGTACATCTCGACGAGGCCGATTTTTTTGTCTTTGAAGTCATTGAGCTCAAGCACCCCCTTCTGGTACTTACCCATCATATCTCAGTTGCTACTACCCTAATGTACCACTCTAATATCAGAAAATTAAAGCTCGCATAAAATCATGAATCATGCTTGAGCTCAATGACTTCAAAGACAAAAAAATCGGCCTCGTCGAGACAAAAACATCGATGTATCACACTTTAAAATCCGTTTATAAATGCAGAAGTTATATAGAAATATGTAATAGAACGACCCCTACGTTCGGCATAAAAAAATAAAAAAATTTTTTTGAAACTACCTTTCAATAATACTTCATATTCGAAGGTGTACAGCGAACTTTTTTTTTTACTTGTAACCTGGTACGCTCTAATGTACATTCCTCTATTTGAGTAGATACATAATATAGGGTCCGCCATCTAACGTTTTTTTTCAACTATTCAACCATTGGACTATTATTTGTGGGGAGCCGAGGCAGCCATTTGAATGAAATTATTTTCCATTATTAACCGGAAGGATTGTACTTTCAAATAAAAAAAGAAATTTGAGAAAATATTCAGTAGTTTTTTTATAGCATTTTCAAAAAAAAAGTTATTTGGCGGACCCTTTATATATATTTTTTCAAATTCGTACTTTTAAGGGGTAAAATGGGAATAGAGGGATTAAAAGGTACCAACCAAACGGCTGCACCTATAATAACAACATTCCTCTGATTGCATAGACACGTAAAATAAAGGGATTTTTCGAAATTCGTACTTTTTGGGGTTAAAATGGAAAAATGGTACCAACCAAATGACCCCAGCTAGAATCATGGAATTCGGTGTATACATTCCTCTGACTGCATAGACACACAAAATAAAAAGATTTTTCCAAATTCGTACTTTTTTACTTTTACAACACAATTGATTGAATCATGAAGTTAGCTTATCTTGCAGTGTGTACGTGAGAGATAATGGATTTTCAAAATTTGTACTTTTGAAATTAAAAAAGGATGGAAATATAACCAACTGTAGCACCCAATATTTATGGCATTTAAGCTTTTTTGAAGATTGCTGTCTTCTATTTACTTTTTGAATTGACTTAAAGAATTATTTCGATATATATACATATATATAAACGTATTGGTAGCCTTGCCTTCTAAGCGTGGTTTGAAATAATAAAAATTTTATATTTATTTATAAATTAGGACCGACCGAACTTGACGCCGTTTTTACTTGTTGTTTGTCCATTTTTTTCTGAATGAATAGAATAAATTGTTGGTCGAATTATTGGACGTTTATAGTAATTCTTTTAGTGTTTTTTCATAGTGATAAGTGAAAACTTTTTCGTTTTTTGTACGTACTTCCTTTTACATTTGTATTTTATTTTACTGCATTGTTTTTGTAAAAACGGTAATAGTAACAGTAATTTAAAAACGCCTATAAAATGATAGATAAAACAAATAAAAAATTTAAATTTCATATTTTTAATGGAAATTTTTCGAAAGCATTCTTAATTGTTGACCAAAAAATATTTTTTGGAGGCGTCGATATATAGAAATTTTAGGCTATACTCGATCTGTGTGACAATACAAATGCCATACACATTCCTTCTATTAAGGGAGCTGTAATATTATATACCAAAATAAAAACTATGCGGTAATTTCTAAAAAAATACGCCACTTATATACTAAAACTAAATTAAATAATTTTTCACTTACTTATGTAAAAAAACACATAAAATATATATCATGTCAACCTCATATTTTGGGACACCATAAGTCTTGGTAGCCCTGAGAAAAAATCAAAATCTTTAAGAAAAGTTCATAATTTTTAAAATAAATTGATTTACTCTACACTTAGGTGGATAGCTCAGAAGTCGTAGAACCTCATTCAATCGGGTTGGCACTGAACGCCCCTGCATCCCATTCAGTCAGAATGGGGTCTTTGAGCTGAGCTTTGTTAGAAATGGTGCGATTTTGGATGCGTTTTTCAAAATGACCACGCAAATGCTCAATGGGGTTCCAATCGCGACTTTGTGTAGGGGTTTGAGGGATGTGTGGAGTATTGTATGCCATCCACATCTTACCGTCAGCAGTGGTATGCTTAAGACTATTTTTTTTTGTAGAAAGTAATAAATATTAGGAATATTATGTTTTACGGGACTCTGGTTAAAAATTTCTTTCAGAATTTTCACGGAAGCTTTTCTGGTCATCGTCTCGTCAATAAACAATACTTTGCCAACACCGGCTGACGAGTTGAGGTCAAACAACACTACCCCACCACCTACATGCTGGACAGTAACTTTAGATTCAAAAATGTTGAACTTTCATTAGTCCGAGAAAATTATTTATTTATTTATTTAGGTGCCCTTGTAAATTAGTGTTTTCTTAATAATTGCTTACATTTTTATTTCTTGGTACTATGAAGGTTTGGAGGACGGCCTCGTCATGCTTAATAATAATAATTAATAATTTTTGCACAAACGATTTTCTGTTATCTATAATTTTAACAGTTTCTACCTAAAATGTTCCCATTTCGTGACAAATTATTATTATTTTTCTTTCTTCTATTGAAAATTCTTTTACAAACTACCTTATCTTCTCTTCTTGCAATAAACAAATGACTCTTTTGATGATTGGAAGTTTGGAGAGTGCCGTTATATTATTCAGAAGGGATCTAAACAATGTCTAAGGACTGTCCACAGCTGATAAATTAAGTATAAATCCACTTTTGACCAGGGGTACCATGACTTATGCAAATATTGGGTTATATTAGTTAACAATTTTTATATTTTTTATTTAGTAAAATAAGAGAAACATTTTTTTTAATTAGTTGTACACAAAATAAAAATATATATCACATAGGTTGAGAAATTTTTGAGAAAATTGGAGAGTTTCTTAATTTTGGGAGGGGTATCATGACTTTGGCAACTCATTGTAGGAAGTCGATTCCACATACGAATTGCGCGAGCAAAGAACAAATTCATTCTGTAGTGCGGGCAGCTGTCCAATCGACAACAAATGGGTGAGAGTTATTTGAAAGTCGCGCATCATCACGTCCGGGATGAGATCGCGAATATCCGAAGAACAAACACCATGATAGTTTCGATAGAACGGCGACACACATCCCATATTACGACGTTGATCATGGGAGACTTAGTATGGGAGTTGTATTCCATCTTAGCTCTGATGTAGGTAATGTAGATATTGAGAAGATCAGAGAGAGTGAATTATTTCTTCTTTCGTCATGTCCAACGAACATGACATTGTATCTTCGTGGACATTGCAGCTGAATGCAATGAATGAAACAATTTTTCAGAAAGCACGAATTTTGATAATAAAAAACCTCAGTAATTCGTTGTAAGTTTATTCATGACGTAATGGCAAGTCAAACTAAATATTATGTTTGACTTGACACATGTCACGAATGAAAAACCAAATAGGAGTTTCTGATTTTGACTAAACTTTTCATCAATAACATCAAATAAATGTTTGTTTGAATATTTTTGTTTTACTGTAACAACTTTTTCTGTTGATATTATCATCGTGAGGTTTGATTTATAATGTAAAATAAAACACATAAATTTAATAGTGGACTTAAAATTTTTATTATCGGTTAAAAAAACAATGTATGGGATTTACTGTTTGAAAATGATATGGAAATATTGGACTCGGCTACGTCTGAGGTCGGAAGGTCAATTTTGGACGACTCGTTCGAGAATAGCAACATTCACTGAAAATAACACGTAAATTTAAGTCGCCTGGCTTCAATTCTTGCACAAGATGAGATCCTTACGTAAAACACTCCAAGTTGTTTAATACGACAAGCAAAGCTGCTTAGAACGACGACGGTCTTCGTGTACACTCTCAGCTACAGCTTAGAATCGCACGAAAAACATTTCTCACAGAACGCTGTTTTTCGTAATACAGCTGAACAATTTGGAGACGCGTTGTGGTGTGAGTCTTTCATGCGTGATCTGCCACAAAAGCCTATTGAAATTCACCTCACGATGAATAACCCGATACACGTCTCATATCTTAGTATGCAGTAAACATTAGGGCGTACCTCAAAAAAAAAGTTCGCCGTAGACCTTCGAATATGAAGTATTATTGAAAGGTAGTTTCAAAAAAAAAATTTTTATTTTTTTATGCCGAACGTAGGGGTCGCGCTTTTACATTTTTCTATATAACTTGTATTTATAAACGGATTTTAAAGAGTGATACATCGATGTTTTTGTCTCGACGAGGCCGATTTTTTTGTCTTTGAAGTCATTGAGCTCAAGCACCCCCTTCTGGTACTTACCCATCATTTCTCAGTTGCTACTACCCTAATGTACCACTCTAATAATCGAAAATTAAAGCTCGCATAAAATCATGAATCATGTTTGAGCTCAATGACTTCAAAGACAAAAAAATCGGACAAAAACATCGATGTATCACACTTTAAAATCCGTTTATAAATGCAGAAGTTATATAGAAAAATGTAAAAGCGCGACCCCTACGTTCGGCATAAAAAAATAAAAAAAATTTTTTTGAAACTACCTTTCAATAATACTTCATATTCGAAGGTGTACGGCGAACTTTTTTTTTTTACTTGTAACCTGGTACGCTCTAGTAAACATGTTGCAAAAAATAAATTTTTGTTTTTTTTTTAATAAAAAATTTATATACTTGTATACATATATTTTTAAAGTGGCAAGGTTGTCACAATTTTCACATTTTTGAAATATAATTTCGTCTCATATACATATTGCATTGCCAACAACGCTCCCCAATTTTTATCAATATCGAAAGACATTGAATTCTTCCAAGCTAGAATATTTTGCTGCATGGGCGGTAGGCGTGGTCGTCTTCTAACTATGCCCATTTCGTGCGTTCCGTAATATAAGTTTAGACAAAATTTCGAGTAAAAGATATGGGTTTTTGTCACTAAAATTTTGAAAACCGAACACAAGTGAGATTAAGAGTTCCAATGTCCAAATAATCACGAAAACACCGTGACTATGTAAGTAAATTTCCAACTTCTGTGTGCTTCAGTTCGTAGCTTGACACTGCCCTACCAGACTGACATTTAAAACCATTTAATAACAGATCTCGTTGAACCTCAGTTCTATAAATCTTGCCACGTTGAGATAATGATTGTACAAAGTTTTTGTTTCGACCGTCGAAGCTGGATAAGTGGGACCTGCATAATTGGGAATCCTCTATAAAGGTATATTACTCTATAAGTGAGATTTTTCAATTGTTTTACCTTTGTTAGTTGGAGTTCATAATAGGAGAGATATTTAATTGCCATTGCGGCCGTTAATTTGAATGACAAGGTAAAGATTGAAATACCGACTACCAAGAAGTCGAAGTTCGTTTTGTTCTGTTCTTATATGCGAAACCGCCATTAAAGGGAAGGTTTTACAGATTGCTACATCTCTCAAAACGTCGCTGACTTTACCTTGCTAAGTGGTACAAAACAGCCAAATAACCTCGATAAAAGGGAAACTGGGTTAGTGGGAAACCTCTATAAGTGGGAGTAAACGACCTGTACCTTGAGCTCGATTTTGTGTAAATTTGCTTTTCAAAACAATACACAATGAACTTTTACTTTGGATTTTTATACACTCCACGAGAGTATTATGTCTTTGTGCAGTTGTTTGTAGCACCCAAAAGGAAACGAGTTAGACCCATCGTTTATTATACAGTCCATTAGCTATGTCCGTCTGTCTGTCTGTCCATCTATTGTTGTAATCAAATTACAGGCCGCAATTATAGTCCGATCTTAACAAAAATTGGCACAAGTAAGTTTTGTGGATCAAGGACGAACGCTATTTAATTTGAGTCAAATCGGTTCAGATTTAGATATAGCCCCCATACAAATGTCGCTCCCGATTTGATTTTTTCCGCTCTAGAAACCACATATAGTACCCGATTTTCTTCAAATTCGGCATACTACCTTACAATCTAATCTTTCTTCATGTTTGGCATATCACCTTATAATCTAACTAGAAACACCTGTGGCGAAAGTGGGTTAAATCAGTTCAGATATCTAAATCTGATTAATTTATTTATATATATATACAAATGTTGCTCCCAAATGTTTAACCGATGTTAGCCAAACTTTACATATTATATTTCACTGTATGTATGTTTATAACATGGTGAAAGCGGGTCACATCGTTCCATGTTTCAATATGCCCCCAAACAGACGTCCTTTCCGGTTTAACATTTTTGTCAAATACATATACAGGATACAAAAATCCTTCCCGATTTGACTTTTTAGCGAATTGAATTATAATAGGATAGAATGTGGAGTGTATCATATAGTCGGCTCCGTCCGACTTTAGTCTTCCATTACTGAAGTTTGTCAGATTTTTAAATAAACAATATTTAAATTGTGACGAACGCGACATCTCGGGAACGGACGCTTAATTGCTATTATTGTCTCCGATTTAATATTCGACAATTGGTAAAGTAAATTACGTAAGGATCTCGGCCTTAAAGCGTACAAAATTCAACTTGTGCAAGAATTGAATCCAGGCGACTTAAATTTGGGTGTTACTTTCAGTGAATGAATAAGAAAATTTCAGTCTTTTTGGGTATAATCGTTGTTATTTTAAAATACATTCGGAATGGCTCGCTTCGAAAGTTGTTTTAAAACCAAAAATAAATACATTAATACATTTATTTCAAATTCTATTACTTCTCCAACCATCTGGCAATCAGTAATAAAACGGGTTTTGAAAAAATATGAGTTGGGTCTTTTTTATATTAGGGTAACGATATGTATTATCCAAAGCAAGGCAGTTTCGTTTAAGGATATTTTCAAAAAAGGAAAATATAAATATAATAAAAACAAAAAGCTCAATAAAAGTGTTTTATAAATACACATAATATATAATATATAATATATAATATATATAATATATATTTTATTTTAAGTATCCCGTTTATTTTTTTTGTTAGAAAAAAACCGTGAAATCACGCTTTTATAACTTACATATCATAGAAGGTTAGAGTATACCTTTTATTATATCCGTTCCTTACATTAAAGGTATAGGGTTTGTTCTGGACATTTATGTATGTATATACATATTGGAATATTAATAAAAAATTAAAGAATGTGCATAACAAAATTATGTCATATTGGAGTTTAGAACTCCAAAACATATCAGGAAATTTTATACACAGCCTTTCGACAAAATCGTTTCATTAGTTAATTAATCCGTAAGGAAATACTATTAATTAATTAAAGCTTTATGAAACAAATTGTCATTGTAGAAAGATATTTTAAAATGTTCATATTTTTTTTTAATTTGACAGCTTCTATTCTAATTTTAGAATCGAACAATTTCGAAGTTTTCTTAAAATCCGCCAGAATGAATAGACACGCCTTAAAACAATCCTATTACATCGGATATTATCAATAAATTGAGATTGACTTTTCTTCTGTGTATGTCCCATTTGTATTATCATATGGACCACCCTACATGCCACCTGCGACATCTGATTTGCTAAATATAAGCAAACTCTATACCGTTGGGTATTCAAAAATCGACAAGAAAATAAGTAAAATAAGAAAATTGGAGCTTGTTAAGGAATGTTATTAAAAACTATTCATAATTTTAAATATAATACCTATACTAATAAGTCATGTGAAAATATAAGGACGCTTCATGTTTCTGTGTAAATTCATTACCCTCCACCAAAGGATGGAGTTTATATTCATTTTGTCATTCCGTTTGCAATACCTCGAAATGTTCATCGGAGATCCCATAAAGTATATCGAGAGCCAAGAAAAAAAAACACTTTTCAGGAGAGCGAAAAAACTGGTTTTCTCCTTAATTTTAAGAGTAATTATTAATCATTCGTCTACGTTTAATCTAAAGACGATTACTAATTGCTACGATTAAAAAGTTTTCAAAATTTCCTATTATTCGCGGTTTTATGGTTCATAGCCACTTTTGCATGTTTAAGAATTGAGCACTATGAATGTTGAAATATCCACATAGCCATTAATGCCAAAATATATAAATATAAAAAATATAAATTGGATATTTTTCGAAAAAAAATATTATTCGAAATATGGCTAAAATGATTTTCATGCATGACATTTTTGTTTTGGGATTTTCTCACGATCTAGCCAACGAATCAGACTGAATTTTTTTTTATTAAGAACCAAAATCGCTGCAATTGTTGAAAATTCAAAATTCGCTGTTATACTTTAACTTAAAGTTATACTTTAACTTTTTCCATCTAGGATTCTGAAACTTTTCTGACACAAATATTCATATTTTGGTATTCTCAATATGATTAAAATTTACGCGGTTTTTTCTAAAGATACTTTTCACAACTTTTGGCATTACAGCCAATATTTATCTAATTTTAGCCGGATAGCTTGAGAAGCAAAATGCTATTAACGCGAAATTATGGAATTGATAGTACGATATACCCATTACGAAAACGTAAGCATTTCAGTACAAAATCGGGGGCCACTAACTATTTTTTCTGTCATCTGTGCGAATGAAAATGTCAAAATCACTCACTTGTGTTTTGTCTGTCGCTAGCATAAATAAATAAAATACAAAACAAATTTGTTTTATATTGTATTGCTCTCCTCTATTTCATACTTCTTCCTCGGCGTTCGAGATAATCTCGCCACGAACTTCCTAGGCAACAATTGAGTTGTCGAGGCACATATTGTGCAGAACGCATTTATACTTTCCGTTGATCCGTGCACCGGAGTGTTTTTGTTGTAGGGTCTTTCAATAGCGTTCCTTTTATTACTAAATGGGATCTTCAGGAATGGCTTTAATTTCTGGCTCCTACTTCCTGAAACCCAAGCGTTTCGTTTTTCCCAGTGGAAGTCTTCTTGAAAACGTCGGTGTCCGGTCGTCCATCAACATGAGGATAATGTCACCCGAAAATTTCCTATAAATTTGTAATAGAACTTACATATGTACATATGCATATACATGTGAAATTAGTATATTCTGGTCATCTCAAAAACATTAGAGCTGCCTCGGGGGTCTAGAAATTAGCATTCCTCCAAAAAATGTGCGCGTTGGAAAAATTTATATTTTTCGACAACACACAAAAGCAACCCCAAATATTGATTGTTTACATTATTTTTTCGAATTTTGTTTTCAGTTATTTCAGCTGAGAAAAAGTTGTGTCAACTTTTTTATTATGTGTTAGAATTTGGATATTTAACGCTTTTTTTTAATTGTATTTATTGAGAGTATTTAATATAAGGTTGTACAATAATTTAATAGTATTTAATCTAAGAGATCAATTAAAGATTAATTTTTCAGCTTAAATATACATTAACAATAATAGATTTTAAATTTTCAAAATATTATTTTTATAATTAGGGAAAAATTTACAAAAAAAAAACCCAAAGGTGTAGAAATAACGCTTTTTTCTCGGCATATTTGCAATTATTTGTGGATTTTTTGATCTGACAATATTTTCATTCACTCACAACACGTAAGGCTGTGCGAACGAAAAGTCAGAAGATAGTGGGTCGCTTTTTGATGCGAAAGTGAGTGACTGGCTTTCGTTCGCATAGATTTTCTTTCGACATCGTGGGTCTGGCAGTTAGTCAAATCAGAAAAATCTGAAAAATGGCTTTAGAACAAAATTTATTTGACAGATGACATCCAAATCTGAGAATAGTTGGCATCAAAAACTCAATTTCGAGAACATGGTTCATAGCTACTTTTGAATATAACACCACCATATGTGTATATTATTGGTCGTTGTAAAATTCTAAGACGATATACATGTCCGTCTGTTGAAAGCACACTAGCTTCCTAACGAAATGAGTTAGGAGGTACAATTTTTTCATAAATGTGTGTAATGGTTGTAGATTGTTTGGGATTGAAAGTGGGAGAAATCGGCCCAGAGGTAATAAAATTTCCCTAACAAGTACTGAAAATATACTCAAATATATAGATTATTTAAGCAAATTTTTTGAGAATTTCTGATTTATATGAACTTGACATTTGTTTCGTACATTCCTCTTGTAGCTTGAAATCGCCAAAATGTAAATAAAACTTTTAGCGGGCGAAATGCGATAAAAATGGTACCAATGATACAGCTGCAGCTAGAATTATGAAAATGTTCAAAATTCGTACTTTTAGGGGATACAATTGGAAAAGAGGGATGAAAATGGTACCAACCAAACTGCTGAAGTTGAAATCATGAAATTCGGTGTATAGATTCATCTGACCTTGTAGACACGCCTTTGACTTTGGCACCAATCAAGCGGCTGTAGCTAGAATCATGAAATTCAGTATTTTGACTCGTCTAAATGCGTAGAAAAGTAGGAAAATAAGTGGATTTTCCCAAATTCGTACTTTTCAAAATTAAAAAAGGAATAAAACTAGTGCCAAACAAACAAACGGTTGTAGCTAAAATCATTAAATTAGGTGTGTATATTCCACTGTGAACGCGAAATATCAAAATAGTACAGACATTTGGGTTGTAGCTGGAATCAAGATATTGCAAATGAGGAAAATCGGGGAGGAAATACACATACCAATGCATTTTCGAAAATTGATGCCTCATGATTACATTTTGATTACACTTGATGTATTATATTTATGTATTGGTGACGCCTATTAATATTATAATAGTGAAACTTCAAATTTAAGCAGTGCGCACTTATTGCTTGAAATTTTAAACAAATATTGTAAACATATCACCACTTTCCTAATATGTTACTGCTCAGCTATGTGAAGTAGACAGTCTCTAATCTGCGGGTAATAATGTGGAATGCACTCCGTGGTGAAGGGTATATAAGATTCGGCCCGGCCTAACTTAACGCCTTTTTCCGATCTAGTTTGTCTAATATTTGGTGGAAAATCCTTTGTTATTCAATACCTCTTAGATTTAAGACAATAATAGCTTAAATGTTTCATTGCTGCAATAAAAATGATTAACCCTTTATATGACAACATCATAAAAATTTAAATTAATTTATTTTTTCGGTAGATCATAGGTAATACAAAAATTGTAACATAAATTTTACACTGCATGGGAAAACTTGTTACGTGATATGGAACAAACGAAAGCAATTGTTATTTCTATTATTACATAGAGCAATGTCGCATTTCTTTATTATGAACAAAGTACATAAAAATCGGCACAACTATATATTTTTTTAATTTGTAATGAGCATGGTACTAAAAAACTGAATAGGAATATATATCCCTCCCTCTCTTGATTGACTATACTAAACTTGTGAAAACCGCGGATAAAGAATTGATTCTTTTTTCTTTATGCACTTGCATCATTGCTTAATGAAGCAAATTTTTAAGAAAAAATGGTCTTAAAAATAAAAAGTGAATAAAACATGAATGATACAGTCCGTACGATCATCACTGTGACTAAGCTACTCTTTGGACCTTTTAATATAATTATATTTTCGTTTAATAATACAAGTCAGAAACAATATTTTTTCCAACTTTTTATTTTTCGAGCAAGGTGGACCTTTCTGGAGAAATAACCATATATATTTCCTTTATTTATAAAAAGGTCATTTGATCCAAGTATTTCGCTACCTGCCATGATTTTGCTGATTTCAATCGAGCGCTTGCCTTGCTATTTCACCAGATGGCATTCTCTATGTCCATTTACGCCTGCGGAATTCGTGTTCAATTCAATTGTGTTCCAGTTAGCTATCGAAAGTAGTTGATCCTTTGTGATCCAATTCGGCAAGAAGATGCACAAAGTTTGCTTCAAGCATTTGTCGTGGAACGTTTGTTATCTCCTTCTGGAGCTTTGGGTTGAGGTACCACTTGCACAACAACCGCACAGAAGAATAGATTTGACGTTACAGTCAAAATTATTAAATTTTGCACGCCATATTCAGTGTAAGGAGTGAAATGCATTTCGGACTGTCCGTAATATCTGCGTAAGAACCACCGTCTTTACTAATAGTGCTGCCGAGATACGAGAAAACATCTTCATCCTCGATTATTTGCTGGCCAAATGTGAGTGGAGAGGTGTTGTTGTGCCGATTCGCATTAATTTTGTCTTTTTCGCGTTATTGTTATTTACATTTTGAATAGGGCATTCAGCAGCGTTATACACCTCCAGTTGTTACATAGCCTAAGATCTCCATTTTTCGGTATTGTAACGAGTACGCCCTCCTTTCTGCAATCGGGGATGGTCCCATACTTTTCGGTTTATAGGTGTCAGCGCCTCTGTAATGGACTCACCACCATATTTTAATGCTTAAGGTTCAACAGTGTGCGCAGTATTTCCGAATATATTGGGACTGCGGTCGAGATTTCTCTTCTTGGAGTTCGGCTGCTTTCCGGCTAGGCCAAGATCGGAATTTTGGGTATAATCGGTAACTGGATCGGGGTATTGCAAAAAATCACGCCAAAGTTTTAATGTTGGTGTTGTTTTTGTAGTGGTTGGCGGCGTTGGTGTCCTGTAGTTTGAAAGTGTTGTACTTAGGCATCTTTTTTTCTTGAGTGTACCGCAGCAGGGCGAAGCTTGAGCTGCCATCGAGGAGTTGATGGTCGCTGTCTACATCAGCACCTCTCCGTGTCTTCACATCCGCGAAAGGTCGATCAATCTGTTCCCGTTATCATTTCTGACTATGCCCAAAGCATGCGTTCCAATTTTGACATGAAGTATCGTTTTTCTTCGCTCTTTTCTTTCATTCTTATAGGGTTCTTGAAAAATCCTATTTCGCGACATAGCACTTTTTCCGATTAGCCACTTTTTTTGGCCAAAACTCAAAATTGTTGTAAACAATAAGCGACAAACGGCGAGTAAACACAAAAAAGTATTTGAAGTATTTGAGTGCCACGTCGTACGTTTCCGTACGACAGTGATTGCTTTTACTTATAGCCCAAAAAATGCGTGGCACTCAATGTGTTAAGAAAATATTTTTATAGAGATCAAAGATAATGCTGCGTACGGATCAAAATACAGCGTTTTTTATAATCTTAAAATTATAAATTTTTACTTTTTTACAAATTTAAGCAGTAGAGTAACAAAGCTTGTACTGTGAACAGTGTTTAATGTAATTATTTTTGTTATATATATAAATAGTCTATTTTGTTTGTAATATGTTTTGTTATTTGAATAGATCCCTGAGGATGACCAACGAAATTGTTCGAAATATTGGATTTTTGAAATAAAAACAAAAATTAAAAGAAAAATCTTAATCTTTTAATTGCATGAAAACTATTAATCATGTCGATTATGCACGCCGACGGATGGCTGCGGATCGGATTTTTTCCGCAGTTGAGTATTTTGGTATTATATAAGCCGATGGTAATGCCGTTGCGGAAAAATTCGTATTATGTATTCCTCATGCGACTCACTTCACATACAAAAATATCCGACAGAAAATCATCGCTGATTTGATGCGGATGAAGTACTTTTTGGTTGTTTTTTTATTTGTTTTAACCGAAATTGCTTCACAAACCTGTGGAAATATATAAAATTTATTCACTTTTCACTTAAGGAATGTTTCTACTTACATTACATCGGTTAACTTGAAAACACTTACGGCCCTGTTCCGTACCACTTTTTTCTTCCAAATTTTTAAAAAACCAATTGATGAATACATTATAAAATGTTAGAATTTCAATTATTTTATTTAATTTCAAATCTAAGAATATGTCAGCGCACTTTATTGGTTACTTTTGTTTGTCATTTGCTTATAAATGTCAATTTGACAGCTGTAATGTAACATCGACTTTATGTTGGTAATGCAGTCATCCGACGGATTACATAATACAATTTTCCTCACAAAGTGAGTCGAGTGCGGATCGAGTCAATCCGATCCGCAGCAAATCCGTCGGCGTGCATAATCGACATGAATGAAAACTATTTCTTTGCAATAATCAAAAAAAGACGTTAATGAAATATTTCATTACGATAAAGTAACATCTCATTGCATCAAAAAACATTTATCAATGTAAACACGTTAATAAAGCTGTTCGATTGTTGCAACGATAGATTTGTCCTTCAGTGTACAAGCGGTTTTTTTGAAATTTCAAAAAAAAACCTCTTGTACAACCATCATTTATTTATATGTTCTATAGTGGTCTAAGTCAAATCAACATTTCGGGAAAGATCAGGATATATGGATTTTTGTCAGAATATAGGAACATAATGCTGAGTTAAAAAGGGGGTCAACTTACGTTAAATTTTATATTTTTATTCAACCTTTTTTTAAATATCGGTAACAAATATAAGCAGTATACCATTACCAAAACAAACCAGGACATGTTGCATATACACTAAACGTCATAAGTCTACGCTCTCTCCTCCTATCTCTCTCCTATTAATGCACACAAACCAATAAAACTTTTGACGATAACTTTTGTTTATACCAAAGTCGACATTGGGAAATTTGTGAAAGATGACGGTACATTTGTCAAAAAAGCTGTGCTTAAGCAACGTCAAAAGTATACGCTCATGACTCGAAAACCAGGAATCTTAATAAAGAAAAGGATCTTAAAAAAGAAAATGTACTACCAACGGTGGCGGAGGAGTGTTGATGTGGGGGTGTATGACAGCTGGATGGATGCTGCGTACTTCCGCACAATCACCAGACATCAACCCTATAGAGCTAAGGAAGAAATTAAGAAGCAGTGGGAAAGTGTCTACGCACCTGGATAATTCAATGCAAAGTAGGCTAATGGAGGTTCTCAAACAAATGGAACCAGCAGTTTAGTAGCAGTCATTCAAAAAAATAAAAAAACGTGTTTTTTCTAAATCGATTTTTCTTTTGCGATTTACCGAGTTAAACTAAATTTTATCACAAAAATAAAAATATATCTGAGAAATGCAAAGCATTCCACCATTTTTTTACTACACGTTTTTAAAAATAAAAAATTTTCTAAAATCAACACACCCTAATACATATACTTAAAGCGGACTTCTGTTACTTTTTTCAACTGTAATAAAAACACTCTGAAAGCGTAGACTTATTGCACCTAGTGTACTTGGGACCTGTGCTGTGTGTATGGCTAATGTATGCATGCTGTAATAGCATCAGTACAGGGGATGGTTCCTGGATATACTAGGTCATGATAGGACAAAGGGCGTGGTACCGCCCACACAAACAATATTTTAAAAATCAATTAGTCCTAATTATATCTTCAAAAAACTAGTATATTATATATTTGACATTGGTTTGGATTTCTACATATATCTTAAGCTTTCCACAAAAATAAATATGTTTCCCATCTTCGGAGAATCGATATTACTTTATATACAAACTTTCAGGCATTTAACTTGCCATGAAATGTATTTGACACGGAGAGGGTTAATACAAAACAAGTAATATAATTGTAAATACAATACGCGGTGTAAGTTGCAGAATAGTATCTCAGTGTTGTAAGCGAAAGAGCGAACAAAATTGAGTAATTAGAATGTACTCTGTTCACATTCGCTACATAGTGGTCTTGTCTTCAACTACAACTATTTTAACTATGTACTCAATAATCTTTGGTATCGGTTATATATTGGGCAGATCTGGATCTGTTCTAAGTTTGGTTTAAAATCAACTGTAAATCTATCATCTGTTTTTTATCGCATCTGTTTGCACAATTGACATGCCAATAAGCACAATTTCCTCATTCCGAGTTAAAGTAATGCGTGGGAGATTCACGAGGAACCATTACATCCACATAAACTCGGTGTTTGGTATGCTTTATGGACCGGTGGAATCGTAGGTCCTTACATCTTTGAAATTAGGACGGAGAGAACGTTACCTACCGCCAACAGGGGTCCATTATTGCCTATTATTTCGTGTCCCAATTTAATGAAGATGTTTTTCCAACAGAAAGCAAATGCAAAATATTAAATGACATCGTACACTAGTTTTTGACTTCGATCACTTCACTTCAACATGCTACTTCTTCTAAATCTGTCATTGTCTTTATTTAATCGAACATACATCAGGCTCAGTAGCAGAAAATTTAAATTTTTTAAAATTAGCAAATGAAAACAAAGACCCCAAAGAATATTTAGTGTTACTACAGATTTGGTACACCAATGGTATATTATTTGGGGAAGTTTGTATATGAAAAAATACGAAGATTTCTATTTATTTGAGCTATTGCATTGGTGGGAAATTTCACAATTGATTTTATAGATCCCAAACTGTTTTCAAAATCAAAAGCTGAAAATTGTGATGTAGGCGCCCCCATATTAAAATGTGGCATTAGTTCGACAAACGTCTTTAGAATTTGCTTTGCATAATTAGCTTTTAGATCAGCTAACTTACTGGATGACAAAATTCTACAAGCTGTGTATAAAATCAGAAAATAAATGTAATGAACAGATTTCAAAACATATTTTAAAATTGCACCTCCGCCATATAATAAAAAAATTAAATTGTGTAGCTTTCCAGTTTTTTATGATCATTAAATCAAATGATTTTCTCTGAAATTCAGTTGTAATACCATCAGCAAGAGATAGAAGTGTAGGGAAAAACTACAATTAAAACCCAGTTTTATATACATATTTTTTCTCTGGTTTTGAATTTGCTTTTTAATTTTTCTTGAAGCACACTTATCATTTTAGTGCCAATAAATAAATAAATTAAGTAATCATTTCTAATCTTTTAGATCTTTTAGAGTTTATATTATGCTAGTAAAATGCTCACATAATCATTAAGGGTTATTTTGAAACGTTTTCAAAACATTCTAAAACACAATTAAAAAACGTTCATTTTTTCATTTGCAAAGCACTTCAAATATTGTTTCGAAGACGCTTTAAAAACGTTCTTAAATACCATCCTAATACCGTAAATCGGTGTTATCATTTTGAGGCTTTCAGAGCGCTGAAAACGCTTTGGGACCGTTTTTCAGTACGTATTTTTCTGACTGGGTGGTATAAATGTTTTACAACAAGATGATGAAAGGAAAAGAGGCAAAAATATACTAGAAGTTTGTGGGATGCTTCATTAATTATCAAGAATATACTGGAAGCTTCAATAATTTAAAATTACAATCAAATGTTTCGTCTAAGACGAACTAGCCATGTCCTAGCATCTAAACGAAAGGAGGTTGGAGATCCAAATTTTCCATAAATGCGTCCCATAGTGTTAGATCGGTTGGGATTGGAATATGCCTGTTTATATTTACTTGATATTCGGTATGCGCATTTCCCTTATAGTAAAAACGTGCACCATAAATTGATTTTTATTCTTGGTGTGAAATGGGGTAAAAAGAGATAAAATGGTATCTATCAAACGACAACAGCTAGAAACAAGAAATTCGGTGTGTATATTCGTCTGATTGCGTAGACAAGTGAAATAATTCGTACGTTTAGATAAAATAGAAAAAGGATATAAAAATATTACCAACCAAATGGCCACAGGTAGAATGATGAAATTCGGCATTCCTCCGGCTGCGTAGACACACTAAATACAAAGATTTTCCCTAATTCAGCTGTAGCTGAAAATGCAACCAATATTTAGGGTGTTTAAGCTTTTTTGATGTTTGACTATAATTAAAAAATTTAAAATTTTCGTTATGTAAAATCGACAGCCTCTATGCAATGGGAGTTGTATGTGTATATTGAGAAGATCAGAGGGAGTGAAGTATTTCTTCTTTCGACACATCAAATGCATGTTTTGTCCAACGAACATCGCAAAGTATCTTCATTTTTCGATATCTACACCGTTCACCGTTCGACGAAACCGTTGGACCAGTGAATCGCTTGTGAGACAACAACATGGTCTTACGTGCATTAAAATCTACTCTATTCACTCGATCACATTCTGAAATGACCAGTTAATCCTGGCTGAGTGACTCATCCATCAATCGCCTTTTGCCCTCAATTTCTTGAAGACATGGTCTATGATCAAATGAATATGAATGACAAAGGATACTGTCATCCGCGAATGAATTGATTGGATACAAAGTCTGATCCAAGAGATCGTCAATAAAAATGTGGAGTGGAGGCAGAGTCCTGTGGTACTCCTGCGGTCAACCTATGCTCATCGGATGATAACCCATCTACAACAACGTGTATAGTGCGATCTCTGATTAAGCTCGATATAAATCGAGTGAAGTCACTACAGACACCAAAAGCGATAAGCAAGCTATGAGCTTTTATCATAAGTGCATGATAAAATAAGACTATTGCAACGAACTGAACAATTTTAATTTCATATTTGATGTACAAAATGTACATGGTTTAGCCACGTCCCTAATAAGTAGACAGCGCATTTTTATGCAAAATCACAAAAAAAACGATACAATCAATTTTATGCGAACATATTTTGAATAGTGACATGCATATTTTCTACAAATATATCTTAAAAATGGGATTAGCATACACTTAATCCAATACGAATTACCCAAATAAAAATAAAATCGGTGATGCTTTAGTACATCCAAACATAATATTAGGTACATGCAAGATTCCATTTTTTTTTCGAATAATTTAAATGGCATTTGTTATACCAAACATCCTCATACATACACTGTGGTTCACCAGGATAGAACCATAAGCATATTGCTGATATAAACCTTATATCCAGAGATTGGAGTGGAATTATTGATTCTCTTTTTTGAGACACATAGAAGAGATAATACTCTTTAAATAACACAACAAAATATTCTTTGTAACGGTACTTTTCTCTCGTTGTTTAAAATATGCAGGGAATATTTGCTTTTTTGTGTGGTTTAACAGAATAGAACCACATTCAGTATTTGCTTAAATCAGTACTCAATCAGAGGGCGGCGTAATGTATGGGGGCGGTTTCATACTACGTTACTATTGACCTTGTCATACAAAATTCCCGAATGACGGGAAATCATTACAAAAATCTTCTGGAACTAGTTTTTCCCAAAATCAGGGGTAGAGTGGATTTATCAACCTGATAATGCACCGATAAATACAGCAGGTGTAGTAAAATCGTGGATTAAATTAGCCGCCATACTCACTCGACCTAAACATTATTGAAAGTGTTTGGGGTTGGCTAACCCGTAAGGTCTACGAAGGAGGAAAGCAGTACGGAACTAAAGATGACCTTATTGATGGAATTAAAGTAGATTGAAATGGGGCGAAATCGGCCCAAAGGGAAAATTTTTTCCCTCACAAGGATTAAAAATACTCATAATAATCCCTAATATTTTAGCGTATTTAAGCATGTTTTTTGAATATTTCTGTTTATATTTGCTTGATATTTGGTATGCGCATTCCCCTTATAGCAAAAACGTGCACCATAAAGTGATTCTTATTTGTAGGGGGTGAAATGGGACAAAAAAGGATAAAAATGGTACATATTAAACGACAACAGCTAGAAACACGAAATTCGGTGTGTACATTCCTCTAATTGAGTAGATACATAATATAAAAGTATTTTTTCCAAATTCGTACTTTTAAGGGGTAAAATAGGAATAGAGGGATAAAAATGGTACCAACCAAACGGCTGTACCTAGAATAATGAAATCCGGCGTACACATTGCTCTGATTGCATAGATAAGTAAAATACACGGATTTTTCAAAATTCTTTTTTTTTGGGGTTAAAATGAAAAAAGGGGATAAAAATAGTACCAATCTAATGACCGCAGCTAGAGTCATGAAATTCGGAGTATACATTCCTCTGAGTGTGAAAACGCGGAAAATAGACGAATTTTTCGAAATTAGTACTTTCAAGGGATACAATGGTACAGAGGGATAAAAATAGTACCAACTAAACGACTACAACTAGAATGATAAAATACTAATTGCGTAGAAACGCCAAGGGGGTAAAAATGGTACCAACCAAATGGAATCATGGAATTCGGGTATACATTCCTCTGACTGCATAGACACGCAAAATAAAAAGTTCTTTTTTTCCAAATTCGTACTTTTTCTTTTACGGCAAAAATTGGTTGAATCATGAAGTTCAGTGCACTATGTACATACGTCTGATAATGGATTTTCAAAATTTGTACTTTTGAAATTCAAATAGAATGGAAATACAACCAACTGTAGCACCCACTATCTACTAATATTTATGGCTTTGAAAATATTTTTCAAAATATAAATAGAAGAATAATTATTTTTTGAATTGACGTATTGGTAGCCTTGCCTTATAAGCGTGGTTTGAAATAATTAAAATATTATATTTATTTATAAAATTAATTTTCAATATTTGTATTTGTTTTGGTTTGGCTATATTAAAAAATTATATTTTCCTGTAATATTACTGCACTTCTACGAAAACCGACCACCTCTGTGGAATGCAATCCATGGTGGAGGGTATATAAAGTTCGGCCCGGCCGGACTTAACGCCGTTTTTACTTGTTTTAATATAAACTATATGCTTTTGTTTGATTTATAGAACAATTAAAAGGTGGTTCTATTCTGTTGAATAACACAAAAAAGCAAATATTCACTGCATATTTCTAACAACGAGAAAAAAGTACCGTTACATGCTTTCAGAATATTTTGTTGTTGTTTTGTTTAAAGAGTATTATCTCTTCTATGTGTCTCAAAAAGGAGAATCAATAATTCCATTCCAATCTCTGGATATAAGGATATAAGGATGATGAACCACAGTGTATATACATGGTTTTTCTATACTAGGCGAAGTCATGAGCAAATCAAATCCCATACATTCTGCTTTGGAAGTGTGGATTATCAGCCAATAAAATACCTGTATTTTATTATTGATAGATATGCCTTGTATACAATTATATTTTATTTGAGACAATTGATTAATAATAATATAATAAATACATAATAATGTTTTCTTTTGTTTTTTTTTAGGAAATCAATCGTAGCAACCGTCGTATTATGAAACAAACATTCGTATCCGACGTTCTACAAATTCCGGATCATATAGCTGAAGATGAAAGCGAAACGAAAACACTTTCTATATCACCAACAACTAATAAAGCAACCCCCGCCGCTCAAAATACAATTGATAGTAATTCGGAAGAAGACGAGGATGATTGGGAAAATATGTACGATGAGAGTGGTGAATGTTTAGATCCAAAGATCATGCAGGAATTGGCAGCATCAGTGGGCAAATGTAAAATCGAATTGCCCAAAATGGATTACAGCGTAAAATATCCTCGAATATTTTTTATTAATGTGTCCAGTGTTGATAGCCTAGTTTTCTCTTTCAGGCCTTTTTAACCAAACAGTCTATTTTGAATGACGAAGAATTTCCACATGTGCTGGAAGTATCAAATTTCCCCGTAGAATTTAAAAACCAGGATTTGTTGATGGTATTCTCACAATATAAAGAATCTGGTTTCGATATTAAGTGGGTGGATGATACGCATGCTTTGGCTGTGTTCAGTAGTTCACGTATTGGTGAGTAAAATACGTTATAAAATCACTGCACAGAACAGACCTCTGTAATGACAATATCCATCATTAAAGCTGCTGAAGTTCTCACCATGGGTCATCCGTTTGTTGTTTTGAAACCGCTGGCAGAAGCCACTCTTGAATCTCGCGTAAAAGCTAAGAAATGTGCTGCTTCATTGCAACCATATCGACCCCGCCCAGAAACCTGTGCAGCATTAGCCCGACGCTTAGTTACGGGTGCCTTAGGAGTACGACTGAAAACTGCTGCTGCCGAAAGAGAGAATGAAAAACGTGTTTTGCGTGAAGCCAAAGGTATGTGGAAGATTTAAATGGAAATAAACTATATTCATGCCCTCTAACACCACATCGAAAGAAAAACGATTCGATGTGTAAAAAAATCATTGCGAATTATCATTTAATAAAATGTCGACAATATTATTTCGTTTGTTGGTGTAACAATAGACTAAAGTATTTGTTCGCCACTTCAACCACTTAAGGCATAAGATCAACGACATGGATGAGAATTACAACCAACATACTTTTCGAATTCATTCCAAAAACACAATTTGATATCGAAAAGTTACAAATCATTTTTATTCTTATTATATGTATATTTTTTATAGAGCGAAAATTGCTAGCAGCCAAACAGCGAGATGAAACTTGGGAAAGCTGAAGACAGCGATCGAATGTACAAAAGTGCAATGGTACTGTATCCGAAAGTACATGGTAACCGATGACGTTATTCTGCCATCCATTTAGAAAATAACTGTCTTCTTTATAAGTAATATTAATATAGATACATGTTTAAATATAAGACACATACATACATGCATATATCTCTAATTATGTATGCACCATAATTTGTTCGAATGCAATTATACACATACATATGTACATAAAGCTTGAAGGCTTCACAAATGTTACTGCTGCAACTAGCTTAAATGATCTTTGGTTTTCTAAGAATCTATTCAACGAACGGTTATTGTGAGAGCAGTGTTATTATTTTTAGATTGTAGAGTTTAGTCCTTCAATGATGCACAGAGGTGATATGAGAAAACGGAAAATAACTATGACTTAACTGATTTTTATAAAATTTGGGGTGTAGCATTATTTGCAGAATTGTCAATATCGTCTAAAAATATATGCCATTTCGCCTCCGAAAAAGTTACAACAGTTGGAAGAAGCAACAAATTACAGCTTGGAAGATAAACTCTTCAGATACATTTGTTTTTACCACCCGGCTGACTTCTTCAGATAGGCTAATTGAAGGCCGATTTGAGTCAAAATTCTGGTGTCAAAGTAGTTTCTTAGAGGTCAAAGTTGACTCACACGTACTGTACTATTGCTACATTTCAGAATAATGTAAAATCTATATAAATATATGAATAACTTATTCCTTTATCGTTGCAAAAGATATGATATTTTTACAATTTTATCCAAATATGTCATTCACCCTTATCACGTAAGTCGTAGTCGAATTTCGACAGCTGTCGTAGTCGTAGTCGAATTTGCATTTCGTCGGTATCATGTAACAAATTCGACGTGACTAGAACATTTTCGTCGTAGTCGATTTTGTTAAAAATTTTTGTTAATTTTTTTCTTTATATTTGATCTTTCCACTTTTTTATTGTAGATTTTTGTCAAAATTTTCATTTTTCAAATCATTTAACCAATAAAAATACCAAATTCCTTGGGAGTCATAATTTCCATTCTTAAATTACGTATGTAATTCAAGAAATAAAATTATATGTTTTTGCTTTTTATATTAGTTTAATAGAACTAAATCCATTAACTTTTGATTTGATTAATTTTTTCCATTTTTAATTTTTTTTTTACTCTAGTCACTTGCAAAATATTCAGTGACAGTTTTTGTCGAATTTCACAGTCAAATACGACATACGCGATACCAAAAATGTAAATTTGTGACACGAGTCGAAAATTCGACACGACTACGACTTACATGATGAGGGTGATTCAGTCCCACATGAGTCTTCAACGAAGTTGGTGAAAAATATAAAATAACCACAACTCGGTGAAGAAATTTCACAGATGGTCCAGCCGCAGAGCTAGTCAACGTTTCTACTATGTCTGTATGAATTTTAATCAAATTCTTTAATTATTTCCCGTTTTTTTCATACTCTCCACTGTGCGATGTTTTTGAAACGAATATCACAGAATATCGACTAGGTCTTTAGAAAGATTTCCTAAATAATTCTTCAATCTCTTTAAACACAAACGCGAATAGGTGTTCTAGATTAATTGAAAAAATCTTTTTTTTGTATATTCTACGAAATAAAGAAGTACTTTTTGACTCTTTCGATTGTAGTAAATCGAATGAATCACAACATTTGAAAAAATCAACAAGAGTTCACTTTTTAATTAAAACAAACTGGTGACAATCTAATATTTGTTCCAAATTGCTTAACATGTAAAGTGTATTTTTCCATTCTCGGTTGTAGATTCTCTCTGGAATTTGTCAAGAATTGTTGTTGATTTTATAAATAACTATAAAGAACGATAGTATTTTATATGTCATATAGTTAAACGTTAAAAACCAAATCGAATTGAGAAAACCAATAGCAACGCAAATAATCGCATAAATGAACGCTTGTATTTTAAATAACACTCTATATTCTAATAATAATGCCATTCTCGAAACTGAGGAGATTGTCGACAAAAAAGGAATAAATCGTTAATATTTTCAAAACGAATTTTAATAGAAATCATCATAAAACACCAAAGTTAATTTTAAGGTGGTGACAGCTGTAATTTTTGCGAGGATTTATTGAACAATTTCCATTGTCATTACAAATCTCATATAAAAACTATTATGTATGTATATTTTCTATATTCGTAGGATTTGCAATAAACAATTATTGCTCTCTTCGAATTGGAAATTTTATAATAACAATTGAAATCTAAGCTGATAGTTTCGATTGTTTCATATTTATTATTATTGCATAATTAATAGTTAATTTTAAAGTATTTTCTACTTTTATTTACAATTGTACATAGTGTAATAGTGCGTACATTTCTTTACTAAATTAAGATCCAAGTAAAGTGCATATACAATAAATAAAATATTTTAATTTAAAGAAAATCTGTGAAACTACTTTGAATGTTAGGAATCCTCCAGCGGAAAACCCCATGGAAGCTAGTGAGAATCCATGAGGATCCACTTAACACAATATCTATATAATAAAAATGAAATGATGTTCGTTGGTATTTGCATCACTTGAGAACGTTACAAACTGTTCGTGGTAGTCCGAACTGGGTTTAAAGATCAAAAAACTTTTGGATAGTTGACCGCAAAAGAGGAATATTTTGAAAAAAACTGAAAGTGCCTTTTTCTACAAAATTTTTGAATGAACTCAAGGCTATAAGTCTCAATTCAAGCAATTGATATGCGAAATTCGTTTACGTTATGTTAGTTATGATTCTGCGAATGTCTTCGGAACACAAAAATTCAGATAATAATAAAGAAAAGTCAGAAAATTCGGACAAAATGCAAAAAATCTTTATATTTTATGCTCTTTTGTCAGAACTGAATTAAGGAATTAAGACAGAACTGATGATAGTACGACACTCATGAAAGTTTTGAACGATGAAATTGTTATCCTCCGGACGATCACGTTGGAACCATAAGACAATTTTGATCGTGTAGATTTTGGCTACGATTCTCTCGCCGAATTTAATTTTACCGCCTTCATCTAAGTTGTAGAAAAAGTTCGAAAAGCTCATTCAGCAATCAAAATGCCGCTGAATACGCATGTTAAAGAACTTCCAATGTGCAAACTGTCGAAGAACAGTGTCGGTGATCATGGTTGTGCAGTAACGTAATTGATCGCTCGGAATGAATATACGATGTCTCACATAAAGTTTTTAGAGTAAATAGACCGAATAAAGACTTGGCTTGCAATTTTTATGCAAAATTGTATTTTGAGAGGATGATTATAATTGAATAACGACTACAGAAATGATTTTCATAATCTCAATATTAAAACGTCGATATAACTAATATTAAGTTCGCATATCGTCATATGAAATCAAAAAAGGCGTAAATTACATTTCAAAAATTTTACAGGAGAAGCAAAAAACTTCCTAAAATGGATAATACACCAAATTTTTGCAATTTTTTTTTAGGTTAAGCTAAGTTGTTACTATGGAATTAGTATTTGAAGAAAAATTTTGAATTTTTGTATTATTTACAGAGCTATGAAACTTACGCCTTTTGAGGATTAGATTTTCTGAAACCGAAAAGGGCGTAAGTTACAATAAAAAAAATTTCGCTACGATTTAGGAAATGTTTTCCTATGTTCTTCATTAAATAGATTCACTATAAATGTTTTTTATTTTGTTTTTTATTAACATACTTATAGTAAACAAAACATAAAAAGTAATTGAGCAAAAAAAAAAAAAACAATAGATAAAAATTAGAATATAGTATAGCATAATGTTTTATTGCTAATTTTCATAGGGCAAATTTGTATAAATATCAAGGCAATCTTCTGGTATGAAGGATTTAAGATCCGGGAGATGTTCCCACTTTTTTAGAAATTTTTATTCTTTGAGAATGTAATGGAGCAGGTTCGTTGTCATGAGTATCTTTTGCTTTTCGGTTTGGAAGAATTGCATATTCATTCCTTTGATTGTATTAACAGGTCATAAATATTTATTATCACAATTTTACCTGGACGAATGGAAGAGTAAAGCCTAGGAAGAGAATCATAATCCAGAAAATGTGAATGGGTAAGATGATGGGTGTTGAGTGGAAATGGAGACTTACAGAAGATTAATTTTTTTATTGTTTATTTTTCTTTGGATTAGCGAATGCGTTGAATCACATTCCGTTTGGGTGTGTCCAACTATTAAATATTTGTGCTCAATTGTTAAGTTTTTTTCAATACACAAGGATAGTAATGCGTTTGATAATATGACATTGCGGTTTTGATAAAAGCAGCCATCCGAATATATTATAATATGGTTAATATCTGGTGACTGAAGTATAAAATTTTTTATGTGTTTTATAACACATGTTGTGAAAGTTACCAGATTCCCTTCAGATTCATCCCAGATATAATTGTCAGATTCATGGCTACTGATATTATAAATAGTGAAGTTGTGTACTTGCAATTTCATTTTATAATATGAAGCACTTGCGTTTGTTTGAGGAATCAATTTTACGGCTTGCATATCCATGCATAATAATAAGAAAAGTCCAGACTTTGCATTTTCGACATCGTTTGCTTTTTCTTCTCGCATGGCATCAACTTCTGATCTATGACTGATATATTGATCCTCAGTTATGTTCTTTTATTTAACTTTGATGAACTGCTTCCCAATAAACATTTTTGCTTGAATTCAAGTGGAATTCAAGTTGAATTCCAATATTATTTTCCAATTTCAAGTGTTGAATTATGCTTGAATTCCACTTGAAAACAATAGCGATCTCCAGCAATTTTAACCTTTGAATTCCAGTCGGAAAATAAAGTGACTTTACAGTGTAAATCAAGCCCGGAATTCTAGTGTTATTCAAGTCGAACTAAACAACCTTGGGAGTTGGAATTCAAGCCTCGAGTTACAGTGTTATTCAAGTCAAACTATACAGCTCAGTGAGCTGGATTTCAAGCCTGGAATTACACTTTAATCCCTACATTCGAATTCAAGTCCTTTTTTTCGATAAAATTAGAAAAAATATCACGTTTACTTGGCATACATAATGTGAACATTATTATTACATATTTAATAACTATTATGTTTACATAACAGAAAAATTGAGATCAATTATGTGTATGATATTATATGTTTACATAACAGCAATATTGAGATCAATTAAATGTATGAATGGAAATATATGAAAAAAACAAGTGAATTAATAATACGAATGGAAATAAAAATACGGAAGAAAAGAAATGTGTAATCTTCAAGATGTACTTGAATTATTCCTGGATATTTTTTTATAGAACCGATTTTTGGCTTGCTGGAAAAATGCGATTGTACACTTTTCAAACTCTGCATCCGTGTGATCAGAAAATTTGTCGTTATAGGCAACTGTAAATGAAAACATTGGTAATTGGTAATGAGAAGACAAATGCATGGATTAGGTCCTTACGTTTTATGGCAAGTGTTGTTGACAATGCTTTTAAAGCTGTTTTAGATACGGATCCTTGCCAACAAAAAGATTGTGCTACATCATCGCCCATTAGTTTCCTCCAACAATTTGTAATGAACTTTTGGGAATTTCCAGAGACTTGTTCCTTAAATTCCGTAACCTAAAACGGTTGATCATAAATACATTAGAGCATACATTTTTTATGAGTATTCTCGCAAATTAGCGATATGTAATTATCATTACCAAATTGAAAAATTGTTCCTCCGACGATTCTACATTCTTCTCAAAGTTTAAAAAAGACTCTTTGTTTGAAAATGGATTTTGTGGTAATACGTGGGATTTTTTTTTTTTTCATCTTCAAAATCATCAAACTGGTTCATAGATGTTTCTCCATATTCTTCAGGTGCCTCCTCAGTATCTTGCTCCCTACTCTGAGTAAGCAATGCAAATATTTTGCGAGCATCTGCTTTCGATTTTTTCTTCATACTTACTCGCAGAATCTAAAAAAATTTCACAGATATTTCACTTATGCACTTCACTTTGTAATCACGATTTATTTACCTTTGTGTTATATTTTCTTCGTTATCTATAATATTCGCCCGTACGATATTGCTTTACTGACACAAACTTCCAGCTCTTCGAAATATATGAAAATATATTTTCAATAAATTGCTTTTAGAAATATGTTTTATTACAAACACAATGAAAGAAAGACTAACTGCTTACCAAAAATGCCAAAAACAGAAAGATCTCTTATTACAAAAACAACAAAACAAAACCTAACTGTTTTTAAAAAACCCATTGCATGCCTCTCTTCTCTTGTCTGTTTCTTTTCTATTCTATATCTTCTCTTGCGTTAGTTATTTTTTTAAGGCGTAAGTTACCTGTTTGGTTTATGAAATGTTTGCGCTTGCAGTTACGGCTTTTAGAATTTTGCAAATAAAATTGTCGTTTTTAGTCGTATGACTGTAAAACTTAGCAGGTACGTGTATTTTGATGCGGTGCATAGTAATCAACCAAAAAGTCGATTTTGAATTTTTTGTAACTTACGCCTTTTTTGATTTCATATGACGATATGTATGTTGCATAGATTAAAAATGGTCTACTCCACCCAATAAACTAAATGAATGCTGGAAATCACGACATTTAAATGAAGTACTATCAAGAGTTTTGAGTTGCAGAACGACGAATCTGCACAATTTTATTCAAAACACTTGCTTGAAAGTGTCAATGGCAAAATCGTCGCTGCGTTATATCCCCCGTCGATTTTTTCCAGTTCACCGTATGAAAAATCAAACACATGCAAAAGGTGTTCCTAAAAATTGTACAAAATCCATTTAAGCGAACATGTAGACACTTCCATTGGCGTAATCTGAATTAGATCGTGCCATTAAATTGAATGTCTGTGCCAGCAAACGTTAATCGTTAATACAATAATCACTGAGCAGAGTTACAAGCCGAACCATAATTATCGGCGGCGGCGGCGCTGTTCAAAATGGGTCGGCGGCGGCAGCTTTCGGCTGATTTGCCGGCTCGTTCTGTCATTCGATTGCCCCTATTTATTTGACAATTTTGGGAAAACGGAAGAAACATTTTTCTTTTATTTTTTGCCAAGTAGTTCAATATTCGTTAATATTAGCCAATGTTACAATAATTTAATATTGTTATTGTTCGGACTTTTATGTTATTTGATTTATCGTTTATTTGAAAACAAAAAATTTCCAATTAATCGAATGATGAAGTCGAGAGTTATTCGATTAACCGATTAATCGAACAATTGTCCACTTAAATAAAATATAATTAATAAGAGTTATATAGACAAGACACGCCAGTTTACGGATAGTTCCACTATATATTGAACGTTTATTACGTATATGATTTTATTTAAAAATTGTAATATCAAATTCGAAATTCATTAGAAGTTGACAAAAACCTTAATATCTTATCAAAATAAAGAACCTTCCCTTAAATGAGCACAATATCAGAAGTTATCCATTGATATTTTTCAAATATGGGTCATATGATTTATAACAGAACTGACTTTATTATCGCGGTGTTAAGCTCAATTTTTCTATGAATTTACTATTCTATGAAATTACTATTCTTTAAATTTTAAATAATTCCGAAGCTATTAGCCAGTTTTTGCTATTTTTAAATGATGTCGGATAAATCGTTATTTTAATATCTGTGGAGCATACAAATCAAAAATCGAAATGGAGCAAACTGGCTATTCAAAATTAATTTATCATACAAAGCATACGACGATTTCATTAGTTTTTAAGGCAAAACTTATAATATCGATTATTCGAACAAATATTTGACAAAAATTATTCGATTAATCGCGGTTGGTCACCCTAATTGTTATCCCATACAATAATTTTTTGGGAAAAAAAATTATAATATGGATGAATTTATTTTTTTTTAATTTTGTAATTACAGCTTTTCATGTGAGGCTTGAATATCCTTCCAAAGAATAATAATACTCTACCTACTTTGACACACTAAACAAGCACAATAGAGGAGCTGTTGTTCATTGTTATTTATAGGAACACATGGCCACACGTACTGGAATTGACTTATATAAATGCGACTTTCAAATCAAAATACAATCATTCAATTTTCTATAGCCGTCATCATATAGTGGGATTCCAAATTCAAAGAAAGATCAATATATTTCACAGCAGTAGGTTGTCTAAGTCGACATTTACATTTTCTTTTGTAATTTTAAGTGGGTTGTCTGTTTTGCTATTCGGCCCAATTACGGTTGTCGCCGTCGTCGCAATATTGAAGCGAGGCGACAACATTTGTATTATGGTAGTCGCTTTTTGTCGATAGCGACGAAAGATTGCGATTATCGTTGTCGATACAACAGTCGAAGTCGAGTCGATGTTTGAGAATATCTGTCGCCGTGTATTTTTGAGGCGACGTTGATGTTTTACACATATTTGTATTTTTGTACTTCCCGCTTGTGTACTTAGAAGATGTATAAAATGAAAATAACGAGCACGAAACAATTCGAAATTTTAGTTGCCGAAATGGAAAAAAATCCTAGTTTGGCAAAAGGGTTTTCCAAAAGCCACGTTCGGGCTAATTTAAAATTGGGAGGCCATTGCAACAAAATTAAATGCAAGCGGGCCTCCGGTAAGAGACACCGATGGCTGGCAAAGAGTAAGTTTATAGGTTTGTTTTATAAGTTTTATAATCTTTTTTTATAAAATTTTATAAAATCCTCATTGGTTTGGAAGGATTTAAAATTCAAAATAAAAAAGAAACTCGTGCACAATAAGTGCGAAGCCAATAGCACTGGGGGAGGAAGTAGTTCATAAATCTATAGAAAATATATATTTTTTGTTTAATTAAATGATTTAAAATACTTACTTGGAGTCAGGCAATGTAAATATGTTTGTTTGCTGCCTAAGCACTCGTCGCTGCACCACCAATATCTTGAACCTCCTTGAACTAAGTTGTAATAGTGCACTTATCGCGTTGTTCATCGTAAATTTAACAAAATTTTTATGTTTTTTAAAAAAGACGTTCGTTTGTTTTGCGCGGACTTCAAAATAAAAACAATTTTCTGTCATTTATAAGACAATAACAAAAGAGTGTTGCCAACTTATTTTTTAAACTGTCGATGTCGCTCCTATACCTCACCGTAATACCATTTTAAAAGCGAGGCGACGGCGACAAGCACACAGCGTCGACATCGACTATCGAAGCGACAACCGTAATTGGGCCGATTAAGATTTGACTGAGTTAGAAATCTCGGCGGCGCGGCTCGTACGGAAACATGCGGCGACGGCTTGTCTGCTTAAAATCGGTCGGCTTGTATCTCTGTCACAGAAAAATTTTTTTATTCCAGGTTTGCTTAAACATTTAAAATAGCTTTTCAAATATTCACACGACGATCACTAACAAACTAATTGAAATATGGACAGGAAAATTTTTGTCGGGTCAGCCAGTCAATATACCCCCTTATCACACAACACGCAACGCATCACATTCCCAAGAATTTTGAAATTTCGTATCGCATAAAACGAAGAGTTGGGTACTTGCGTTTATTATCGTGTTCGCGTTTACGTTTGCTACATTGTATAAAACGCAGCCGGGATTATTTGTCACGCAAAATGTCAAAATCGAACGCGCCAATTATTCATGCGTTGGGCCAAATAAAATATTTTAATTGCAAAAAAGCAAGAGAAAACAAAAAGAAAAATTAAAATGGATGATATTCTTATCAAGCAAATAATAAAAATTAGAAAAGGAAAGATTTTAGCCCCTTTATTCATAGATTTGTAATTACTATTTACAGGTGTGGGCTGACTTTTGGGGTGGAACAACGTAAAGAATTGCAAACAATATATCAAGTATGCGACGAACTGGTGGTGGCCCATATGATGGCAGTAACCTCTCCCCTCTTGAACAGGCTGTGGATAATGTAATTATATCTACATCAGCAGCATGGTATGGTATACCTCTATGGGCATGTTTTGTTTTATCACTATGGTCCTTCGTTGCGGTAATAATTCTGCAGTTCAATATGACAATTGTCCAGTTCCTTAGGCGGACTTCCACAGTCGACTTTTCTATGGCATTGCCGATGCGTTTACATTATTGAAAGCGCTCTCTGTGTCTAGGAAGGCAACAAGCGTGTACTGCTTCTCTCTCAATGACTTACTCTTCATACAGAGCCGTTTACGTTGAGCGTCCTTTCAGGCCAGCATGCTGACTATTCGACAGACGTGAAGAACTATCAAATTTCGTGCGAATGTGTAAATCGATGAGTCTTTCAAGTGTATTCAGAGAGAATGACCAAAGGCTTATTGGTCTAAAATCTATTGTGTATTCGTGACTTCGTTTTCTCGCCTTGGGTATAAATATAACCCTTACCCACATCCAACTCGATGATACGTTAGGTTTGCACTTTCTGAACTTGTGATAATCATCTACCACCGCTTCGTATTTGTTCTTGTGCTCTTCGCCCCTTTCGTGCACTGTCATTAGCAGCATTCTTGGCGATTTTCTCAAGAATGTACTTTGTCTTCAGGTACAGCCTCTTACAAAGTTTTTGTTTGTTTTCTGTTCACCAGTCACGTTTGGTTTGTTATTATTCTGTGTCTGTAAATGCATTGGCGTACTATGACCGCTACCTACAATGCTGCTGAGGTTGGATTACGCTTCTTGCATAGAAACATGAAGCTCAACCTCAGATTACAATTTTCTTATGATGTTGATAATAAATAATCTCTATTTATTGAAGCCAGTTCAATTTATGCAGGTTTTTTAATGCAACCATGTTCTGTTACAACGTGTGAAAGTTTTGTGCTCTGTTCTAATTTGAATAAATATTTGTTATTTGCATCCATAGCTATTTTAGTGCATTAAATTCACTACTAATACTCAGATAAGTATTTTTGTGATTTTGTTTACTTGTGATATTTATATTTGTGTGTTTATTTTTGATAAAAATCGTGTTTTGGCTAAGAAATATTTCTTGACCAAACAACAATTGTTTTGTGATTTCTGTGCACTTTTTTGTTATTGCATATAACGTTATTCTTGTTGTGCGTTCTGTCCATTTCGTTCATTTGTTTTTCTGACTGAACAGTGTTGCCATCTATCGTTTTTTAAATTTATTATAGTGACTTTTTACGCAATTTTACTTATTTATTTAAACACAGTAAAGGATGGTATTTTAGAAAGTTTTGTCGTGCTCGTATGATAGTTGTAAAATTGTTTCGGACAGTGAATGTTCCATTGAATGCTGGTTGTGTACCCGTCAATGGCATGCTAAATGTGCCGGTGTAGGTGCAAGGGTCGTGGACGCATTGTACGGGGAGAACAATGGTTTACGTTGGTGTTGCACCAAATGTAGAAAAATTAGTGTAGATTTTTATAACTTTTTCAAGACTTCTATGTCCGAGGTTGCTGAAATGGGAAAGGACCTATGGGCGATTTATTCAATATTTAACAAGTGTGCATCCAATCTGGAAAAATACCCAGAATTGGATGAGTTTACTAAGTCTCCGGTAGTTTCAGGCCAGAAACGTAAGAGAACGGCGGGATTGCGTCTACTAAGCCCTCGGCTGTGAAATCTGGGACATCTAGCACCATTAGATTGGATGGTGTTATTTCGGTGGCCCCGGTTGTTCCTGAGGCATTCCCGAGGAATGCTTCAGTTGCTGGGCCGGTGCCTGATGTGGCCGATCGGCCGCGGCGTAATCAGGCGCCAGTTGTAGCGGGTCCTTCTCTGGCCCGTGTGAATGTGACTGGTCTGTCGGAACCAGTGAATGTTACCATCGCATATAGATAGACTCTTTACTGATTTAAATTTGTTTCAGATCAATTATGTGGGAAACTTGACCTAGTATTTGTCAATGATCCCCATTTCTTCGAGATCAGTAGGTTTCTTCCCATATATATCCCGGAGGACGACTATCATCCTACCTTGAGTATATCAATGTTGTATTCTAGTGATTCTTCTCCCTCTACTTTACAAGATAATAGTACAATTTATTGTTTCAAGAGAACCAACTTTGTAATGCTAAATTCTCTTTTCCCGGATGTTGATTGGAATGCTGTCTGTAGCTGTTGTCACTATACTGATCTTGACATTGTTGTGGATAGATTTTGCTAGGTCGAGATATAGCATTGAGTCTCAGAGACGTTATAGGATCTACTTGGAGAAACTAAAGGATGATTTTAGGAAGAACCCCAGATCTTTTTATGACTTCGTGAATCTTAAGTGTAGATCCGCAACTAAGCCGACTAGGATTAGAATGAATGGTTTAGATCAGGCGATTGCTGATTGTTTTGCGAAGTTTTTTGCGACAACTTATTCTGAACGATCTTATCGATCGAATGACACTTATTCTTTTAATATCTCTATATATTGAGTCAACTAGAAATCCCTGTAATGGATTTATCCTTGGTTTTGTCCAATTTGAATAATCTCAGATCCACGAATAGTGTTGGCACAGATGGGGTGCCAAGTATAATTTTGAAATTCTGTGCTAGTGGTTTGGCTATTCCGCTAACATTGTTACTTAATACTTCATTGAGATTTTTATTTCCCTTCGGCTTCGAGGAGTTCATTCATTGACCCCCTCCATAAGTATGGTAGCCTAATTGACGTGTCAAACTATAGAGGGGTAGCTAAGTTGAGTGCTATTCCGAAGCTATTTGAGAAAATGGTTACTGAGGTGGTATCTCATAGGGTTTCTTCTATATTGAGTCCATACCAACATGGATTTCGTAAGGGCTTTTCTACTGTTACAAATTTGATTCAGTTTACTTCTCACGTTATGGATGAATTTGTTCAGGGTAATCAGACTGATGTCATCTATACGGATTTTAGTAAGGCATTTGATAAAGTGAACCATGAACTTTTTGCTATATAAATTAGATCGCATTGGTTTTAGCTCGGACTTCAAGAAGTGGATATCTTCGTATCTTTCGAATCGCTCACAGAGTGTTAAATTTGGAAATTCTTATTCTAAACAAATTCTGATTCCATCGGGAGTCAGGGTAGTCATCTAGGGCCTGTTTTATTCTTATTACTCATAAATGACCTTCCAGAGTCTATTATTAACTCTAAACTTCTAATGTATGCAGATGATGTAAAAATATTTTTTTCTTATGATTGGCCTGAATTTTCTCATCCATTGCAGACTGGCTTGGATAGTTTTGGACGCTGGTGTGACATAAATTGCATGGAACTCAATCTAAGGAAATGCAAACATATGCGTTTCTTTAGATCGAACCCGAGATTTGTCAGGTATAATATTGGAGGAGCTGAGTTAGAGGTAGTTGATTCATTCGTAGACCTTGGTATTCTAATGGACTCCAAACTGAATTTCAACAATAGTAATAATTAACCATAGTAATAATATTACTATGGTTAACAAAGCATATGGTGTTCTTGGTTTCATTAAGCGATGTGCTAAGGAGTTCTCTGATCCTTACGTGACGAAGCAGCTATTTACATCGCACAATTACCCAATTACAATTTTTATTATTTTCATTAAGACACTCACATTGGAATAGTAATTTTGTTCTTCCCCTTATACTAGTAGATTGAAGTTGATCGACTTGCCATCCTTAAAAAGCAGGCATGTTATGATGGTTTATAAGGTTATAAATGGTGATTTCTCTTTTGACTATATTATTTCTAGGATTAAGTTTAACGTGCCATTTAGACCTTCTAGATACTATCAATTCCTTCATATTGATTTTCAACGTACGAATTATGCTTCCGCAGAGCCCATTCGTTGAATGTGTATTGATTTCAATTCATTGTGTCACATCATAGATTTCGGATTGGATGTTTAGTTTGTTATGATATGTTTACTTTAATATTTTTAGTTACTAACTTTAAGAATATCCAGAATATCTTACAGTAGTATTGCTACATAATTATGAAGGAATGAAACACCGAGACATCCGCTTTCAAAAAAACTTAAAACTCTAAAATTTATTTTTTCATTTTTTGACATAACAATTAATAAAATGCAATGAACTATTTTCAAATAGAAATTCTCAAAAACAAGTTGATTATACTACAGTAGTATTGCTACAATACTAATATTTTGTTTAATAATATTTTTGATATACCGGCTGTTGATACTTGATCTGTAGCTGGTGTCCACCCTCTACTGCTTAGCAGCCATGGTTCGGACTGTGGTGTGTACGTTGTCCTTACGTTATGTTGGACTAGGCCCTCTCGGTCGGAAGGGGCGGAGTGAGAGGCGTTGGGACCGTTCTATAAAACATTGTGACGAATATACATTTTTCGATTGAGTTTATTTACGTACGCATTATTACACGTGTATTTTTTGCGAATTGTAATTCATTGTTCTTGTAAAAACAGCAATAGACATTTAAAAACTAATACGTAATTGAAAATAGTATACAAATTCAAATCAAAATAGAACATGGGGTCTCCACAGCCAATTTTGCTGTAGACTATCTCCATGACATTTAACCTAATCTAAAACTCCATGTCAAGCGGTACGATTTTTGACCTCGATAGCTGGCACTGTTTCGAAAGTTTGTATATGTATTCTTCTCATAAAAATATTTTATACGTATTTTTGGAAAAAATATAAAATGTTTAATGTACTACTGTTTTTTGGAAGGTAATTTCAATTACTATTAAAATACTGAAGTTGTATTTTTTCGAACGGTCCCAACGCCTCTCCGAGAGAACTTCGTCACCACAACGTATGGACAACGTACACACCACAGTCCGAACTGTGGCGGACAAGCAGTAGAGGGTGGGTTACCGGGTACAGATTAAATATCTTCAGCCGTGCACAGGATAATTATCCAGGCTAAGTCCAATATTTTTAACATAAAATTATTTTTTCAAAATTTGTTCTCATACACAAGGCCTGTTCAATTGGGCTTACTAGCTTAATTTGTGTATGGAATTTACTCGTTTAACAAGAAAGTAGCTTACTACTCTCTTAGCGTTGCTGCCAGATTTTTCTTGTTGATCCATTTGAGATAAACCGATGGGCAACAATGATGCCACCTAATCAAGTCTCTTAATCGTAAGCTAGAAAGCTCAATCGAACAGTCCTACACATTGATATCTGTTAGCGACAGTTTTAAAAAAGAATTTTTCATTTTGAGTGAAATTTTAAGTTATTATTTAGATTTTTGCTAAAGCAGCTTAGTTATCCAGTCTTAAAGAAAAACAGCCCTAATAATCCAAACTACAATAAAGGTTAATCATAAAATTTGGCATAGAAGCAATACATTACATTAAATAACACTAAAACAAAAACGTTAATAAAAATTTAATTTTTTGCTCAAAATAAAAAATATTTTTTTCACATGGTCGCCAATTACAGCCTTTTCGATTGGGCTTACTAGCTTACGATTAAGAGACTTGATAAGGTGGCATCATTGTTGTCCATTGGTTTATCTTAAATGAATCAAAAAGAAACATCTGACAGCAACAAGAGAGGAGTAAGCCAATTTCTTGTTAAGCGAGTAAATTCCATACAAAAATTGAACTAGTAAGCCCGATTGAACAGGCCTAATATTAATATTTGTATCAAAACAAATTTCAAAAAATTTGTATTGACTTTTTGGACTTAGCCTCGATACCCATAATTTTCCAGGCTAAGTCCAGTATTTTTAATATAAAATATTTTTTCCAAAATTTGTTGTATGAACACATTGTTTTCATACACAACAGCAGTTGGCGATAATTTAAAAAAAGAAATTTTTACTTTGAGTGAAATTTTTACTTTTTTCTTAATACAGCTTAGTTATCCAATCTTAAAGAAAAATAGCCATATTAATTATTTTTTTAATTTAAAAGTAGTATTCTTCGGACGAAGTAGAGGATTTTGGCCGAAGTTCGGCTTCGGCTCAAAAAAACACTTTCTGTCGAACTCTAGTATATCCTCCATCCTACACGCTCTTTTGGATAGGACAATTTGGGTACCATCATTAGCCAAAAATTCATTGGCGAGTTTTGGTTGTTAGAGTTTGAGTTTAAATGTACTTTCAAAGTGCTATCAAACCCCATCACTATCTCTTCAGAAACGAGAATCTCGTAAAACTTCTGGGAGGTATGTAATAATATAATAATTGCAACGAAAACAAAAACCGGTTGAGACCGACTTAAAAAATTTTAAAATTTTCATGTAACATAAAATGAAAAAAAAAAGTTAATACAAGTCATTACCAGTGATTCCATTTGAGTCCACATGCCTCGATTGGGCCTACAAGCTTACAAATAAGAGACTTGATTAGGTGGCAGCGATGCTCCCAATTAGTTTATCTCAAAGGAACCAACAAGAAAAATCTGATAGCATCATACAAAAAATAAGCTAGTAAGCCAATCGAACAGGCCTGATATTAAATAAAGTAGCTTGTTGCTAGCTTAATGGTGCTGCCAGATTTTTCTTTATGATCCTTTTAAGAAAAACCAATTGGTAACAATGCTGCCACCTTATTAAGTCTCTTAATCATACGCTAGTAAGCCAAATCAAACAGGCCTCACAATTAACTGGAAATTGTTAGTGTACACCCAATACTCATATACAAATTTTAGTTTTTATGATTTTTGATAAAAATTATTAATCGATGGCAATCAGTTCTAATAACTTAATAAACAACTGAAGATTTATATATCTGCTCAACATTTACATGCGTTCTCATGGGATAAAAACTTACATCTCTAAAGTGTGCTTTAAACAAATTTCCCAAAATACATTAACAGAGAACAACGAAGAGAGTATTGCTTTATTTTTGGCTTATAGTCTTGTCACACTGCATGCCAAATCTAGCTGATATGACATAAGGTCGATTTACAAATGTCAGATCCCATACAAATTTGACATTTGAAAATCGACCTTATGTCATTTCAGGTAGATTTCGCATGCAGTGTGAACAAGGCTATTAGAAGGTTTTTATGCCCAATTTCACGATGTTGAACGATTGCTTTCGTACGCTTACTGCACGACACGATCATTAACGATGATCAGAAAGACAAATCGAACAGAAAATTAGAAAATTCATTTAAAAATTTGGTTTCTCTATCTCATTTTGGTGTCACGACGTAAGACCTGGCGAACGAACGAACGAACCTAAGAGAAATCAAATTCTTGACGAAAATGAGTGATTGATTTTCGATCGACATCGTGAAACAGGGCTTAAATCGATGTTTGCAGCCAAGCAGAATATTATTTTTAAAATGAATAAATTAGACAGTAGTTTAACAATATTTGTAAATGCCAAGGCATCGTTTAATTTTAACAAAGAAACTTGTGTAAAAGCTAAAAATTTCTAAATTGAGAAACAGAACATGGTGGAATATTTTAAGGTACATAAGCACTGAACTTAGTTATTTATACAAAAATTTACATATGTACTAGGGAAATTTAGCATTTACATGTGTGTCAACTCTATATAAAAAAGATTTACAAAGTTGAATTAGGTATTTCTACACAAGTTTTTTTCTGCATGCGGATGTAAACCAAGATCCTTACGCAAAATTCGCCATAAAGTGGTCTTGGCGATGCCCTGTTCTTGAGAACGCCGCGGAATCGACTGAATTGAATCGTTTTCTATGGACGCCTGAACGGCAACGATTTTTTCGTCACTTCAACCAACCCGTTGTCTCACTGGCACGGCAGCATCACACACTGAATATGTAGACTCAAATTTTTGCACTAAACTTGCAATTGCATGTCTACTAGGGCGAGAATAACGAGTTAACGCTCTTAAAGTTGCGGACACCGTACGTTGTTCGTTCGTGTACTTTACGATGATGAAAATGTTGAGTTTACTGAAAAAAGGAAAGTAACAGTTAGATGATCTGTGAAATAGTGCGTGCACAAATTAAATTCAAAGTTGTCAAGTTCCATTAGAAAACCCTTTATTTCACGAGGCACAACCAAAGGAAATGCAAAATAAAGTAACGGTTTGCTTCCGTGTCTAAATTATGCGAACCTTATAATTATTTTGAATGCACATTGCAAATTAAGCGAGCACAAGTATCAATTAATTTGCATTCAATAATATGGCTGTTTTTCTTTAAGACTGTATAACTAAGCTGCGATAACAAAAATCTAAATAAAATGTTATAATTTCACTCAAAATAAAAAAATCTCTTTTAAAATTGTCGCCAAAGACGAAAAAATTTTGAAAAAATAATTTTGTGCTAAAATTTTTTGACTTAGCCTGGACAATTATCCAGTGTAAGTCAAAAGGATGGATATCGAGGCTAAGTCCAAAAAAGTCGACACAAAATATTTTTTTGAAAATTTCTTTTGATACATATATTTATATTGTAGTTGGCGATAATGTGAAAAAATATTTTTTTATTTTGAGCAAAAAATTAAATTTTTATTATTTGATCTACATATAAAAAGTCGAAAACGGCATGACAAAATCGATTTTGGTCGAGAATTACTAAAATACAAAAAGTCGACTTTCGACCAGGGGTGCAAAAGTAGGTACAATTGTACTATTTTTGGTACTTTTAAGACCTTTAAAATACAATGGTACTCCAATGGAATATTTGGTACAATTTTCCAAATATTGTTTCATGCAAAAACAATTCTAAATTAAAGAACTTATTTAAAGAGTCTAACTTAATAACTAAAAAATACATTTTTACAATAAGTAGACACTAGCTAAGTAGACACTAGTAGTAGACTATGGCTTTCAGAGAGTATTAATGATATTTCTAGATATGGAAGTCTTGTGTCTCGCAAACAATTTTTTATTGTGTACGGATCAATACAGTAAAAATGGAGTGCTTTAATTCAAAAGAAATTTAATGTACTATTTAAAAATTAAATGCTAAATGAAACAAATCTAAGAAAAAAATTTTTTAATTGAGAAAAATAATATTTATAATAATATATAAATTATATTAAGAAGTACCATCATTTGAATGGGACTATTTAGGCGACAGAGTTGGAAATTAGGACAACTACAGATACATTAAAACTATTAATTCGAAATAGGAGTAGTACAACGTAGATACGTACAACAGGCCTGTTCGATTGGGATTACTAGCTTAATTTTTGTATGGAATTTACTCGCTTATCAAGAAAGTAGCTTGCTACTCTCTTAGCTGTGTTGCCAGATTTTTCCTGTTAATCCATTTACGAAAAACTAATGTAAACTAACGTTGCCAACTTATCAAGTATCTTAATTGTAAGCTAGTAAGCCCAATCGAACAGGCCTAAGATGTTTTGGTACAATAAGGACCGAAAAAGTACACTTTCTTAAACTCGATGTTACAAAACCTAAGATGTTTTTACATCCCTGTTTTCGATTCATATCGAACATAAAGAATAATAAACTCTCATAAACAATAAACAATTTTATATCATGAGTTCATCAATTTTATTAATTTTTGTGAAAAAATAAATAAGTGTTGTTTAACATGGATGACAAAAGTATGTATTATTCATATTTTTTAAATTCACGTTCATAGTACATCTCCAAATAAAATAAAATGGAATGGAATTGTCGTTAACGAATAATGGAATATGTCACCCACAACATTGTCCTTTAAATTGTCTTCAACGACTTTGTTGTAGATACCGTCATTGACGACAAGCTTCATGTCCAAATCATGTATCAAACTTTGTTGGGGACAAGTTGAACGACAATGTATTCAATCTGTCTTCAATCAATGTTTATGAGAAAATATTCAGTTTTGTACGAATATTATAATATTGCGCGCCTACCAATCAGTCAGCCAGGTTCTACTCCGGGTAATACCGACCTTTCACATTATTAAGCGACCTAGTGTCTAGACTTTTCTTAGTGTACATTTTGTTTAAACCCCTGCAAAAAACAGCAATCCTGGACTGGCTCTGTCGGGTATAAAATTATATGCCGAATCGGCTGTTACAGAACATTGGTTCATGTAGGCAAACGTAGAATAGATTTGCAAGCGCTTCGATCTTCTGAGCTTCTTCTCCAATTTGTGACACCAAGTTTCGAGATGTCTTCCCCTTCTGCGTGAGCCGTCACTAGGTTCGTATTCAAATGACTTTTTAGCTGGAGCATCTTCACACATTCTCACGACATAACCTAGCCAACGTAATCGCTGTTTAATACGCTTAACTATGTTGATGTCGGCATATAGCTCATACAGCTCGTGGTTCATACGACAACGATATTCTCCGTCAACGCAGATTGGTCCATATATTTTACGAATAATTTTTCTCTCGAATACTCCAAGCACTGCCTCATCTGCTTTCGCAAGTACCCATGCTTCAGAACCATATAACAGTACAGGTAGTATCAGTGTCTTGTGCAGGGTGATTTTTGTCTGTCTAGGGGTGGCTTTGTTTTTTAACTGCTTGCTTAGTCCGAAGTAGCATCTATTAGCCAGTATTGTGCTACGTTTATTTATTTATCTGTTCTATCATCTCAACTGTGGACACTGTCCTCCCCGTGGTGCCACCTGGTGTAGCTACCTTCAACGCCCGTTAAAGGTAGTGAGCTAAAATGTGCTGCGCGTTCTCCATAAGAACGATAAAAAGTGGAGGCATCGGGTTAGTTACCCAACCTCATAAAAACTCATCTACTATGAAAAACGAATAAAAAGAATGAATTGTAATATTTTGTATTATTTGTTGAGTCGTATAAAGGAAAGGTGGATAGGTGATACATACTCGGCTGTAGCACTAAACAGGGCCAGATAAGCGAAATAGCGAAAGGTTTTTAATCCCAGGGTGATACAACTTTGCAACTGTACGGTTCTGTAGCAATACTTCAGTAGTAGCTTTAATTTTTCCAAGTGCTTGGGGAGAAATTGCTCTTCTTAAAAGAGAAACTAGCGAAATCAGTGAGTCATGCGCAAAAAATTTAAGACATCTAATGGTTCTTCACTTAATTATTTTAATAAATTTATGTGAGAAGAAGAAGGGCAACTGAAAGATTGAACTATATGTGTATGTATATCTCAGCTCACAGTTAAATCAGAAAGTTATAACTGTATAGTTTAAGCTGACAGTTAAAGCAGTACGTGTAGGTCTTTAAAAATTAGCGTTTGAGACAGCGCTAATATGGACGTTATATCTTTGGACGCACTCCAAATTCTTTATTGTCAAAATGCTGTAACAAATCGAATACACCAATTAGTTGAGTACGATATTCAATTCTATGCAGTTTCCTTTCTTTTTAGCATAACTTATCTTTTTGAGCTTAAATTCTATTGACAACCTAATATTAAAACTCACAAGTTGAACACATGTTTACATAGAGAAAAATTGCAAGTTTCCAAAGTATGGGACAGTTACGAATGGTTGTGAATTCGATTTACGAGATATATTTGATATTGAAACATGGGTTTGAAATTTTAGAAAGAATTTTTATCTTTTCCTGTAACGATAAGGTACTGTTATTATAGAGTTCCTCTACTGGCCAAGTGAAATTCGCCAATAAGCGAGTAAGTGGCCAAAACAGTCTATAATAGGCCTTTTTATGGCCAAAACGGAATATTTTGCGAATCTAAGGCTAAAACTACAAAGGCCTGTTGTATTTTTTCTACGTCTCATGATTTTGCAATAATTTCTTTAAATATAATCAGTACAAACTGCATTTAATTTAATCATGTGCTTATTTTCTAATTCTTAGAGTACTTAAAGCGAAAAGAGAAGGCCGCAAGTGAAGGAAATCGTGAACTGCTGGCACAAACCTGTAACCACTTAGGAGATGTCTACAATCAACAAGGACGATATCAACATGCTGTCAAAGAATATGAAGAGGAGGCCAATTTATACTCCAAAATGGGCAAGAAACTGGAGATGGCGAAAGCTCATCGTATGGTTGGTGAGATGTTTATGTTGCTCAGCAATTTCGATAATGCCAAGGATCACATAAACACATATCTTAGTAAGTGTTTGATGTCAATAGCTGTATAAATAATATGGTTATTAAAGTAATAGCATCGTTATCTATATTCAGGGATAGTTAAGAAATTACAAAATAAAGTTGAAGAACAAAGGGCATTCACCACACTAGGAAGATCGCATCTTCTACATGGCCAAGCCCTAAGCGAAACATCCGCAGCAGATGCCATGAATCAGTTGAGACAAGCGGAAAAGGCGTTTCTTAAAAGCCTTCTAATTACAAAAGAGTAAGTTAAACTGAGATAGTCACTGACTGTTCATCTTTTGTGCATATGCACTAATAATGAAATTAAAGCGTTATTTTTCTATTGCACTTTAACGGTTAGAGCTGAAAATGGATTTGAGGAAATATTTAACATTGTTTCGTCAGAAAATGTATTATTTCCTTTTTCTATGACTTAAATAATTAATTAATTAATAGCAAAATTTAACAATTTCAAACATTTTTTTAGGTTAACTGGCCAAATATCGAAATTGGAACAGCTTGATATGCAAGCACGATGTTATCTTAATATAGGTGTTGTAAAGGAACATATGGAAGATTTCGAAGAATCCATTGCGTACATAGAAAAAGCCATAAAAATAAGCAAGTCCAATGATATTTTTGAATTGACCCACATGTGTTATATTTCCATGAGCCTCTTGTTCCACTGCAAAAAGAATGATTCTACATCAGCCTTGCGTTACTGCAATTTGGCGATGGATGTGGCCAAACGCCTACCAGAGAAGGTGAAGAAATTATGCGAAACGTTGATTATCAAGTCGGAGATATTAATAAAAGCCAGCGACTTCGCTAGTGCGAAGCAAATTCTAACAAAGGCTTATAAAAAGAATACACCAGACGAAAATGACCGCAATACAATCGAGAAGACACTTCGTATAGGTAAAAATACTTGCATTTAAATGTGATGTCTATGATTTATATTTATGTTGAAATTTTTAGTTGTAAAAATCTGCAAAATACTTGATGAGCTAATTACCACTAGTTCTGTAAACTTTGTTAAGCGTAAACATCTGTACGAGAAACTAGGTGACTGTTGCTGTCACTTGTCCAACTATACAAAGGCTTTGGATTATTATGGGAAAATGCTTGAATGCGCTCTCCTTAATAAGGAGTCTGGCAAATCACTAATACCAATCTATGTTAGTTTGTATCAAACATATAAAGATAACAAGCAGTACGACGATGCCTTGAAATATTTATGGATGGAGTTCGACTTAAACAAAGACGTTCCAAAAGAAGCGTTTTCCACCTTATGTACCATTGCAGAAATATGCGAACTACAAAAACAATCCTTTTGGACTATACAAGACATTTATCAAAAAGCGAAGGAGCAAGCTGTACATGCGGGGGGAGAAATTAAATTGAAGTTGGAAAAGATAGCATACGCCAGACTAAGGAAGCTGCATATTAAACATAACATGAATGTTTTAGCAGAAGAGTTGGTACAGGAAGCCAATAGTAAAGGTATGTATAATAACAATTTCAATTTATTCTTGTAACAGATAAGGAGAATCAATAGACGTGCAATATTTTGACAGTGCAAGAAGCATAGAAATAGGTCGTAAGGTCTTCATGGTCACACAAACAGTTTTCCAGGCAAGAGGAAAAGTAGATGTTTATGGATATTTTTTTTGTTCCGTAGCATAATCGTAAATTATTGGCGTGTTTTATAAAAAAAACTTTTATAGAAAAAAAATAAAATCCTGAATTTTTATCGAACAAATACTGCCAAGCGATTATGCTACGGAATAAAAATGTATCCATAAAGTTAACACCAAAGCTTTTTTATTATATTGGATTATTTAGTTTTATTTCAGAATGTGCTATTATTCTACATTATGGTTACGAAACTTTAGACAATCGGGATGATGTACGAATTCTGTAGAAAGTAGTGACAGTCAGAAGCAAGCATTTGACTTAGACCAGAATAAGTTCATTGTGTTACCACTAAAAGTAACAGAGTTCTAAATAAAATCAACGCAAAACCCTATCCAAAGAGTTTGCGGGGCAGTGGGTAGTCTAACTAATAGAATGACTCTAAATCTATATCACGTGATATATGTATTTCTGAAGAATATGATTTTATTTGAAGATCGTGTTTTGAGTCGATTTGAATTCGTGTTTTAATTTCAATTTTTCGCAAATACCTTGTTCATTTGTTTACGACTTCAAACACAAAACAATGGGAATAATTTTAAATTTGTATTGTTATATGAGTAAATAATTTATCTAAACTTATTTTACTTGAATTTATAAGTATTTTTAAAACATCGTCTTTAACAGTTTAACACTTTTTCAGAAAAAAAAACATACACTTAGTGCTGAAATAGCACCTAATATAAGTTTCAAAAAATATTAGAAATTACTTAAATTATTTTCTTTTTTGAATGGCATCAAAAAACGAGGCTACTTTTGTTTGTTCCGTACTAGCAATAAAGCATGATACAAACTTTCTAACATACCAATGCAGTGTTATTAATTATGTTTTACTATTCGTTTGTCCTGGAAGGCATCGATGTGAACTCCTTGGAAGACGAAAGTGATACAGAGTCCGAAAACGTAAATACAGATAACAACACACCTGATTTGGCAGATGATGTGTGTCTTGAAGATCTCACCGATTCGGACACAAGTGATTTGGATGAAACAGACAAGCCTCGACTTCACCGTGCGACACGTGGAACACGATCTTTAACTATTAAACGTAATAATAAGGGTGAAACGCAGCTACATCAGGCATGTATAGCCGGAAATGTTGAATTGGTGCGTCGTTTGATTGATCAAGGCCATGTAGTAAATGTGCGAGACCATGCTGGGTGGTTACCATTACACGAGGCATGTAATCATGGATATCGTGACATCGTGGAGATATTATTGGATCGGGGTGGTGCTGTCGCAATAAATGACAAAGGAGGTACAAGTTGTGATGGCATTACCCCACTGTATGATGCATGTTCAAATGGCTTTTTTGATGTGATTGAATTGTTGCTAGAACGTGGTGCTGACACTACCGTAAAAACAGACTTTGGGGATACTTGTTTGAGTAGTTTAGATAAATGGCGTCACTCAACTACTTTAACTGAGGGCGAACAAGCGCAGTATGAACAAGTAAGGTGTCAGCTTATAAAGACATTGACGAAAGCAGGGATATGTTCGCAAATTGTTAAACCATTGACTAATGCAAACGTGGAAAGTAAACGAGGAGATCATCGCAAAAGATGTGAACTACTTAGCGATGACAGCAATAACTCAGACCAAGAAGAAAATATAGTCCCATCATCGTCATCACGTCTTAATCGTTCTGTGGAACGACAAAAAAGTAATTTGACTGTTAGTGCAAGTGCTGTATACAAAAATGCTATTGAACAACTTAAACGGCCACTTCATAGATGTAATTCGTTTGAGGTTGACGAAGAAAAAAGTTCTTCAGGTAGCAAACAAAAACGTGCTGCCTACCTCGATAGCGAAGAGGTTGAAGAAGATACTTGGCTTGTCGATGACATTGGGCCAGATAAGAAAAAACGACGCTTTCATACCACCCCAACCAAGCATTCACGTCTACCATCGTCATATCACAAATCGCCTGCGAAAGATCACAGTCATTACGATTCTACATGGCAAAGAGATTCGCTAACTCCAGAAAACGATGCTTTTCAAATACTTTTAGACGCAGCAACTGGCACTAGTTCTCAACAACGGCAGAAACAAGCAAAAAAATTGAGCCTCTCGCGTACATCGAGCATTAGTAGCAACATTTCCAACACTTCGCAACGTCAAAAACCGAAACACCAGGCGTCATTGATCGACAGTGGTTTTTGCCGATTTCGCAGTGAAAGCCCCCAGCCATCGAGTGAAGATTCAAATGAAGCGATGTCAGCTATAAACATGCACACAACAACTGAGCCGGATTCTACCACGACATCAATACAACTCTTAATATCGCCATCGAAGTCCTCCCCCATGAAATTGCAGGCAACTTCTTTGTGTTTGTCAACAACTATTTCTTTTAAAGTGAAAATTGAAGATGAAATGCTTCTGGTGCCCATCGAGAGGAAAAGGCTAAATGACATAAATATCCGCTGGTTGGCCGAAGAGGCAGCAAGAAGATATTATAAGTAAGTAAAATATATACATACATACATATTGCCTATTTTTACATAGGAATTAGCTTATCTCGAAACTTCTCATTTTTGAGACTAGGAATTCTTCATAACTAGTATGTCAACATGTCTAAAAAAGATTTTCGGTTATTGTTAAATCGAAAACTCGGTTAAACCTGTTAAACCCGGATTTTCAAAATACTTACAAAAATGAGGGTAATGTCTATACCTATTATTTATGACAACATCGTCGTCGGCTGTCATAAATAATATTATCTTACATAAATAAAAATTAACTCTGTAACGCATTTTTCGATTTAACAAACATGGCAAGAATTGGGAATACACTGTTCTTTAATTTCTCGAAGGAACTTTTCACCTCTTAACTACACCATACAGTTTAATTTCCCAACAAACAAATTCACATTATTTTTTTTTTTAGTTTGATAGGTTTGAAACCACTTTTAAGGCTTAAAACGGCGGATGGCTTTGCTTATGAAGAAAATGACCCCGTCAATGTGGCCATCGAACAAAACATGATTTTAGCAACTGTTCTAGAGTGGCAAATCTCCCCTTTGGGTCAGCGTTATGAGGAAATGTGTATACAGCTTCATAAAGGTAAATACAATAAAATAAATATTTATATATACGACAATTTCAGTGATGACGGACATCGTATTATGTCCGAAAAACTTTACTGATCTCCGTATGGTTTTACAATTGGTATTCTGTAATTTATGGCGTTGCCATGTACTTTTGTTAACTAGAGCCATGGAATTTTAAATAATTAACTCTTGGTTAGCTCTAACTAGAGATGTCAAGACCCGTTCATTTTCTGTAAATCGGTTTATTTATTTGTTTGTAATTGTTAAACCAAGCACAAAAGGATGTCATCTTATATGTGACTATTTATAACAGTCTAAGATTAAAATATTTGGTAGTCAATTTAACTACGCCCGTGTTATAATAATAACGAAATAATTTAATTTAACTGGAAAAATTCCACAAGTTAAATTCTTAACTGACCAATAATATAAATCAATTTGGAATACGTGGAACTTTTCAATGTAAATTTTTCTATTATATCCTCGTTACACTGCATGCGAAATCAAGCAGAGATTACATAAGGTCGATTTACAAATGTCAGATCCAATACAAATTTGATATTTGAAAATCGACCTTATGCCATTTATGCTAGATTTCGCATGCAGTGTGACAAGGATATTAGCAAATGAATTTTACAATTCATTCATTATTTATACCAATTCAAGCAGGATAAAATCCAGGACTTTATTATATCGATTCCTAATCCGAAATCTATGATGTGACATAATGAATATACACATTCTACGAATGGGCTCTGTGGAAGCATAATTCGTACGCTGAAAATCAATATGAAGGAATTGCTAGTATCTAGAAGGTCTAAATGGCACGTTAAACTTAAACGCTTAAATAATATAGTCAGAAGAGAAATCACCATTTATAACCTTATAAACCATCATGGTGTTTAACATAACACGTCTGCTTTTTAAGGATGGCAAGTCGATCAACTTCAATCTACTAGTATAAGGGGAAGAACAAAATCACTATTCCAATGTGAGTGTCTTAATGAAAAAATCAAAAATTGTTTCTGATCTGACTCAATTCTATCAATATAGATACCATACTGAGGATCCCACACTACGGAACCATATTCCAGAATAGGCCTGACAAGCGATGTAAATAGTTGCTTCGTCACGTAAGGATCAGAGAACTCCTTACTTAGCCCATCACTTAATGAAACCATGAACACCATATGCTTTGTTAACCATAGTAATAATACGATTGCTGAAATTCAGTTTGGAATCCATTAGAATACAAAGGTCTACGAAAGAATCAACTACCTCTAACTCAGCTCCTCCAATATTATACCTGACAAATCTCGGGTTCGATCTAAAGAAACGCATATGTTTGCATTTCCTTAGATTGAGTTCCATGCAATTTATGTCACACCAGCGTCCAAAACTATCCAAGCCAGTCTGCAATGGATGATAAAATTCAGGCCAATCATAAGAAAAAAAATATTTTTACATCATCTGCATACATTAGAAGTTTAGAGTTAATAATAGACTCTGGAAGGTCATTTATGAGTAATAAGAATAAAACAGGCCCTAGATGACTACCCTGAGGGACTCCCGATGGAATCAGAATTCGTTTAGAATAAGAATTTCCAAATTTAACACTCTGTGGGCTATTCGAAAGATACGAAGATATCCACTTCAAGAAGTCAGAGCTAAAACCAATGCGATCTAATTTATATAGCAAAAGTTCATGGTTCACTTTATCAAATGCTTTACTAAAATCCGTAAAAATCAGTCTGATTACCCTGAACAAATTCATCAATAACGTGAGAAGTAAACTGAATTAAATTTGTAACAGTAGAAAAGCCCTTACGAAATCCATGTTGGTATGGACTCAATATGAAGTGTCGTTTTTGTCAAAGCCAGTACTGGGCTTACAACTTTCGTGGCAGTAAAGTTTACGAAGGAACTAATGTTATTAAAATGAATATTTAAAACAACAAATGGTATTCAAATCCACGAAATAATTTTAATATTTATTTTAATATTTTAACATTTTCAAATTTACAGTGCAAGTGAATTACCCAAACATTTGCTCGAAATAGTTTATTTGACACATTAATATTTTTTGTTACACTGAATTGTTTTTATATATTAATATATAATATATATATGAATTTAATTCCACATTTATGTGCTTTGTCTCTTTACAGATGTAAATAAGGGTGTCATGGATGTTTTGCAACGAGCACAAATTTCTAATTCTATACAATTATCTAACCTTTGGTTGTCGCCAAATCAAACGGAGCCAATATTTAAAGCAGTTTTGCATCAAGCCAACTTAAGAAGTTTAGATTTAAGTAATAATTTTATACAAAATGATGGTTGTCGGCAATTAGCCAAAGCGATGCCTACCTTAAAACATCTAAAAGCGTTAAACTTAAGTGGAAACTTTATTACTTGTGATGGACTGGATGTCCTATTCCCTGGCATGTCAACTCTGGTTGATATTGAAGAAATAGTTTTAAGCAGAAACCCTTTGGGCAATAATTCAATTCGCATCCTTGATAATTTCTGTAATGGTTGTGCACGAAGATCATTGCAAAAATTACATTTATCCCATTGTAATATTACACAATTATATGACTATGATTTAAATTACAACGATCTGTTAGATTTCGATATGAGCTTTAATCAACTGACGGAAGAGTCCTTGCGAATGTTGCTTTCCAAATTAAATTCGTGTCGCTTACAAATTCTTAATTTGAGCTATATAAAATTGCCGCAAACAGATGAACGATATAATATCGCAGGCGCAAGTTCGTCGACATCTGAAAGATTGGTAGAGTTCTTCGAAAGCGGTACTTGTGAAAAGTTTAAAAGCGTTGTATTGGCTGCCTGTCAACTCAATGATGTTAGTATTTATAAAATTGCATTATGTTTAAGTAGAGCCAACGACTTGGAGACAATCAACATTTCTGATAATTGCCGTGTATCAAGTTCTTCCCTACACTTCATTCTTGATAAAGTGCCCCAATTACGAAAACTTATAGCCACAAATTGTACACGACTCTTCGATGCTGAGAATTTAGAACGCCTTTCACATCTGAAACACATTCCTAATTATATATACCTAACCGTAAGCAGTAAAGACGCGACGGAATTGACACAAAAACTGTCCATCTTGTGGCATTCATACTGGGGCGATATAGGTAAGATAAAGATGTATGATAATAATTTAATTTTGTATATAAATTATAAAGATTTGTGAGCCATGTTATTACTCAATGTTATTAGTATGTGTATAGTGTCGTAATTATATATTGATCAATAAAAAATGTGTACGTTCTAAAACCCCAAAATCTTTCTTTTAATAAAATTTAAATTGTTACGATTTTTCATTTTTTACATCTCACGTTATCGATGAATTTGTTCCACGTTATCAGACTAATGTCATTTACACTGATTTAAGGCATTTGGCGAGGTTAACAATCATGATCCTCTGGGTAGTTATTGATGAATGGGCCTATTACACTGTCCGACAGTCCATATTTCACTTGAACCAGATGATATAAATCTGAAACTATAGGTGAAATAGAGTTAATTGGAGTTTTTAGTTTTATATTTTCTCATCATATTGCCCCTTAAAATGACTACAAAGTTCCAAAGGATACAATTTTTCAAAAATTATTTTTAATACTTATTCCCACGGATATAAATGCCGTATTAATGAAAGTAAGTGCATATTTTTAATGGCTGTGACACAAAAAGCCGGTTAACCAACCGGTCACGGTTTTGATTACTGTAGTCTGGACAATAACAAATGAAAGCGAATTCGAATTCAAGATCGTATCTTTAGTTGGTTAAAAAGAAGGGACATTTTGAATTGATGTATATTCGTCGAAACCCGATTTAAACCGAGAAAACCGGCAATTATATTACAGTTAGTTCTTTATACAAACTAAAGTTCAGTTTTTGAATTGTCTTTGGTCACGATCAATGACTGTTAATTTACACGATGTAATGTTGCGCTCTTTGAAAAATGAGGATAAATTCAAACTCAAGAACACTTTTTTAAATTTACACTATGGGAACGTGGTTAACAGAATTATATTTTTTAAATTATACTAGCTTTTTGTACCCGGCGTTGCACGGGTTTTCGTCTTCCTTATGTATATAACTTTGTATGCTCGCAATTTTTGTTTTCTTTTTATATATAGTTAGTCAGTATTTCATTGGAGTGCACATATAACGGACCATGTGAAAAACATGGATTTTCCAGATTCAATCCACAAACTTCAAGTGATTGCCTGTACTTTGATTAGCAATCAATGACGTTGGGCATTAGTCGCTTGACAGAAATTCTACTACAAATGCACAATCATGGAGGACTAACATTCCTTAGGAGAATTATAGGTGAACCAATTTTAAGAGATAACATTTGCGGCGGAATTCCTGGAAGGTCCAAAGAATTTAGAAATTCAATTCGATAGTTGGCAACTTCATTCGCATTCATGATACTGTCTATCGATTTGTAATGTGTGCAATCACCTAGAAATTTGTTCAAGAATTAAATTATTAACATCGTTGTTTCCATAGTTTGTGGGAAGACTTTCTCGATTAATTGCTGAATTGATTCCTGAATGACATTTTTTGAAAATGTAATACTCCTTTTCACTGCATCAACTGATGCTTTTCCATTACCAACATCCAGTAGATATTTCGAAAATATAGCTGCTGAGTCATTGTGATGCAGATGTACACGCATATTGGTGGTCAGATTAATTTTTTGTACATATTGCCAGAGATGCGTGTGCTGATTTTGGAATTACTGGAACGGTCTGTCGGAAGTATCCAGCTAGTAAAATATGGATAATGGTTTTGTATTTGATCTAAAATCTTGAAGTGTCCGATTAAGTAGGGATTTCTTATGTGCCATGGTGCAATCATCCCACACAATCAGCTTGTATGTTTCGCCATGCCTGAACTTTTGCCAATATTACAGGTTGGAGAATCAACAAATTGCATATTCCACGGTAATTTCAACGCTGAATGTGCCGTTCGTCCTCCATACAATAATGTAGCAGCAATACCGGGGGAAGCAATAGCTAAAGCTATCCCATTTTGAGAGCGGATGTGCGCTAATACCAAAGTGATGAGAAAGGTTATAACTGTGCCTCCTGGTGCATCGAGAATAAAGGCCGCCGCTGTCATTTGTTACTGCAGTTATAATTTTATCAAAGGCCACAATTTGCAATTAATAGAGTTTTTTGTTGCGACAAACGTTCTCTTAGCAAATCTCAATCGGTAATGTCAACGGTAGAACGTTCAGACACCATCAATCCAAGTTGATTAAGAGTTTTGTTGCTGATGGCTAGGAATATGTCTTACATTGTTATCAGCGTATCGTTGAAAATGTTAATCGCAAATGATATAGATGCGGTGCGATAATGATGCAAAATGTCCTCACTCATACCCTCTTTGATTTTTTCCCACAGGTCTTTTGGGTTAGATGGCGAGCAAGCCAAATGTTCATACCATGACCTCTTATATTCAAGAACCAAACCCTTACCTGAACGTAGCGGCAGAAAAAAATCGGCACGTTTTGTGATAATTTTAATATATAGTTCGTGTGGGCAGTCTCACGTCCATTTGTATCATGACCATTGTATAGTCACCATTCAGAAACTATCCTCAGTTCATAAGTTAGTCACAATAAAATTTTCAAGAGAATCCGCACTTCGGAACGTGTTTTATGATAGTTTTAAAATATACAGTGGCCGACAAAAGTCAACATACGACCCACATTTTGCGTTTTAGCGAGTTCCAAAAAATATTTGAAAAAAGTAATGATGCGGTTTTGTTTGAAATCGTTTTTTATTCATATAACAATAACAAAATGCTTTACTTAATATAAACTTAAAAGATATTGGCAAAATAAACAAAAAACACCTTGACAAAAGTCTACATACGACATAGCATCCCATGCTTTACGTCATTTTTTATAATGTACTTTATAGGAGAATTGACGAAATTTGTATTGTCATTTGTCTTGTGCTTGCTCTTCTTTAAATAAATATAATTCAAGAAACATTAGTCCGCGAAAATGGCTTCTCGTAAAGAAATTGCAACGGATATTCGAAATTTAGTAATAAAATGCAGAAACGAAAGGAAATCTTTAGGCGAAATAGCTAAAATGGTTAATTTAAGTAAATCAACTGTCCAAACTATATGCAAAAACTTCGAAAATACGGGTACTGTTGAAAATAAGCCCAGAAGTGGGCGTCCAAAAAAACTTAGTCGACGAGATGAAAGCTTTATTTTAAAAAGTTAATGAAAACCCGAAAGTGAATGCTACAATGTTGTCCAAACAACTCGCAGAAAGGTCGGATACAATTGTACATCCAAGAACAATTCAAAGAAGTCTGAATAATAATGGTTTCCGAAGCTGAACGCCACGCAAAAACCCTCTTATAAGTGAAACGAATCGTAAGCTTCTGGAAGCGGGTTTTATTTGCGGACGAGTCGAAGTATAATATATTTGGAAGTGACGGGAGAGCCAAAGTATGGAGAAAAGCGAATACGGCAATGAATCCGAAGAATTTACTTGCTACGGTAAAGCATGGTGGTGGCAACGTAATGGTTTGGGGTGCCGTCGCGGCGTCTGGAGTTGGAAATCTTGCGTTTATTGAGGGTAACATGGATCGCTATCAATATAAATCCATATTGGAACAAAATCTGAAGGCATCGGTCGATAATTTAAACCTCGGAGAGCGCTGGATTTTCCAACAAGATAACGATCCGAAGCACACAGCCCAACTTGTTAAAGATTGGCTGATTTACCATGCTCCAAGACAACTTTATTCGCCGCCACAAAGCCCCGACCTGAATATTATTGAACATGTGTGGGAGATTCTGCAACGCAGGATCCGAAAACATCACATAACTAGCGCCCAAACGCTAAAAAACAAGCTGGAAGAGGAATGGCGACAAATATCACCTGCGGAATTGGAAAACTTAGTTGCATCAATGCCCACACGATTGCTGGCTGTTGTAGATGCTCATGATGGACCAACAAAATATTAAATTATATAATAGTATCATTTTGTCACGTTAAATTGCATTTTTATGTCTCACCTCAAACCGCATGTAGACTTTTGTCAAGGTTTTTCCTGCGTATTCTGTTAATATCTTTTGTGTTTATATTGAAGTAATGAATTTTGTTGTTTGAATAAAACACGATTTCAAACAAAACCGCATCATTATTTTTTTCTCTTTTTCGTACAATGACCTAGTATATCCTGGAACCATCCCATGCCCAGAAGTTAGCTGCAGTAAAATTATAGAGCGAATCCACCCATCAGTATGCCTGTTGTGATAATTTTAAAATATTTTTTGTGTGGGAGGTACCACCCCCTTTGTCCTATCGTGACCTAGACTATCCAGGAACCATCCTCTGTCCAAAAGATAGATACAGTAAAATTTTCAGCCGAATCGGTCCACCGGTTTGGCATTGATTTTTATATATATATAGATTTATATTACAAAACGTGGTAATTCAGAACGAGAAAATTAGCAACTGAAAAAAATATTGACAATACTATTTTTACAAAAAGCAAAGAAATCTTGACTTTTATAATATGAGAGGTGTGTCTCCACACTACGCCCTTCTAGCGAAAAGCGATTCTTTTTGTATATGCAATATTGAGTTCATCTGTTGGCATGGAGGGTTTTGCAATAGATCCAACTTCATTAATGTTTTCATTTTCCATATGTGCTGGTTTAAGGCGGTCTATTGAAACTGTGTCCTCCTTGTGTTTATCAGAATTTTGAAAAACTTTTTATTTCGATCAACAACTTTAAGTGGTCAGGTGTATTTATGGGATAATGTAGCGTGAATGCCGTCCTTTCTATCCCGAACGTAATCAGCTTTAAACAAACCATTAGCTATGAATGGCTTTGTATACTATGATCGGAAGCTTTTTGTGGTTGAAAATTACGAACAACATCTTTTAAACGATGTAAAAATTCAGTACAATTTTGTTTTGCAGGAGGTGATTGGAAAAATTCACCTGGAAGATGTAAATTTTCGCCGTATAGCATTTCTGCAGCTGATGTCTTGATATCTTCTTTGTATGAAGAACGAATGCCAAGCAAAACAGGTGGCAATAACATTGTCCATTGTATTTATTCATGATATACAATTGCAGCTTTCAAAGTACGATGTAGGCGTTCGATTATCCCATTTGCTTGCGGATGATACGATGTTGTATGTTGACATTTAGAAATCTTGAAATTGTTTCGACGTAAACTGCCGTCCTCGATCGCAAATTATCTTATTTGGACATTCATACCTTGCAATCCAGTTATCATAAACACTTCTGCATATTGTTTCGGATATTATATCCTGTAAAGGAATAGCTTCAGGCCATCGTGAAAATCTATCAATCATTGTAAGTATATAGTTGTATCCTTCGGAGGGTGGCAAAAGATAGAAGTTGATTTTCTAAAAGTTTTAGGCTGATAAGTTCTTGATTTTCCTTGGGAAACATCACAATATATCTTGACCTTAGATCCGGGAAGTACTATTTGCTGTAGTTGAAGTGCTGAAGCAATGGATAGAAGTCGTTGAAGTCCTTCATCTGAATTTTGCGCGGGCTTAACTTTTTCGAATAAAAAACTAGTGGTTACCATTTATCAGATATTTTCTGCTCAATAACTGCACAAATTGCATAATCGGAAGCATTGACTTTTAAGCAAGTTCTGTATCTTCAACAGGATGAGCCAATAAAGTTGTATTAGCGATTAGTTCTTTACATTTATCAAAAGCTTCTTCTTCATACTCACGAAAACAATTGAAGACTATTCTTAAATGCTCAATGTGCTGCTCTTGCGTGTGTGACGCAATTAAACATCATCTATGTAAACGAATACGAAGTCTAATCCACGGAGTATTTCGTCTATTAGGTTCTGAAAACTTTGTGCTGAATTACGAAGTCCGAAAGGCATTCGGAGAAATTCATAGTCCGAAAGGGGTGATAATTAATTGCTGTTTTGCAAACGTCATCAGGATGTACCGAAATTTTATGTTATGGACGTACCAAATCGAGTTTCGTGTAGACTTTGCAACCGTTGTTGTTGTTGTAGCAGCACTGGCGAATATGTTGTCCATTTAGGTGTTGTTTGATTCGTCCTGTGTTGTGTGTTCTGTTATGTTGGTTTCCAGGCCAAGGAAGGTGGCTACTTCGACTGGATGAGTCCAAAGAGACCTGGGAACGAGTTGAGTGGGTTTGGCCGGGCAGTTGAACAGGTGTAGGGTGTCGTGTGGTCCCTGGCTGCATGCGGGACAGGAATTCGACGTATTTGCGTCAATTCGCGCCCAATACGAATTGAGCCTGCTACACCAGCCTGATCTCAATTGTGCCAAAACCACTCTTGTCTGTCGTGGCAGATCCATTTCTTCCGAAGCCACTGATGGGGGATGCTCTCCTAGCACGACATTCACTCTGTAATTGTTAACGGCTTCGACGACTGCATCAGAGTGAATGCCATTAAGACCTGCCTGGTATGCACTTTGATCTAGAGGTTCCCTTTTATAACGTTGGACCTCACGCTCTAGATCATGAAGATCCTTCCTTATCTGCCTGGGGGGAGGTAGCCTGTCCACGAGGTGGTGATTGGGGTGGCTACGGCGGTAACATCCAAGCAGATACTGCTTCGACAACAGGAAATTGTGTCGTCGCACGGGTATGATATTCGCCTCCTCATGTAGGTGGTCCACATGAGACATGAGGAGGCACCCTGTTGCAGTTCGCAGGGCGGCGTTTTGGCAGGTCTGTAGATTTTTCCACTGCGTCTCGCTCACATTCGGTGACCACACTGGTGCTGCATAGTTGGCCACTGACCGGCCTATCGCTTTATAAGAGGTCAACAAGGTTTCTTTGTCAGCTCCCCAAGTGCTGCCGGCGAGCGACTTGAGGACCTTGTTCCTACTTCTCATCTTGTTGCAGATAGCTGTGGCATGCGCGCTAGATCTGAAGAGGCTATCGAACGTGACACCAAGAACTTTGGGGTAATTGGTGGTCGGAATTATGGTGTCATCGACTATCACGTTCAATTGCTCCTTCACCTGCGCTGTCCATGCAGTGAAGAGTGTAGCCGTTGATTTGGTGGCGGAAATTTTCAGCTTCCTCGCAGTGAAAAAATTGGCAAGATCAGCGATGTAGACATTTAACCTTCCGCATATGTCATCGATTGAGGGGCCCGACGCCAGAATCGTACAATCATCAGCGTAAGATACGATTTCAACGCCGTCAGGTGGTGCTGGAATTCCGGAAAGGTAGAGGTTGAACAGTGCCGGAGATATCACCCCTCCTTGGGGAACTCCCTGTTTCACTCTACGGGGTTTGGACTTCTTATTCCGGAATTCAACATACGACTGGCGCCCACACATGTAATTCGCGATCCAACGTTTCAAACTATTCGGGAGGGACGTGTTGGCGATGTCCTCAAATAACGCTGCGTGACTGACTGTATCGAAAGCCTTCGATAAGTCAAGCGCCACGAGGACTGTCCTATCACCGGGCTTGTTCTGGTTAAGGCCGCGGCTTATGTGTGTGGTGATGGCGTGCAAAGCAGTAGTCGTACTATGCTGCTTACGGAATCCGTGCTGATGATCAGCAATTGGAAAATGTCCAATCAGGCTCGGGAGGAGTAAAGCCTCAAGTGTCTTCGCTACTGGCGAGAGAAGGGAAATCGGCCTGTACGATTCTCCCTTGCTCGAGTCCTTGCCTGGTTTCAGTAGCGGGACCACTCTGCCCATTTTCCAGACTTCGGGTACTACTAGAGTGGTCAGGGACAAGTTGAGGACTTTCGTCAGGAACTCTACTCCCGGTATGTCCAATTGCTTCAGCATCAACATGTAAATTCCGTCGGGGCCTAGCGCTTTTGATGCCTTTGCGCTACGGATGACATCTGCAACTTCGCCAACTGTAAATTGTGGTGGTTCCTCCTCGGCTCGGAGATCATGAATACGACGCATGATACTCCTTTTCGCCTTATCACTCTCGGGGTGCTCTATAAATTGCCGGTTAAAATAACACGCCCACCTCTTCGGGTCTGTCACAGTGGTAGCACCAAATGTGATTGCCGTCCGGTCATCTCTCTTGCCGGGGTTCGAGAGTGACTTAACCGTTGCCCACAATTTACTGATTCCGGAACTTAAGTTGCATTGCTTCAAGTGTTCCAGTCATTTATTCCTTTTATATTCGTTGACCCTCCTACCAATCTCTAGATTCAATTCCCTGATTCTAGGATCGCCAGGATTAGATCGACGAATAACATCACGCTCGTCTGCGAGTCCCGCTGCCTCTGCTGGGAAATTTGGTCGTATTTCGGGTATTCGACCAGCAGGAATAAAGCGAGCGGCTGCTGCGTTGATGATGCCTCGAAATGTTTTCTCAGCTACCCGAATATCTGAGGAGATGGGTAGCTCACTGAAGCTGCGGTTGGTAAATTCTCTGAACCCGTTCCAGTCTGCTTTCCTCTGGTTAAGGAAAGTACGGCGTTCAGATGTTATGAAGTCGGGTGGTCTGTCAATGGAGATGATTATGGGGAGGTGGTCTGAACCCAGTGATATGACGGGCTGCCAGGTAACGTCATTTATCAGACCAGGCGACACTATAGTGATGTCTGGCGAGCTGCTGCAGTCACCCATAATCCGTGTGGGGGCGTCCTCATTCCCTGTGCAGAACGTAGAGCCATCTATTTGCTCAGCCAAAGCATGGTGCATTAGGAAAGCAAGACCCCCACCTCCACTTCTGGTGCGATCCTTACGTAGCACATTGTATCCTTGACAACTGTGTAAGCTGCATGTGTCGCTCAGCTTTGTCTCCTGGATCGCAGCGACCTTGATCTTCTTCCGATTCATAAAGTCTACAATTTCATAGATCTTACCACGGAGGCCATTGCAATTAAATTGCAAAAAGGATACATTCTCAGGGGTTGGTACAGCAATATGTGGTGTTAGATGCTGTGCTTGTTGATATTGCTGAGGGGGAGATTGCGGTGGCGTCCCATAAACCGATGCCGATGAAGACGTCGACGCAGACACTCCGGGATGTGCCTCTCCCAGGACGAAAAAATGGACGAATATAAAACACGTAGTACTGAGGTGGCAGCCCTTGGCCGAAAATGTACTGCTTCGGGTCAATCCGGTACGTAGAACCGGCTGCCGTGGGATCGCTTTGCAACCGTGAAGTGCAGCTGCGTAGTTAGTGATGAACGGGATAGGATATCTGTCAGGAAATGTTATTTTGTTTAAAAATCTATAATCCCCACATGGTCTAAAATCGCCATTCTTTTTCGAAACCATATGTAATAGATTCGACCATTTGCTTTTTGAAGGGCGTATTATATTGTTGTCAACCATAAACTGAAACTCGTTCTTTGCAATATTCAGACGTTGCTTGTCCAATGTTGTAGCTTTTGCATAAACCGGAGTCTCAATATGACGAAAGATACCGTGATTCTTGTCGCCAAGTGGCATAGATACTTTGTGTATCTCAGGATACTCCTCTAAAATGTTCTCGAATTGCGACTGATTCTTAGAAAGCGTAGAGATTCCGACAGAATTTTCTTTTGTTAAGCGTGCTTGAGAAAATAAAAACGTTGTGCCGTATACTATCTTCTTCGTTGTTCTTCAATTCAGGTAACAAATTAGAATGATTTAGAAAGTCAGAACCGATAATACATTTGGTTACATCAGCTATGATGAAGAACCATGAAAAGGTTCTTCTGAGGCCAAGAGAAAGTTGTAATACAACAGTACCAAAATTATTAATTGGAGTACCATTTGCTGCAAACAGTTGATTAGAAATAGAAAAACACGTGCTTGCCATTTTGTGATTCTTTGGAATCACAGATACATCTACACCAGTATCTATTAAGAACGTCTTCTTTGTTAACGGATCACTGATGAATAGGCGGTCTGAGTTGGAAATACTGAATACATTGGGGGCCGTACACTCCGATGCTGATGTTGTTTATTTCTTGCTTATTACCAAACCAATTGTGATACCAGCAATAATCTGAATTATTCTGTCTGGATCGGGATTTTGATTGCTGTCTCTGGCGCGATTTGCTTCGACTGCGATTCAAAATATTGAAATTATTCTCCAAGGCTTCAATTCTTGATGGCATTGATGGTTGCAGCATATCCATTATTTTGTCTGCTTGAGCTGCTAATTTGTTAACGTCCTGTTGTTCGCTAATAGCGAGAATAGCACGAACATTTTCGGGCAATAGATCAAGAAAGATGAATCTGATCACTTTTTCACCAACTTGTCCCAAATTTTAAATTATACGCAAAAATTGATCTCCTAGGATTTGACCACTCAAAAGACGTTTCAACTTCATTTCATCGGATTCAGAAAACAGGCTAATAATTCTTGATTTTAATGCCTCATACTTGCTTCCAGTTGGCGAACTTTCCAGCAAGTCACTCACTAGATCAAGTGTTTCTGGGTCAATGTTAGCCACAAGATGTGATTCGCTGCAAACTGAAAATAGTTTCTATATGAAAAAAACCATATTTTTGGATTATTTTGTCAAAATGGGGAAACTTGATATTCCTTACGGAAGCTGCGTCTACTTGGAGAGATGGTGTTTCTTGGTCTCTTATATTCGGTGGAAGTCCTCTGGGTGGTGTAGGTGGCGGCATGGTAGGAATAATTTGACTTCGATTTTGCGAATCTCCAGCTCCGCGCAAAGGTGAATGAGTGAGGGCCATTTCAATATATCGTTCAGATTCGGGGTCATCAATTTATGGGAAAAAATGATAATTGCAAAACGTGGTAAATTCAGAACAAGGTAATACGCCTTATATACAGGTGATAGCACTAGAACAACAACAAATTCGGCAACAACAAAATACAAGTAATTTTTTGAATGGTGAGCCATACTGTCAAAGCAAAATATATGGGATTTGACAGTTTCGGTTACTTTTGAATGAAAAAAATTTCAGTCAGCTGGGCTCCTGCTATCACCTTTATAAATACGCCTTGATTCAGAACGAGAAAATTAGCAACTGAAAAAATATTGACAATACTATTTTTCCAAAAAGCAAAGGAATCTTGACTTTAATTTATAATTTGAGAGGTGTGTCTCCACAACACGTTTTCTTTGAAATTTCTTGGTACAATAGAAAATAGAAGTCACAAGAAAACAAATATCCAGCTATGAAACATAAATTTAAATCACGAAAACGGCAATTATATTCAATTTGTTTTTTGAAATTTCTTCCCCTATTCACCGCAAAACTAAAGTTATGTTCGCTATAATACATCTTCCCTTCTTTAGTATCTTTGGTCACGCTCAAAATTTTCTGAAATTTGCGAAAAAATAATTTCTGCCGCATTTGTATACCCTCACTCTACAGAGTAGGAGGGTATATATCATTTGGGACAGAAAAAAAGTGGAACGCATTGAAGGAGTGACGCTAAGTACGTTTGGACCAAATCCGTTTCACGACTTTTTAAGGTGTTTGAGCCATGTCCGTCTGGCTGGCTGGTGTACAGAGTTAAGGAATCGATTCAAACTTTGTAATATTTAGTTTAAGTTCGAAGATGAGATGAGCGAAATTGCCACGCCCCTTCTGGTACCTCCCACACAAAGTGGCATAAACTTTGGTTACAATAAAACCGGCATAACATCCATAAAAAAAACAAAATCATTTACAATTTGATATTTGAAAATGTTTGTATAATCACTTTAAACATAAAAAATATTTACGCTTTAGCCACGCCCCTTCTTAAACCTCCCACACAATTGTCTTTATCCTAGGTAAAATTAAATGGTTTATATTTGAGTTCATATTTCATCATGTTTTTCCAATTATTAACAAATGTGGAAGCTATGTCCAAATGGCACAAACTTCTACTACCTCCCACAAACATACTCCGGCGCTAATCAAAATTAAAGTCCTTCAATACACATTGTTCTCTGAGAGTGAGGGTATATATAAGTCTGACGTTTTCTTACTTGTTTCGAAAAAATTTGGGTCAAATACTTATCACAATATTTTATTTATAAGTGGAGTATTTGTTATCACTGATATACTTGTATACATATGTATGTCTGTATGTATACGTACATAGTAAAGATTATTCAGTCACGAGATTCTTGGATACAGTATATGACCAATTTTGGGTAGTTTTCGTTTTTAATGATAAGAAAGCAATAGACTAGACAGTGAAAGTGAAACGTACTGAACATACATTAGACTGGTTTCTGTTGTGAGGAAGAAAAAATGTCGATGTCCCCGACTAAAATGAAAGAATGGTTTGTTTTATGGGTTCTCCCAAAATATTTTGCTTTTATCATTGTACGTTCTTGAGCTGGACGCGTTTGACTTGACTTTCATCAGCGCGGTTTCGTGTTTCAAGTTTGCCGATGTCGCTTTAAAACATAACAAATCTCTTTTTCATTCGATTGTAACCGAAGAAAACCAAACGTAATATGAATTTTCAATAACAAAAATTCATTGTACATATGAAACACAAGTTATCAAAAATAAAATGATTTTAGAAAACATTTCATTTTGTTGCCATACTCTCCTACTTTTTGCTAATGTGATTTCAAAATGTAAAGTGAAACCAAACATGGCGAAAGCCATACGTTTTGAATGGTCCGTTAAAAAAAAATACATTTACATATATGTATGTATATGTATAAAATTATGACATTTATTAACAGTATTTATGGTTTAACTTTTATCAACTGATTTTTAACAACTTATTTATGTACATGTGTATATTAGAATAAAAGGAATTGTTGAAATCATGAGTGATACGTACACATTATTATTACACGATTTAATCTACAGTTCTCTCTGATGAATAATTAATGATTTCAGTTTTATGAAGATGTCTGCTTGGCAGCTTCAAACATGTTCCTTGAAATGATTAGGCGTTGGATTTGTGAAGTACCTTCGTAGATTTGATAGATTTTGGCGTCACGCATCAACTTTTCAACAGGATATTCAGTGTTAAAACCATTTCCACCAAATATTTGTACAGCATCCGACGCAATTTTGTTGGCCATATCGGCAGCATGACATTTGGCTATCGATGCGTAGTAACTGTTACGGCGGCCTTGGTCTACTTCCCAAGCAGCCATACGATACGCGAGACGGCTGGTTTCGACACCAATGGCCATGTCGGCAAGCATGAATTGAACAGCTTGGTGGTAGGCGATTGGAACGCCAAATGTTTTACGTTCCAAGGAATATTTCAAAGCTTCATCTAAGCAACGTTGTGCCAAACCAACGGCACCAGCAGCTACAGGGGCACGAGTTTTATCAAAAGTACCCATGGCGATTTTGAAACCAGCTCCTTCACCAATAAGTACGTTCTCTTTGGGAACACGAACATCTTCGAAGGTGATGCCGCGAGTATCAGATGCACGTTGGCCCATATTCATTTCCTTACGACCAGGTGTCAATCCAGGTGTATCACGTTCAACAATGAAACCAGTAAAGGCTTTGCTGGCCGGAGCTTTAGGATCAGGATTTGTTCGTGCCAATACGAAGTACCAGTTGGCTACACCACCGTTAGTGATCCACATTTTTTGGCCGTTGATAATATATTCGTCACCTTTCTTCTCAGCACGAGTTTTGAGACCTGCTACATCGGAACCTGCGCCAGGTTCTGTAACGCAGTAAGCAGCTACCAACGGTTCATCAATCAATCGTCCCAAATACTTTTTCTTTTGCTCATCGTTGGCGGCAAGTATGATTGGAGTTTGCTATATTGGTATGTTGATAAGAATGCATCTCAGAAATTTTTAGAGTGTTTTGTGTTAGATATGTTACTTACGCCCAGTGAACTAGCCTCCAAAGCTGTCATAATACCAGTACATCCATATGCCAATTCTTCGGCGATCAAACAAGTCGTGAAATTGTCCAAACCTAAACCACCATAATCTGTAGGTATGTGATTGTTCATAAGGCCTAACCCCCATGCTTTCTTAACAATATCCCAGGGATATTCTCCACTTTTGTCGTATTTTGCAGCAACGGGAATAATTTCCTCGCGCGAAAATTTGCGGGCCATATCCTGCATTTGTTTTTGCTCCTCAGTCATTCCAAACGACGGGCCGCTGGCTGATACCTGTGATACAGATGCATAGCTACGACTAGCCAAATGGCGTACGGAACTACCCGCAAGCTGAAATATGCAACAAATCAATAAAAACAAGAAATTTTAATGATAGAAAAAATAACATAACCAAATTATTTGATCCTCTTAGAAGAATGTTATCGTCTGGTATACTTATTTATTTTTTTGCTAATTTGACGCATATGGACCTAAATACCGTATTCACATCGCCGTAATATTTATCGTATGAGAATTTTTTTACATACGGGGTTTTCAGGAATACCCAAATGTCTATTCTATGTATTAATGTGTGTATGAAAACTCAGTCCCCAACCATTTCAGTTTGAATAGGATATAACTTGGACTAAAGTCTTATGTTCTAGCTTTAAGCCGTTAATCCACCAAAGAGTTGTTCGAATGTTGGGCGCGGCTCATCCGATCGAATTGATACAAGAAATCATATTTGATATTTTTGCATGTTTTACTTATTTAAATATTTAGTGTGTCGATTACTTTTCTCAAGTGCTGTTGGTGGCCGTTTTGTTCAGTTTTTCAAACTAAAAACTTTATTTAATGCTTAATATAGTGAAATCTTCAGCTCCGTACTATAGCTGTGAATTTTTATAAAGGCGTCTTTAAGCTGCATGAGAACTATCGAATAAATGTAATATATATTTTTATTTTGTGCATTAATTTGAATACATACTACAACTAACCAAAAAATATAAAAACTTTTAACTAATATAACCCAATACTTAATATTTTAGCACAGAAATAAGTTATCAAATAAAATCTTATGAAAAAGTACAAAGAACTAAATCCAAAGATACTGTGTTAGGGACATGCATCCAAAATCGCACCAATTGCAGAAAAGTACAACCAAGGCGTATTTATACAGGTGATAGCACTAGAACAACAACAAATTCGGCAACAACAAAATACAAGTAATTTTTTGAATGGTGAGCCATAATGTCAAAGCAAAATAGATGGGATTTGACAGTTTCGGTTACTTTTGAATGAAAAAAATTTCAGTCAGCTGGGCTCCTGCTATCACCTTTATAAATACGCCTTGAGTAAAACTCAATGAAATATTTCTAACTCTGTGGCAAGGCGTATTTATACAGGTGATAGCAGCAGAGCAAAAACAAATTCGGCAACAACAAAATACAAGTAATTTTTTTAATGGAATAATGTCAAAGCAAAATATATGGGATTTGACAGTTTCGGTTACTTTTGAATGAAAAAAATTCAGTCATCTGGGCTCCTGCTATCACCTTTATAAAAACGCCTTGCTCTGTGGTGTTAACTACACCAAAAAGTTGGGGCACTAAATGTTGACTCGATTGAATGAAGGAAGTTCTATGACTATGCAAATTGTGATTTTTTTTTTAAATTAAAATTTGTATTTTGGTTGGGGTGCCATGACTTTTGCTGCTAAATCGAGCTGAAATCGATTTAAAGTCGATTTCAAATGACTTTGGAGTTTGTATTGTTTTAATTATGAATAAGTTTTCATTCAAATGTGACATGAATTGTCGCTTACGTTTTGTTTATGTGTGAAGCCTGCAAAAGGTTTCGCAGTCAGTGTGAAAGGGTTATAAAGTGGTTAAAGTACAGTATTTATGATACGTTTTCGCAAATTCTTATACATGTAAATACATATATCGTTGCCCTAATATAAAAAACCTAACTTATAATTTTTCGAATTTTTTTTTAGTTTGTATTTTTTTGGTCTGTAATCAATATTTGATTTGAACTGGGATATTGTCCCGGCTCAAGACCATTTTGCATCTATATTCTATATTTAATAGAATTAGGCTGTCCATTACATCTCTTTTAAAGAGAACATGTTCTCTTTTTGTGTTCGTATCTTTTTGTTCACTCTCTTTTTTTGGATTTAAAATGTAAATCTTTTAAAGATTTAATTATTAACGATAAAAAATACTTAGCCCTAATAAGTAGCTCAAAAAAGTATAATTCCGATTCATCAGAATCAGAATCAGATATTGATCTCAATTAATTTTAATATTTTAATTTATTTTGTTTATGTTTTTTTTAAAGAAAATGTGATTTTTGAATTTATTTTGTTTATTTTTTAAGAAAATGTGATTCTTTTTGTTTTTTATTGTTTTATTATATATTGATTTCGTTGTTTCTATCATGAGAAACTATTATTATTTTAATTTTAACATCAATAAAATTATTAATTATTTAATAAAGAATTTTTTTATTGTAAACTCTTTTTTAGTTAAAATGTTCTCTTTTTTTAAAGCGAAAGTTCTCTTTTGAAAATTATCCATATGGAAACCCTAAATAGAATGCAAATTTATTTACAAATGGCATGATTTCCACCCTGTCTAAAGGTTTCATTCAGATGGCTTCGCAGCGACTTTTCAACATCAAACCCGACCTCTATAAGGAGATGATTCTCACAAACGAATGAGAATCACAACTCACTTGCCGAATTTGCGTTTAAAAAATCACACCAAGTAATAAAGTACACATGCCATCTTACAAGCATCTCATTGACTTGCATATGTAAGTATGTGTATATGCAGGTATAGTTACCCAGGAATACTTCTGCCGTGCAAACGCTCATTTGTTTTAGTTTTTTCGTTTGTATTTTTTTGGTCTGTAATCAATATTACTGATTTTAATGATCCTGATACACATTGTATTAAAATCTCTTGTAAATTGGGTGAAAAATTGGGAAGTTATAGACAAAACAAAAAAGTCCTAACTTATTTCCAAAATTTATTCAAAGAAAAAAGACCCAACTCATTCATTGCTAGTAAATTACAGTATGTATTGAATTCTAAATTTTTTGTGTTTGCTTTGTTCTGCGTATTCAGTAATGTCTGAGTAATGTTTTTATATACTCCGCCAATGTAACACCCAAAAGGACGCAATATAGGTCAATCGTTTATTATTCTGATAAACTTAAAATCACTTTCTGAGTTAATTTGTCCGTCGACAGGGGTGTACCTATGCAAACAAGAACTTGTAGGGTCCTTCCTAATCTGACAAGCTAATCAGCTTTACAGTTCCCGGGGATTTTCCTATATCAAATAAGGTGAATAACTATCCTCTAAATATATACGCGGCATCTTAAATTGTAAAATTTACTTTGTTCCAAAAAGACCCAACTCGTTATTCTTTTCATAAAACTCAAACAAAAAAAATTAACTCAAAATCCGTAAAAACAAAAATATAACTCAGTTCCGCGAATGTTTTGAATAGAAGTGGCATTGAAAAATAGTATTCTTATATAATTTTCAGTTTTATCGCGTTTTTTCATACTTCTGAAAAGTTTGGTTTTCACGACTTGAATTGGTTTGTTTTATGTGTTCACCCAAAATATTTCGTATTATCATTGTCTGTTCGTGAGCTGAACGTGTTCAAAATCAGGTTTTTCTTGCAAAGAATTCACGATGAGACCATATTATAAACCATTTTAGTGCACTTTTTGAAAGCCTAGGATGTGTTTACGGGTTTAAATGCAAGTTTTTGATATGGTTTGATAAGGCTCGGACCAGATTTTATTTTCTGGCAGGTTTTTTCTAAATACATTCTCACCGTGAATTTTATTCAAGAAAAACTTGATTTATAGAGGTTATTTTGAACGTGTCCAGCTCACGAACGCACAAACAATCTTTCATCTTTCTTTTAGTCGGGAACATCCACAACTTTTATTTTGAAGTCACTCTAATATACATACTATGTACGTGGTATGATTGGTAAGAGTTTTGGTAAACTGAGCGCTGGTTCGTTAATATGCGCCTTACTACAATACCTACTCAGGAGAATCAGGAACTATACTGTAACAATGTATTTATGAAATCAATAAAAAAATCTGGAACTACGCTGTTGATATATAGTCATAATAGTTAGTCTATATATAAAACCTGTTTTCATAATTTGGTATTGTTGACGGTATTGTAAAAAACTATATAGAAATCTATCGTTTTTTATTTTTTTGCCAAATGGCCAAATATATATTGAACTCTCAATTCGGTACAAAATAAGGTGTTTTTAGTACAATTTAAAATCCCATCACTGGTATATACATGACACACATTAATATACACTTATCTACGTATGCACTCAAAAACTCTTTTTGGCAAAACGAAATCAAAGTTTTCAAGTTTTGATGTAATGTGTAATGTAATCTCCAAAATGAACGACTTGATCTTAATAACTTGAACCAACTAATGGCAATTAACTCAAAAAACGAGAAATTTTAAATACTGACGGTCTCGCAATTGAGAGATGTATTGTATATTCATAAATAGTTATGAGTTATGCAGGTCTGCAAGTATGCTCTAATTATTTTGTTGGTTGGTGCGACGAATATAATTATTTATATTTCGACATTAATTTAGGCTTAATATTATTTTGCCAAGAGTTTACAAACTACAAACTTTACGAATTGATTCATTTATGTAAAGATCACTTAGTACTCACTCTATTTAAAAGAGACATTTTATTTTTAAACTATTTAAACTATGGTACGCAAATATCACACTTCACAGCTGTACGATTGCGAATGAATTGGGCTTATTCCACATTATTCTCCACTTGGTTTGTATGTTATCATTTGGACATTGGACTCTCGCTGCTGTCTCTCTTTGTACCAAATACCATGTATATACGAACACGTACATACATATATATATTGATGTATATGCTTACGTTACGTTATGTTTGCTTGGAATATTAGGCTTGTTTTATTTACCAACCTATCTATTAATTTTTTTTCACTGAACCCAACACTCAGGGGATGTCGCATATAAATGCAGTGCATTGCGTTAGCGGAAGATCGATAAGGTATTGGAAGGAGTAAAGAGGTTTTGAATAACTTCGCAAAAATTGTGGTAAAAAATTATTCCTGTGGAACCAAGGTTGACTACCGAAACGAATAACGTTACGAATAATATATGTATATTTCTAGAACAATAACGGGATTTGAAAATGGTGTATTTTTGGTAACTATAACGGTACTTATTTTTTCTGTAACGGCATTAATATTTATTTCAATTCAATTCATTTTTATTTATAATCTGTAAGCCTAATAGGTCAAAATGATTACATAGTATTAACTCAAATAACTGATCTTAAAAATAATGCTAGATATTAATAAAGATTCATTAACAATATTTCTTTAACGTAATTATAAGTAAATATAAACTACAACTAATTTTCCCAAAACAATATTAGAATATGTTTATTTGTATCAGAACGTACACGCAAAGAAAAAAATGTGAGAAATCATACAAGAGAAGCGTACAATTAATTGACCAAAGTTTATTAGGTGAAATACAACTTTAAAAGTTCTTTGGCAACTCATACAGAAAATTGGGTAATTTGGCACCAAAAAACTACTACCAGTTATAGATACAAATGAAGAAATAAATCAACTTGCCACAATAAAAACCCAAGCATGTTTCATTTAAGCAATTTTTATTTATTTTTAAATAAATAAATGATTAATAAATCATTTATTTTACTTAAAATAAATAATTAAATAAAATAATGATAATTAGTATTATATATCCCTCCCAAATAAAAATTAATATATTCACTAAAAGGTGTTGACGGCTTACTTTAAAAAAGGAAGGCTTATCAAAGAAGAGATTTAAAGAATATTCCACTACAACATTAATAATATACCAACGAATATTAAAAAGACGTATTTTAAAATTTTAGATGGGACGAGTGGAACCATGTCACAGATCACGAACGTCTGATTGCTGTTACAAGCGATATAGTTTTGTCGCCTTTGTGACATATTGGATCATACACGCAAAAAAAAAGACTTGTGTAAAAATACCTAATTCAGCTTTGTAAATCTTTTTTTATATAGAGTTGACAGAAGTCATACAAGTAAATGCTAAATTTCCCTCGTACATGTGTAAATTACACATGTGCTTCTTTTGTATAAATATCTAAGTTTACTTGGTAGGTGTTCAGTGCTTATGTACCTTAAAATATTCAACCATGTTCTTTTTCCCAATATAGAAATTTGTAGCATTTACACAAGTTTCTTGGTTGAAATTAATTAGTTAGTGGGATAATGGTGTAAGTATGAATATGTAAGTTGCCAATTTCATGAATTTTGTAGCACATATGTTTGTCAAAGTGAATTTCGACGATTAGAATTATAAGAAAACTAAAAGCAACAGAACAGAAGAAACAACAGACGAAGAAGTAAGTATGGTGATATTAAAATTTATTTATTTTGCACTCGCAAAATGAATATTGATTAATAATTTAATTTATTAATATCAATTTTAGTTACATTTCGGAAGTCTGGAATATAATATGATTCTCCTTCAATTAATGTCAATGCAGTTCATTTAGAAATTGTTGGAGCAACATTATGTAGTCTCGACAAGTGATGCCGTAAATGGTTTCGGCAGCATTGGTATTAATGCACTACGAACAACAACATTTGTTTCTCCGCCCGGTGGTGCTGGGACTTCTTTTGTATTTAGTAATGAAAACAGCAGCTGGTCTCTGTTATCCATTGGTACGAAAGCCAGTGAGTGTTTGGGGAAAAGAAAAACGTACAATTATAACAAGGTAAGTTAGGCTGTATGTGTTGTCAAAAGTTTCTTTCGTCATTATTAATTTAATCCTTTTATGATTGACAGTTTACCTGCTGTAGGGGTGGCGGTGGTTGTGCCTCAGCAACATACAAACAATATGTGGGTAATGACAACAGCAACAACATTCACGGCAGTAACAACGACCACCACACCAACAACATCAATATTGATCAAAAAATATTGTTGTTTGAGAACGATATACAACAGAAACCACAAACCCATATTGTTGTTGTTAACTCATTGCAACAGACAGCAGCTACAATGTACGTCGATACCCAATCAACGCACCAGCAACAACGACAACAGCAATCCCACCAAAAACAAAAGAAGCATCAAAGAAAAACAGCCTTAATATCATAACTCATATATTTAAAATAAACATTTTTTGTTTCCACAAAAAGCTAATTAAGTCATCATCGTGTTAATTTGGGTGGAAATAGAAAAATCAAAAAAAAGATTTAGGTCTTTCGTATTATTAAATTTAGTTTAAAAACATTCCAAATTAGATAAATGAAACATGGCGTTGGATTACTTATGTCCTATTAATTTGTAAATTATTTCTTTATTTTTATATACAAAGAGATTGCCTTTTTTGTCTAAAATGCTTAAAATAATATATTTATACAAATTTTGTACATTTGGACGACTTACTTTGTTGAAGATGAAAAATTTAATAAAATGTTCTGTTGTTGCCAGATTCATGAAATTGGCATATTCACACTTACACCATTATCCAACTTACTAATTAATTTTAACAAAGAAACTTGTGCAAATGCTACAAATTTCTAAATTGGGGAAATTGGAACATGGTGGAATATTTTAAGGTACATTAGCACTATACATTTACCAAGTTATTTATACAAAAGAAGCACATGTGTAATTTACACATGTACGAGAGAAATTTAGCATATAATTGTAAAGCGGGTATTAGACGTCTAATACCCGCTTATGACTTCTGTCAACTCTATAACAAGATTTACAAAGCTGAATTAGGTATTTTTACACAAGTTTTTTTCTGCGTGTTCTGAAATTCGCATGTGTATGTGTGACTTCAAATACATAAAAAGGAGATAGTAGAAATGAAACAAAATAAAATAAAGAGAAAAATGAATTTCTTTTGACCTCTTTGACTAACTAATAGAACTTGACTTCAAAAAGGCCTGTTCGATTGGGCATACTAGCTTACAATTAAGATACTTAATAAGTTGGCAACGTTGCTACGTATTGGTTTTTTGTAAATGGATTAACAGGAAAAATCTGGCAACACAGCTAAGAGAGTAGTAAGCTATTTTCTATTTTAAGCGAGTAAATTCCATACAAAAATTAAGCTAGTAAGCCCAATCGAACAGGCCTAAAATATTTTGCATTGACGTGGTTCTGCATTCCTTTCACCAAATTTTTGTTTTATTCTTTTTACTCTTCATTTTTGGCAGATGCCACACAAATTTGATATTTGAAAATCGACCTTATGTCATTTAAACTAGATTTGACATGATTTACATTCGTAAATTTAGTAGATAATACGAAATTATATTTAGCACACGAAATTTTCGTGTACATTCTACGAAATATAGAGTGGGTTCAAAACGACGAATATATTGGAACAATGTACGACAGTTTTGTGTATTTTACTTATGTGTATTCAGTGTATTTTTTATATAGTTGGAAGTAATCGTGAAGTTAATGAGATGTTATTACCTGGTAATGCAAATGAAAATGGGATGTGATTGCCATGATTTTTCTGGGAAATTTTGCTTTTTTCATAAGTTTGTTCAACCAAAAATTTGGCCAAGTGTAATACACCAAAATGTCGGTGTTGATATCCTCATAATTCCATCAAGTCAGATTTTTGATGTGTTTTTTGTACAAGCAAAAACGTATTTGGAATACTTGTTGTATGCCAAATGAAAAAAGGTGGCAACACTGAACCTGATCAGACGTACTGTTTTAAAGCGCGAACAATTTTCTCTAATTTTATTAATTTTTTTAAATTAAAACATCCACAGGCATCCTAATTGCATTATTTTGCAAATATGATGCCTGCACCATTACCTCCCGATATGGATTGCGATGTCGTCGAAGTGGTGGCGTCAACTTCACATCATCAACCACCGCACATAGGTAGATATTGAGTAATTAGGCGGTCAAAATCATAAATACGTAGTAGGCACAAAATATTGACGTCTACGTATAGTAAACACTTCCGCGAATTACCCCCACCCTTTTTTCAACAACCATACGTCACCGCTTGATATTTGGGTGCCCAAATTATATCAAATTTTGCAATACGCATGTATGTTTATTTTAAGTTGTGTAGTGAAGTGAAAGTGATTCCCATAGCTCAAGTAAGCTTCTATTAAATAAATAATAGTTTTTTATTTTTAACTTTCGTTATATTTTTCGGTAGTTGAACATACCCTCTTTTTCACATAAAAAATTTATTTTTTTAATTTCAAAAGCAATTTAGTTATGGATCAGGATTAGTCCGGATCATACTTTTTTGTTTATTGAATACGTTACACATTCAGCTTTTCTAAAAAAAACAAGAGCCGCAGAATCCCGCTTATTCCTTAAAGACAGCAGTTCAAAGTATTTTGTTAAAAAAAATTAAAAAAAAATTATTTTGTGTTTTTTTTTAGCTATGGAGATACCTAGTTCGTCGGGGGTGAAAATAATGACCCGTAAATGTCTGTTTGAGCAAATGCAACTACAAAATTTACCAAGTATGGATGAGAAATTGGAGTTTTTAGAAAACCACTTGCTATTGTCTTGCGGAGACACTGTGGAAAGAAAAAAGAGCCTTAAGCATAAATTTTCCTACATCAAACACGAATTTAAACAGAAATGGCTAAAAGCTCATAAAGTTGAAGAAGTTTTTATGAAAAACAACCAGAAGTGGCTGGAAGGCACTTTTGAAATACCAGTGCATTCGCTTTCATTTTCGGATTCGAGTGAACGTAGCAAGAGAAGAAAAACTGAGGAAATTCGATCAAATGTTGATGATGAAATGATTATACATGCCGCACAAGTCATATTGCAAACGAAGGGAAAAAGAAATGCCTCAAAAGTGCTCAAATAGGAAATTCACCAACAAAGGCTAGTATATATAGAAAAGCCTTTTCCAAGACCAATGAAACAATTGCTCCATTGACCCCGTTCCAAGCACTCAAAATGTTCGTAGAAGCTGATCTAACAAGACGACAATATGAAATAAGGGCAACTAACCCAAAGCATTACCCTTGTTACGACCTTTTGTTGAAAGCAAAACAAGAATGCTACCCACCAAAGACGGCACTGCGAGTAACGGCTACCTGCGCAGAAATTTATTTACAATGCCTAATGGATCAGAATTAGCGGCGGACATAACAGGCATTAACCACGAATTAATACATAGATTTAAAATCTTATTAGAGGCGATTTCAAGTGGACAAAAATAAATACAACAAAATTCAAAGAATATGCCTTCAACACCGCGCAAATGTATGTGGAATTATACGACTGGCATCCCATGACTCCAACAATGCATAAATTACTATTACATGGGGCCACCATCATAGATAATGCACTGTTGCCAATCGGCCAATTGTTGGAGGAGGCTGCAGAAGCACGAAATAAACATTTTCGGTCATACAGACAGAATTTTTCAAGAAAATTTTCAAGGGAAGAATGCAACCGTGATATTTATTAAAGATTGCTTCTTACTTCAGATCCACTCGTAAGTAGTGAAAGATCGTTAAAGAAAACTTCACACAAGATTTTTTCCAGTGAAGTTATAGAACCATTAGAACCTGCCGAGCCCACACACAATCAAGTATTGAGCACGAAGAAGTCGAGATAGAAACATCTTTTAATAAGACAATTTAATGCATTTTTATTTATTTATGATTTATGAGAATAAAATGTGTTTTTATTATAAAATATATGTTTTTCTTATTTACTTTTTAAAATAGATAGTTTTTTAAAATACAGTCTTTCGAAGCCATTAACGTCCAAAAATATTTTTTGCCGCCTAAATATTTCAAATCGACCACTGTGCACCGGTGGCATTTAATAACAACACAAACATACACACAGACACAACAAAAGCGGCAAACAAAGCAAATGATCGCAAACGGCAGAGGTTGGAGAATGCGTTGTCTCCCATAAATGTTGATATTTCAGATTTATCTGAAAGGTTATCGAACCATATACCCAATGATCAGAACAAATATGACATTCTCGGCGTTCTGGCAGACATTGACATCGGCTGCACTCCTCCCGCGAGCAATTCCCAAGCCCCAATCAATAATGAGGAAACTACAACTAAATTAAAAACAAAATGGTGCCCCCAATATTTGTGTATAATGTTAATATAAAAACGCTAGTGGATACGTTGAAAGTTACTATCCCTGATTTTAAATTTAAAGTTAACAACATCAACAAAAATAAGAGTAAACTCTATTTTGAAGACGCCACTGTTCATGCCTCGATGATGGCTATACTTAGAGATAAAAATATCCATTCTTACTCCTTCACACCAAAGGAGCTTAGACAAACATCTCTGGTGCTTCGTGGTTTATATCCAGAATCGGATCTAATTCAAATAATGTCCGAATTGGACACAATTATTCCGAATACGGTAGCAAAAGTATCAAAGTTCAAAACTCCAGGATCCATCAAAAAAGGCATAGATACGGGTTTATTCTTGATTTCACTGCTTCCAGGAAAATACATTGGGGATGTATCTCATATTCGTGATTTATTACACCAAATTATTACATGGGAAAAACCAAAAAGAAAAGAAGGTGACTTTCAATGTCGAAGATGCCAACGTTGGGGCCATATCTCACGAAATTGCAACTCGGCGTATAAATGTGTAAAATGTAATTTTGACCATGCTCCAGGTGAATGTCAACGCACTCGCACCGACGACTCTGACCCTTTCTGTTCTAACTGTAACGAGGCTGGTCATCCGGCAAATTGGAGGGGATGCCCCACATACAAAAAATATGTAGTCGCCCGACAAAAAAAAAATTGCCAAAGTCCACGAAGAAAAGGCTACTGCCAAAAATAATGTCCACAGAGCCATTGGAATGTCAATGGTGATCTCTGGGCAAACATACGCCAACATCCTTCAGGAGCATCCTGTTATTCAAAACTCCCGTCAGCAGAAGCCTTCCATCGTGCAAGAATTGGCAAGACAGAGGCCAAAACTGAATTTTGGCGCCTTCTTGACAAAGTGAGATCCAGTTATGGACCATAAACCCATTAACTTATTATCATTCAATGTGAGATCTCTTGTGCACACAAGCCGCCAAGTTGATTTTAGAAATACGCTATATCACAACATCATTGACATTGGATTCATCCAAGAATGCCACCTGTGGAGGAATAGAAAAGTTAAAATTAATGGATATAATCTTATATGTGACTACTCACCTGTTGAAGTTGCAGTTGTTATTAAAAATTCGATTCAGTATAGCCGGGTATCCTTAAATGACGTTGGACTCAATGTTTCCCTCGCCCACATTGATTTATCCATCAACAACATACGGAAAAAGTTTTTACTAGGCTCAATATATATCCCATGTAACTATTCTGCACAAAGGCTGGAAAGTGACTTAAACAAACTTCTACAAGTCTGTGAAAATTTTGATGGATTTCTTTTGGGAGGCGATCTTAACTCATGAAATCCATTGTGGGGTGACTCGTCCGAAAATTCCAACGGAAAAATACTTCAAAAGTGGCTTGATGATAATATATTAGACGTCGTTCGTATTTGCGACTCCACACCATCTTACCCAAATGGGTCTTCTTTTCTGGACCACTTTCTTATCAGCGCTCACCTCATTAATAGTATAAATCCCAACTTTGAAATTTCAACTACGCCGCCTTTCTCCGACCACTTTCCTCCTAAGCTGCAAATACAAATTGATTGTTCAGGAATTATTATGAAAGCTCCTCAATTGTTCACATCGTACAAAAATACTAATTGGAATGATTTTCGAAATGACAAAGAAGCTGCTCCTCGTCGCTTAATTCCACCTTCAAATTGCAATTTGGATAACTGTGAAATTTATACCTTAATCGGAGAATTCAACAATACCTCAATTCACGAGGCCCATTCGAAAAAACTTGAAATTAAAAATGGCAAATTTCCACTCTTCGAAAGGACCAAGAAATTCTTTAAAGTGAAATATCAATGGCAGAAGGAGCTTAAAAGGATATTTCATCGAACTGGTAATAGACTGAGCCGTGAGTATGTTATCGTTTCAAAACAAATCCGGCTTCTAAAAACAATAATTAAAGAATCTGTAAGTTTGGAGCAAGCTCAAGCATTTAATGGCAGATTAAAAAATATAAAACCAGGTCCTTCCGCTTTCAAAGAAGTCTTCCAGATAACTGGAAAAAATAAGTCTGCATTCTGTGAACAGATTATTCATAATGATAGTGTCATTACAAATAATTCTGAAATTGCCGAGCACTTTCAATCTTACTACTCCTCAATTTTCGATCGTACAATTCCTGAACATCCTGTGGATGACCTTGACCAAAGGGTTTCATCTTGCATTACCCAAATTCCTCGCCGCATTTACACCTTTGACGATAACTTCCATGCAATTAGAAATCCGGATTCATATCATTTTACCGAGCCTGAAAAATTAAAAATATTATTCAAAATATGAAGAATCAAAAATCAAGCAGCGTTGACGAAATTTCTAATTTCATCATAAGAAAGTTTCCTGAAGCTTCTATAAATTTACTCGTGTACGTTTATAACAACTGCATCAACAATGGCTATTTCCCTACTATTTGGAAATTGGCGAAAATAATACCAATAAAAAAGAAGTCAACCAGTGAGGCGAAACGAGTTTATTATAAATCCAATTTCCAACTTTCAATTCGGATTTAAACAACATAACTCCACCCAACATACTCTCCTTAAATTCCACAGTGATATCAACGCAAACTTGAGAAACGAAATCTGTACTGTGGCTATATCCTTGGATATTGAAAAGGCTTTCGATTCCGTTTGCCACATCGGGATCCAGTACAAATTGATAGATCTGGGCGTCGACCCATTTTTAGTAAAACTAATTCACAGTTTTTTCCAAGACCGGAAATTCTCCGTCCACATACGTGGCGCATCCTCAACACTAGGAATGGTACATAGTGGTGTCCCACAAGGAAGTGTGCTAGCCCCTTACTTATTTAATCTCTTCCTAAATGACCTTCCACACACAACGCCGGATTCCCAGGCCATTCTCTATGCCGACGACTGTCTTTGACGATAACTTCCATGCAATTAGAAATCCGGATTCATATCATTTTACCGAGCCTGAAAAATTAAAAATATTATTCAAAATATGAAGAATCAAAAATCAAGCAGCGTTGACGGAATTTCTAATTTCATCATAAGAAAGTTTCCTGAAGCTTCTATAAATTTACTCGTGTACGTTTATACCAACTGCATCAACAATGGCTATTTCCCTACTATTTGGAAATTGGCGAAAATAATACCAATAAAAAAGAAGTCAACCAGTGAGGCGAAAAGAGTTTATTATAAATCCTATTTCCAACTTTCAATTCGGATTTAAACAACATAACTCCACCCAACATACTCTCCTTAAATTCCACAGTGATATCAACGCAAACTTGAGAAACGAAATCTGTACTGTGGCTATATCCTTGGATATTGAAAAGGCTTTCGATTCCGTTTGCCACATCGGGATCCAGTACAAATTGATAGATCTGGGCGTCGACCCATTTTTAGTAAAACTAATTCACAGTTTTTTCCAAGACCGGAAATTCTCCGTCCACATACGTGGCGCATCCTCAACACTAGGAATGGTACATAGTGGTGTCCCACAAGGAAGTGTGCTAGCCCCTTACTTATTTAATCTCTTCCTAAATGACCTTCCACACACAACGCCGGATTCCCAGGCCATTCTCTATGCCGACGACTGTCTGATATATGTCCATAGCTCATCACCTACAATTGCTTTGAATATGGCTGCTTTCCACCTCAGACTTATTAACGAGTATTATAAGACTTGGGGCATAAAAATCAACGTGGCAAAATCACAGGCTATTTGCATTAGGAATGCCTCGGGAAAGTGTCCAAGATTTGTGGTACCGCAAAGCAAAACGCTACGTCTCTGCCTTGATGAAATCGTAATTCCATTTCAAACAAATATTACATATTTGGGTGTCAAGTTTGACAAGTTAATGAAATTTAACTTACATGCGCGATCCATTCTCCAGAAGGCGAAAACAATCTCTAGGATGTTTTCATATATACTTAATAATAAGTATTTGCCTCAAAAGACTAAATTGCTGTTCTACAAAGTATCAATCAGGCCTGTATTGCTGTACGGATTTCCAATCTGGTCCACTATATCTACAATAGTGGCCAAAGAGTTGGAAATCTTTGAACGAAAATTTTTGCGAAAGTGCATAAACAAACACTATGCAACCCACACAAAAAAATCCAACGCATACATATATGACGCATCAGGAGTTCAATCGCTCTGCACTTACGCGTTCCACCAGCAAAAGATATTTGTAGAGAGACTCGCCACTCATGATAAGATCCTAATGAAAGACATATATGAATTGGAGAAAAATATTCATTGGTCTGGCTCGGCTTATCTGTCTCCTGTTGGCATTATCAACGAACATACTGACAACGGCCTAGACCATTTCATCCTGCCACCATTTTATAACAAAACAGTACCTGGTTCTCATAGAGGCTAAAATATATTTTAGTTAATTAGAATTATTAATAACTAACCTAATTTATAATACTCATGTACATAGTCAAAATTTTTCAACAACAAAAGTACCTGAAAGTTCGCTTTATTTATTTATAATTACGCCAACAAACGGTGATATTCACATTATTAATTAGAATTAAGTTCATACAATAGTACCTGAATTGTCGATTCATTTACTTACTAAATTCAATTCTCAATCTGTGATATCTACGCTTAAACACTCATTCATAATATATAATATGTTTGATATTAATGAAGTCTGTTTTCACGTTCATACAGACTGTTCTGCTATTGTTATCTCGTTTTAAGTTTGTTGTTTGTTTTGATTATTTATTCGTCTTTGACAGACCCTTATGCTCTGTCTGTAACTGTAACTGTCTGTAATGAGAACAAGGCAAGCATTGTTCTCATTAAAGTTTTGTTAACCATTTTTCTATTGTCATAGTAAGCATGTAGCATATACCTGCAATCAATGTGTATTAGAACAAGACAACGATAGTTCTAAGTTTATTTGTTATCAATTCGCAAAGCATGTACATTCTCATGTCATCGAAAAAGAAGAAGACTCAATAAATTTATTTACTTACTTACTTGTATGCCAAATTGAAGGTAGTGATGTTCCTACAATTCATTTAATTCCGTCGCTAACTTTTTTGAGGCTGCTAACTTCGCTACAGTTGATAAAAATAGTACAATTTACTTTTTAATACGATTTTTGACTGTAACAGGGTGAAACAGAAAAAATATAAAAATTAAAGTAGCGACGTTGCTATTTTCACGGAGGTGATAATAGGTCTGTTCGATTGGGATTACTGGCTTACAATTAAGAGACTTGATAAGGTGGCAACATTGTTACACATTGGATGTATTTAAATGGATCAACAAGAAAAATCTGGTAGCACAACTAATAGCCTTGCCACACTGCATGAAATCAAGTTGATTTCTTGTGAAATCGAGTTGCTGAAATCGACCCCGTCACACTGCAATTTTTTGACATTTGGTCAATTTATTGTTGCTGTTAACTCAATCAACACACTAGCAGCAACGACAACAGTAATCCCACCAAAAACAATAGATACATAAAAGAAAAACAGCCTTAATATTATATGAGTATAATATTTAAAATAAACATTTTTTGTTTCCAGATGAAAGAATAAAATCTAATTAAGTCATCAGCGTTTTTATTTGGATGGGAATATTATTAAATTTAGGCAAAAAAACATTCCAAATTAGAAAAATGAAACATGGCGTTGGATTAATTATGTTCTATCAATTTGTATATTTATTTCTTTATTTTTAAATACTGATAATTGCAAATTGTTTAAGAGAACAAAGTCCTTTGAAATACAGCCAAAACATACTAGGTAATTTTACACAAGTTTTATTGTATAACTGGCAGTAGTTTTTTTGGTACCAAATTACCCAAGTGTTCTGTATGAGTTGCCAAAGAACTTTTGAGGTTGTATTTCACCTAAGAAACTTAGGTAAATTGTATGCTTTGAATACTTTATTAAAATAATCACAAAATGCAACTGTTTCGTACTCCTCTTTTAACATTGCATATTGTTAGGCGTTACTACATTTTTGCAACACTGCATATTATTAAGAGCCGATTACTTATTTTTACAACTGAGTAATATTGTTGACTGAAAAGCGTCGTTCATCCAGTATTTTAACTTTCTTTTCTGCCTTCATAGCGCCGAACGTGAACTTTGAAAAGTAAATAAAAAACAAATAAAGTAAATTTTATATTCAAATCTTCGATATAAGATTGCTTCAATTTTCTCTTTACCAGTTCTGGGTACAACCGCTTTTGATTTAATACGTCTTTGCAAACTTTTTGTTGTTTATTTTTTTAAATTTTTAGTTCCAAATGAATTTTTTATGGCATAAAGTCGAAAAATATAGATACCGAAGATAGAACCAAGCCTAATATCACCGACTGTCGTTGTTCTGTCGCAAAGTAAAATTTTTGTGAAAACATACAATTTTATTACAAATACAAGGAAGAATTACTTAAACGCTGAACACATATTGGTAATCGTTTTTTCCACTTTCTTATTAGTGGAATTCACGATCCGATATATTCGGCCGAAACCGAATGTTTTGACATTTAAATTAAATATGTGATTTTTCTTGGTGGAAAGACTCAATAAAAAGTTTGTAATCAGTTTGTACAACAAACAATTAAAAAACTATTGATTTCACAAGATTATTTTAAAGAATTCTTATAGTTGAGCTATTGTGGAAAGTAAGTCCAGATTGGATTTTGGATAAACGACATTTTTGATCCGAAATAATGTCATTAATAACAAGTAAAAACGGCGTTAAGGTCAGCCGGGCCGAACTTTATATACCCTCCACCATGGATATCATCCCACAGAGACTGACGATTTTCGTAGAGGTGCAGTAACATTACAGGAAAATTTAAAAATATATATAAAATTTTATTATTTCAAACCAATGCTACTAATACGTTTATACCATATATATCGAAATAATACTTCAAGTCAACATATTCCATCCTATTTTAATTCCAAAAGTATAAATGCAAGATAACCTAACATCATAATTCGACCAATTTTTGCCGTAAAAGTAAAAAGTACAAATTTGAAAAAATCTTTTTATTTGTGTGTCTATGCAGTCAGAGGAATGTATACACCAAATTCCATTATTCTAGCTGTAACCATTTAGTTGGTACTATTTTTATCCTTCTTTTCCATTTCACCCCTTTAAGAGTACGACTTTCCAAAATCTCCTTATTTTACGTGTCTACGTAATTAGAGGAATGTACATATCGAATTTCACCATTCTAGCTGTTGTCGTTTAGTTGGTATTATTTGTATCCTTCTGTACCCATTGTATCCCTAGAAAGTACGAATTTGAAAAAAAAAAACTTTTATTTTTCGTGTCTATGCAGTCAGCGGAATCTATACTCTGGATTTCATGACTCTGGCTGCGGCCATTTGGTTGGTACTATTTTTATCCAATTTTTCCATTTTAACCCCAAAAAGTACGATTTTCGAAAAATCCGTTTATTTTGCGTGTTTACGCAATCAGAGGAATGTATACACCGAATTTCATTATTCTAGGTGCAGCCGTTTTGTTGGTACCATTTTTATCCCTCTATTCCCATTACGCCTTAAAAGTACGAATTTGAAAATTTAAATTATGTATCTACTCGATTAGAGGAATGTACACGTATGCACAAGTACGAATTTGAAAAAATCTTTTATTTTTCGTGTATATGCAGTCAGAGGATTCTATACTCTGAATTTCATGACTCTGGCTGCGGCCATTTGATGCTATTTTTTCCCTCTTCATCCATTTTAACCCCAATAAGTACGATTTTCGAAAAATCCGTTTATTTTGCGTGTCTACGCAATCAGAGGAATGTATACACCGAATTTCATTATTCACTTTAAAATACACTTTTTGTTATAGGGGGAATGCGCATACCGAATATCAAGTAAGTACAAGCAGACATATTGAAAAAAATATGCTTAAATACTCTAAATATTAAGGGTTATTATGGGTATTTTAGTCCTTGTGAGGGACTGAGAGGCTTTGGGCCGATTTCGCCCAGTTTCAATCCCAACCGATCTACGACAATAAGACGCATTTATGAAAAATTTGGACGTCCTAGCTCTTTTCGTTTAGATGCTAGCGTGCTTTCAACAGACGGACGGACGGACATGGCTAGCTCATCTTAGAATTTTATAACGATCAAGAATATATATTCTTTATAGGGTCTCTGGTCGATATTTCAAGGTGTTCGAATATTAAAATATATCTTTATTTGTACACACCGAATTTCACTATTCTAACTGCAGCCCCTTGGTTGGTACCTTTTCCCCATTTTCTACCCAAAAGTACAAATTTCGAAAAATTCCTTTATGTTACTCATCTGCACATTCAGATACACATGCATACACCGAATTTCATGATTTCAACTTCAGCGGTTTGTACGGTTTAAAAGTACGAATTTCGAAAAATTCCCTCTATTTTACGTGTCTACACACCGAATTTCATGTTTCTAGCTGTTGTCGTATCATTGGTACCATTTTTATCCCTTTTTGCCCCATTTAATTATTTTTGTACTTTTTGGCGTTTTCACGTTATTAGAGAAATGTGCGCAACAAATATCAAATGTATAAAAAGCAAAAATTTTCGAAAAAAAAATTGATGAAATAATCTAAATATTAGGGGGTATTTTCAGTCCTTGTTAAAGAACAAATTTTCCCTCTGGATCCCAAACGATCTGCAATCAAAAGACACATTTACGGAAAATTTGAACCTCCTAGTTCATTTCGTTCGGCAGTTAGCTTGTTTTCAACAGACAGACAGACGGACATGATGATGTGACATTTTTAACTTTATTCTTGTGATGATGAATTTTTCTTATAATTTGTTCATTTGACTTTGCCGCAGTTCTTCTTTTTTTTAAATTCGTCTGACATAATCGATTTACATAATTGAATGTCAAAATGTAAAATCAAACGCTTTATTTAGGCATTCCTCTCGTAAAATTGCATTTTTGCTCATTTTTATTTTGCCAAATTCGGCCAATATTTTCGACCAAATATCGTGTTTGGCCCACGCTATATATTTGGTCAGACTCTAGTAGTTAGTTAATCTTAAATTTTAATTTTTTAATTACAACTAAAAATATAAGAATAATAAAATTTTGCCATTTTCTTTTCACGAAATTTTCAGCCATAATCGGTAGTCGTTATATTTCAGTATGATGAAAAGTTTTGACAACGACTTTTTTGTAATGGATTACAAATAACAGAGCGCTTCATAACAATCTCACTAGGTCTGTTCGATTGGGCTTACTAGCTTAATTTTTGTATGTAATGTACTCGCTTAATAAGAAAGTAGCTTACTACTCTCTTAGTTGTACTGCCAGATTTTTCTTGTTAATCCATTAAAGAAAAACCAATGGGTAGCAACGTTGCCACCTTATCAAGTCTCTTAATTGTAAGCTAGTAAGCCCAATCGAACATGCCTAATATGAACAAAAATACACCTAATTTTATTATGAAACAGAAGTTTAAAAATGCCTTATTGCGATTTTTTCTTTATCTATCGTCTTTTCAAATTGCTTCGTGTAGCTGAAATGACATTAGGTCGATTTTCAAATGACAAATTTGCATGGGGTCTGACATTTGTAAACCGACCTTATGTCATTTTAGCTAGATTTCGCATGCAGTGTGACAAGGCTATTAGTGATTTTAGATCAGAAACGAATTGGACGAATGTACTTTATATACCGGGTTTTTCTTTAAATCCATTTATTTCGTTGTTTTTTAACTATTCGTTAACAAAAACCTTCACGACGCTTTTGAAGTCTAACAACGACACTCGTGGTACCGTAAATCGTCGTTTGCGACACGGCATCGATATTCGTAATAATGTCAATGTTTTGTTGATTTTAAATTTCATAAAAATTGATAACTGTGGTTAATGTATGTTATTGTTATTATATGTTATGAATTTACTTTGCGCGATTTTATTTCCCTTTAAATAAAATACTGTCCAATCACTAGAATACAAATTATAGCAATTCAGTTTGGAATCTTTATTTTCAAGAGTTTAGTTCTTTCTAAACAACGCTTTATTACACTCGTTGTCTTCACTTATTGCAATATAAACTCAGATAGACTCAGCTCGCGAAGTTTCTGAGAGTGAACGCAACCAAGTACCTGCATCTTTGCTAATTATGGGGCTACAAAATTTCTTCCGTTACATTCAAATTTGACATCTTAAAACTACATCTAATTTTTCTTAACAATATTGTTACTTGTTAAATGGCGTTGTCGAAAATTGTACATGATACCGAAATACGACTACGCCTAATGTCGAAATATGACAACGACAAACGTGATAAGGATGATTGTTACTTATGCAGAATAACTCATCGCCACAGACGCCTCCGAAAAATAGTATGCTAAGTCTGAAAATTGGGTTTTATAGGGGAAGTGCTCAAAGTTTATTTTCATAAAAGTTGGAATATTTTTGAGCATAACTTTGGAACTTGAAACATGCAAAGTCTACTTAGCATACTATTGCTTGAAAGCGTCGAAATGTGGATGAAGAATTCAACAACAAGCTCACAAGTTTTGGTAAGTGCTTTTTAAATGGATAATAAAAAATAATGAAATGCCCATGGAAAATGTAGTACTTTGGCATCAATAACTTAATATCCCTAAAACTATTTAAACGATTATTTGTGACAACCACAGAATTGTGCAAAATGTGTTTGCACTTTTAACAATCATTTCAAAATCGGATATGGTCGAGTTGACCAATGACCATCCCACTACACATCCAGAACTTTGTAAATTATCTGGAAAAAACCTCTGTTGACCGTTCAAAAGTTATAGAATTAATTCCAAAGAAGGATTTGGAACCAATGTGCAACGAAAGGATCCTCTCTCTTTTCCATATGAAATACATTAATTCGTCAAACGTATGGTTAAGGTTCCGGGCCAAATACTTATTTTTGTTTTTAACATGTATGCTGAAGAAAAACTGCTTTAATATAAAATAAATTAATATAAAATTACTAAAACGGCTAATAGGCAGCTAACAATGTTTGCTGTTAATTGCAGACGTTTTTCCAGATGTAAATGCGAATATATATATATATAGTGGTGGCGACGAGTTTAGCACTTCACATGTATTGTTTATAACAGCAAATAATTTGTTCTGATAATGAACTCTGAGCCAAACATTTGTTTTTAAGTGTTACTTATGGTGTGATCAATATGCCACGTACTTTTTTTCGTATTCTGTTGAGTCTTTTTCTCGCAATCTCATGTATTTGCAAGTAATTCGTAATCAGGGCTAGACACAAATTTAGCACATTTCATAAAAGTTGTTATTTTCTGTTTCATTTTGCTTTTAACCCTCGGAGGTATAACCAGGTCTGTGTAGACTTTTTGCACATTAAAGTGTGTATAACTTTTTTGTTTTTCGTGTTAGAAATAAATCCTTCCATGACTTCCTGGAGCAACATTCTCCGGACACAATGAGCGTATAATCGGACCGGGTATGGGTCCGAGTTCGGGTTAATCCGGGTTTACAAATATTTTGGTTCAAACGTCATAACCAGGTCTGTGCAGACCTATGCATAATTTGTATGGAATTAATTGGGAGTAGGTGATTAAAACCGTTTTTAGCGTGATTTTGTGGAGAACATGAATAGAAAATTCCATATTGAATAGATCGCAGGCAAAATATTAGTATACCAACATCTTTTGAAATGTAAACAAGTGATGTGTAACGGTACTGAGTCTTTAGTGAAGCAAATTTATTTTTTTTTTTTTTTTTTTGCAAAAACAACGGTAAATACTGATATTTTGTGGGATTTGTGGAAACATGAATATAGAATGCACATATTGAATAGATCGCAAGCAAACTATTAGTATATCAACATCTTTTGAAGTGTCAACAAGTGAAGTTTAAACGTACGGGGTTTTTATTGAAGCAAAAAATGGCATCGGCATTTGATGTGGACGATATGATGGACGTGGTGAACCGCACTGCAAGATTTTTGAGTTTATCAGATGAAGAGAGAAGTCAAATGGAAGAAAGGTTAGCATTGTGGTTGGCCGGTGATGAGGAACACCCCGAGGAAAGTACGAGTACTCCTTTCGAAGGCGACGACGAGATGGATCCAGATTATGTGCCGTTGTTAGATGAAGTGGCTTCTGATGCTGAAACAGACATGGCTATTGAAACGGAGAGCCTGTATGACGATGATGAGGATTTGGAAGAATTGTATGAAGGCGCTGCTGTCCCCGAAGGGCTTGCAGCCGCTGGTATGGACGAGGATTCACGTTCTTCAAACTCGACTATTTCGTACAGGTCAAAAGATGGTAAGCTTTGGTCAAGCGCCCCGCCGGCCACTGGTAGACCTCGTGCACATAACTGTGTCACTGTGGGTCGTGAAGGACCGGTTCCAGGCACTACGAGAAACCCAATCTCCATATTTAAATCTTTAATAACACCCGAGATCGTCAACATAATTGTTCGTGAAACGAACCGTAAGGCCCAGGAGATATGCCGTCAGTGGTCTGAGCAGAATCCTGACCAGGCACCGCGAACGTGGACGAACCCTGTGACGGAAAACGAAATATACGCTTTCATTGGCCTTACTTTGTTTGCCAGCATATTCGGGTCAAACGATCAGCCTGCACATGAGTTGTGGGGCAAGAATGGAAACCCTATCTACAGGGCGACAATGTCTAATATCCGATATAAACAGATTGTAGAGGTAAGCATTTGATTAATTCATTCACTGGATTCAAATTCTAAATCAAATTTTTAACTTTGTTCTTTTGCAGGTAGCTCCAGGCCCGCCGATAGATGACCAACCAGCACATGCCGCATCCTCTTCGAGTAGACCATCGTGCTCGCTTTGTTATAAGTTGGACAAAAAGCAGTGAAAAACACGGTTTCATTGCATGTATTGCAAAAAGCCTGTGTGCCAACAGCATTCACATGCCAGGTACTCGTGCATTGAATGCCGTGTATAATATTTAATAAAATAGCGTTAATAACTACCAAAGTTGTATTTATAAAAATGTGTTTCTATTGTTCATTTTGTGTTTTCGTAGCATAAAACACACTCTTTTAGGACACCTGGCAACGTGTTTCCATACAAATCCCATGTAGAAAAATCCCTATACCTCCGAGGGTTAATTGGTATGTTTTGGTAACTTTTCCTCAAATGGAAGTTATTATTCAACAAAATTTATAATTAGACATGGCTAAAGGAAAATGGTGCATTGAGGCGCAGCGTCAGTGGAAGTACCGCTGTGGAAATGCAAACATTCTAAATTGATTCTACAGATTCTTTGCAATTTACCAGGCCATATTGGAATTTATGGGAGCTTAAAAAAAATGTCACACAATGTCCTACGCCGAGAAAAACGACCAATAAATAGGATTCTTTAATTTATAGAATCTCCGTAGCAGATCAATTTTAAAGATCAACTGTGATTCAGAGAGATCTTTCAGCAAAATTTGACATTAGCATTTGCCTTGTTCAAAATAAGCCACACGTATCAAAGAATGATTTACAGTGCCAAATTTCATTTGCTCAGGAGCATTTAAAAAAATCCAAGATTTTTGTGAAAAAATATCGCCTGAATTGGCGAAACGAACTTTTTCGGTTCGGATCTGTTGGGAAGCAATACGAATTGTACCCTCCAAACATGCAGAACAACCCAAAGTACAAATCTGAGACGGTAAAGTTTGTTATCAAAAATGTGATGGTGTGTACAGCGTTTTCTGGACACGGTGTTGGTCCCATACACAAAATTGATGCACTGATGCATCAGAATGTTTACAAAAATCTACTTGTTGATACCACGATACCATGTGCAGATAAAAATATGTCACTTAAGTGGCCTTTTATGCACAACAACCATCCAAAACACACTTAATGTCAGTGAAGAGCTGTTTGGAGCAGAAAAGAATAGATTTTTAAAAATGGGCAAGCGCAGTCGCCTGATCTCAATTCTGTTGAGAATCTAAGGAATGAACTTCAACTACATATTATAGAAATAAAACCCAAAAAATTGCCCAATTTTTTTAATGAAACTCAAAATTTCTGATATGCTATTCCAATGGAGCTTTTTTGTCCCTAGTGGACAGTTTATCCAGAAGATGTACAGCTATTACTCAAAATAGTGGTTCTAAAACCATATATTAAGTTTATAATATAATGTATTGGTTAGTTCAGTTTTTTCCGGTTTGATTATTTTTTTTTAATTTGTGCTAAATTAATGTCCAATCACTTTTCGCATTATTTGTACTTTAGATGGAATATAACTAAAATGCAACAAAAGAACCGAACAAAAACAATGTTAAATGATCATCTTATCGTGCGTAATAGTTTAGAAAAAATACCGGACAAAAAACATAAAAATATGTTGAAGTATTTGTTGCTTTATAAAGTTACATGTGCTGAATGTGCTAAATTCGTGTCCACCACTATATATATATATATGTGTGTGTGTATTTTAGGAGCTAGAAGGATGGGTTGTGGGTGCATAGAAGGATGGCGTTGGGGTGTTTCATTGCATTTCGGGAGAACTTGTATTAAGTAGCATAAACATAAGCATAAAAGAGACAAACAACAGGGATACAATTTAACAGTGTTTACACTCAACTGACATCAGCTACTCTCAGTTGTTTTGCGGATGTGCACACACTCATACATAGATATATGTACATCAACAAATTATTCCATCAGATGGCGGTATATGGTGATATGCGAGCAGAAATGTGTAACAGCAGCAGTTATTTGACATTGCTCCTTCGAAAAGGTTGTTTCCCGGGAAAATAAAAATAAAAATTGCAAACATACCGACCGCCAAGTGTATATAAGTAGCCACCAAATTTCCACTTGGAAAATCTCTGTATATTTTGCCGTTTTTCGGTATACCAACTAATTAATGTTATAACGACATAAAAAAATAAAAAAAATAATAACGAAATTGTCCATTTTTAACAAATTCGAAAAGAATGATAAAACAAATAGTTAAGTGATAAAGTTTTATTTCCCATGCGATTTTTTAAATACTTAATTATACAGTAGAATAGCAGTAGATTTATTAACGAAGTGAAGCGAACGAAAACATTAAGTGAAATTTGAATTATATAAGTTGAAAGTTGAAATTTCAAAATGGCTCAGTTTGTTACACACATTCAGCCGACTTTAATGGAGGCCTCGCAGGGGCATGTTCCCCACCATCATGCACATCAAGTAGGGCTACAGCATACATCACATTTGCCGCATAGTGGCCATAATATGCCTTCGCCACCAACAGCTCATAACCACCACCAGCAACATCACCATCAGACACAGCAGCATCATCACCACCATTCTAATCATGGACAAGGAAAACACACTTCTGTTGCTACAGCTGGTGGTACAGTGCTATCGCCTCCAACGGGAGGACATCCCCATCAGCCACAGCAGCATCACCATTCTAATCATGGACTAGGAAAACACAGTGCTGTTGTTACTGCTGGTGGTAGTTCGAAGCACGAACACTCTCCAACTGTTCACCATAGCTCAGTGCAATCACCTTCAGCTGGAATTCAACATCATCAGCAGCAGCATCATCAGCATCATTCTAATCATGGACAAGGAAAACACATTTCGGTTACTGTTACTGGTAGTGGAAAACATGAACATTGTCCAACCGGCCATCAAAGCTCGGTAATACAATTATCACATTTAATTACGCATGATACAGGCAATGTGTAATGCGTCTTCTAAATTGGATGACGAATTATTTATTGTTGCTATCATTCTACATTCTACTATTTACTTGTGTACGTTTTTAGTTCGTCACTCATTTTATCCGTTACTGTCAAGACGACGATTATATGATGATGTAATTCATTAATCCGGACATCCTATTCAGCAGCCATTTAGTTTTTCTTGGGCGTCTGGAATTTGTGTATCTACTAGAAGTAAACCACAAAAATACTTTAGATTCGCTATGTCGGCGAAATGACGCAATCCTCGGGAAGATTTCCCTAAAGGATATTAAAAAATAGTGCGAGTTTTTAAATATTTGCCTCAACATACATACCGGTGTGAGTGAGAAGGACTGCTACTGACTAGTTATCCCTTAACACATACACACACACACACACTCTCTCTCTCAGGATAGGTTAGACTTCGTGTGTTGTTTGTGTTCGTATCCGCAACTGTTAATACTCGTTAAATGAGCACATATGAACGTGTAGAACGTGAATGTGTGTGTAAAACTGTAAAGTTGCATTCGAAAATATATATTTTGAAAGTGCTCATACAGTTGCTGTGTGCTTAACTTCTCAATTCGTTCTCAATATTAATTAGGCTTGTTTGATTTGTGGCTCAGATCTTTGAGTGCAATATTATTTTTCCAATCAGCAAATCAAACGTTCAGAAATGTTTATATTGGCTTTGGTATATTATCGAATTTAGGCGGGACTATCGTGGCTATTCATCTTTCTCATGTACCCCGGATGTTATTTCCCATTTAGTGGTTGATGTTAGTCTTATGCTCATTATAACTAGACAGCGGAATAAATGCAATTGCATATTTTGATTAGATAGTTGCATCAACAATTTACTCGAAATATATGAACATATTTTTTGATATAGTTTATATATAATAAACCGAACAGATGTATTATGTTAAAATTTAGGCTGAAGGTTATCGAGTTTAAACCAATCCGTCTCCCTAACAAATGTCCGTATCGATTTTCGAAATAATCAGTTTTGGAGTCTCATTGTTCTAGTCCCAATATATTATGTAATGTAATTTTGGGACGATGTTAGCTTATTTCTAGCAAATTGGGCAAATTAATTTACTATAGAATATCATCGATAATGGAAAACATTCTCTGTTTGCTTGGTATAGCAAAAACGTCAGTGTTACTGTATTACTCAAGGAAAATTGTAAGATTTTGGCCTTTTGGGACATTAATACTGACAGATATAAAAGCAATTAAAAAACAGTACGCCATACTATATAATCAGGGAAGCTTACAAGGAATAATATCGAATTTAATATAGGCTCCATGTAGATTTACCATAGTATATGTTTGGCTGGTCAGACAGATATATATATACTATAGTTTGCGCTTCTTTATTCGACTCCAAAATGGGAAATTAAAGTATGTGTATTATGAAATCATCATTTTGTTACTCTGTTATTAGATAAAAACTTAATTTATAAAGCTGTCTATACATAAACTTAGTAAAAAATATAAAATTTTGCAATTTTGAGTTTAATATTCTAATTTTGTGTATATACAATATTTGTTTGCATATTCACTACATATTCCATTACATATATTTATATTATATATTTATATTATATAAATATAAAATTTGAACTCAATCGGATTTAATTGAGTTTTTCATAAAATTCCGCTGTCTAATTATAACACTGCATTTTTTGTTGCCGTGAATAAGTTGTATTCCATTAAGTTTCATTTTAGGCTGAAATATCTCTTCATTCGCAGTCGTTTAAAATGCTAGTTATACACAAAAAATAAGGTGTATATAATCTGATAATATGGTACACGTTCCGTCGTATTTCGCTAATAAATACCAATTCTATACCAATTTTAGTACACATAATATATCATCGCAAAAAATGCCTGTTCGATTGGGCTTACTAGCTTAATTTTTCTATGTAATTTACTCGTAATTTACAAAAAAAAGTAGCTTGCAACTCTCTTATAGGGGATTTAGACGTACCAAATATTTGTACAAACGCATTTTTTCGCAAAATCAATAATACACCACACACATCTGATTTAAAACCACACACACGCAATTGATTTGAACAAATCCGTTTTCGCTGAGATTTTGAAGTGACAATAGTGCCGACTATTATAAAAAGATGAAAAATAAATCAAAAAACAAGAATTTGGTACAAGAAATGTAGAACCACGTGAATTTAAAATATTTTCGCTGTGTTTTACCATTTCCCTGAGTGGTAACTTTTAAAGTCAAGTTTTATTTATTGTTTACATATTACAATAAATTAGACAAAAGAAATTAATTTTTCTCTTTAATTTACTTTGTTTTCGGTCTCCATTTTTACGTACAAATACAAAACAATTGTAAAAATTCAGCCAAAATCAAAAATTCTGATTTTAATTCAAAATTTTTCACAATAACATAAAAGCGCGCCACAAACATTTGGTACGTCTAAACACCCCTTTAGTTACCGAGTAATAGCCTTATCACACTGTATGCGAAATCTAGCTGAAATGACATAAGGTCGGTGTACAAATGTCAGATCCCATACAAAATGGGATGTCATTTCAGCTAGATTTCAAGACTAAAAGGTGGTACCAGATTTTTATCTCTGATTTATTTAAATAAACCCAATGGATAAAAATGTTGCCACCATATCAAGACTCTCAATTGTAAGCTAGTAAGCCCAATCATGTAAGAAAAACTAACGCAACACTGCCACCTTATCAAGTCTCTTAATTGTAAGCTAGTAAGCTATTTGGCCTGTTCGATTGGGCTTAATAGCTTACGATTAAGAGACTTGATAATTGGTTTTTCGTAAATTGATGAACAAGAAAAATCTGGCATCAACACAGTAGTAAGCCACTTTATTGTTAAACGAGTAAATCCCATACAAACATTAAGCTAGTACGCCCAATCGAACAGGCCTATTATTTTTTAAATTATAACATGAAAACTTGGAGAAGTTGGTTTTACTCTAATGCACAATGAATGGCACAATTATTTTTATCTTTAAATAATCAGAACAGCATAACCGTGCAGAGTGAATAACCGAACGGAATTTACTCGCTTAACAAGAAAGTAGCTTGCTACTCTCTTAGTGTTGGTGCCAGATATTCCTTCTTGATGATAGCAACGTTACCACCAAGTATCAAGTATCTAAATTGTAAGCTAGTAAGCCCAATCGAACAGGCCTATTAGCATCAGGCATAAACTTCCACAAATGCGGATTTAGGTAGCGTTGACGGTCGAGGCATCAGCTGATTTCGACCCAGCGGCAGTTCGTGCGGATTTAGGTGGGACCCTAAAAACACATACTTTGTTTTTCTACTTTTACTGTGCATTTCGCATTTCAAAGACATTGCTTTAGTGTAGACATTTGCAATAGGCCTGACCAATGGGGGGCTTTCTAGATGAAGACTGATCAAAATCGTGTATTTTATCGTATTTCTTGGAACCCAATAATGCAATTTTTTACTTAAATACAAGTAATTAAAACTTAAAAATGATAATAAGACGATAAAAATTTATGTCATACCTTTTTTAAAATGTTGTAACATAAATATTTAAGTGTAATCCCCATTTGTTTGTTTGTAAACAAAAGAAACCCGAGTAATTCCCAATCCAGAGCTAGAATTGAAGAATTCCAATTATATCGACGAATTTTAATTTAATTACACGAAATTAAATTTAAATCTTTGACAACCCTATAAGTTTGAAATTATGAACACTTTGAGGAAAAGGTCATAGTCATATCTTTTGTCGTGCGAAAGGTATTATGATTTTTTTGCAGGAGATTTGTCAGTTTTCACCGAATAAAAAATTTTGTAAAACAAAATTTTTTGATAATTTAATAAAAAATTTTGAACATAATTTTAATGGGGATTCTAATTCTAACGATCATATTATATTTTATAGAATGCAAATTTATTCATAAAGAAAAACAGCCCTATTATTATCATATCCACTTGAAATCACTAAATTTAGAAAGAAATGTACTGCAATTTTAAAAAAAGAGCTTCTTCACATGATAGAATGATCAAAATATTCCCTGATTGTTGTCGAATCAAAAAATAATTCATAATTTGGTTTTGTTTGTATCGAATTCTTTGGAACAAAAAAACTGTTTTGAATTTGTGTATCATTGGGGATTTGTAATGGCTACTTTGGAAACAAGGAAAAAATCATCTGGCAAAATGTAGAAACTTCATTTAAAGTTGATTTGGCCCGAAATCTAGTAATGCAATGAATCAAAATTTTGGTACTCCAGAAGAAATGCATTGCGAAAATGTGCCCTATGCGTTACTTATAGGGGTAGCGATACCAGCCTATACAAACATTACAATACCAATCAGTACATACAGACCCGTGTTATACTGCATTTAGATATACATAAAGTGACCATCCATCCCGCTTTTCGCGAGATTATCCCGCTTTTTGATACTCAGTCCCTCTTAAAATTTTCATCCCGCATAATCACTGCAGCTACTTTTGATGTGCATAAAGAAATTATTTAAATTCACCTAAAGTACTTTGGATAGAAAAATACTAAGTAGATTTCTAAAATCACTACAAAATCCCGCTTTTTTGAATTCATATATCCCGCTTTTTACCCAAATAAAGATGAACACGTTAGGTTTGGTACACCCGGAGTTCTCTTGCCACTTGGATTTTGGGTGTATATCCGACCGCAGTGTTAGTGAAGTGTATAACAGCTTCGGTGCAGATGAATTTTCTTTGAGTCACGCAAATTTCAAATTGTTCAAAGAAGTGGAACATGTCTACAAAATGATTTCCACACACTCATTAGAATTTAAAAATAGACAGAAACAAAGAGATATTTTTCTATTCAACGTTCATTCGGTACGAATTGTAATGCTCTTTCGAGTTTTAAGAGCGAATCTTTTTGGCCGAATTCGTACATTTCAAAATTATTTAGATTGGACTTTAATTTTACGAATCAACTGAAATCGACTGGTATAGAAATTTCCGTCTGGCCTAAAGAAGAAGAAAAAGGAAAATACTTTAATGTAAAAAGAAATTAATCAGTAAAAAAGAAGAAATAGTTATTTTATTCCAATTATAATATTGCAATTCCAATTTAAAAAAATATAAATGTTAAATCCGCTGAAAAAACGGTTTCCATCGCTACAAAGTTTGGGAGTAAGTGAACAAAATAAAAACAAAAATAGCAACAATTCTCACCAATAATTAAAGCATAAAATGTGATGAAATTGTGAAATGTGAAAATAAATCATAAGACTTTTTAAGTAACGCCCAATCGACCGTTTCCACAAATCATCAGAGAATTTATGTAATGATATCATCCATACAAAATTAAAATTTGTGACAGTAATTAAAATATTATCTGTATGCTTATGTATATTATTATGTGCCTATATAGTACATTCAGATACATGTATGTATCTATGTCTGTATATATATATATTCTGTAGAATACAATACATACATACAAATTTATTCATGTTTTTTTACATTCAGAGAAATAGGTACGTACTAACGCACTAAAAATATCTTGTAGATGCCACCCATTTAGGTGGAATATTGAATACTGTGTAGTTTTTTCACTTGAAACTCTTTCAATTTTGTAACTTTTGTTTACTGCATGTGTTTATCTCTGGATATATATATGAATATGTATGTATGTACGTCCATGCAAAATCCTGCATTTTAACTATTACATTATTCAAATGTAATTCACAGTCAGCTGATATTTAAAGAAGCATTAACAACTCTACCTGAATAATGAGTAATACAAGACGTTTGTACGGTTTTAAACATAAAGAGTTGAAAGAAGGTAATAGGGTTGTTTTTCTTTAAGCCGGGATAACAAGCTGCGATAACAAAAACGTTAACAAAAAACTAATTTTTTGCTCAGAATACAAAATTATTTTTTGACATTGTCTCGAATTAAAATAAGTATGAATCAAAACAATTTTCAAAAAAATTTTTTGTGTTGACTTTTTTTGACTTAGCCTCGATAACCATAATTTTGACTTACACTGGATAATTATCCAGGTTAAGTCCAAAAATTTTAAAACAAAATTATTTTTTTTTTTAAATTTGTTTTCACATACGCATTGATATTGCTTTTGTCGACAATTTTAAAAAAGAATTTTTTATTTTGAGTGAAATTTTAACAATTTATTTAGATTTTTGTTAACGCAGCTTAGTTATCCAGTCTTAAAGAAAAACAGTCATAATGGTGAAGACTGCATCAAGCAAATCGACCTTATGTAATGGTCCACAAGGGTAATTTATTAACTCTAGACTTTTATATGCAATTTCGCATTCTTTGTATTCTTTCTTTAGTTCGAATCCAGGAATACAAAATCTGAGTTGTTTCTTTTGTGGACATTTCTAATGGATTCCAAAAATATATTATTAACATAAAGATGGTATAGCGATTATTGGTTTCATTGAACGACGTTCTAAGGAACTCTTGCGACCTGACTAGGGTTTTTCATTTCCCGTATCCCGGGAAATTCGTACGGGAATCCCGCGGGATTTCAGTAGAAAATTCGCATATTTTTTCCATCATTTCCACAGTAAAATTAAAAATGTTGTCAGGTATGTCAAATATTGCAGTTGGATGACAAAATATTTTTAAGCTGCGTTCGGATGTAGACTCAAAATACACTTTTTCCGATTTTTCCTGTCAGCTCCATATGAAAAAATGTAAGTCTGGGAAAAATAGATTTTGGGCATGTATCCGAACGACAAAAATAAAGAATTTAAAGTTTTCGAAGCGACAGGACAAAGAACAAACATTTCATTTAATGTTCTGCTCACTATTAATGTGAACGATCGTTCTCCGTCGCGTCCACAGTTTCCAATAAAATAAGATATATCTGATCTTTAATTAATTTTGAAACTTGAAAAGATGTTTGAATTGATCTCACATTGCGTTTTATTATATGAATTCTGTAACAGGTTCGTCGTGAAATATATATTTATTTTACTTTAATAAATGTGAATGTTTCATTGGAAAAAAATAGTTTAACTCATGGTAAACAGTATGTTGACGATTTCCCGCGCTGTCCCGGTAAATAAAAAGTACGGGAAAATGCAAACCCTAGTCTTGACGTGACATCGCGGGTTAGACCAATTTTTGAATATGGGACTCTAGCTGAAATGACATAAGTCGATTTTCAAATGTCCAATTTGTGTGGGATTTGACATTTGTAAACCGACCTTATGTCATTTGATTTTGCAACTTTTTTCGTAAATTAAATGTTGTACATCAAATCGTAATATACAACTCAAAACACAATACATTGTATTATTGACATCGAATCGTAAACTCCGCTGACATATTAGCCATAATTACAATATTTTACTCTCTTATTATATCTACTTAAAAAACTATTCATAATAATACGAAAAACGCAAAAAGTACTGTAAAAATCTGGTTCAACTCGATTATTAAGGCCAAAACACAATAAAAGTATACATCGAGCATGCATGCGTTATACGTTCTTTTGTTGTTTGCAAGACACATAGAAAGAAGGCGTGTATGATATGAAAACAACAAAATTAGGTGACTTTATGTATCACCTTCACGAATCACACACAAAAGTTAAAAGTTCACCATCTTTTTGTATGTATGATACATACTAAGGTGTATTGGTTTTAGACAATTTTTGATTTTCGTGTGGTTAAAAACGTGTGGTTAAAAAGTGGTGGAATGCTTTGCCTTTCTCAGATATTTTTTTTTTGTGATAACAATTTATTTTTGCTCGGTAAATCGTAGTGTAGGATAGGTATCACTAATATAAGCACTTAGCTGCATTAAATTATAAATTTGAATAAAATCCAACATACATTCGAATTTGAAATTATACTCTGTTATAATCTTGTCACACTGCATGCGAAATCTAATTTAAATGACATAAAGTCGATTTTCAAATGTCAGATGACATACAAATTTTACATATAAAGATCGACCTTATGTCATGTAGATTTCGCATGCACCGTGACATGGCTATTAGTTATATTCGCTAATAGATTTTCCAGACTGCATTCAGTTGATCTTGTGTCAAATGTCAGATCCCATACAAATTTGACATTTGAAAATCGACCTTATGACATTTCAAGCTGAAATCGATTGATGCAGTCTTAAAAGGCATAACTAGTAGCGCTAATATCAAGCCAAAAAAGTTTCAAATATATAATGGTCCCCATATTTAAACAAATTGACATTCACGAAAGTTCTAAAGAAAGTTATTTATAATTCGACATATCTGCGGATAAAAAAGAAAATACGCCTTAATTAGCTAATATTAATGCAAGACTACAAAAATGGTATCTTGAGTTTAGATGTAATTTGAACTGCAGTAACTTATCGATCGATAAAACTGTAACTGTAACTATTGAAAACAAAGTTTAACAAATTGCTAGATATTATAATTAGAACATAGCCATTTATTTATGACGGTTCAACCTAATCAAAATGCGCTCCGTGTGTCAAAATTATCAAATGGTTGTATGTAATTCAAATACTTCCGACATTAACATTGAAACGTATCACGCGAAGCGCATTTTGATTAGGTTGCATCGTAATGAAAAATAAAACGAGTATGGTAGTGCCTAATTTTTATCTCTGGTTAATTTAAATAAAATCAATGGATAAAAATGTTGCCGACTTATCAAGTCTCTTAATTATTTGCAATTGAGTTTCAGGTATCCAAAATTGAGTAATCATTGCACATTTACACACATGTCTATGTGCATATATCTATAAAATGATGTACATAGTTTAGTGTAATTAATATTTTATAATAAATTTTAATTCCTTTTACAAACTATCAAATAGAATTTCATTTTCCAATTGGAAATTTAATCTAACTGATTATTGGTGTTTACATTCGACTTGCCAATTATTTCAATTACAATTTCAGAATTTGAGAATCGCTAAAAATATATGTATATATATTGAGAGCATATACTGTGTTTATGGGCCCAGCAATTGTCCCAATCCGTTTAAAAATATTTTCGCCATCTGGAAAGGCCGAGATACCCTTTCCGGTAGTCATCATAAGACTCATTAACTCTTTTTGCAGTCTTTTACTAACAGCATTTATTGGCACTGATTATCAGGGAGATATTGACCAATTGATCATATCGATCGATCAAGGTGAGATCCACCTGAGAGTCGGCTGTGTTAGGAACTTATGTTTAGTGCCATTTTTGTTTCCAACTACTTTTAGTGTGCAAAATTAATATAATATAATTACTTATGTATGGAACGCCACAAGTTTTCACTATTTGATAAAAATTTGTTAAAGTTGTTATTTGTTATTTATTTTATATATATACTTATATATTTATGTTTGTTTAATTATTTTAAATGAAAAAATACCATGAAGACCAGAATTGAAACCGTAATCGTACGCACGACGTAAAGCCAAATCTTACTTATAAGAGTCCGACCACAATGCTACACGCTGGCGGCGGCCGCTCACACATGTATTTCCTATGGGTGATAAAAAAAATCGCCACCGCCAGCCGCTGCGGCTAGCGTCTTGCCGCCAGAATAGATTTTATTCTATTTTCATGGCGGCGCTCTCTCATCCTCTCAAAATTCTAAAAATGGCGTTGCCACATATTACTGAAAAATTCAAAAAGTAACGCTTTTCCTCTGAATGCCAGCATCCAGAAGAAGAAGAATAACATCAAAAAATTAAATAGTTTTAATTTTATTCAACATAAATGATTAATTTAAAGTCCAATTAGGCCTTTCTTATTTTTCTGATAGTAAATTAAATTATTAAATTATGATGGAGGACAAATTTATTGAAATGAATGTTTTTTGTATAAATTGTCATTACTCAAATAGTAGGCCTGTTCGATTGGGCTTGCTAGCTTAATTTTTATATGGAATTTACTCGCTTAACAAGAAAGTAGCTTACTACTCTCTTAGAGTTGTTGCCAGATTTTTCATGTTGATTTCTTTAAGAAAAACCCATGAGTGGAAACGTTGCCAGCTTATCAAGTCTCTTAATTGTAAGCTAGTAAGCCCAATCGAACAGCCCTAGTATATACAACACGCTATGGTTAACTATAATATCTCTAGTATTTGTTTGTTCCTCCGCACATTTCAAATTATTAAAATTTTTAATTAAAATACAAAAATTCATCCTTGGTTCAAAGATGTTACACTTGGCAGAAATGTCATTACCATGATTAACCGATTACGCTTTGGCCATAACCAACTAAAAACACATCTTCACAGAATAAATCTTTCGGAGACCATATTTTGTGACTGCGGTGTAATCCAAACCATACAACACATATTATTCAGATGCCGACTAATAAACGGCCGAAACATACTCAACTTTATAAGAAAACTTTTCGAACTCGGAATATATAGCAACAACGCGGATGACATTCTCCGCTCCAGAAATGTTGAAGTCTATAAAGTGCTGCAGAAGTTCCTAACACAGACAACAAAACAGTATAACACTCCCATCAACAGTTTTAATGAATAAAATATCAATTCATAAAAATATAAAATAAATAACTCGAACAAAGAAACAAAACCATAAAAAAAGAGAACAAAGTCAACTCGTCAATTGTCAACGGCGACGTACAAAATTAGAAATGGAAAACGAGACAAAAGACGATTGGGCTTACTATTTTACAATTAAGATACTTGATAAGGTGGCAACGTTTCCACCCATTGGTTTTTCTTACATGAATCAACAAGAAAAATCTGTCAACAAGTCTAAGAGAGTAGCTACTTTCTTGTTAAGGGAGTAAGTTCCATACAAAAATTAAGCTAGTAAGTCCAACCGAACAGGCCTAATTTAGTGACAAGGACCAAGAGTCTACTACTTACTATCTTTTACACATACAACTCTCAGTTTAATGTGATTGTCAGACGAAAGAAGAAGACACTACACACAACGAGCAGATATAAAAACACGAAAAACAACGTCTTTTTTGCAAAAGACGTGGTTGCCATATGGATAAATTAATATTAAATAGGGTTGTCAAAGCCTATCAGTTAAAATATGTTTGTACTAATGGTTAACCATACCGAGTGTGAATATATAGTAATATGAAAAGATTTTCTTATATATTTTGGTAAATAATAAATAGTAAACCTGTTAAATAATAAACGACTAAGTCGACTAAAAATTTCAGCCGATGACAGCCGCTTATGTCGGCGGCGGCTCAGACAGCTAAAAAAAGTCGTCGGCGGCTACACGCCGAATCCAAGCCGATCGGCTTCGTTCTCTAGTTTTTACTCTAAAAAGTTCACTTACTTACACTTACTTTTTTTCCGTGCATTTTAATTTTTTTGATAAGAAAAAATCATTTATGCCGCAAAAATGACCGCGATTATTCAAAACGATGTTCAAAACGATCAACATCGGTATAAAGTATGTTAAGTTAAAATTCATTCTTAAAGTGCTGTGCAAAAAAAAAAAAATCCATTTAATTTCTGTTCTAATTTGCATTAATTTTGACGATGATGTGATGTCGAGTGTGTGTGCTGATCTTCTTTTTGTGTGTGTAAACGCATATATAGATATCCATTAGATACATGATACATAGATACATAGTGTGTAAACTAGTATGTTCATGAGTGAGATAATAGTGAATTGATTATGGGGTGTGGCACTGTCTATGCGGTGTTTGGTGTTTAGCCAGTGTTTACGTATTTGCACATGCCCAATACCACCCACAATTCCAAACCTTACCCCATATCCTCCATCCTGTATAGAATTATCCGGACCCAGACCAGTAATATACATACTTATATCCACATAAACCTGTTAAACTCCCACAAGTTGTAGACCCTTAATATGTAAGTAGAAGTAGTATCTATGTCAATGTACGTCAATGTGCGTGTGTGTGTGTTAATTCGTTTCATTTGACCATCCGGATTTTCGTAAACATTTGTGATTGTTTTTCATCTTTTTCTCATATTCGTCAGTTTACTTATATTTTGAAAACACATCAATGACGTCGTCATCCGAAGGTCGAAGTAGATACATATATGTATGTATGTATTTTAGTACATATAATAAATTTATGTCAATTAGGCCTAATAGTAGGCCTTGGAAAACATTCTTTGAGTAGTTGATTGGACTATCTATCTCAACGTCAACCAAAACCGGTTTTTAGAATTCCTAGTCTAAAACGATTTCGTTTGCCGTCCGTAACAGTGCAAAACACATATTTATGTATGTACGTCATAAACTACATACATATATATGGATGTCGATATATACGCGAAGAACTATTATAAAAATGACGTCACTGAAGAGTAAACAGATATGACATTATGTTGACTAATATATTAAACAAAATACAGGGGATGAAAACATAATAAAACCCGAAATAAAAACACAAACCTTGGTGGTTAATAATTCAATTGCAATACCTAAAAAGTTAAAACAAATTTAAGGAATTAAAAATAGAGTGCACAAATTAGTTCAGCAAAACAGGAAGAGATTGTCTGAACACATTAGAGAAATGCTCTTCCCAATAACTGCTAAGTAAGGCAGTTTTCTTTATTTTTGTCCACAGTCACAACGTTATTCTCTTTTAGCCACTTATAGTATCTTTTGTAAACATGTACTATATTTTGTAGCTATTATTTGGTATAACCTTGTCGACCTACTGAGATAAAACAATGGTCGAAGGATTTAGAAATTTTGAGTTGTTACCTTTCTGTGTATGTGTCTAAAAATTGCCGACTAACTCTGAGCAACGAAATGGATTAGACGGGATTGACTTTTAATTCATTGAAAAATGAAAATGTGTGGGAGTGAAATTCAGTAAAAAATCGAGGATGATCACATGTTTTGCGGGTCTAATGAATTTATCATAATAAATTAATTAGTTTTTAGAGCATTAACTATACATACCTACCTCATTGAGATATTTGATCAGATAGTCTAGACTAATCAAGAGCTCTGTATATATGGGCATCTCCCAGTGGCCCGGCGACGTTAGCCCGCTTTACACAACGCCTAAAACAAGAAAAAAATAGAAACTCGGTATTTTTAGTGTTCTAAAGTATATATATATATAAACAGTGGTGGCTATCGATAAATATAAAAATTGGTGTGGACAAAACATATGCAACTCGAGAACTTTGTTTCAAAAAAACGACATTTTTGAAATTTCTTTTGATCTGTCTTTGTTAGAACTAGTAAATAATAATCCTGTGTTTTTATGAATATTCAATTTTATTTTGTTTTTGTTTTTTTCTATTGTAGCTAAAAAAGAATTTGTATGCAATGGCATGCGATAAATTCGGATCTTAGCTCATACAACGAATATAACACAGAGACTTTGTCCAGAAATTCAATATTCATAAAAGTTTCGAATTATTTCTTATTTAAAAAAAAATTAAAAAAAACGATGTGGAAAAATATGAATGTTTGATAAAATGTTACATCCAAGACATGTGTAACAATTATCAACTTACCAATTGTCTTCTCATCATTTGAAGATTTGCTATCAAATTAATTTAAATAAAAAATAATTTAAATAAATAAAAATAATTTAATTTATATAAAAATAAATAATTTGTAATGTAAAAATGTGCATTCTATTAAATATAGATGCAAAGTGGTCTTGAGCCAGGACAATATCTCAGTTCAAATCAAATATTGATTACAGACCAAAAAAATTCAATCGAAAAAACTAAAAAAAATTCAAACGAAAAAACTAAAATTAATTTAAATCTTTATTGTTCTTGCAAAAAATCGTGCCTTATAACGTGCTAGCAAGGCGTATTGGGCAGGGCTCCTGCTATCACCTTTATAAATACGCCTTGGCAACAACAAAATACAAGTAATTTTTGAATGGTGAGCCATACTGTCAAAGCGAAATATGTGGGATTTGGCAGTTTCGGTTACTTTTGAATGAAAAAAATTTCAGTCAGATGGGCTCCTGCTATCACCTGTTCAAGGCGTATTTATAAAGGTGATAGCAGGAGCCCAGCTGACTGAAATTTTTTTCATTCAAAAGTAACCTAAATTGTCAAATCCCATATATTTTGCTTTGACAGTATGGCTCACCATTCAAAAAATTACTTGTATTTTGTTGTTGCCGATTTTTTTTGCTCTGCTGCTATCACCTGTATAAATACGCCTTGCGAGCTAGTTAATTTTTGCAGTAGGTACTTCACAATGGAAGTTCAAATTATACACGAATTTCCAATAATAATAAAAAACAATTTTCCTTTATTGTTTTCCAAACGTATTCATATGACAAAAAAATTTATATTTCTCTAAGATGAAAATAGCAAATTATGACAAATTATAATTTTGAAATGATAAAAGGAAGATATTGCCGCATTATCTTCTTCTTGGAGTCATAATATCATCCGAATTGTAAATGGTAAATTATATGGAAACATTAAATAAAAGCTACTTAAATTCGATTGATAACACATTACACCCTTGAACTGGAGTTAATTGTCCTGTTGCCCCAAAGTTTCAGAAAATATTTCAAATACTTATTTGCATCCCATGATACCTTTATAAGTGTAAAATTAAAGAGGAGAATATCTGCAAAAAAAACTTCAAATTTGATGCTTCTATCTGTATTAGTTTAAGGGGCAACAGGATGAGGAAATGGAAAACTGAAAAGACCAATTAACTGCAATTTGCCTATAGTTTCAGAAATATATCATCCAGTTCAAGTGTAATATGTATTCTTGGACGGTGTAATAATCGGTAATTCGCGTAATTTGTATTGCTCCCTGAACACAACTATGTCGCTTGTTGAATTTATCTTTATACATACATATGTATTTCAAATAAGAGAGAGGAAGTTCGTGACGAATTTATCTTTCGTTGTTGTATAAGAAATGCAAAAGAGATAAATTCGACAAACGACATGGTGGCGTTCAGGACTTTACAGAAAAAAGAATTATAATATTGGTAGAACCTTTTGGCATCAATGTGTTTTTTGAGAAAATAAAAATCTCAGTAATGTATACAAGATATAATTCGCACATTCAAATGTGGAGTAGCATTTTGGAGCGGGTAAAATTGGCATATATATTGCGAACAATCATACATATTTGCACACGTATGTATGAATGTCAGTCAATGTGAAAAACGACCCACAACCACCAACCAACCCCAAGCTGTCCTTATCGTCTAATGCGCTGTGTTGTTGTTTTTGTTTTAAACCACCGGCAACCGGTACATACAACATATTGGACTGGAATCAAAACAATAACAAACATGAGCACGTGCTATGACTCAATCTCTCTCTTTCGGACAAACAGAGGTACAAAACTACCCCAATTGATCACCCAACCTACCCCTAGCAGTGTTGGGCAATTCGAATTCGAAATTCTGAATATTCCTATTGGAATTGGCTTATGCGCAGGCCCTCAGAATCCTGCTTTCGCTATACTCGGCGTGTAGGCTTACAGGACATTTTCAAGTTAGAATCCTAACCAGTCTGGAGTTACATTTTGAGCTAAACGGAAGCAATCGCCACTAACTAAACAAGTGAAAATAACAAGTGAATAAAAAATCTTCCTCTTTCTTTACACACCCCTAATAAAAAGACACACATATACACACGCATACTACCTAGAGATATGTATCTGAATACATATTATAGTACATATACATACATCGTTAGTATATAGAAAAGAAAACGTTGAAAAGTGCTTTTTAAATATCAAATGTTGAATAAATCTTATTGCACCAATCGCAACCAATTGGAAAAAATTGTAAAATATTTTATAAAAAAACCGTTTTAAAGTTTTAAATAAAACATACGATTATTTCAAAAAGAGCAAAATATGACTAAGCAGCAGCAGAAGCAGCAGTGACGACATACGCTTACACAATTTATCTATACTATAGAAAGTGAAAAAGAACATTTTACAATTTTATTAAGAAAACAATAACGTTAAAAATTATCAAAAATGGTTACCGAAAATGGCACACAGGTATATTAATTATTCCATAATAATATTTTTGCAATTATTAACATGCACAACAATTTAAAGAATACACATTTTTCGTCTGGCAGCCATAATGGCTGCTGCCGTCCATATTATTTTTCGTTTATCGATTTTTCACGTTCGCCAGAGAAAATTGCAATTTGTTTGTTAAAAAGCGCTTTGGTGTTTGGCTGAATACAATTTTTTCTATCGATTGGGCATAATATTGTCACCATTCGTCGTCGTATAGCCTATGGACGTGTTTTAATATACATATGCACATATAGATATAATATATCCGTATTGTATGTATATTTTGTTTGAATTAGGTCGATCACAGTCATGCATATCTTTAGATTTAATATATACCGGATAAATTTCAAGGCTTACATGTTGTTACCTTAAGCTTTTGAAAAAGGGTGTGGTTATCAGTTCCGATTGCATATTTGCCGAGCCGTACTCTGTTTTTTTTCTTTCTTTTCATTACAACAACCAACGTAGAATACACAAAATATTGCACCCACTTGAAGTAATTTAATGAGACCCTTTTGCCTAATTACAAAAAAGGAAATTATTAAGGTCGTTACATAACGTATGACTCATATAGTTGTCAGACAAAGTCAGTCGGACGGTGAGTTTTGATTACGTGATGTCAATAAAGAAACAACAGAGCTATACTGCATAAAAGTTCGTAATAACCTGAATGGACAAGGACATAGTATAAAGATGGAACATCAACACGTTGAGTAAGCAGGATGGCTTTGGTTGTCGTGTTTAAGTAAACATTACGTAATTCTATTTAGTGACTAAATATTTAAAAATAGAATAATATCCATCAGGCTTACGACCAATTGAAACTTCTTGTCAAGGCACATTACACAAAATGCGAACAACCCATTAACAAAAGCGTAAAAGATCTCGTTTCTATTTAAAATATTAAATTGGACTTGCTTACATATACATACTGGTCATTGGATTCAAAACTAGTATTCGGCTATGACATCAATGTTATTTAAAATGTCAAGTGATCAATTCAAACATTTGTTTGGAAAAAAACGAATAGATACTCACACTCATACATGTGTAGCGTATCAATAAGTTGCCCTTAAAAATAAATGTTGAACGGGATATGTGTACTCTCAACACATGTACATGACTGAAAGTTAAGGGCTGTTTCTTTGTCATCCATCCATCTATCGTATGATATGGTTATTACTCGTATCCGTATCAATTTCATCGGGTTTACTGTTAGTTTTCGAAAAAATTGGCATGTGAAACTTTATTTCTTCGACATTCCAGTCCTGTTTAGACCAGCCATATCTCAATGGAAGGGAGTTTTCGTTTTGTTTATTTTTCTCTTTCGAAATAATGACGCCATTGTTCGAATTGTGTATTTGTTTCTTGTACATTTCGAAAATAAATAACGTTTTAATTATAAACAAACGACTGCGCACAAGGTGATACCGGAAACGGAAGCATGTGTTTTATGATAAGCATATATTTTATTATTTATAACTGTGTACAAATTACACACTCTGCGTGCTATCTGTACTTCGTGAGTCCCAATTAAAAATACACCTGCTCTTCTATTCATTCGCATAAAAACAGGTGATAATAATAACCATAAAGGCTTTTAGCTATAATGTTGACAATGAATCATACATTTTCAGGCGGTCTGTCTGCTATTCGCAACTGTTCTGTATTCAATCTGAATTTTTGTTCGAGTTCATGCTTCCAAATTTCTTTCAACTCATTTAATATGTCATTCGAAACTTAAAGTGTATTTTTTATGGATCCGAGATGTTCAAAAGTACTTTTTACTCAGCCTTACATTCATAGTAACTCCATCTTAGTTAGTTTATTTATAATGAATCTTGGAAAAAGTTCATCGGCATAATGAAGCAGTTGAACCTTTAATTAATACCAGTCCATGTGTAGATGCGTAAATTTAATCGTATAAATTGTTTTGCATTTTCTTTATTTTTGCGTTTGCTATATATCAATGAAATGCATAATATCGATGGTTTAATATATAGGCCTCCCTATTTTCAAAATCAGATTCATCAAATACACCTCCTATGCAAAAAATGTATGTCAAAAATTGTTTCATGATATTATTATATGCGATATTATTAAACAGAAAGAAACCTTTCTGCTGCAAAGAAACAAAAAATAGAGTTACGTACTTTTTATATTAAGCCAACGATATATATTTGGTTTGGTCGCCCAGTTGTGGTAATGACATTTATTTCTACTCCTTAAAACCAAACTTCATGGTATATTTATTTTTTCACTTTTAAAATCTTGTTGTTTTACATATCATGGGTGTGTATTTTTATGAATTAATTAAAAAAGTAAAAATATAAATGAGAAACTGTTTTAAAAATGCATACAAATTGTGTGTGAAGAATTGAAAAGGTTTAATAATAATAATAATACTCGAGTAACATACACATATATATGATTGATTGACATCAGAATCTACCTATATAACAGTTAAGTGTTGCGCGGAGACGCATTGGCCATCCCATTCTCAAGTAATGTATTAAAACTCAATCTTAGCAGTTAAACTTCTGGGCGTTTCAGTTTGAGATTGGTATAATTGGTATAATATCAGAAACATTTCAATCTATTGAAAACTCTAATTTTACTAGTCCATACCATTTGATGATGATAAAGATCAAGAATTTTGACATGTCAAAATAAAAACACATCAATGAGTATTGAAAGTATAGTGATGCTTTCAATAATCAATTCTGTTAGTTATAGTTAACTCATTCGTGGACCATCTTGTTAACAATCTTTAATGAAGGACCAAGGGGGAGATGCACTCAATCATTCGTTTGCGCTCGATATAATTTTATACTCACCTAAACTTACGTGCTGCATAAAGCTGGATGAGAAGACGACTAATGCAATTTAGAGAAACAACTTTAGCAATCCAATTATAAAGTTTTCAAATAATATAATCGCTTTTAAAGTGTAATTGTCAGCATCGATTCGTAAATTCCCTAAATAGTAAATTTATGGTACATAGTCATGCATGTGGAGTAATGGAAAAAATCCCTTAATTTAATGACTTGATAGAGCATACAATATATTTTTCTTTAAATCGGGTAGCTACATACTGTACGTATGTATCTAAAGTAATATTATTGTGCGAATTGAGTTAATTGAATTTATGCCTCTCTTGGAATTGTCGACTAATTCAGCAAATGTCTTTTGTATTTTAGGGCGATGGAAATACATCGTTTCTACGAGCAGCCAGAGCTGGCAATATGGACAAGGTTTTGGAACACTTGAAGAATAACATTGACATAAACACCAGTAATGCGGTAATACTATCTAAATTTGTTTGTCTAGCAATGACTTTAATTGTTGCCCTGTCATTTTTGTAGAATGGTCTAAATGCATTGCATTTGGCGTCAAAGGATGGACACGTTCATGTCGTTTCAGAACTGTTGAGGCGTGGTGCAATTGTCGACAGTGCTACCAAAAAAGGTAATACGGCATTGCATATTGCCTCGTTGGCGGGTCAGGAGGAAGTTGTTAAATTGCTCTTGCAGCATGGCGCCTCCGTAAATGTACAATCACAAAATGGTTTTACGCCATTGTACATGGCGGCCCAAGAAAACCATGATTCAGTGGTGAAACTGTTGCTGTCGAATGGTGCCAATCAAAGTTTAGCTACCGAAGATGGATTCACACCATTAGCTGTAGCAATGCAGCAAGGTCATGACAAGGTTGTTGCTGTTTTGCTGGAAAGTGATACGCGCGGCAAAGTTAGGTTGCCGGCTTTACATATTGCTGCCAAGAAGGACGATGTGAAAGCAGCAACATTACTTTTGGATGTAAGTCTCCATTCGCAAATGTCTCTTTTGGCACATTATCAGCACAAAGGCACTGTTTTTTATCTACAAAATTATAAAATGCATTTCATTGCAGAACGATCACAATCCCGATGTAACTTCAAAATCCGGTTTTACACCATTGCATATTGCCTCACACTACGGCAATCAAGCTATTGCTAATCTGCTAATACAGAAAGGCGCTGATGTCAACTTCTCGGCCAAACATAACATAAGTCCACTGCATGTGGCCGCCAAATGGGGTAAAACGAACATGGTTTCATTGTTGTTGGAGAAGGGAGCAAATATAGAAGCTAAAACTCGTGATGGTCTTACGCCTCTACATTGCGCTGCTCGTTCTGGCCATGAACAAGTTGTTGATATGCTCCTAGAGCGCGGCGCACCGATCAGCGCAAAGACTAAGAACGGACTTGCTCCCCTTCACATGGCAGCTCAAGGAGAACATGTCGATGCTGCCCGCATTCTCTTGTACCATCGGGCGCCGGTGGATGAGGTAACTGTTGATTATCTCACCGCATTACACGTGGCTGCTCACTGCGGACATGTGCGTGTGGCCAAGCTGCTATTGGACCGTAATGCCGATGCCAATGCACGGGCATTGAATGGTTTTACGCCGCTCCACATTGCCTGTAAAAAGAATAGAATCAAGGTGGTCGAATTATTGCTGCGTCACGGAGCAAGTATTAGTGCCACAACCGAAAGTGGTCTGACACCATTGCACGTAGCTGCCTTCATGGGATGCATGAATATTGTCATCTATTTATTGCAACATGATGCCAGCCCCGATGTACCCACTGTTCGTGGCGAAACTCCATTGCATTTAGCCGCAAGAGCCAACCAGGTAAGATATTTACACTTTACACCCATTCCGTAATGATTGTAATCTGACCGGCAGAGGTCCGGTGATTCTGCATTCTGCTTTGTTTCCCTTGTATTATTTAGATAACGTTCATTCTAAAGTCTCAGTAAGATGACTTTTTGTAAATTTTAAATTGAGTGTAACTTCTTCTCATTCATATGCATATTAATGTAATTAGTAATTGTTTGAACGAATCTTGTTCTTTCCTACAGACTGATATTATTCGCATTTTGTTGCGTAATGGTGCTCAAGTTGATGCGCGTGCACGTGAACAACAAACGCCACTGCATATTGCTTCGCGTTTGGGCAATGTTGATATTGTTATGCTGCTATTGCAACACGGCGCCCAGGTGGACGCCACCACGAAGGACATGTACACGGCATTACATATTGCTGCCAAGGAGGGTCAAGATGAGGTAAAGCAATTAATTGCCAAAAAGATTATGGATCACATTGATACTGTATATTTGATGCAATTATTTTGGATACGCCATCAAGAGTATTTCATTTGAATATTCTGCAATTGTTTAATTTACTTCTTATTTCAAGTTTTATGTTGTTACATAAGTGTTGTTCTTTTCTCTCTACTTTTTATTATTTGTAATAGATTTTCTCTCAAACCACTGATATTATTTATTTATTTAACATACATACATAAACATATATTTATATTTATTGTTGTTACTTTATTGTTGCACAGATTTTTATTTAATTTGTTATTGCTGCAATTGTTGTTAATTTTTACAAAACAAAAAAAGAAACGTTTACAAATTGTAAAATAAAAAAGCAATTTTAATTTTCATTAGGTATTTTTATTTTATCGTACCACAATTTTTCGGCCTGTTAGCTCACATTTTACCCTTCAGAGATATAGAATATTTTGGGGAGTTAAGTCAATAGCAAGAGGCGCAAAAACTGACACACTAATGACCAAAGGGATTACAAATTTGTTATCTTATTGATAAATGGGATAAGTCGGGGAATTATGAAGGTGGTACAGTTTTACGGACAAATTTCGAACTGCATTTTTTTAATTACTCAAACGAAGAATTGATTTCTGATTTCTGGGACGGTGGGTAACTTTGTGTGAATAATCGTAGCCGTAGGAAGTTATATATTTTTGATGGGTTTCATTTTTAAGTGGGTGGTGTGAGAGTAATTTAGCTTTAAATGTTCTTGTACAAATTCATTTTTCACCAATACTAACCCATCATAATAACCACTAATCAAGCCAGTGACGACATCCGTGAAATATCACAGAAATAGTCTTGGTGTATGCTTAGACACTACTTCACACACAGCAATGACAAACCCGTTCTACATTTTAGGTGGCTGCAGTTTTGATTGAAAATGGCGCTGCATTAGATGCTGCCACAAAGAAGGGCTTTACACCGTTACATTTAACTGCTAAATACGGCCACATTAAAGTCGCCCAATTGTTACTGCAAAAAGAAGCAGACGTTGATGCTCAGGGCAAGAACGGAGTGACGCCGTTACATGTAGCCTGTCATTACGACAATCAAAATGTGGCCTTACTATTGTTGGAGAAAGGCGCAAGTCCACATGCTACAGCCAAGAACGGACACACACCATTGCACATTGCGGCTCGTAAGAATCAAATGGACATCGCTACGACTCTGCTCGAATACGGTGCACAGGCTAATGCCGAAAGCAAAGCCGGTTTCACTCCTCTACACTTAAGCTGCCAGGAGGGACATACAGAAATCTCGAATTTACTAATTGAACACAAAGCCGGTGTAAATCATCCTGCCAAGAATGGTTTGACACCAATGCATTTGTGCGCACAAGAAGACAACGTTAATGTGGCTGAGATACTTCAGCGCAATGGCGCCAATATCGATATGGCTACCAAAGCCGGCTATACCCCACTGCATGTCGCGGCACATTTCGGACAAGCGAATATGGTTCGTTTCCTTTTGCAGCATGGCGCCAGTGTCAACTCTGCCACATCCATTGGCTACACTCCCTTGCACCAAAGTGCCCAACAAGGACATTGTCATATTGTGAAGCTTCTACTCGAACACAATGCGGATGCCAATGCCCAAACTTCTAATGGCCAGACACCTTTGGACATTGCACGTAAATTGGGTTACATCAGTGTTTTGGACTCTCTCAAATCGATCACCAACGAACCAGAAGGTTCGCCTCAAATTCATTCTGACGAGAAATACCGTGTCGTGGCGCCCGAGGCAATGCACGAATCCTTCATGTCCGATTCTGAAGAAGAAGGAGGTATGTACTTTATGAAGATGGTATCCTACAATTCAATTTACTGTAAACATGGACTTTGTTAATTAGATTTAGGGGAATGTAAAAATGCACCACATCTTTTTTATTTCTCTTCAATACTATATTTTGGCTCAACTATTTTCACACATTTTTAAACGATTACAATTCTGAATTCATAAAACATGTTTATATAACACCACAACCTCATCACGCGCGCTCTCTTTCCTCTCCCTTGCTCCGCCTTATAACCGTCCCCTTCCCAATCACAAACAAAATAAAAACACCAACAAAAATATACTACTTTGTGACACTTGCCATTATCTTAGACATGTCTCCTTCGTTTGTAATTGTAAATGTCATTTCTTGATTGTGTCATCTATGTAGGTGACACAAATGATTGGGATCCGTGTTTGGGCATTAAAAGTGACCGCCACAAGAATGATAGCCATATTTATCTGCCATATTATCGCGGTGAATCACTGTTCTTGTCCTGTAAGTCGTAATCCTATTTTATGGGATCCTCACTCTACTCATATTCTCGTATTCGTTTTTATTCGTATTTAATGTGATTGTATTAAATGTCTAAACACATATTTGTACATACATACATACATACATATATATAAATATATAATGTACATTTACAAACTACAAGTGAAATGAAACCTTTACTTTAATAACTCGCATGTAAATGTGTATTTGAGGGTCAGGTACAGGAACAAAAATATGCTGGTCAGTGCAGGGTTGAATTAGTAACGTCTCGATTATTTTCCCTTCACAGTTTGTGTACTTATAGTTTATTTTTATATTTGACTTCCGAATTATTTATCATGTGATCCCACAAATACTCTGCCAAATTACACACAATCTTCAAATATCATTCTAAGACCATCCTTGTGTCTGTTAAAAGCACGCAGCTTCTATTGGGTGATTCCATAATAAATCGACACATGACGTATAAAATTTGGTACGTTTGTCCCCCTAGTTGCTGCAATTTTTTACGTTAAAATTTTCGCATTATTCATTGTATGTAGTAGGGAATCATGGAATCGGTAATCTGAGGTACAGAAATCTGTTTATTTAAAAAATAATTGGAACTATCCAGTTTTTTTATATTTTAGTGCTATTTTGAACGCATTTTATATAAAATGCGCTTTTTCTTCCACATAATTCTCCTAAAATTTTGTTTTGATTTTTGGTCCTCAAGGGACCATCCCGATCCCATGATGATCCCATCTTGAAAGTTTGAAAGAAAATTGTGGGCTATTTTCTGACACATTTTGCAAGAAATCCAAATAACGATATGTAAGGATATTCAAGGATAAATGATATTTTGACATATTTGAACGTCCATGTTCCATCGGGACATGAAAAATGTATTATATCGTTTTAAAGCAGTCGAGCTTTTCGATGATACCTAAGCTTTTATAATCCGATGATGCATGCAAACAATAATTGAACTTAATGTAGTGTATCTATTTCTAAAAACACAGTTAGATGACACATAAAATACAAACTACATTGAAGAATGCCAAAATTTCGTCAAAAACTTGCCAAATCTTATGCAAATCGTAGAACTTGGATACGCGACTGTGTCGAAATTTTGTGGAATCACCCTACTGCAAAGTCCGTTTATGTTTTCGAGTTAATTTAAAACTTGACTTGTACTAATCAAAGAACACAAGTTATTGAGGTAAATGTAATGTTGATAAAAACTTTAAAAGTATTGTAATCGTTATATACAAGGTGGGGCAAAAGTAATCACACCAATGTATTTTTTTATGAAAAACCTTGTTTCTGCTTGTGAATTTTTTCATTGAAAAATTACAGCAAAGTGATTAATTTTGCCGCACCTTGTATATGTATTCGGGTCTAGAATTAAATATGAATGCATGTTTTATATGGTACTTTAAAGCTAGAGCGGTTACATATGTAACTTTTTATGGAATCCATAACAGTTGCTAAGCTCTAACATCACCTCTAGATGTAAGTGTACAGCTGAGTACATATTATCGCCATTTTTATGTCCTGTATTGTTGCTGAATCATTTCCAAATACAAAGATGCATACCAAAACCTTCTTATTGACAACGCTAAATTTCATGCAACTTGTGGTCTGTTTTCTTAAGGGTTACCCAATCAATAGTTCGGTATTTGGGTTTGGTATACATTAGAAATTGTACACATGAGAATTCTTTTCGAATTTTGATTTATGAATAGCATCAAATAACAAAACATTACTCAGTATTTGTGCTTTACCTGGAAAACTAGAAGATCACAAACCTTCGACAAAAAATTTTGGTGCCGGACTGTGAAATAATAATATGCAGTTGGGATAGAATGTCTATATAATTTTAAACCAAAATTTCGTTTACTTCAATACATCACATTTTAAAGAAATCAATTAAACCTTTAGTATGACCAGTCAGCGTCAAAATTTCATATGTATGTATGTAATATGTGGAGACCTCCCATCCCAACATTTGGGCATTTCGTTTTTATTTTTTGTGGTATCGTTTTAATTTACTTATAATAGCATGGCTGTCGTTGTCGCAAAGTATGTACATTTTCTCTTCAAAATTATAAGTTTGGTTACATAATTGGGGCGGTCACAAATCTATTTGTACTTCTGATTGATAAATCGGATGTCGTATAGTCTTTCCACGAGACACAATATAACAGAAATCAATCGTTTCGATCATTTCACTCATTATGTCTCACCAACACGAAGTAATATAATACGATTCGGATTAGCGTGGCGAAATCGTTGTCCTGACAAACAATTGACTTGACCTATCAACATTTTGGTCCACTGCAAAGAAGCACTTGGCGATGTTTAAAATATTTATTTTACAGTTTTGGTTTACGCATCATTACTTCTTTTCTAATTTTTTTTCCAAGATCTCAATATAAACTAGGTGTGTGATACATTTTTCTAGCATTAAATGATAATACACAGCTCATTTTTTCGCTTCACAACGCTGATCGCATCTATATCGAGTGTAAAAACATAAAAGCTTATCACTCTCAAACGACTCGCAGATTTAGAAAACAAGGCGGTGGTATTAAGGGAGAAGAACGTGATCGATGTTGTAATGAAGTATAAAGTTTCAGTTGATTAAATCAAATTTACTCCATGCTCAGATAACAAAGCGAGGCTGAATTGGTTGGTATTAAAGTGAATGAGAGTGCTCGACGTCCCCTTTTTATTTTATTTTTTAATTCTTTTGCAGCATAATTTAAAGGCACGGAGAAGTTTATCCTCATCATTTTTTGAATAATTATCGTAGATGGCGCCAGAGACACAATGTATATAATCAAATATCTAAATAGTAAAGGTACACGAGTTGTAAGGGGATATTATAAACAGGGTTGAGTGGTGGTAAACGGACAGATACCCCTATCCCGCGTATAGATATTTGTTACCACTAACATTTGATTATATTATTCGAATCGTATTGGATGTATTAAAATATATCTGAAGATAACGAAGAAGATTATTTATATAGGAGGTAACAGATGGGGGTACTAATAACCAGCTAGACTAGAAGTTAGAGAAGGTAACGTCCAAATGGCTTCGGTGTGAAAATGTTGATGTGCGCATCGTTTGGATCACTATATTTTCGCAATCAACAATAATGTGAATAGCTCTAATTTACCTCTCGTATTCTATGATTTTACATGAGTATTAGAAAGTCCAACATGCCCGACTGTTGTGAAAACAGTCGAAAGCGATTCAGTTCGGAACTTTAATGAAGCCATAGAGGAATTTAGAGTTATGAGCTCATAGACAGAGCAGAAGCAGTACGTTTGGAAGACAATGTGTAGGGCTCAGTAACTTTGAGAATATCATTATTACTGCAAATCCTAATCGGGACCCTTACGTGTATCATTTTAGATATCAATTTAATAGTAAAAGTGTAAATAAAGCATACGAGCAGCATAAGTATGTTCATGAAACTAAGAAACAGTATGATACGTATTATTGAAATTATATCGAATGTATGGCTTTTCACTCATTTGTATGTACACATGTAATTAAAAGTCAACGATGGTATGGACCCAAATCAAATATTATTTAGATATTAACATGTTTGTCTATACACGTACATATACATATACATTTGTATATGTATCGACAAACTCCAGGTTGATTTGGTTTCAAATAAATAATGACATACGTTTATTATATGCATGTGATTTGATCAAGTAAATATACATATATGAATGTTCTCGTAAAATTAAATTAAAGAAAACAAAGACAACAACATGAAAACAAAATCTTAATTCATTCGGCATTTTTGTATGTACTTTCAAAAATCACTGCACATTATCATCAATCAATCTTGCTGTGTTGTATCGATTTACAAAATTGGAATGAAATAAATTGCAATAACACCACAACCACCCAACACCACTGCCCCAAAAACTGTTGCCAATGCCACTCGACAAACGATCAGGCGAAGATAATATGCTTTCCGACCAACCTTATCGATATCTGACAGTTGATGAAATGAAATCCTTAGGAGATGATTCTCTGCCCATTGATGTGACACGCGATGAGCGTGTAGATTCAAATCGTATGGCTCAGAGTGCTGAGTACACCACCGCTGGACTACAGCAGCAGCCACAGCCGGTTGTGGAGAGTGTCATAAGTCCACATAAGGCGCAGACGTATAGCGCTGTGCAGGGTAAAACTATGCTGGATGGTGGTATTTACATATCCAATGATATGCTAAACGGTGACGACCAACAACATGAAGGGTGAGTTTCTATTTTAATTGTTTATTTAAATTATTATTTCATTAGTTGTTCATATTTCACGAAAGAAATTCGCAAAATTACATTCATATCTATATATACATATTTTAACATTTTTTAAATGCATAGACGTAAATTGCAATGGAAGAGGTTTGTTCATGTTCGGCATATCACCGATTGTAAAATAAAATACTTATCCTCTCTAATCCACTATTTCAGTTTCTTGGTTTCCTTTTTGGTTGATGCCCGTGGTGGGGCAATGCGAGGCTGCCGCCACAGTGGTGTTCGCATGATAATTCCATCGCGCTCGACTGCTCAGCCCACAAGAGTTACATGTCGTTATGTAAAACCGCAGCGCACTATGCATCCGCCCCAACTAATGGAGGGTGAGGCATTGGCTAGCCGAGTTTTAGAATTGGGACCCGTTTCTACAAAGTTCATTGGGCCCGTCATAATGGAAGTGCCGCATTTTGCTTCGTTACGAGGCAAAGAACGTGAAATAATCATATTGCGTTCGGATAATGGTGAAACTTGGCGTGAACATACCATTGACAATTCGGAAGAAATTATTCATGATGTGCTTCAGCAATGCTTTGAACCCGAAGGTACGTAGAACGCCGCAATAGGTGTGAACACGACAACACGATAACTTGTGTTTTCCCATTTTTTGTTCATTTAGAAATCTCGCAATTGGAAGAACAGGCCGGCAATCATGTTTGTCGTTTTGTAACTTACGATTTTCCACAATACTTTGCTGTTGTAACACGTATACGCCAAGAGGTGCACGCTATTGGCCCCGAGGGTGGCATGGTGTCAAGCACAGTGGTGCCTCAAGTACAGGCTGTATTCCCACAGGGTGCTCTGACTAAGAAAATTAAAGTTGGCTTACAGGTAAATCTTTTTAAACCTCGCAAAGGTGTTGCGCCAGACAAATTGCGTAAAATCAGTGTTAATCATGTACCAAAGAAAAAGCGCTTTTCTCTTATTTGGTAAAAGAATTAAAATAGATATAACAACTCAAAATGCGATTTACTTTTAAGAAAAATAACCGAAGAACATTTATGAATCTTATTATGTTAATTGAATTCATATTATTATATTAACTAGTTTGCCTTAATCAATTACATGCATTCCTTACAACACATTCCATTGAAAGGCACTACAGCTTAAATTGATTTAATTAATCTATATATGTATCATGATTTCGTATATACGAAAGGGCATAACGTAATTGATAACGCATAACGCCAACTACCAAACATATATAGTAGTAGATTTTGATTAAAACAAGATTTTGCTTACCATGTCTGATGAATCCTCAACCTCCAATCATCTTATCTAAGTTAAGTTTACTGAATCTAATATCCTATCAAAATTACTTAAGGCATTCACTAAATAACACAGAATAAACGTTGATTAGCCAGACTATAGTTTCCCGAAGCGTTTTGCATTTGGGTGTATTTGACTAGATATTATATAACTAAGTAATCTTTTTTTGTCTAGAAGAGATCATTTGTTAAAATCAAGAAATTTCGGTGATTTCCTTAATCAAATATATTTGTCGTCTCTCATTATAGACGTCAATGAACGTGCGAACAGAAATACATACATTTTTATATCAACAATTCCATAATTTCAATTTATTTCATTCATTTTATACTTTAGTTAGGTTAGTTACAAGGCGTATTTATAAAGGTGATAGCAGGAGCCCAGCTGACTGAAATTTTTTTTATTCAAAAGTAACCGAAACTGTCAAATTCCATATATTTTGCTTTGACATTATGGCTCACCATTCAAAAAATTAATTGTATTTTGTTGTTGCCGAATTTGTTGTTGTTCTAGTGCTATCACCTGTATAAATACGCCTTGGTTAGTTACGTTTGTTTTTTTAAGTCAAGTCGAAAAGAAAATAAATGACAAAATGTATGCTTCAAGGTGTATTTATATCGGAAGCCCAGCTGAATGAATTTTCTCATTCGATTGTAACCAAAACTTTATTTTTTTCCTGTACATTGTTTTTGCTCTGCTGCTGCTGGCTTATGTAAATATTCCTTGGAATGAATATTACAGTTTGGAATTCAGTTGTTATTCTAAAGTCTACTATTATCTATATTTTTACATATATGTATGCATAAATTTATTTCATTCAAGATTTAATTTTATGACGACTAATAGGGTATTTTCATTGTGATTGTCGTCCTATTATTCGTTTATTTTCTCAAATGGTATTTTCTGTCTCGTTTAATATTAATCTCCAACGTAAACGCCCTATAAAATCGACATAGATTTGTAAATTGATTTCTCGCAAGTCCAACTAGTCCAAAACACACATGACATACATAGTTAAAAAAAAACAAATCTCAATAGAGTTTAAAGTTGAAAAAGTGTTGAACACAATATAACCAATAAAGAATACTTTTCTACTCATTATTGATAAACGTAAATGGGGTGTACCATGGTAGTGATTCTGGAGATTCTAATTTAAAATCAAATAAAATTATGCACAAATATGTAACTCAAAACGTATCTGCAAATATATGTATATGTTAAGTGATCATGGATCATACATACTATAACAAATAAATTTATCTGAAGACAAAAAGAAGGAGTAAAACATATTATAGACATAAGTCACAAGGTATTATTCTTAGCATTGCAGTAAGCAGTAACTTGTGTGTAATCTTTCGATATTAAAAGTCGTAACTGTAACATTAATTTTCTTACATACATACATACATACCGATTAATGGATACAATATAACCCAATAAATTTAGTTACAAATAAAAACGTTTAATTAAAAGAAAACAAAAACCATTTAAATGTTCTAATTTTTCTGTTTGTTCGATTCGATTACTCTCGATTGAAAACTAAAGAAAATGCATATTCGTTCCTATCTATGCTCAATGACAACGTAGGATGACAATTTCAATTAATAAGTTGCAATTGGGTCTGGTGAAACGGAAGTGCCTCCATTTGGAAAGCTTTATACAGAAAAAATGATTTTTCAACGGCCCTTTTTATGTATCATATCGTATCGTACCGTACATACATACATACACCCGAGTATATGTAATTACATACGAATTTATTTTTTGTTGTTGTTGTTGAAATTTTCTTTCTTATTATTTCTCAACACTTATTTCACCGTGTATGCATTGTTCTTTAGTTTTCTTTTCTCTTTTATTTCCGTTTTTGTTGTCGTTTGAAGTAGTTGAACTTTTTTATTTGTTTGTTTGATAACTAAATTTATTGGGAAGAAATGGTTTTGAACATTTTTGTTTAACTAAATCGTAAATATATGAATGTGTTTGTGCCATGTAATTAGATAATCGAAAACTGAATGAAATTGTTTGAAAATGAAACGAAAGTAAATGTTCATCGCCATTTGATCCCTTCTACGAAATCCTTCGACAAAAAATAATAGATGTTACGGACGGATACTGTGTACATACTAATTGTTGTTGTTTAAGGTAGTTCTTAATTAGTTTTGTATGAGAAAATCAAATGAAATCGAATTTATTTGTATAATACTGAAAAATGCTTAAAACGCTTTTGGCGCAAACTTTTGTAGGCTTACGTTATGATTTTCGTTATGATTCTTCTTTTGAACAAACATTCCTCCCTCTCTTTGAGCATATACGTATTTATAAGAATATACAATTGATTGAATTGCGATATTTTATAATAATATAGTATATTTTAATTAAACTAAACGGCCACTTTGACTAAGAAAAGAAAAATCATTTTTTGCCATGTATTTAGCTCCAAATCATGTGACTTCTTTGTTTGTTTGTTTCTCGAAATAGGCACAACCAGTTGATCCAGATTTAACTGCAAAACTTTTAGGACGTGGGGTTGCAGTATCGCCTATAGTTACTGTCGAACCTCGTCGTCGTAAATTCCACAAGGCCATAACCTTAAGTATGCCTGCGCCGAAGGCTCACAGTCAAGGCATGATAAATCAATATTCAGGCAATACACCCACACTTCGACTGCTATGTTCCATCACCGGTAAGTACTATTAGTTGCCTATTTCTTAGAAATGTATCCATCTTGTTTCTATATTTTTTGTTTCGTGTCCTTATCTTTGGTTTGTTCTGTTTTACTATTTGGATTTAAAAACACATTTGACAACAATAAGAATGTAGAGTTATAAAGAAGAACAATGAAAACATTTCTTAAACAAGCCAATAATGATGTCAGGCATTGATTTCATTTACTTATGTATATTTTATGTTCATTATTGTTGTGTTTATTACATTTTGTTGTTTCGTTTGATTAACATTCATTTGTATATTTTTTGTATGTTTGTAAAATGAATTCAGTTTGAATATATTCAACATATAATACAAATACTTGTTCCACAAACATGAATTACTACTGCTACTACTACTACTAATACTACTACTGATACTACTACTATGAACTTTTAAATAACACTACTTTATGTACTACTAATACGACAGCCATCATAAATTGTTAGTCGTTTATAACCAAAACAAAAAATATAAAAAAATAAAAGAAACTGTTTAGCTAAACATACACTTGCATATATATCTATTATATATATATATATATATATAGTAACTGAAATCGGTTATACATATATTTGGTAGTAATAATCGATTAAAGTATTTTCAATTATCTTATGTGATATGCTTTTACGTACGTACATTACCATATACAGAGTATTTTCTTTACTTTTCCCTTCTTTGTGTTGGTTGGTTGACATAAAAACATACATTTTCCATAATATTTACACATATGTAATTACATTGTCATTTGTATTTGTATTTTTATAAACTAGAATAGTGCAACAATGTACAAAACCAGAACGACAACAATACAACATTTCTCATACATATTCCCATTCCCTTCAAGAACCTAGTAAAAGTAAAATTGAGCTTACTTTGTGTGATTGTTTGTTGATTCATCTTATTGTCATATAAGAATTAAACGAACGTGTTACCACTGATATATGTAAATGCATACATTTGTCGCACACCTTTTTCACTTTAAGGATTTAGTGGTTTTAAATCAAACAGCAAAGTTAAAATCTACGTGTCCGTGTCAATTAATGCTAACGTACAACCGAGATACTAGACCGAAAAACACTAGCAATTTATTTCAACTCATTAATGATACTATGGGGAGTTTCATCTCATTAATGATTATAGTCCTATTCGATTGGGCTTACTAGCTTACAATTAAGAGACTTGATAAGGTGACGGCATTGTTACCCATTGGTATTTCTTAAATGCTACTTTCTTGTTAATCGATTAAATACCATACAAATATTAAGCTAGTAAGCCCAATCTAACAGGCCTACTATTAATGTATGTATGTTTACCTAGAGATGCGAAAGAAGGGGAGATGTGTCATGGTGAAAATTGAAAAAACAGAAATCGGCGAGTCATTTTCAAAATTTAATACCAAATTTCCTCACCTTTTGAAAAATTAAAGTTCAGTTCTTGAGTTGCATATCAACAGTCGTTGGTATAACCATTAACATTTTGGATACACAGATTTGGCTTGGGGAGTTTCCTAATGATTTACAGACATATCAATATTGAGACAGTGCTGTCTATATCATGTTAAAAATGTTACAAATTTGCATATGAATCAATTTTGAACTGTTCTCATCGTCATGCAAATGTACACATAAAAGGCTGATATTTCCTGAAAGTTTATCTACACTTTATGTTTATTGCATTATGTCCAATATCCACTGATCCACGGACATGTGACGGCACCGGATACTAAAATAATTGATCAAGGTATGTACATGTGCGTGCTATTTACATATATCGATATATGTACAGTATAACGATTTGAAGGTAATACACACATACATACATGTTTTCATTTCCTAGTATAGAATGTAGGCAGTTAGTCTCCTTTCAATGACAACGTATTATATATATATATGAAAACACATGCATACATTCACAGATGGAGCTTTTGTGGCGCAAAGTCATGTTTTGAAGTAGGACATGTCCATATGTAAAACGCGTATGGGTGGGTGTCAGATCCACATACAATAATGTTATAATCGCGAGTACATACCATATACGTACATACATACATACATGCTCACTTTATCTCAATGTAAGTTGTTTATATGTATGTGTTCATTTCACTTGATCATTTCTCCACTCACCTGAATACAAGAATCCAAACAAACCACGCACACATACACACGCTCACACACTTCAGCATCAGGAGGACACGCAGCGTCTGTGCGTGCGTGCGTGTGTGCGTGTGTTGAGTTTCAGCGTATCTCCAACAGTGTACAAATACATTCCATATTTATTTCTGTTTCCGTTTCCCTTCGTTTGTTTACAAACTTCTTACGTTTGTGTTCTATTTCTGTTTCTGTATTTTTATGTATGTATGTATGATTTCGTTAAGTTTGGGTTTCGTTTGTCTTTTATTATGTTTTGAATAAATAAAAAACCAACAACAACAAAACTGAATATTAAAATCCGTTTACGATTTTTTTTCGTACTGATGCGTTTCAATGCATTTATGCACGCATTCCGTTCCATTCCGTTTAAATTTCATCATAATGAAGGTGTGTTTCGGAAAAGATCTCTAAAAGGTAATTAGATAACAAAAACATCAACATCAACCAAAAAACAACAAAACAAACTAAATTAAAGCTAATTCTGACAAAAATCAATCTATCAACAAAGTAAATTTTGTTTTTTTCCTTTGTAAAAATTTTCAATTTTTTTTCAAACTATTCTAATATGCAAACAAACTTCATTCGTTCGTTTCGTTTCGTTACGTTCCGTATATCTTATATTTATTTGTTTCGTTATTACTAAAAAACTTTAATTTAAATCGAAATTAAATATTTAGTAAAATAACATAACAAAAAAGAAAGAAAGAATAAAATTCTGCATAGATTTTTGAAAACAACAACCAACAAACTGTTGCAAATTACAATATCGAAAATTAGTTTTTTTTTTTGAATTTAAACGTACTCTAACAATAATAATACTCAACTACTAAATATAATTACAATATTAAATATTTACTTTACTATTCTACTTAATATGCTTTGAAGCAAAGTTTTTTTAATTTTCCTTTCGTTTGTATGGGTTGAGTTTCTTATCTATAATTTGTTGAGTTCCTTAAATTATAATTTCATTCATTTCACTTTATTTGTATTGTTTGAGTAAATCTACGTTTACGTTTTGCAAAATATATAATTTTTGTTTTTGATAAAATGGAATCAATTGAATATGTAAAAAACAACTCTTCAAGAAAGTTGCATTAAAATAATTAGAAATTCTTTCTGCAACGCAGACAATGAACCTAATGATGAGACAGCACCGTACGTGCTAGAGAGTTGCGACTACGTTCATAAAACATAGATTTCCAAATGAGAGTTTGACAAAAAAGTTATATCTTAGATTTGGGATATTTTATTGCCTAATGTTTTAAAGTACATATTTTATTAGCAATATCAAAAGATGCCGATTCAATCACGAAGAATAATATTACATATGTTAGCCTTTCTCTGGGCAGCCAAGATTGCAGGGTCTAGTCAATAGTTTATGGTGCTTAATGGTTAATGGGTTAATAGTTTCTAATTAGCCGTTATACAGGTTTAATACGAATCGTTTAAAACATTCTTGAAATAAAGGAATTGGCTTTCTACGGAAGGTGAAGGCAAACACGAAGTTGTATATTTATTTCATATGAAAAAAATATTCCTTTTCAAACCAAGGTCACCAAGGTCAAACAAGTTTAAAAGTGACATACGTGAATAAGTGCCAACCAGGTTGAGTGGGAAATGTTGTCTGGAAACTTCATGATGGTGGCAATTTTAAAATTTATATTTACATTGGAGTTGGTTTCATCAACGGTTCATTGTTGAGTGTAACAGAATGGAGGATTGCAATATTCGAATCTTTGTTTTGATTTTTGTTTTGAAAACACGTCAATCTGTAAAATAACACAAACATATTTAAATTACTACCAGCACAAGCAACTTGTTATCTTTTTTTGTAATAAAATTCGAATTTGAGAGAGTTCCTCTTTGGGCCTTACATCTCACCTGTTCGCCCTGTTCAATGAAAACACAAACACACACAGGACATTAGAAAGTTTTTTTGATATATAATTGTTTTGGTTGTTCGTTCGTTCGTTTTGTTTATTTCCATTTCCATTTTCTTTCTCGATTTTCGTTTTGTTTTCTTCTTAGTTTCGATTCTACATTAAAAGCCTTTAAGCAACAGTTTCTTTTCTTTCGATTCAATCCTATGAAGAAGACATAAATAACATAAATTAATTCATTGATTCTATCAATTATTTGCAATGCAGAATTATGCGCGATTTGAAGACAAATTTGAATTGTGTATTAAATTAATGGAATATTTATCTACCTGTCTACATATCCTTGCTTACAAATATATTTATTTCACCATTGTTATTGTTTCTTTTATCAATACGACTATAAAAAATCGAAAATTAAGAATTCATTGTTTTTTTGTGGCCCCAAAGAGAACTTTTCTGAAACAAAAACATCTTTCTGAAATTCGTACGACTATTTTTGAATAGAAATGCTAAAGTTGTTTCCTTATTATGCCTTTTTCATTTCGATTGTGTTTTGTTTGTTTGATTCCCTTTTGTTTTTCTTTTAAGTGTGTTATGTTCTACTTTCTATACATTACAACACTTACAACGAACATAAAAATAAATAGTTTTACGATTATGACAATTAAGTACTAATTCACACTCATATTCTCCGCATGCTGTTCTTAATATTATTTTCATTTATGTTCTAAAGAAAGCAAAAACCGCTTAAGTTTGAATTTATCTACTGTAAAATGGCTATTGCAATTTTGTTAATCTTAAAAATAATCTTGTACTGCTGCCGTTACTTTCTACTACACAAAATAAATCGATTCGAACTTTGAAGAAGAAAAAACCGTATTCAACAGTTCACGGTTCTCGTTATTCTTAAGAAAAGTGTTTGATCGTCACCGGTCATTGGATGTATAAAATGTATTTTAACCGATTACTGAAGTTGATGGCTGTTCATATATTACTAAATTAATATAAATTTGCAGTGCAACGTGTATACTCACGTACTGCTGAAATGCGCTTAAAACACAAATCTGTATTTTTATTAACCTTATAAATTTGTATAATTTGCTTTAAATGTGTCGCTTTTTTACATATGGGCATTTCCTAGCTAGCTAGCGGTAATGGCTAGATAATGGTAATGGCTGTTACACAACTTGCAGCTCGCAGGGAAGTTTGTTTACACGACCTAATTCGGATTTAATTAGAAATTGAATTGTTTCGATAGTTTGTGTAAGAATGTTACAATTTCACGAGTTAAGTTGATGTATTCATTCAATCGCCTGCAAGTCCTGAAATATTTGACCGGTTTTAATGTTCTATACCTTGTTTTGAAGGTAATTTCAGTTATTTCAGTATTATGGTATCGCCCTGTTAGACTTTTTAAAGTTTTACAATTTTATTTCTTTTATTTCGTTTGTCGAAATGATTACATTAATTATTTTGTTTTAATATCCTCCACCTTAGGATGGATTCTTTTTGTCATTCCTTTAAATATTCATCGGCGACATAATGTATATGTATCCTGGTTCGTGGTAAAATTCTAAGACGATCTAGCCATATCCGTATGTTGAAAGCACGCTAACTTCCGAAAGAAATAAGCTAGAGGGTTAATATTTTTAGCGTATGTGTCTAACAGTTGGGACTGAAAATCAATCGATAACAGGAAGAAACATGAAAGTCAGTTTATAAATACCTCTAATTGCGTAGACTTGTAAAATAAGTAGTTATTTCGAAATTAGTACTTTTATGTGGTGAAATGGGAAATGAGGGATAAAAACTAGAATACCCCACATAGTTACAGGCGTAAACTTTTAAATCGCCGACACTCGTATATTTTTTGGTCCACACTACCAGAATACATTGCCGAACCTTGCTATTTTCTGTGTTGTGCAGTGTTAATGTGAAATATTGAATTTGTTGAAATTTTGATGTGTTTTGATTTTAAATACTTTTCAATAATAAACTCTAAATTAAATTTTCCACATCCGCAAAGATAACTGTGAAGTCTAGTTTTTCGATTTAACTGAATTTCAGTAAGATTTTTTTGATCCTAATATTTTAGAATTTGTCTTGACAATGCATTACAATATATACAGCCAAACCCTTTTCTTGTATGTCCATACCACACGTATACAAGTATAATATTATTTCGACTTGGGCACTATGGTGTCATTGTTATTCCTATGTTATGTTGCAAATGGGGATCATTACCACTGGAAGTGTAGCTATTCAACTAAATAAACACTACCCATCTGTCTGTTGTCGCAAATGGGCGTAATTCTATTACAAAAATAGAGATAACAACAACGTCCATATATGTTTATCCACAATATTTAATAACTTTTATTGAACATGAAATTCGACTATACACATCTTAAAGTGTATTTGAAATACATAATATGTATTAAAAATGCCAAAACTACATTTTATTCCTAAGGTAATTTCTTCCCTTCAAACCTTTAAATTTGAAATTTGAAATTTGTATGTCAAAAATGCATCGTAACGGAGAAGCGGAAACGTTCAATTATGATGTTGGTATTGTGTTAATGCAAATATAAAACAATATAATGATATAAATGTAGGAGTCATAATATTCGTTCGTTATTCGTTATGAATTAGATATCTTTGGACGTGACAGTCTGATATTTTTTAGACACATGTAGTTTTGAGTGTTACGCATTTGGGTATTTCAGGCGACGATATTTAGTATACATTTGTATAGGTTTATTGGCTAGGAAACGTAAAAGAGCATGTGTGTCTTATAAGACGTCTTTAAATTATATGATTCAGTCGCCTGGACACGCAATGTTATTATAAAATATTAGGTGTTTTGTATTTACCATAAGCGGACTATCCCGCTTAAGAATATTTGTTAGATAAAATGTAAAAATTTTAGAATTTTCAAAAATGATTTTGATTGCAGAATACAGCTAACTAATTCCATCAGAAACAATTTATTTTCCCATGTTCAAAATTTGTAGAACAAAAATCATGTCGCTAAACCCTAAACGGCCCTCTTAAGGTTTTAGTGGAATAACATTTTTTCTAATAATTTGAAATTTTCAAAATAAATAGATTCTGATGTAATTAGTTAACACTTACTTAAAAATACGCCTCTTAATTCCAAGTCTTTTCAGGTGACACTTCCTCTTAATTGAATTTGTGATACCAAATTTGAACCGATTAATTACGATTGATGAATTAGCTTGATGCAATATTTTTCTATGAATAGTCTTCCAAGTATGAATAGAATTCCAAGTTGTACAATAAATCTTTGTGTGTTAACGCTCCTTATGGATAAATCGAGAATATATACTATAATACTATACTTACTCATTCATCTTAGTTAGCAATAGTAATTTAAGAGCAGACCAGCTCCTACCTAGGAGATTTCGCTTTTAGAAAAGCGAAATTGCATTTGTATGTATTGAATATATTTGAGATTATGCCTTCAATTTATAAGTGAATATGTAAAACAAGGAACAAATTAATACAAATGCTATTTTTCTGAATGAAAGCCAACGGAAAAAAGATTATTGTCATTCACTTATTATTATGAAAACACCTTAAAATGTTTTATCTACACCATCTACATCAGACCTAAAATGGAATACAACTCCCATATATGGGCGGTGCTCAAAGATCTTCTTCAACGTCGTAATATGGTGCTCAAAGATCTTCTTCAACGTCGTAATATGGGATGTGTGTCGCTGTACTATCGATACTTTTATGGTGTTTGTTCTTCGGATATTCGTGATTTCATCCCGAACAAGAGGACGTTCGGTAAAGATACGCGACTTTCGAGAAACTCAACTCGTTTGTGGAATCGACTCCGGCAAATATCTTTCTCGCCAATTATGACATCCAGCGATTCAAAACAGTTGTCAACAAATACTACTCCCTTTTCCTCCATCCAACTTCTTATCTTTCTTTAGCCAACGCAATTCATAGTATTTATAGGGGACATCCCCTGAGTGTTGGTTTTGTAAAACAAATTGTTCACTTCTTGAATTCTTTGAATTTCTGTTTCACACCATTTGTAAGCCATGTTTCATGAAAATGTTCCCCGAGCGTTGTAAAATACCGTACAACCGCAGATCGATGTTATAATTTTTGATTCTCAAAGTGTTCATTTAATTTAAGATTCATGTATGATATTCAGAATATCATAGCATGGTGGAGTAGAAAATATAGATGATTGATGAACACAAATTTTGTACAAACCAGTCTACCCTTCCACTACGCAAACATCAACAAAAAAATGAAAGAAAATTCACAGTTTTTTGGAGGATATCAAAATTTTTTGAAAGTGAATTATTAAATAATAATAATAAATATAATTTTTCATGTTCAAATCTGCATCAAAAATATAAATTTCTTCATATACACCTTCCATTAGGGTGATGTCATTGGAACGGGTGATACTTTTGCTTATATACATATGTTTAAATATTTTCCATGTTCATTGATTTAGATTTTTACTATATTGTCAATTGAAAACGTCTGGATAACCCGAATAGTGTTACAAATATGTACAAATACATCTTAGTGTTTTAAATATTGACTATAAACCACCCGCGTCACGCGGGTGTGACCTAGCATTTGAAGAAAATCTTGTGTTTTTGCGTACTTGAATTGAATTCTGTAATGTTAATTTTTCCTAATCAAAAATTGTCAAACTTCATATGAAAAAATCCCAAAACACGGACAAACTAGTTTAGGTGTATTATATCCCAACTCAGCATAAACATTGTTCAATTTTGGGAAAGGAAAAATTAACTAATTAAGGAATCTAATTGCGCAAAATGCAAGACAATAGGTTTTACATATTCAGATATTGCTACACACATGTGCAAAATGTTGTGCAAATATTTGGAATGGAGTTATTATTAGCTGGTATTAATTGTCCATTAAACAAATTGTAAATAAGAAGGATCTCTATAAAAACTGGCATTGCCTTATTTGTCCATGTTTGTTTCCAACCTCCATAGCTTTGTCAAGTATTCCACATAGTCAACATGAAGTTTTCGCTCTTTTTCTCCATGTGAAAAACTAATTTTTTATTTTGAGCAACAAATTACATTTTTATTAACGTTTTTGTTATCGCAGCTTGTTATCCCGGCTTAAAGAAAAACAGCCCTAGTATATATTCTCGATTTGTCCATAAGGAGCGTTTACACACGAAGATTTATTGTACAACTTGGAAATCTATTCATACTTGGAGGACTATTCATAGAGAAATTTTGCATCAAGCTAATTAATTAATAAAACTTATTTTTTATCGAAAAATTCTAAAATGTTTAAGTTTTCGAATCCTATGTCCCGTTTTGTGGCAAATAGAGTTAGTCTGCGAGTATGAAATAACCAAGACAGCAATTTCTCACGTCCTATTGGTGAAGCAGCAAAATCAATAGTAACCTTTAGTCCGATCGCCGCTCCTACTGTTAGTGAAAGCGTTAGTTTCTAACGCTTTGCTCCCCTGCGTTAGATGCGAACATTCTGTAATACCATACCATGCTGTAAATCGCGTTGATTCTTATTATGGTGTTGCTTTGGCACAACGCATTTTTATTGATTGCAATTCAAAACAAAAACCGCCGCCTGTAACGCAAACACACTCAAAAATAAAAGAATACAATAATTTCACAAAAAGATTGGTCGTATAGGTAACGCGAACAGTTGATAATTTTAAGGCATGTTGCCCCTGAGACCCCTAGAAGGCAGATAGAGGTCTAGGTTAGGTTATAAGAACCAGAATGCGGAGACCCGTCTGGACCCATTGTGTATATCCTTTGTGCCTGGAAATAAATTAGGATAATGGAAAGGGATAGGGATTAATAGAAACGGAAGAAAGTTTGGAGAGGAAGGGGTAGATGTAGAGGTTAACAGGTTAGGTTTGTTTGATAGTGTAATCAAGTACTAGAGGAGAAGACTGAGGTACATGTGTCACTATCTTTGATCGAGCATTGTCGAGTCGAGATGGTATATATTTATGGATATCAGTCTTCCTTAGCGGCCATCGCTTTGTGTAATTACATCCTTGTTTCCAAAGGGCCACCCCTAATCCAATTTAGACTTTTTGAGATTCTCAATAGGTTATAGATGGTGCGGGTGTCGATTTCTTCTATGTTCCTAATAAAATAGTCTCCTACGTATTTGTTCTGCGTACACAGAGCGTCTTCATCTTCTCACAATCGAAAAAAAATGTTCTGCTATCTTGTAATCCTGCCTCTGATGTTACAGTGCCCTGTGTAAATACCTATCAATGTGCGAATTTCTGCCTTGCCTAGCTCTCATAGAGTTCTGGTTTTATTTTTATCGATCTTTGACCATGTGTCCCTAGTGATCCTGCAGGTTGACAACCTGTTCCATGTTTCATTCATCTGTGACCATTTTTCTGAGTTGTCAGCTTCATTGATTTCCAAGGACGAACCATGTCGATCCAATTCATCTGCTATTTCGTTTCCTGAAAATGCAACATTTTGGCACATTCGGATTTCAACATTATTAGAAATGAATGTAAGAGGCTGCACTTTTTTTAGAAATCAAATCGAAAATGCAGTTTCAGAACGAAGTGCATACAAATTTAGCTTTTTTTGCCAGACACAAAAGCGCCGTTACGGCCTTTGTCGCCTTGCACAGCATTTCGCTTTTGTGAGGCAAGTCCAGGGTAGTAGTACCACAACATGTTTTTGCCCCTATAAACCCCCAACTACAAAATGAGTGGGGTAATAAAACAATAAGTATAGATTTTTTATTTGTGTTGCGTTTTGCGAAGTATCTTTTCTTTTTTTATTGTTTGTTTACTGGAACATGTCGAGAGTTTAGTTGATAGTTGTGATACGAATGGAATTGTGGACTGTTGAATGTCAGGGTGCTATGTGCCGCCGTTGTCGGTCAGTAACTAACAATTAGCCATTGTGTTGTTGTTCGCACTGAAGCCTAGCAATGAGCTTTAATAACGTTATCCCACCATTACAGCAGCAGAGCAATAGCATTATTATACGACATGCATACATCACTAGAATACACATCCATACATAATATGTAGGTTTGTATTCATACTCGTAGTCACGCATACTCGCTCCACCGCTGCATATCCTATAATCTTTATCATACGCAAATAATATTCACACACACACACAAGCATATGCATTTGTTCTGTTCCGTGAAGTATATTCTTTAGTACACATATCTACATACACACACACACACGTAAAACTAACATATCGAAATAAGAGCATACGTTTTTATTTATTATTATTAATAGTTTTTGTTTGTTGTTCTCTTTTGTTTTATTATTTTGTTTAAACTTTATATTTTGAAGTGGATTTATTTGTGGTGATTGAGTATTATTGCATTCATTTTGTTTTGAAAAAGACGTTTGTCTGTTTTCCATTTCCCTTTTCATTTTCAATTTCAATTCCGTTTCCGTTAGTCAGATTACTTTCTGTTGATTGATTGTTTAGTTGTTTGTTTTTGGAACAAACCAATGATTCACTTTTAAGTTTTCAATATTCAAAATTGAACTAACTAATAATGAACGACGACATACTCAGAAGTAGTAATTACGTGTTTTTTTCTTTCTTATAAATTATTAAAATTATTAAACCGAGAAAAAAGAATTTGATACCAAAAGAAAGTAGAAAAACGACGACGAATAAAATAATAAAAATACGACGATGACGAATGACGATGACGATGATAACGACATAACCACACCAGACAATTTGAAGACTAATGCGTGTTGTAATGTTCCTTTTTCGAAACAGGTGGTCCGTCGCGGGCTCAATGGGAAGACGTCACTGGTTCTACCCCATTAACATTTGTCAACGATTGTGTTTCGTTCACCACCACTGTATCGGCTAGATTTTGGCTTATGGATTGTCGTAACATTAGTGAGGCCACAAAGATGGCTACTGAATTATACAAGTATGCAACATTTTATACAAATAAATAATAGTAAGACAAGTTCACTTAACCTAACTCCCCTTCTCCCCATATTGCATCTTAATAGGGAAGTCATTCATGTACCTTTCATAGCTAAATTTGTAGTGTTTGCCAAAAAAGTCGAACCATTTGAAGCCCGCCTTCGAGTCTTCTGCATGACCGATGACCGCGAAGACAAAACTCTTGAAAAGATGGAACTGTACACGCAGGTAGCTAAAAGTCGAGATGTCGAAGTGCTCGAGGGTAAGCCTCAGTATATAGAAATGGCCGGTAATTTGGTGCCGGTAACCAAATCGGGTGAACAACTGCAGTTGCCGTTTAAAGCATTCCGAGAAAACCGACTTCCATTTACGGTGCGCGTCAAAGATCAACACGCAGATATTGTGGGCCGGACGCTGTTTATGAAAGAGCCGAAAGTAGCCAAGGGAGAACCGCCGCAGCAGCCCATCTGTATATTAAATATAGTATTGCCCGAAGCTGTCATACCTGATTCTGTTACGGCATTCTCCGACAAAATAACACCCACATACCGTAGTTCCCTATTAAGCTTTAGCAAACATCAGAATGACCATTACATTGGTGACATACGAATTGTGGATCTTTCGAATCTCTTAGGCAAAGATTGGATACAACTGGCCACAGAAATTGACATAAGTACGGAGGAAATTGACGAGATTATCAATCAGAATACCGATAGTATTGCACGACAAGCACAAAGCATGATCCGGCTATATAAAGATAAGCCTAATTATGATTTGCAATCACTGGAACAAGCACTGAAGAACATCGGACGCGATGACATTATGAGCAAATGTAAAAGCGGCAGGCTTTCACATTCACGCGACTTCGATGACACCGACATTATGAAAAACTCCGAGTCGGTGGAGGAGCTTGTCCGACAAGAAAGTAAGCACATATACCGTTGAAGCATCCATGCATGGCATTTAACTAATTATTTTCAATCTTCCATTTATTGTAGGCAAGCGGATACAGCAAATCCATGAACGTGAGGAAATTAAGTACTCAGCGGAAGAGAAGGAAATAGAAGAATCTGAGTCCGACGAAGAATGCGTTAAGCGTTCGGTGGCTGAGAGGCGTGATAAAATCGTCAAGCGATTATCCGTGGAACGTCAAATACCGGCATCATCACAAAAGAAGGAAATATCCCGCGAGATAACTGAGATAAAACGGAAAAGTTTTATTGATGACAAGAAAGCGATACACGAGTCGGAAATTATGATGCAGTTGCCAACTGATAATATTGTCAAGTCCGCCGTTGTTCCCGAACAGGTCATCAAAATGAAAATGGGCAAAATGGATTCGAGTGAAATAAGCAAAAGTGATTTCGATAAAGAGTTGACACACAAATTCAAAACATCCAGCCGTAGTTCCGAAGAGGAAGACGACTCTTCGAGCATGCAGAAACCTTTAAGCCACGAAGAAGTGGACAACTCCAAAATAGTAAAGGATATAAGCAGTGTCGAAATGCCAAGCAAAATTATCGACTCCTTGAAATTTGAGATGCCATCGTTGGCCTCCGGTACCAAACAATTAACTCAAGACTTTTTAGCATTTGAAAAATTTACGCAATTGCCATCACAAACAACAACCACCACCACCGCAGTGCCTGAGAAATTCGTGGGAGAAGTGAGGGAGAAGCAAGATGAGGACAAGATCAACGTACAATTAGTGGAAACAGCACAAGAAATCGTGAGCGAAACAATGGAAACTGCCAGCAAAAAAGTGGAAAATATTATTTCAACATTTGAAACGCCAAAACATGAGAATGGCTACGGCGATCCTATCAAGACACTTTCCAAGAGCGTACATGATACAGCGACTCATATACAAGATTCTTTGTTTGCTGATGCAAAAAATGCGGGCGACGCCCTTAAATCCTTACCTGAAACCAAAGTTGATGAAACAAAACAATTTATAATTACTGAAAGCGCAAATGTGAAAGATAAAATAAAAGCGTTCGCTGAATCCAGTGTAGCCGAAGCCGAAGATGACTTCTCTCAGTTCGGAGATAAGCTTGGCAAGGCAAAAGAATCTTTTGACAAACAATCTTCATCTGCCGTCGGTTCTGTGAAAAGCGAAGCTGCCAACGTGCACGACCAAATAAACACCGAAGCTGAAAAGTTGGGAACCATGTTTGAAGATATAAAAGTTTCCTTTGCTAGAGAAACGAAAGATATATCCGATTCTATCGAATCAAATGCTGAAAATGCAAAATCTGAAACCAAAGAAAAAATCGACCAAAATATTACCGATGCTAAGGACTTTATTGTCACTGAGACCAAAACAGTTGCCGAGTCAATAAAGTCATTTTCAGAGCCGATGGTGACAACCTCAAAGATTGACGCGAAAATAGACGATGCCCAGGTTGCAGTGAAAGCGGAAGCTAATAAAGTAGCCGAAACTATAAAATCTCTGTCCGAAACGTTGGATAAAGCCGGCGCTGCTCTTGATGACCTTGGCTCCAAGGTTGAGAAGCAACAAATTATCGCATCCGATAGAATCGATGCGACAATTGCCGATTTCGAAGCTAAGAAAGTAACATATGAATTCCACGGTCTAGAACCAAAAGTACGTACAACAACAAAGCCAGAGGAAGAAGATCAGTCGAAAGTTCAAGTGCCAGAGGCTGCCCCCCGGAAAACTGTGTCAACAACCGAACAAACATTCGACGATTCCTTAGACAAATTGGAAGAAATGAAGTCAATTGTGGCCGATGCCAGAAAGTTGACACATGATTTCTTATCAATGGAACAAGAATCTCAGCTTTCCATCCCTCGATCAGGTTTGAAAGAAGAAACTAAATCGATCGAAAAAACTACAGTTGAGACCATTACATTCCCACCAATTGTCGAGTCCGCAATAAACGAAAACGAATTTGTAACTAAAACTACCGAAACTCTTTCATCTGCCAAGCCATCCGTTGAGAAAGAAATTGACGAACGCAAAGAGGCTTTGGGTGATGGCATTGAAATTGCTGCTCCTGTTACGAAGCCAGAAGTTGCAAAAACTTGTATTAAAACACTAACACAAGACTTTTTAAGTTTTGAGCAGTCTGGTCCGATATACATGCCAGCCATGGCATCCGCAGCTGCCCCAGTGCCCATTGAACCCCGCAAATCATTGACAGATGCCGAATTTTGTAAATCAGTCGAAGAGACCATAACAAAGAAAATGAGCGAAGGCTTGATTGAAATCTCGGAGGAGCTTAAACTGCAAGGTACGTAATTCAGACATATCCAACTGACATGTCCTTTTTCGAGCCCATTACCACCTATGCACTTTTCCCCATCTTCTTATTTATCTTCAGAGAGCGATATTCCTCATTCTCAAACTCCACCACCAACGCCCATTGATACGAAGAGTGATAAACGCGAAGAGGTCGATGGAACACCAAAACCAACAATAGACGAAGGTGAACATAAGTAAACAATACATTTATTTTGTGTGTCGCCATTAGCTAAATACGTACATACATACATATAAAACATTAAGGGAATTCTCGATGATACATTTGCACTACCCCTCTGCCCTGAAGAGGGGCGTATCGTTGTTGAAATGTACATTGTTTTCAAATTTACAATAGCAGTATTCGTGATAAACAGGAGGGCGACCTGGCAGCAGACTGTAAAACAGCCTTTTAAATGTTTCTAGGGCTTTGGTAGTGGGTCCGAGCCACCACCTTTTTCCCTTTCGCCACGTTGCCGTTGAAGCACACATCGTGAACTCCTTTAATAAACAAGATAATTGTGAATAATAAAATATCCAAAATAAATAATCAAAAATATGTCGATGTAAACAAATTTCCAACATTTTGTATTACTTGTTCTTCCGCTAATGTGTATTGTAAATTAATGTACATCACAAATACAAATTGATGTCAATAAAATTGGATGCACCGAATTTCGTTGATATATATCCAAATGTGACAAGTCCGAAAAAGTAATATAAATTGGCTTTCGACGGCGGATCAGATATTGCTTGAACCACCCAGTTAGCAGTTGCTCCCAGTTTTGATAAGATTTTGTTTTAAGATATTATTTGTACCACCCTGTAACCGTCGATCAGTTCTTTTTACCAAAAATATATAGCATACTTTCAGGCGGATAACTAAATACCTGATCGGTGATCATTTGATTCTGGCAATACTGAAAGATCAATAAGTGGTTGCCATCTAGATTTGAAAATGTACGCATAATGGGATTGTTTTCGATTTCCATTTGCCACATTTTTACATTTGTTTTTAACACAATAAGTTATTACTGCGAACAGACATGTGACTGCTAGTCTACAGTGAGACCTTACAACTATAGGATTATTTAAACAAATCTAAATGGTGAACAAATGAAATGAACAAAATCTAAATTTACATAATTCGTAACGCAAGTCCGAATCAGCGAATTAATTATTTTACTATAGGAATAGTATATGATTTGGTAGCATTAGACAACATCCCATATTCTCAGGTCACACTCATGTCATACATTGCTTATTTCCTATTGCAGATAATCTGATAGATACCGTGAAAACTTTACACAAAACAACCGAGTCTACATTCGAACGTATCTCTACCATTTCGACGATTGGTAAGTCAATGATTTCTGTCTCTTAAATCCTTTAAACAACAATCAATTATGTATTTATTTATGTTTGCCACATTTTATGAACCCTATCAGAAAATCTAAAAACATCACATTTTAATTTTTCTTTGGCTATATGTAGAACGTGTACCTATTTTCATTTCCCTTTGTTCTAGTTTCGGTTACAGTTGTATTTTGTTCTTTTGGTTATCCGTATTATTTAAAAAGAAATGTCCAAAGGCTTTTTTGTGTGTATTTGCAAACATCCATGATATCATTAAAATAAACGTGAAATGATATAGAAATTTAGCGAAACATAAACATCAAAAATTAACCAAAAACTTTCCGCTCTCTAGTGTATATCTTAATAAAATTTCGCGTTAAACTTAAAACAAAAATATCATTGTGATGTCAACATAATTATATGCATACATATATGAATTAGTGGCTGGCAGTGGTTAGTTTCACCGTACTTCGTCATTTCATATACATAAGAAGCATTTAAATCGGATTAGAGAAGTTAAAAAAGGATCAAATGTCGACAGGATACGCGTCACCGCACGGGCTGCATGTATTTTTTGTCTGTTGTAGGGAAGGGGTGGTATGTGTGTGTGTGTATTTCTTGTACATATTTACAATTAGGCTTCTATTTCTTGATCTGCGTAGGTTTAAGTATGCGCCATAAAATAGATAAAAACCACGCACTGTTGTGCTTTTTTGACATCGTTAGATGAGCTGGGAAAAATGTCAAATTTATTTATCACAACATTTCACTTTTGAAATATGTGACTAGAATTGAATAAAAATAACTCTCTCTTGTAAAATTAGCAATTTGTTCTTGCCATAGATTTGGTCTCATGGGTCGAATTGTTGAATTAAAAATAATTGAACAATAATTTAATAAAAACAAGAATTCCCCAAAATCATTAAACGGAAAAAACTAGCCCGCCTAGGGTCTTCAAAAATAATTCAAATGTAGTTTCTGTTGCAATTAAAAATTTCCATTGTTATTTCAAGTTATCAAATGGAAACTGTTTTCTCCTTATTAAGTGGTTTTCATTTACATGACATTAGACCTGTTCGATTGGGCTCACTAGGCGACAATTAAAATACTTGCTACCCACTGGCAGCACCACAAAATGAGTAATGAGCAAGTATCTTTCTTGTCAAGTGAATAAATTCCGGCCTATTGGCAGGAAATTTCTCACATGCGTTTTTGAATCTTTAGAACTTGAGTTTAATATGACTTTAACGGCCTGTTTCACGATGTCGAACGAAAAGGCTATTAAAACAATAGTATTATCAGTAATTTCGGTTCAGGTAATGTCGATGAAATAATACTGCAACAACTATTGTTAAAGATGGCCAGATACTCATACTTATTCTCTTCCGATAACGCAATGCACTGCATTTATAGGATCTTCATCTGGTGTTGGTCAAATTAATTTTTCTTCATTTAGCGGCTTTTTGATCATTTATTCTGGCAAGCAGTTTTTACTTTTGCTATCCATTAGGAATCGTGTAGTCGCGCGGAATGAAATCAATCAAATTAAATTCCGACAATACTTCAAACGATTGAAATCAACACGAATGACATGTTCTGAATTTTAAATTTCTACGTATTATCGCATGAAATAGGGCATTGTCGTTTGAAAGAAATTGGTATTAATGCAATTTTATCTACATATAAACATACATACATATGTATGTATGTATATGCATCTCTTGCTTGACTGCTAATCCGGATTAGCAGTGATAAGTTATTTGTGGAATACCTTAGTGCCGTTGGCATGAAAGTTCAATGACGTTCGCATCAAATCCACTTCGCCGTTACGCACTTCTAAATACATACATATGTATGTATATTAGGGTGGGTTTTTTCAACTGATTTTATTTTGCTCGTTGATTTGTTTTTCTTGATCATCAGAATCGTTTTTTATTGTATTTGGTATACCCTCCACCTTTAAATATTCAATGGAGACCCCATAAAGTGCATATATTCTGTATCCTGGTAAAATTCTAAAGCGATTTAACCATGAGCTAGGCTGCTCAAATTTTCCATGCATGATAGCTTGGCATTGAAAATGGACGAAACTGGCCCAGAGGGAAATTGTTTTCCTAACAAGGGCTGAAAATAGCAATTTGGTCTTTAAATTTGAATAAAAATCTGCCTGTAATACTGTGTAAATACATTGCATTTGCAGCATTAATGAGAACATTTGTCCATATTGCGTACTCTTTGGAACTATCGTAAATATTTTCAATTGTTTCTGAGACGTGAGATTATTCATTGTTGAAATGCAGACAGATGTGTATATCAGATTATAAATGAATTATCGCGTGCGATATATATCGTACGCAAGCCATGTTCACACTATACAATAGTCCAACGATATCATTGAACAATAACTTTTGTTATCGAAACGTGATGATATAGAGAATGTGCCGTAGAGAGTACTACCAAATTGCGCGACAAATCTGTGTAATGTGAAGTCGTCTATTGTTAGCTGTTAGTCGACATACACATACACACACACACATACATACCCATAGGCGTGCCTCTAAACATGTTTAAGGCCGCTTAAAAAGCAACATACAAGAAAATCGACTTCAGGGTCATGCCTCAAACTTAATTTAATTTGTTTCCAACACACAATAGAATCACATTCAAACCTCCCATAGTGATTAGCAATTCCGTTATGTTCTGTCTTTTGATTTGTGTTCGACTCGGTTGGTTGGCTCGAAGAGTGTGTCCTCTGGAATTTGTGTCGTTAGTGAATTTCTGACTTTGAAAACGGAAACACCATTTTGGAATAATTATAATTTATCGCGCTTCGAACCACAAAACAAGGATTTGAAGCAGAAAAGAAACAACGTACTAGAGAGACAAGTGCAGCCAGTAGATATATGATTAAATTGAATAAAACTAATAAATAATTGCTTCAAATAGTAAAGTAACGGTAAGTGTTTATTGTCAAACATGCTATACATGTCCGTTTTATGATTTGGAAAATTCTGAATGATTTGTTGGGTCGATGTGGTAAATCACAAATCGCAGATCACAAATCACGAAGATTTGTGTGGTGTGGTGTGTATCAATATCTCTCTTGTTTGTTTTCCTCATTAATTATATTACATACTTTTAGGAGTTTATTGAAAATAGAAATAAGAATAAGTTCATGTGTACTTAATTAACCACCACGAATATTTACATACAAAAACAAAAAACCATACTCTACATATACTCGTATTTGTAACATTTTACATTTTGACACGTTTGCAATTTTTATAGCATTTAAATTTGATTTTCTAGTTCAACTTCTTTGTTTAAGGAGAGCTTTTGAATGGAACTTTGCCAACGGCTTAGGATAGAAAGACAATGATGTTGCGGCGTTCATCTTTACACGTGTCTCTTCTTATGCCCGAAAGGAACCACGACATCATTGCCTAACTTCTCTTGCAAGTGGGGATATCATCGATTTAAATAGATACTCTGCAATATGTGCTTGCGTTCTAAAAATACTTATATGTACATATTCAATTTTCCCAAATGATCTAAATTGCTGTTATGTGGATCGTTGTGTATTGCTTTTCTAGAGGTTTTCTCCTCATTTAAAAACAATTTACGTAGAAAGTAGCGCAACAGTGTCGAGTCGAGAATTCGAAATATAAAATTGTAGTTTTTTACTTTTCAAAATTTATGAAAATGAGTAATTTTTCGTGCATCACAATATCAATAGTAAAATAGAATTGCAGAAAAACACAATTTTGGAGAAAACAAATTAAAAATCGAAGGAGACCATTGATTCGATAATGCAGCCTTAAATCATTCCTCCAAAAATATTCTTGATCCATTTGGATTCTCTTATATCATTATATCATTCTCAACGAACGGCATAATACACTAGGATGGGTTACAAAAATAAATTGCGGCGGTCACCCACCAGAAATGAAGATTGGATTGTTCAATGATGATCTGCAAAATATTTCGTCACTAGGTCAAGCCACCTGTGAGCTAAACGCACCTCTAAAAATCATGTTATTTCCCGTGCAATTATTTATGTTGCATTTTTGTCAATTTTTTTTCTGAATTTATAGACCCCTGGAAGCACTTTAAATAAAAATATTTATTCATGTCTTAGAATAACTCATTGGTCTATTATTGGACGTTTATATTGATTTTTTCTGTTTTTTTAAGTGACAGCTAAAAACTCATAACATTTTGTAAAAGATGTTATGCAAAATAAATAGAAGGAATAAATATCTTTCGAATGATGCCCAAATGATGAATATCGGACGGAAAATAACTTCACTGACTACATTTTTGTAAAATAATTTAATACAGAGATGGTTTTTCGGATCCTTCCGATCTTCATCATTTAGACAACATTCGAAAGGTATTGACTACTGCAGCTAATAATTTTTTATAAAACGCTACCACCAAATACGAAAAAGTTTCCAGTTGTCGCTATGAAAAACCACAAAAAATTAATATAAACGTCCAATAATTCGACCAATAAGTTTCTAAGACAAGAATCCCAATTTATATTTAAAGTGTTTTCAAAGGTCAATAATTTCAGAAAAAAAAATGACAAAAATGAAACGCAAAAAAAAAAATACACGGGAAAAACGTGTTGTGTTTTCAGGAGCGTTTAGCTCAGAGACGGCTTAATCTAGGAACGAAATATTTTGCAAATCATCATTAAACAATCCAAACTTTATTTTTGTGAGGTGAATGGAAATTGGTTTTCCATTTGAATGGATCGCGACCCAGTCTAATCTAAATTATGAATAAAATAAGAATTGCTGTTGTGTTGTTCAGGCACGACAAATATCCACAGCATTTTTTGTGTGTGGTTAGGGAGGGGTTGTTATATTTATAATGTTTAAACGAAGTTGGAGAATAATCTCCAGTCTCCAGAAAATAAATAAAGAATAATATGTAACGTCGTTGATAGACTTTTTTGTACCTAAATTATTTATATTCCAAGAAAAGTAGAAAAGTTGCCCCTTGAAAATGACGATTGTTATGTTTTCTGATTATTCCTAAAAAATTCATCTCTAGCAACATTCGCTCGCGAGCTAAACCGTTTCCCAAATGTATACCCAAAAAGTTGCATTGACATATTGAAATACCTAATGTCTTTAGGGCTGCATTATAACATTTGAAAACAAAACATCCCGTATATTTGAATTATTCATCACTTTTTGTTGTTTTCTTTGATTTAAATCAAAAATGTCTGTTTGAAATAGCGAACAAATATGAATATTTGAATTAACATCCCTTACTCTACCTTCGATATTGTGGAATACACTCCATGTTGGAGGGCGAATTAGCTTCGATCCATTCGAAGTTAATAGTTGATGATCGTTGAATTCATGTGACTCAAGTTGGACAGAATCGTTTTATATCGTATGGCATTTTGACATTTTTTAAAGTCATCCGAGGAAAGTTTTTTTGCAACTGATTTTCACATACATCGTCACCTGAAAAAGGGCGTAACATCACAGGAGGAGCAAAAAAAGCTAAATAACCAGAAGGCCATTGTTCTCACATTAGCTTCTTTCGGGATACTTTCAAACACAAAAAATGCAAATTTACTATAAAGTAGGTATGTGAACATAAAAGGAATACTTGTAGGCAACATTGGAAATATCTGAATATAACGACAAGACCAGGAAGTATGTTGAATATAAATAAACCCATCCTTTCGAAATGTACATAGATTTTTAAAATTGCAACATATAATGTCTGGAAAAGGTTTTATAGAAGGCATTATCATCATTGCATTATCATAGGCAATCGCAACACGAGGACTTCATTTAAATCGATGATGTTCAGCGGCGGAACTTCACTGCTGAATTCCATTCGAGCGATTCGTAGCAACTATACTATACTACTCCGAACGCTAATTTATTCACGAACTCTAAATCTAATTCTAAAGTCAATTAACCATTTATTCATTTAACACCGTTTAAATCGTTTCTTTTGCATAGAATGATGAGTGTACAATTACAATTAAAATATTTATGTTTGACAACAAATTTAATTAAGATAAACACTTTTTTCAATTAATGATGATGTTATTGTTATTCTGTGTCCAGTTGAACATCCTTAACGGGTTTTTTCTGAATTTGATATATTTGTATGTATGTACTTACTTGCTACGTAGTGGCTCTGTATGCTGAATGTGTATGTATGTGTACTCCTAGATCGAACATATTATATACGCCTATTTCTATAAATATACATATATAAATTTGTAAATATTCTAACTATATATGTTGTATTCGGATGTATAAAAGTACACACGAGTACTGAAGCCGTGTTCGATTTGGCCCGCTCGATTGCGTAGCTAGCAAACTTTTATAACTTGGCAGCATTGCCGAAAATCACGTCATATATCGAAGCGCGTATACACATCGGAAATGCATACGAATATATGTGTATGTCGTCAATAAGTGGAATCGAACACGGCTTATACATAATTGGCATTGTAATTAGAAAGTCTGGCTTACTTTGCTACTGGACGGATTGGAGAGATTCGTATACATGTCAAGAGAATGTGAAAGAAAAACAACAACAACAACAACAACATCAACAAACATCCCACCTCCAAAACAAAAATAAAAACGAAAAAATGCTCTATCAAAAGCTAACAACTTCATTTCATATTTTGCAACTGCATTCAATTTAAATTTGTTTGTTTTCGTTTCGTTTTCGTGCAATTGACATTTTTTGTATGGTTTAAACACTTTGGAAGCTTTTTTCTGTTCTTTTCTTCTTTGTCTTAGATTTGAATGGCTTGATGAAACTAAACATAGCACTCGATGAATGATAGAAACCGATGAAGTATGTTATATGAAGTCGTGGCAAAAAAAAACAATTGAAGGGAAAAGGAGTAGTCTAAACAAAAATATTTTAGAATTGTACACTCTCCAGTAAGGAAATGCGATTTTGTTCCCACGTATCTTTCGATCGGTTTAACCGAACTGCATCCATTCAAAAATTGCAAACGTATTCGATACCATTAGATAAATGCATACTTATGTATGTGTGTATCTATGTGTACATATACATGCGAGTATGTATACTTAAATGTATGCATATGTATGTGTATCTATGTAAATGTTAATTGAATTTCTTGTTGGTCGTGTGGTTTCGAATGCCGGCTAAATATGCGAGTAGGCAAGCATTTTCGTTTACAACACTGTGCGGCAATTCTACATTTTTTTCATTGGAGTTGATCATTGAAACTAGAGATCGTTTGTAGAAAAGCTGAGTATTCAGAACAGTACTTTTTTGATGTTTTCTCCTTTTTGCAGGACTTTTAATTTCCAAAGGATATAGAAGTTTACCAAGTCATAGAAAGACGATATGGATATCAAATGAAACAGAAGAATGTATGTTAAAAATACTTCAAATACCATGCATCTATCTGTATTAGTTTAGCATTAACAGCTATATCCAGTTTTACCCCTTAAAAAGTTATAGTTTATTTATTTTTGTTTTTAAGCGGGAAATTTGAAATGCTAAACTTGTACAGGTAGAAGCATGGAATTTTAAGTATTTTTAACAGATATTTTTCTCTCCTTTCTCATTTGATACCCTTATCGGCTTTGTATGACTCGGAAAAGTACGAACATATTAAAACTTTTATATCCTTTGGAAATTAAAAGTCCTGTAAAAGGAGAAAAGATCACCAAATGGAAAACTGAGTACACGACGTTTAATTGCAGATTCAAAAGGTACTGACGCACAGCGCCACTGCTTTAAGTTCCATAACATAATAGATCGGTTTACAAACAATAAAAAATAATTACAACTCATTCCGTTTACCAATGCCTTTTTATCTTTTATGATTCTATTAAAACAAGTTTGCACTTATTTCGATCATGTCCTCTAGTTATGGAAATTAAAGCACTCGCTTATAAGACACACGACCGGCAGAAAGTACACCATTTGTTGTATGATTGTAAGTGATGATAGTTAATTCGAAGTACAGACATACATTCAATACATTCATATGTATGTATCTATGTATATGCGTACATGTACTGTAGGTATGTATACAATTACAATATTCCACGACCTCATGTAGCATATGGATAGAAAAAGAAACACTCACACTCTCTCAATACAATTACACACACCACTATCTCTCTCACACACATACACACACACTCACACAACTCACACACATAATTCTCTCAGAGATGACGAGCAGCTTCTTTGAATTATTTAAATTAAAATATGTTTTTTACAATCGGTTGAGGCACTCATTTTTATTTGCAATGGTATGATAAACTACTATGTATATATGTATGTATGTATGTATATGTGTGTTCTGACTATATATTGTGAATCCTAATGATAAAGATCTGCAAATACATTTCCATCCCATATCGTGTATGTATATATATATATATATGTACGTAAAATAATTTCGGTAGATACTGTACAATTCCGTGCAACTGAACTGGTCTCGACTATTTCCGAGGTTCGAGTCGGGTTTGACATTTGAAAATGTGTCGTTTGGTTCAATTTGAGAGCTCATGGAATCGAGAGTGAAAATATTAAGCAATTTGAAGCAGCAATAGATTGTTAACAGTTCGTTTTCATTAAAACGTGAAATTTTGTTAGTTTTTCAAAATGATTTAATGTTGTGATCTACATTGCCAAAAACGTTTTTTTTTGCTATTTGTTACAACGTCTAAAAATAATTGAGAGAGATTTCCACTCTCGATTGTACAAGCTCTCTGGATTAAATATTGATTTCTTCAATTTCTGTGGAAATGCGAAAATGCGAAATCAATGCGGAAAGAGAGAAAATGTAGGACAACTATTACTGCTCCGTAAGTACATGCCCAACTACAGATACTAGGAAAAGTTGAATCCACAACCACAACGCCGTACATGTGTGAAGTTGCATGTGCTGCTGTACATGTGTCATTGACATTCAATTGGCTGTCATTCATACGCAGTTGGATCGGCACAAAGATAGCGTGCGAAACTAAGCCTTCTTCTTTGAAAGCGGATGAGGGATTTAAATATTTTGTGTGTGCTCATTACGATGCCGATTGTGTTCGGCCCCTGGGGGCAATATGTGTCGACCATTGGTATAAAGACTAAATAAAACCGAGTCAAGAAATTATTTAGTCTAATGGTTCGGATTTAAATAAGATGTGCACAGTTCTAGTATCTTGAAATTAAGCTAAAGTAGATTTAAAATACATATGAATTATTAGATACATATATTTAATTTTGAAGCCTAAACGTGTTTCATGATATGAAAAATCCCAATATTTTAAAGAATTCGATAGAAAAAAACGACCAATGCAACGAAACATTTTCAAAATTGAATTCTGTGTTTGAACCCACTAAATGAATTTTGGTGAAAGAAATGATAAAATTTACACTTTCCAGAGACATCTTCAATAAAAACCATAGAGTACAGAACTGAGGAAAATCCACTATTATTAATTCGTATATGAATTCAAAAAAAAAAGATGACAATTGGTTGCATATCGGTAAAAGAGGCCGATTACGGCTCTTCTCTACGATATATAAATATGTACATATGTATGTATGTATGTATACTTTTCTTGATATCTATATACTATATTGCAGATCTATATCATACGTGTATTGCATTGCATGAGAAGTAGTCGAAATACTCACATAAGTACGTACACACACATTTACATACATACATACATAGATGGACGGATACGTATGCGCGTATTATTTCAATTGAATAGTTTACATAAGTATGCTGTATGTGTATGTATGTAGTTGCAAAACGTACTTCCTAAAACTACACTATAAATTTCTGTTATTTGTATGTATGTAAACTTTAATGAACGTATTCTACCCCGTGTACTGCTCTCCGTGTCTGTGTGTAACTACTGCTACTGCTACTACCACACAACTGCTTCAACTGTGATTATTCGGTAATCGGTATTGTTGCGTTGGTAACTGCTACTTCCATTACTAACTTTATGTTGAAAAATGAAACACCAAAACGTAACGTAACGTAACGTAACGAAACAAAACTAACAGAGCACTTCAGCATTCAAAATGTAAAACCTTATACATATAGCAGTATTACAAAGAATCTAATTGAATCCAAGAAGTTGCCTGAAGAAATGTTAGAAACTAAGCAAAGTACTTCCACAGCATTCCGCCACACTAAAGACACTCCCTCATTTACAGAAATGAGTGAAAGTAGTCAGATGGGAAAGCCAGACGCGACACCGCCCGTGGAAGTAGTTGGCAAAGGACCAAAAGTGTCATCAGATAACGAGAAGACGACCACGACCACGACGAAGACAAGGACGACAACAACAGCAGCAACAGCAACATCAATTGAGTCAGCCTTGAGTGATAGGGAATATTTAGAACATATAATGAGATGTGGTGATGTCAAGAGAAAAATAAAAGAACTGGAAACTCAGGGACTTGGTAAAGACATTGAGACTGCCACGGATAAGACAAGCCATTTCGACTCGGAATCAGATAAAAGTGCCTCTGTTAAAGATGTCATACATGCGATGGAAGAGAAGATCGTCTCTACAACTGTGGAAGCCGTGCCATTTGCTGTTCGGAAACGAGACTCATTGCGAACTGAATGTGATTTGCCAGCACTGGAGAAACTAATCCTCAGTGATGTGGACGTACAGTTAGTCCTACTGGAGTCAGCGGAACCTCCAATTGTAGTTGTCAGACAGTCGCCCATTGAGGCTATGGAAGAAGAATTCGCCAATTTACAAAATATCGATGAGGTGGTCTGTGAAAAGGTGTGTCAAAAGAAGAAAACATTCCAAGTTGCGGATGGTCTTGCTAAATTAGATTTAACATCAACCCCAAGTGATGTATGCGATGAAGATGGCATAGAACGAGCTGTGGAACCAATGCCCAAAGTGAAAGAGGTGGTAGAATCCTTTGAGAAAAAGAAACCAAGCTCCTTCGCACTCGAAGCGACTCCGTTCAGTCCTAGACGGCGAGAAAAACGTCACAGCGGCGATGTTGATCTGGCGTCTGTGGAAAAACTCATTTTAACGGAGGCTGATGTGGTTATGGAGAATCTAGCTCTCAATCTGCCCAAAGAAAAATCCTATAAAATGCAGCCACTGCAAAGTCCTCAAGATAATGCAACCACGCCTGTAGAAGAAGCATGTGAAGTTATATGTTCCAAACGTAGAATTAGTGAATTAGCAAAACTTTTTGAAAGTCAAAATCAATCTCAGGAATACGATAGTTATGATAGGGTTGATAGAATACATAGTGATACCAAAGAAACCGAAACAGAGAAGACTGCTCAAGAGAGTCAATTAAAGGAGACTATAACTTCCAATATTAGTATTAATAAGCCATTAGATGATAGAACCAAATTTGAACACATTACTATACGAACACACGATCTGAAGGAGTTAGACAATAAGAACCAGCTTACAGTTATCAAGAGCATTTGGGATAACAAGGTGGACTCTGAGACAGACAAAAACGAATTTCTAGAAGTCTGCGAAATAACAACTGACGGATTTGCCAACGTTCGCCAAGTCCAAGTTGATACCACAGCAGATTCAAAGGAACGTTCGACTTTAAGTAAAACTGTAGTCGAAACGTTTTCCTTTGTCGACCAGACTGAGGCTTCACAACTACTTGAGACAAAGCAGACAATTACCAGCGAACTTTCCTCCGAACTGCCCCAACAGTATTCCGACAGAGACTTATCCGCTGAAGACATACTTACTCAAACGCAATCGGCGCTGAACAAACCAAGCGAAAATCGATGTGTTTCATCTGCAATAGGGTCCGGTTATCAGAAGTCGGTTGAACATATAAAAGACTTCAACGACATAGAACTTAGCTCAAGGCCAACGGTAGGCGCGAGCACATCGATGACATCGGACGGACTCACACAATATGTCTATGACATATTAGGGCCTGATTCGGAAGATGTCAGAAAACAAACTCAGGAAATAGCTTCACTTGCAATGTCTCCACCATCAGGATTGACTGACGAAAACGATGGAGAAACTAAGAAACTAGAACTGCAACAATATTCAGATGATACACTGGCATATGAACAAGACGTTAGAACACGAACTGACGATATAGACGGACACTCGGCTACAAATATTAAGATGAGATCCGATGAGGCACACATTCCCGTACTTGCGCTGAAATCTGAACTAATACAATATTCCAATAATGAACTGAAAAACCAACAGGACACCGGGAAAGCTACGCCTAAATCTACATTTTCTACACATAAACCTTCCGATGCCCAACAACACACTGATGAGTTGATGGGCATTGAAAAGCATATTCAGAGAATAGTCGAAATAAAAACGGCAACAACTCATACAGTCGGGAGAGAGCTGAAAGAATTTGAAGATGACACGCTAAGGAAAACCTCCGATCTCCCAGTTTATTCCGTCCATGAGTTCATAGATACAAAGAAAACTAATACACAAACGTCTTTACCAGTTAAACCATCTGGCATGACAGCTGAATTAGATCGATGTCCTTTAGACTCCCTGAAAACCGAACTGTCAAAGAATTTTAATGTTGAACATTGCACATATTCTTCATCTGATATAAAAAAATATCCTGATGTCGTAGCGACAACAGAAGTCGGCCTCCAGAAGATTGTTAATTTAAATTATGAATATTCTCAACACAGTACCAGCGTACAGTCTACGTCAATCCATACAATTCAGAGAGATATGAAACAGTTCGCAAGTAAATTCGACAAGTACGCTGCAGACAACGACACAACTGGACAATCAATGTCTCCACAATCCAGACCGACTGACTTAAGTGACAAGATACTATCAGAAAAATCAAGCACCACACTGGTTTCAGAGTCGAAGCGATGTTCCGACAATACAATGCTAGGAAATGTTGGCAAACTGCCATCACCGACTGTTTTAATTGACGTGATAACTTTTGATAAATCAAAACAAACCTCCTTCAATCAACAGAAGTCACCTCCTGAAGAGACAACTTCCCCTAACGTATATTCAGATGACTATTCGGAAGATGGTGAAGATTTAGGAAAACAAGCAAATGACTTGAATGCGTCTGACAATCTAAAGTACTCTCTGGGGATAGATACAGATATCCAGCAGACGGTTCATTTAAATTATGAACATACAGACATGACAACATCCTTACATCGTACAGTCAAAAGGGAGGTGCACTGTTACTCTGACGATTTATCAGAGAAAAAAATTGACAAAAAACCATTAGAATCAATCGCTAAATTCCACGAAGACGATGAAGATAGTAAAGATGTAGCCGGTGATTATGATAGTGGTAGTACATCACTGCAGAAGCTATCGAAAACCACACACTTGGCTGACAAATCTCAGTTCGTTCACGATTCAAAAAAACTAGATCTAAATCTTATAGGCCACGAAGGCAAGGATATTCCGTCACATATAAAAGATTCAGAATTACAACCGACAGACTCATATGACATTAAAACAACTGATAGACCTAAATCCCACCTTGGTTCTAAGAAACCTGAACCAAAAGCATATTCTGAGGACGAATCGGATGATGTAGATGACCTAGCCCGTCACAACGACAGGCTTATTCGAGCAATGACTTCACCGTTAAAACCGGCAGACTCGACTGTTATTAAGTCATCTGATGTACTTGAACATGAACTAAAATCAATGTTTTCACCGACAGAGTTACATGATACTAGGCATTCTGACAAACCTATGTCCGTCCTTGATTCTCAGAAATCTGAAAGAGCGGTATATTTTGAAGATAAAGCGGATGACGATAGCAATAAACTAGCCCACGACAAAGACAAGAACATTCCGAACATGCAGTCATCATTAAAACCGACAGATTTAGTTGACAATAAACCAACTGAAAAACTGCAGACCTCCTCTGATTCAGAAAAACAGGAATTACAGGTATATTCTGATATTAAAGCCGAAGATGAAGGCGGTGTCGAAGGAATAGATTGTACCAAGGACAAGGTTATTCCATCAATACCACCAGCAAAACCGACAGACTCAGCAGACATCAAACCATCAGATAACACTAAATCCCCCCTAGATTCAAAGAAACCTGAACTAAAGGCATATTTTAACATCGTGACAACAGATTCAGTTGACATTAAACCAATTGAAAAACCGCAGACCTCTTACGATTTAAAGAAACAGGAACGAAAGGCGTATTTAGATACTGAATCTGATGACGATATGAAATACCTAGTAGGTGACAAAGACAAGGACATATCGTCAAAACCTTCACAAGTTAAACCGACAGATTTAGCTGTCATTAAAGCCAATGAGAAAATTCAGACCTCGTATGATACAAAGAAACAAGAACTAAAGGTATATTCTCAAATGACTTCACCATTAAAAACCACAGATATTAATTCATCTGATACAATTAAGTCTCCTCTTGATTCGAGGAAATCTGAAACAAGAATATACTCCGACTCTGAATCGGAAGATGAAGACGATATCAAGAATATAGTTGGTGACAAAGACAAGGATATTCCGTTAATGACTTCACCATTAAAACCGACAGACTCATGTGATATTAAGCCATCTGATATTCCTAAGTCCTCTATTGAATCTCAGAAATCTGAAACAGGGGTATATTCCGACTCTGGATCAGAAGAAAAATACGATATCAAGGAAGTAGTTGGTGTCAAAGACAAGGGTAATCCGGCATTGCCTCCACAATCATCCAATAAATATAAATCCACTCTTGATTCAAAGAAACAAGAACTAAATGCATATTCTGACGACGAATCGGAAGGTATTGATGACAGTGACCTAGTTGGTCAGAAAGACAAGGCTATTCCGTCATTCATTTCGCCATTGATACCGACAGACTCAGGTGACATAAAGTCATCTGATATACCTAAATCCCCTCTTGATTCTCAGAAATCTGAAAAGAGAGTACATTCCGACTTTGAACCAAAAGAAGAACTAGGAGTCAAGGCTATTCCGTCATTGATTTCGCCATTGAAACCGACTGACTTAGGTGACATAAAGTCTCCTGATATACCTAAATCCCCTCTTGATTCTCATAAATCTGAAACGAGAGTATATTCCGACTTTGGACCAAAAGAAGACGATATCAAAGAACTAGGAGTAAAAGACAAGGCTATTCCGTCATTGAAACCGACTGACTCAGGTGACATAAAGTCTTCTGATATACCTAAATCCCCTCTTGATTCTCAGAAATCTAAAACAAGAGTATATTCCGACTCTGAACCGGAAGAAGACGATATCAAAGAACTAGGAGATAAGGACAAGGCTATTCCGACATTGATTTCTCCATTGAAACCGACCGATTTTCATAAATCTGAAACTAGAGTATATTCCGACTTTGAACCAAAAGAAGACGATATCAAAGAACTAGGAGTCAAGGCTATTCCGTCATTGATTTCGCCATTGAAACCGACTGACTCAGATGACATAAAGTCTTCTGATGTACCAAAATCCCCCCTTGATTCAAAGAAACCTGGACAAAAGGCTTATTCTAACGACGAATCGGAAGATATTGATGCCAGTGACCTAGCTGGTGACAAACGCAAGGCTATTCCGGCATTAATTTCACCATTGATACCGACAGACTCAGGTGACATAAAGTCTTCTGATATACCTAAATCCCCTATTGATTCTCAGAAATCTAAAACAAGAGTATATTCCGATTCTGAACCGGAAGAAGACGATATCAAAGAATTAGGAGACAAAGACAAGGCTATTCCGTCATTGATTTCACCATCGAAACATACAGAGTCAGATGACATAAAGTCTTTCGATGTACCTAAATCCCCCCTTGATTCAAAGAAACCAGGACTAAAGGCATATTCTGACGACGAATCGGAATATATTGATGACAGTGACCTAGCTGGTGGGAAACGCAAGGCTATTCCGTCAATTATTTCACCATTGAAACAGACAGACTCAAGTGAACAGACTTCCGATGTACCTAAATCCCCCCTTGATTCAAAGAAACCTGGACTAAAGGCATATGCTGACAACGAAACGGAAGATATTGATGATAGTGGCAAACGCAACGCTATTCCGTCATTGATTTCACCAGTGACACCGACAGACTCAGGTGACATAAAGTCTTCTGATATACCTAAATCGCCCCTTGATTCAAAGAAACCAGGACTAAAGGCATATTCTGACGATGAATCAGAAGATATTGATGACAGTGACAAAGATAAGGCTATTCCGTCATTGATTTCACCATTGAGACCGACAGACTCTGGTGACATAAAGTCTTCCGATGTACCTATATCCCCCCTTGATTCAAGGAAACCTGGACTAAAGGCATATGCTGACGACGAATCGGAAGATATTGATGACAGTGACCTAGTTGGTGACAAAGATAAGGCTATTCCGTCATTGATTTCACCATCGAAACCGACAGACTCTGGTGACATAAAGTCTTCCGATGGACCTAAATCCCCCCTTGATTCAAAGAAACCTGGACTAAAGGCATATTCTGACGACGAATCGGAAGATATTGATGACAGTGACCTAGCTGGTGACAAACGCAAGTCTATTCCGTCATTGATTTCACCATTGAAACAGACAGAGTCAGGTGACATAAAGTCTTCTGATATACCTAAATCCCCCCTTGATTCAAAGAAATCTGGACTAAAGGCATATTCTGACGACGAATCGGAAGATATTGATGGCAGTGACAAAGACAAGGCTATTTCGTCATTGAATTCACCATTGAAACCGAAATTCCCCCTTGATTCAAAGCAACCTGGACTAAAGGCATATTCTGACGACGAATCGGAAGATATTGACTCTGAACCGGAAGAAGACGCTATCAAAGAACTAGGAGACAAAGACAAGGCGATTCCGTCATTAATTTCACCATCGAAACCTACAGAGTCATATGATATAAAGTCTTCCGATGTACTTAAATCCCCCCTTGAATCAAAGAAACCTGGCCTAAAGACATATTCTGACGACCAATCGGAAGATATTGATGACAGTGACCTAGCTGGTGACAAAAACAAGGCTATTCCGTCATTAATTTCACCATTGAAACCGAGAGACTCAGGTGAGATAAAGTCTTCTGATATACCTAAATCCCCTATTGATTCTCAGAAATCTAAAACAATAGTATATTCCGACTCTGTACCGGAAGAAGACGATATCAAAGAATTAGGAGACAAAGACAAGGCTATTCCGTCATTGATTTCACCATCGAAACCTACAGAGTCATATGACATAAAGTCTTCCGATGTACCTAAATCCCCCCTTGATTCAAAGAAACCTGGACTAAAGGCATATTCTGACGACGAATCGGAAGATATTGATGACATTGACCTAGTTGGTGACAAAAACAAGGCTATTCCGTCATTAATTTCACCATTGAAACCGACAGACTCAGGTGACATAAAGTCCTTCGATGTACCTAAATCCCCCCTTGATTCAAAGAAACCTGGACTAAAGTCATATTCTGACGACGAATCGGAAGATGTTGATGACATTGACCTAGTTGGTGACAAAGACAAGGCTATCCCGTCAATAATTTCACCATCGAAACCGACACACTCAAATGACATAAAGTCTTCTGATATACCTAAATCCCCTCTAGATTCTCAGAAATCTGAAACAAGAGTATATTCCGAGTCTAAACCGGAAGAGGACGATATGAAAGATCTAGGAGACAAAGACAAGACTATCCCGTCATTAATTTCACCACTGAAACCGACAGACTCAGGTGACGTAAAGTCTTCTGATATACCTAAATCCCCTCTAGATTCTCAGAAATCTGAAACAAGAGTATATTCCGACTCTGAACCGGAAGAAGACGATATCAAAGAATTAGGAGACAAAGACAAGGCTATTCCGTCATTGATTTCACCATCGAAACCTACAGAGTCATATGACATAAAGTCTTCCGATGTACTTAAATCCCCCCTTGAATCAAAGAAACCTGGCCTAAAGACATATTCTGACGACCAATCGGAAGATATTGATGACAGTGACCTAGCTGGTGACAAAAACAAGGCTATTCCGTCATTAATTTCACCATTGAAACCGAGAGACTCAGGTGAGATAAAGTCTTCTGATATACCTAAATCCCCTATTGATTCTCAGAAATCTAAAACAAGAGTATATTCCGACTCTGAACCGGAAGAAGACGATATCAAGGAATTAGGAGACAAAGACAAGGCTATTCCGTCATTGATTTCACCATCGAAACCTACAGAGTCATATGACATAAAGTCTTCCGATGTACTTAAATCCCCCCTTGAATCAAAGAAACCTGGCCTAAAGACATATTCTGACGACCAATCGGAAGATATTGATGACAGTGACCTAGCTGGTGACAAAAACAAGGCTATTCCGTCATTAATTTCACCATTGAAACCGAGAGACTCAGGTGAGATAAAGTCTTCTGATATACCTAAATCCCCTATTGATTCTCAGAAATCTAAAACAAGAGTATATTCCGACTCTGAACCGGAAGAAGACGATATCAAGGAATTAGGAGACAAAGACAAGGCTATTCCGTCATTGATTTCACCATCGAAACCTACAGAGTCAGATGACATAAAGTCTTCCGATGTACCTAAATCCCCCCTTGATTCAAAGAAACCTGGACTAAAGGCATATTCTGACGACGAATCGGAAGATATTGATGACAGTGACCTAGTTGGTGACAAAGACAAGGCTATCCCGTCATTAATTTCACCATCGAAACCGACACACTCAAATGATATAAAGTCTTCTGATATACCTAAATCCCATCTAGATTCTCAGAAATCTGAAACAAGAGTATATTCCGAGTCTGAACCGGAAGACGATATCAAAGAATTAGGAGACAAAGGCAAAGTAATTCCGTCATTGATTTCACCAATGAAACAAACAGACTCAGGTGAAATAAAGTCCTTCGATGTACCTAAATCCCCCCTTGATTCAAAGAAACCTGGACTAAAGGCATATTCTGACGACGAATCGGAAGATATTGATGACATTGACCTAGTTGGTGACAAAAACAAGGCTATTCCGTCATTATTTTCACCATTGAAACCGACACACTCAAGTGACATAAAGTCTTCTGATATACCTAAATCCCCTCTAGATTCTCAGAAATCTGAAACAAGAGTATATTCCGAGACTGAACCGGAAGAGGACGATATTAAAGATCTAGGAGACAAAGAAAAGACTATCCCGTCATTAATTTCACCACTGAAACCGACAGACTCAGGTGACGTAAAGTCTTCTGATATACCTAAATCCCCTCTAGATTCTCAGAAATCTGAAACAAGAGTATATTCCGACTCTGAACTGGAAGAGGACGATATTAAAGATCTAGGAGACAAAGACGAGACTATCCCGTCATTAATTTCACCACTGAAACCGACAGACTCAGGTGACGTAAAGTCTTCTGATATACCTAAATCCCCTCTTGATTCTCAGAAATCTGAAACAAGAGTATATTCCGACTCTGAACTGGAAGAGGACGATATTAAAGACCTTGGAGACAAAGACAAGGCTATCCCGTCATTAATTTCACCATTGAAACCGACTGACTCAGGTGACATAAAGTCTTTCGATGTACCTAAATCCCCCCTTGATTCAAAGAAACCTGGATTAAAGGCATATTCTGACAGTGACCTAGTTGGTGACAAAGACAAGGCTATTCCGTCATTGATTTCACCATTGAAACCGACAGACTCTGGTGACATAAAGTCTTCTGATATAGGTAAAAGCCCTATTGATTCTCAGAAATCAGATACAAGAGTATATTCCGACTCTGAACCGGAAGAAGAACTAGGAGACAAAGACAAGGTTGTTCCGTCATTGATTTCACCATCGAAACCTACAGAGTCAGATGACATAAAGTCTTCCGATGTACCTAAATCCCCCCTTGATTCAAAGAAACCTGGACTAAAGTCATATTCTGACGACGAATCGGAAGATATTGATGACAGTGACCTAGCTGGTGACAAAAACAAGGCTATTCCGTCATTAATTTCACCATTGAAACCGACACACTCAAGTGACATAAAGTCTTCTGATATACCTAAATCCCTTATTGATTCTCAGAAATCTAAAACAATAGTATATTCCGACTCTGAACCGGAAGAAGACGATATCAAAGAATTAGGAGACAAAGACATGGCTATTCCGTCATTGATTTCACCATCGAAACCTACAGAGTCAGATGACATAAAGTCTTCCGGTGTACCTAAATCCCCCCTTGATTCAATGAAACCTGGACTAAAGGCATATTCTGACGACGAATCGGAAGATATTGATGACAGTAACCCAGCTGGTGACAATAACAAGGCTATTCCGTCATTGATTTCACCATCGAAACCTACAGAGTCAGGTGACATAAAGTCTTCCGATATACCTAAATCCCCACTTGATTCAAAGAAACCTGGATTAAAGGCATATTCTGACGACGAATCGGAAGATATTGATGACATTGACATTGTTGGTGACAAAGACATGGCTATTCCGCCATTGATTTCACCATTGAAACCGACAGACTCAGGTGACATAAAGTCTTCTGATATAGTTAAATGCCCTATTGATTCTCAGAAATCTGATACAAGAGTATATTCCGACTCTGAACCGGAAGAAGACGATATCAAAGAATTAGGAGACAAAGACAAGGCTATTCCGTCATTGATTTCACCATCGAAACCTACAGAGTCAGATGACATAAAGTCTTCCGATGTACCTAAATCCCCCCTTGATTCAAAGAAACCTGGACTAAAGGCGTATTCTGACGACGAATCGGAAGATATTGATGACAGTGACCTAGCTTGTGACAAAAACAAGGCTATTCCGTCATTAATTTCACCATTGAAACCGACAGACTCAGGTGACATAAAGTCTTCTGATATACCTAAATCCCTTATTGATTCTCAGAAATCTAAAACAATAGTATATTCCGACTCTGAACCGGAAGAAGACGATATCAAAGAATTAGGAGACAAAGACAAGGCTATTCCGTCATTGATTTCACCATCGAAACCTACAGAGTCAGATGACATAAAGTCTTCCGATGTACCTAAATCCCCCCTTGATTCAAAGAAACCTGGACTAAAGGCGTATTCTGACGACGAATCGGAAGATATTGATGACAGTGACCTAGCTGGTGACAAAAACAAGGCTATTCCGTCATTAATTTCACCATTGAAACCGACAGACTCAGGTGACATAAAGTCTTCTGATATACCTAAATCCCCTATTGATTCTCAGAAATCTAAACCAAGAATATATTCCGAATCTGAATCGGAAGAAGAACTAGGAGACAAATACAAGGCTATTCCGTCATTGATTTCACCATCGAAACCTACAGAGTCAGATGACATAAAGTCTTCCGATATAACTAAATCCCCCCTTGATTCAAAGAAACCTGGATTAAAGGCGGAAGATATTGATGACAGTGACCTAGTTGGTGACAAAGACAAGGCTATTCCGTCATTGATTTCACCATTGAAACCGACAGACTCAGGTGACATAAAGTCTTCTGATATAGTTAAATGCCCTATTGATTCTCAGAAATCTGATACAAGAGTATATTCCGACTCTGAACCGGAAGAAGAACTAGGAGACAAAGACAAGGTTATTCCGTCATTGATTTCACCATCGAAACCTACAGAGTCAGATGACATAAAGTCTTCCGATGTACCTAAACCCCCCCTTGATTCAAAGAAACCTGGACTAAAGGCATATTCTGACGACGAATCGGAAGATATTGATGACAGTAAACTAGCTGGTGACAATAACAAGGCTATTCCGTCATTGATTTCACCATCGAAACCTACAGAGTCAGATGACATAAAGTCTTCCGATATAACTAAATCCCCCCTTGATTCACAGAAACCTGGATTAAAGGCGGAGGATATTGATGACAGTGACCTAGTTGGTGACAAAGACAAGGCTATTCCGTCATTGATTTCACCATTGAAACCGACAGACTCAGGTGACATAAAGCCTTCTGATATAGTTAAATGCCCTATTGATTCTCAGAAATCTGATATAAGAGTATATTCCGACTCTGAACCGGAAGAAGAACTAGGAAACAAAGACAAGGTTATTCCGTCATTGATTTCACCATCGAAACATACAGAGTCAGATGACATAAAGTCTTCCGACGTACCTAAATCCCCCCTTGATTCAAAGAAACATGGACTAAAGGCATATTCCGACGACGAATCGGAAGATATTGATAGTAATGACCTAGCTGGTGACAAAAACAAGGCTATTCCGTCATTAATTTCACCATTGAAACCGACAGACTCAGGTGACATAAAGTCTTCTGATATACCTAAATCCCCTACTGATTCTCAGAAATCTAAACCAAGAATATATTCCGAATCTGAATCGGAAGAAGAACTAGGAGACAAAGACAATGCTATTCCGTCATTAATTTCACCATTGAAACCGACAGACTTAGGTGACATAAAGTCTTCTGATATACCTAAATCCCTTATTGATTCTCAGAAATCTAAATCAATAGTATATTCCGACTCTGAACCGGAAGAAGACGATATCAAAGAATTAGGAGACAAAGACAAGGCTATTCCGTCATTGATTTCACCATCGAAACATACAGAGTCAGATGACATAAAGTCTTCCGATGTACCTAAATCCCCCCTTGATTCAAAGAAACCTGGACTAAAGGCATATTCTGACGACGAATCGGAAGATATTGATGACAGTGATCTAGTTGGTGACAAAGACAAGGCTATCCCGTCATTAATTTCACCATCGAAACCGACACACTCAAATGACATAAAGTCTTCTGATATACCTAAATCCCCTCTAGATTCTCAGAAATCTGAAACAAGAGTATATTCCGAGTCTGAACCGGAAGACGATATAAAAGAATTAGGAGACAAAGGCAAAGTAATTCCGTCATTGATTTCACCAATGAAACAAACAGACTCATGTGAAATAAAGTCCTTCGATGTACCTAAATCCCCCCTTGATTCAAAGAAACCTGGACTAAAGGCATATTCTGACGACGAATCGGAAGATGTTGATGACATTGACCTAGTTGGTGACAAAGACAAGGCTATCCCGTCATTAATTTCACCATCGAAACCGACACACTCAAATGACATAAAGTCTTCTGATATACCTAAATCCCCTCTAGATTCTCAGAAATCTGAAACAAGAGTATATTCCGAGTCTGAACCGGAAGAGGACGATATGAAAGATCTAGGAGACAAAGACAAGACTATCCCGTCATTAATTTCACCACTGAAACCGACAGACTCAGGTGACGTAAAGTCTTCTGATATACCTAAATCCCCTATTGATTCTCAGAAATCTAAACCAAGAGTATATTCCGACTCTGAACCGGAAGAAGACGATATCAAAGAATTAGGAGACAAAGGCGAAGTAATTCCGTCATTGATTTCACCAATGAAACAAACAGACTCAGGTGAAATAAAGTCCTTCGATGTACCTAAATCCCCCCTTGATTCAAAGAAACCTGGACTAAAGGCATATTCTGACGACGAATCGGAAGATATTGATGACAGTGACCTAGCTGGTGACAAAAACAAGGCTATTCCGTCATTAATTTCACCATTGAAACCGACAGACTCAGGTGACATAAAGTCTTCTGATATACCTAAATCCCCTACTGATTCTCAGAAATCTAAACCAAGAATATATTCCGAATCTGAATCGGAAGAAGAACTAGGAGACAAATACAAGGCTATTCCGTCATTGATTTCACCATCGAAACCTACAGAGTCAGATGACATAAAGTCTTCCGATATAACTAAATCCCCCCTTGATTCAAAGAAACCTGGATTAAAGGCGGAAGATATTGATGACAGTGACCTAGTTGGTGACAAAGACAAGGCTATTCCGTCATTGATTTCACCATTGAAACCGACAGACTCAGGTGACATAAAGCCTTCTGATATAGTTAAATGCCCTATTGATTCTCAGAAATCTGATATAAGAGTATATTCCGACTCTGAACCGGAAGAAGAACTAGGAGACAAAGACAAGGTTATTCCGTCATTGATTTCACCATCGAAACCTACAGAGTCAGATGACATAAAGTCTTCCGATGTACCTAAACCCCCCCTTGATTCAAAGAAACCTGGACTAAAGGCATATTCTGACGACGAATCGGAAGATATTGATGACAGTAAACTAGCTGGTGACAATAACAAGGCTATTCCGTCATTGATTTCACCATCGAAACCTACAGAGTCAGATGACATAAAGTCTTCCGATATAACTAAATCCCCCCTTGATTCACAGAAACCTGGATTAAAGGCGGAGGATATTGATGACAGTGACCTAGTTGGTGACAAAGACAAGGCTATTCCGTCATTGATTTCACCATTGAAACCGACAGACTCAGGTGACATAAAGCCTTCTGATATAGTTAAATGCCCTATTGATTCTCAGAAATCTGATATAAGAGTATATTCCGACTCTGAACCGGAAGAAGAACTAGGAAACAAAGACAAGGTTATTCCGTCATTGATTTCACCATCGAAACATACAGAGTCAGATGACATAAAGTCTTCCGACGTACCTAAATCCCCCCTTGATTCAAAGAAACATGGACTAAAGGCATATTCCGACGACGAATCGGAAGATATTGATAGTAATGACCTAGCTGGTGACAAAAACAAGGCTATTCCGTCATTAATTTCACCATTGAAACCGATAGACTCAGGTGACATAAAGTCTTCTGATATACCTAAATCCTCTATTGATTCTCAGAAATCTAAACCAAGAGTATATTCCGAATCTGAATCGGAAGAAGAACTAGGAGACAAAGACAATGCTATTCCGTCATTAATTTCACCATTGAAACCGACAGACTTAGGTGACATAAAGTCTTCTGATATACCTAAATCCCTTATTGATTCTCAGAAATCTAAATCAATAGTATATTCCGACTCTGAACCGGAAGAAGACGATATCAAAGAATTAGGAGACAAAGACAAGGCTATTCCGTCATTGATTTCACCATCGAAACATACAGAGTCAGATGACATAAAGTCTTCCGATGTACCTAAATCCCCCCTTGATTCAAAGAAACCTGGACTAAAGGCATATTCTGACGACGAATCGGAAGATATTGATGACAGTGATCTAGTTGGTGACAAAGACAAGGCTATCCCGTCATTAATTTCACCATCGAAACCGACACACTCAAATGACATAAAGTCTTCTGATATACCTAAATCCCCTCTAGATTCTCAGAAATCTGAAACAAGAGTATATTCCGAGTCTGAACCGGAAGACGATATCAAAGAATTAGGAGACAAAGGCAAAGTAATTCCGTCATTGATTTCACCAATGAAACAAACAGACTCATGTGAAATAAAGTCCTTCGATGTACCTAAATCCCCCCTTGATTCAAAGAAACCTGGACTAAAGGCATATTCTGACGACGAATCGGAAGATGTTGATGACATTGACCTAGTTGGTGACAAAGACAAGGCTATTCCGTCATTAATTTCACCATCGAAACCGACACACTCAAATGACATAAAGTCTTCTGATATACCTAAATCCCCTCTAGATTCTCAGAAATCTGAAACAAGAGTATATTCCGAGTCTGAACCGGAAGAGGACGATATGAAAGATCTAGGAGACAAAGACAAGACTATCCCGTCATTAATTTCACCACTGAAACCGACAGACTCAGGTGACGTAAAGTCTTCTGATATACCTAAATCCCCTATTGATTCTCAGAAATCTAAACCAAGAGTATATTCCGACTCTGAACCGGAAGAAGACGATATCAAAGAATTAGGAGACAAAGGCAAAGTAATTCCGTCATTGATTTCACCAATGAAACAAACAGACTCAGGTGAAATAAAGTCCTTCGATGTACCTAAATCCCCCCTTGATTCAAAGAAACCTGGACTAAAGGCGTATTCTGACGACGAATCGGAAGATATTGATGACAGTGACCTAGCTGGTGACAAAAACAAGGCTATTCCGTCATTAATTTCACCATTGAAACCGACAGACTCAGGTGACATAAAGTCTTCTGATATACCTAAATCCCCTATTGATTCTCAGAAATCTAAAAAAAGAGTATATCCCGACTCTGAACCGGAAGAAGACGATATCAAAGATCTAGGAGACAAAGGCAAAGTAATTCCGTCATTGATTTCACCAATGAAACAAACAGACTCAGGTGATATAAAGTCTTTCGATGTACCTAAATCCCCCCTTGATTCAAAGAAACCTGGACTAAAGGCATATTCTGACGACGAATCGGAAGATATTGATGACATTGACCTAGTTGGTGACAAAGACAAGGCTATCCCGTCATTAATTTCACCATCGAAACCGACACACTCAGGTGACATAAAGTCTTCTGATATACCTAAATGCCCTCTAGATTCTCAGAAATCTGATACAAGAGTATATTCCGAGTCTGAACCGGAAGAGGACGATATTAAAGATCTAGGAGACAAAGAAAAGACTATCCCGTCATTAATTTCACCACTGAAACCGACAGACTCAGGTGACGTAAAGTCTTCTGATATACCTAAATCCCCTCTAGATTCTCAGAAATCTGAAACAAGAGTATATTCCGACTCTGAACTGGAAGAGGACGATATTAAAGATCTAGGAGACAAAGACAAGACTATCCCGTCATTAATTTCACCACTGAAACCGACAGACTCAGGTGACGTAAAGTCTTCTGATATACCTAAATCCCCTATTGATTCTCAGAAATCTAAAAAAAGAGTATATCCCGACTCTGAACCGGAAGAAGACGATATCAAAGATCTAGGAGACAAAGGCAAAGTAATTCCGTCATTGATTTCACCAATAAAACAAACAGACTCAGGTGACATAAAGTCTTTCGATGTACCTAAATCCCCCCTTGATTCAAAGAAACCTGGACTAAAGGCATATTCTGACGACGAATCGGAAGATATTGATGACATTGACCTAGTTGGTGACAAAGACAAGGCTATCCCGTCATTAATTTCACCATCGAAACCGACACACTCAAGTGACATAAAGTCTTCTGATATACCTAAATCCCCTCTAGATTCTCAGAAATCTGAAACAAGAGTATATTCCGAGACTGAACCGGAAGAGGACGATATTAAAGATCTAGGAGACAAAGAAAAGACTATCCCGTCATTAATTTCACCACTGAAACCGACAGACTCAGGTGACGTAAAGTCTTCTGATATACCTAAATCCCCTCTAGATTCTCAGAAATCTGAAACAAGAGTATATTCCGACTCTGAACCGGAAGAAGACGATATCAAGGAATTAGGAGACAAAGACAAGGCTATTCCGTCATTGATTTCACCATCGAAACCTACAGAGTCAGATGACATAAAGTCTTCCGATGTACCTAAATCCCCCCTTGATTCAAAGAAACCTGGACTAAAGGCATATTCTGACGACGAATCGGAAGATATTGATGACATTGACCTAGTTGGTGACAAAGACAAGGCTATCCCGTCATTAATTTCACCATCGAAACCGACACACTCAAGTGACATAAAGTCTTCTGATATACCTAAATCCCCTCTAGATTCTCAGAAATCTGAAACAAGAGTATATTCCGACTCTGAACTGGAAGAGGACGATATTAAAGATCTAGGAGACAAAGAAAAGACTATCCCGTCATTAATTTCACCACTGAAACCGACAGACTCAGGTGACGTAAAGTCTTCTGATATACCTAAATCCCCTCTAGATTCTCAGAAATCTGAAACAAGAGTATATTCCGACTCTGAACCGGAAGAAGACGATATCAAGGAATTAGGAGACAAAGACAAGGCTATTCCGTCATTGATTTCACCATCGAAACCTACAGAGTCAGATGACATAAAGTCTTCCGATGTACCTAAATCCCCCCTTGATTCAAAGAAACCTGGACTAAAGGCATATTCTGACGACGAATCGGAAGATATTGATGACAGTTACCTAGTTGGTGACAAAGACAAGGCTATCCCGTCATTAATTTCACCATCGAAACCGACACACTCAAATGACATAAAGTCTTCTGATATACCTAAATCCCCTCTAGATTCTCAGAAATCTGAAACAAGAGTATACTCCGACTCTGAACCGGAAGAAGACGATATCAAGGAATTAGGAGACAAAGACAAGGCTATTCCGTCATTGATTTCACCATCGAAACCTACAGAGTCAGATGACATAAAGTCTTCCGATGTACCTAAATCCCCCCTTGATTCAAAGAAACCTGGACTAAAGGCATATTCTGACGACGAATCGGAAGATATTGATGACAGTGACCTAGTTGGTGACAAAGACAAGGCTATCCCGTCATTAATTTCACCATCGAAACCGACACACTCAAATGACATAAAGTCTTCTGATATACCTAAATCCCTTCCTGATTCTCAGAAACCTGAAACAAGAGTATACTCCGACTCTGAACCGGAAGAAGAACTGGGAGACAAAGACAAGGCTATTCCGTCATTGATTTCACCATTGAAACCGACAGAGTCAGGTGACATAAGGTCTTCTGATAAACCTAAATCCCCTATTGATTGTCAGAAATCTGAAACAAGAGTATATTCCGACTCTGAACCGGAAGAAGTCGATATCAAAGAATTAGGAGACAAAGACATGGCTATACCGTCATTAATTTCACCATTGAAACCGACAGACTCAGGTGACATAAAGTATTCTGATATACCTAAATCCCCTATTGATTCTCAGAAATCTAAACCAAGAGTATATTCCGAATCTGAATCGGAAGAAGAACTAGGAGACAAAGACAAGGCTATTCCGTCATTAATTTCACCATTGAAACCGACAGACTCAGGTGGCATAAAGACTTCTGATATACCTAAATCCCCTATTGATTCTCAGAAATATAAAACAAGAGTATATTCCGACTCTGAACCGGAAGAAGACGATATCAAGGAACCGACGGATTCAGGTGACATAAAGTCTTGCGATGTACCTAAATCCCCCCTTGATTCAAAGAAACCTGAACTAAAGATACATTTAGACGACGAATCGGAAGATATTGATGACAGTGACCTAGCTGGTGACAAAAACAAGGCTATTCCGTCATCAATTTCACCATTGAAACCGACAGACTCAGGTGACATAAAGTCTTATGATATACCTAAATACCCTATTGATTCTCAGAAATCTAAAACGAGATTATATTCCGACTCTGAACCGGAAGAAGACGATATCAAAGAATTAGGAGACAAAGACAAGGCTATTCCGTCATTGATTTCACCATTGAAACCGACAGACTCAGGTGACATAAAGTCTTCTGATATACCTAAATCCCTTCTAGATTCTCAGAAATCTGAAACAAGAGTATATTCCGAGTCTGAACCGGAAGAGGACGATATGAAAGATCTAGGAGACAAAGACAAGACTATCCCGTCATTAATTTCACCACTGAAACCGACAGACTCAGGTGACATAAAGTCTTCTGATATACCTAAATCCCCTATTGATTCTCAGAAATATAAAACAAGAGTATATTCCGACTCTGAACCGGAAGAAGACGATATCAAGGAACCGACGGATTCAGGTGACATAAAGTCTTGCGATGTACCTAAATCCCCCCTTGATTCAAAGAAACCTGAACTAAAGATACATTTAGACGACGAATCGGAAGATATTGATGACAGTGACCTAGCTGGTGACAAAAACAAGGCTATTCCGTCATCAATTTCACCATTGAAACCGACAGACTCAGGTGACATAAAGTCTTATGATATACCTAAATACCCTATTGATTCTCAGAAATCTAAAACGAGATTATATTCCGACTCTGAACCGGAAGAAGACGATATCAAAGAATTAGGAGACAAAGACAAGGCTATTCCGTCATTGATTTCACCATTGAAACCGACAGACTCAGGTGACATAAAGTCTTCTGATATACCTAAATCCCCCCTTGATTCAAACAAATATGAACTAAAGGCATATTCTGACGACGAATCGGAAGATATTGATGACATTGACCTAGTTGGTGACAAAGACAAGGCTATCCCGTCATTAATTTCACCATCGAAACCGACACACTCAAATGACATAAAGTCTTCTGATATACCTAAATCCCTTCTAGATTCTCAGAAATCTGAAACAAGAGTATATTCCGAGTCTGAACCGGAAGACGATATCAAAGAATTAGGAGACAAAGGCAAAGTAATTCCGTCATTGATTTCACCAATGAAACAAACAGACTCAGGTGAAATAAAGTCCTTCGATGTACCTAAATCCCCCCTTGATTCAAAGAAACCTGGACTAAAGGCATATTCTGACGACGAATCGGAAGATATTGATGACATTGACCTAGTTGGTGACAAAGACAAGGCTATCCCGTCATTAATTTCACCATCGAAACCGACACACTCAAAAGACATAAAGTCTTCTGATACACCAAAATCCCCTATTGATTCTCAGAAATCTAAAAAAAGAGTATATCCCGACTCTGAACCGGAAGAAGACGATATCAAAGATCTAGGAGACAAAGGCAAAGTAATTCCGTCATTGATTTCACCAATAAAACAAACAGACTCAGGTGACATAAAGTCTTTCGATGTACCTAAATCCCCCCTTGATTCAAAGAAACCTGGACTAAAGGCATATTCTGACGACGAATCGGAAGATATTGATGACATTGACCTAGTTGGTGACAAAGACAAGGCTATCCCGTCATTAATTTCACCATCGAAACCGACACACTCAAGTGACATAAAGTCTTCTGATATACCTAAATCCCCTCTAGATTCTCAGAAATCTGAAACAAGAGTATATTCCGAGACTGAACCGGAAGAGGACGATATTAAAGATCTAGGAGACAAAGAAAAGACTATCCCGTCATTAATTTCACCACTGAAACCGACAGACTCAGGTGACGTAAAGTCTTCTGATATACCTAAATCCCCTCTAGATTCTCAGAAATCTGAAACAAGAGTATATTCCGACTCTGAACTGGAAGAGGACGATATTAAAGATCTAGGAGACAAAGACAAGACTATCCCGTCATTAATTTCACCACTGAAACCGACAGACTCAGGTGACGTAAAGTCTTCTGATATACCTAAATCCCCTATTGATTCTCAGAAATCTAAACCAAGAGTATATTCCGACTCTGAACCGGAAGAAGACGATATCAAAGAATTAGGAGACAAAGGCAAAGTAATTCCGTCATTGATTTCGCCAATAAAACAAACAGACTCAGGTGACATAAAGTCTTTCGATGTACCTAAATCCCCCCTTGATTCAAAGAAACCTGGACTAAAGGCATATTCTGACGACGAATCGGAAGATATTGATGACATTGACCTAGTTGGTGACAAAGACAAGGCTATCCCGTCATTAATTTCACCATCGAAACCGACACACTCAAGTGACATAAAGTCTTCTGATATACCTAAATCCCCTCTAGATTCTCAGAAATCTGAAACAAGAGTATATTCCGAGACTGAACCGGAAGAGGACGATATTAAAGATCTAGGAGACAAAGAAAAGACTATTCCGTCATTAATTTCACCACTGAAACCGACAGACTCAGGTGACGTAAAGTCTTCTGATATACCTAAATCCCCTCTAGATTCTCAGAAATCTGAAACAAGAGTATATTCCGACTCTGAACTGGAAGAGGACGATATTAAAGATCTAGGAGACAAAGACAAGACTATCCCGTCATTAATTTCACCACTGAAACCGACAGACTCAGGTGACGTAAAGTCTTCTGATATACCTAAATCCCCTATTGATTCTCAGAAATCTAAAAAAAGAGTATATCCCGACTCTGAACCGGAAGAAGACGATATCAAAGATCTAGGAGACAAAGGCAAAGTAATTCCGTCATTGATTTCACCAATGAAACAAACAGACTCAGGTGACATAAAGTCTTTCGATGTACCTAAATCCCCCCTTGATTCAAAGAAACCTGGACTAAAGGCATATTCTGACGACGAATCGGAAGATATTGATGACATTGACCTAGTTGGTGACAAAGACAAGGCTATCCCGTCATTAATTTCACCATCGAAACCGACACACTCAAGTGACATAAAGTCTTCTGATATACCTAAATCCCCTCTAGATTCTCAGAAATGTGAAACAAGAGTATATTCCGACTCTGAAGCGGAAGAAGACAATATTAATGATCTAGGAGACAAAATCAAGGCTATCCCGTCATTAATTTCACCATTGAAATCAACAGTCTCAGGTGACATAAAGTCTTTCGATGTACCTAAATCCCCCCTTGATTCAAAGAAACATGGACTAAAGGCATATTCCGACGACGAATCGGAAGATATTGATAGTAATGACCTAGCTGGTGACAAAAACAAGGCTATTCCGTCATTAATTTCACCATTGAAACCGACAGACTCAGGTGGCATAAAGACTTCTGATATACCTAAATCCCCTATTGATTCTCAGAAATCTAAAACTAGAGTATATTCCGACTCTGAACCGGAAGAAGACGATATCAAAGAATTAGGAGACAAAGACAAGGCTATTCCGTCATTGATTTCACCATCGAAACAGACAGAGTCAGATGACATAAAGTCTTCCGATGTACCTAAATCCCCCCTTGATTCAAAGAAACCTGGACTTAAGGCATATTCTGACGACGAATCGGAAGATATTGATGACAGTGATCTAGTTGGTGAGAAAGACAAGGCTATTCCGTCATTGATTTCACCATTGAAACCGACAGACTCAGGTGACATAAAGTCTTCTGATATACCTAAATCCCTTCTAGATTCTCAGAAATCTGAAACAAGAGTATATTCCGAGTCTGAACCGGAAGAGGACGATATGAAAGATCTAGGAGACAAAGACAAGACTATCCCGTCATTAATTTCACCACTGAAACCGACAGACTCAGGTGACATAAAGTCTTCTGATATACCTAAATCCCCTATTGATTCTCAGAAATATAAAACAAGAGTATATTCCGACTCTGAACCGGAAGAAGACGATATCAAGGAACCGACGGATTCAGGTGACATAAAGTCTTGCGATGTACCTAAATCCCCCCTTGATTCAAAGAAACCTGAACTAAAGATACATTTAGACGACGAATCGGAAGATATTGATGACAGTGACCTAGCTGGTGACAAAAACAAGGCTATTCCGTCATCAATTTCACCATTGAAACCGACAGACTCAGGTGACATAAAGTCTTATGATATACCTAAATACCCTATTGATTCTCAGAAATCTAAAACGAGATTATATTCCGACTCTGAACCGGAAGAAGACGATATCAAAGAATTAGGAGACAAAGACAAGGCTATTCCGTCATTGATTTCACCATTGAAACCGACAGACTCAGGTGACATAAAGTCTTCTGATATACCTAAATCCCCCCTTGATTCAAACAAATATGAACTAAAGGCATATTCTGACGACGAATCGGAAGATATTGATGACATTGACCTAGTTGGTGACAAAGACAAGGCTATCCCGTCATTAATTTCACCATCGAAACCGACACACTCAAATGACATAAAGTCTTCTGATATACCTAAATCACTTCTAGATTCTCAGAAATCTGAAACAAGAGTATATTCCGAGTCTGAACCGGAAGACGATATCAAAGAATTAGGAGACAAAGGCAAAGTAATTCCGTCATTGATTTCACCAATGAAACAAACAGACTCAGGTGAAATAAAGTCCTTCGATGTACCTAAATCCCCCCTTGATTCAAAGAAACCTGGACTAAAGGCATATTCTGACGACGAATCGGAAGATATTGATGACATTGACCTAGTTGGTGACAAAGACAAGGCTATCCCGTCATTAATTTCACCATCGAAACCGACACACTCAAAAGACATAAAGTCTTCTGATACACCAAAATCCCCTATTGATTCTCAGAAATCTAAAAAAAGAGTATATCCCGACTCTGAACCGGAAGAAGACGATATCAAAGATCTAGGAGACAAAGGCAAAGTAATTCCGTCATTGATTTCACCAATAAAACAAACAGACTCAGGTGACATAAAGTCTTTCGATGTACCTAAATCCCCCCTTGATTCAAAGAAACCTGGACTAAAGGCATATTCTGACGACGAATCGGAAGATATTGATGACATTGACCTAGTTGGTGACAAAGACAAGGCTATCCCGTCATTAATTTCACCATCGAAACCGACACACTCAAGTGACATAAAGTCTTCTGATATACCTAAATCCCCTCTAGATTCTCAGAAATCTGAAACAAGAGTATATTCCGAGACTGAACCGGAAGAGGACGATATTAAAGATCTAGGAGACAAAGAAAAGACTATCCCGTCATTAATTTCACCACTGAAACCGACAGACTCAGGTGACGTAAAGTCTTCTGATATACCTAAATCCCCTCTAGATTCTCAGAAATCTGAAACAAGAGTATATTCCGACTCTGAACTGGAAGAGGACGATATTAAAGATCTAGGAGACAAAGACAAGACTATTCCGTCATTAATTTCACCACTGAAACCGACAGACTCAGGTGACGTAAAGTCTTCTGATATACCTAAATCCCCTCTAGATTCTCAGAAATCTGAAACAAGAGTATATTCCGACTCTGAACTGGAAGAGGACGATATTAAAGATCTAGGAGACAAAGACAAGACTATCCCGTCATTAATTTCACCACTGAAACCGACAGACTCAGGTGACGTAAAGTCTTCTGATATACCTAAATCCCCTCTAGATTCTCAGAAATCTGAAACAAGAGTATATTCCGACTCTGAACTGGAAGAGGACGATATTAAAGATCTAGGAGACAAAGACAAGACTATCCCGTCATTAATTTCACCACTGAAACCGACAGACTCAGGTGACGTAAAGTCTTCTGATATACCTAAATCCCCTATTGATTCTCAGAAATCTAAAAAAAGAGTATATCCCGACTCTGAACCGGAAGAAGACGATATCAAAGATCTAGGAGACAAAGGCAAAGTAATTCCGTCATTGATTTCACCAATGAAACAAACAGACTCAGGTGACATAAAGTCTTTCGATGTACCTAAATCCCCCCTTGATTCAAAGAAACCTGGACTAAAGGCATATTCTGACGACGAATCGGAAGATATTGATGACATTGACCTAGTTGGTGACAAAGACAAGGCTATCCCGTCATTAATTTCACCATCGAAACCGACACACTCAAGTGACATAAAGTCTTCTGATATACCTAAATCCCCTCTAGATTCTCAGAAATGTGAAACAAGAGTATATTCCGACTCTGAAGCGGAAGAAGACAATATTAATGATCTAGGAGACCAAATCAAGGCTATCCCGTCATTAATTTCACCATTGAAATCAACAGTCTCAGGTGACATAAAGTCTTTCGATGTACCTAAATCCCCCCTTGATTCAAAGAAACATGGACTAAAGGCATATTCCGACGACGAATCGGAAGATATTGATAGTAATGACCTAGCTGGTGACAAAAACAAGGCTATTCCGTCATTAATTTCACCATTGAAACCGACAGACTCAGGTGACATAAAGTCTTCTGATATACCTAAATCCCCTATTGATTCTCAGAAATCTGAAACAAGAGTATATCCCGACTCTGAACCGGAAGAAGACGATATCAAAGAATTAGGAGACAAAGACAAGGCTATTCCGTCATTGATTTCACCATCGAAACATACAGAGTCAGATGACATAAAGTCTTTCGATGTACCTAAATCCCCCCTTGATTCAAAGAAACCTGGACTAAAGGCATATTCTGACGACGAATCGGAAGATATTGATGACATTGACCTAGTTGGTGACAAAGACAAGGCTATCCCGTCATTAATTTCACCATCGAAACCGACACTCTCAAGTGACATAAAGTCTTCTGATATACCTAAATCCCCTCTAGATTCTCAGAAATCTGAAACAAGAGTATATTCCGAGTCTGAACCGGAAGAGGACGATATTAAAGATCTAGGAGACAAAGACAAGGCTATCACGTCATTAATTTCACCATTGAAACCGACAGTCTCAGGTGACATAAAGTCTTTCGATGTACCTAAATCCCCCCTTGATTCAAAGAAACCTGGATTAAAGGCATATTCTGACGACGAATCGGAAGATATTGATGACAGTGACCTAGTTGTTGACAAAGACAAGGCTATACCGTCATTAATTTCACCATTGAAACCGACAGACTCCGGTGACATAAAGTCTTCTGATATACCTAAATCCCCTATTGATTCTCAGAAATCTGATACAAGAGTATATTCCGACTCTGAACCGGAAGAAGAACTAGGAGACAAAGACAAGGTTGTTCCGTCATTGATTTCACCATCGAAACCTACAGAGTCAGATGACATAAAGTCTTCCGATGTACCTAAATCCCCCCTTGATTCAAAGAAACCTGGACTAAAGTCATATTCTGACGACGAATCGGAAGATATTGATGACAGTGACCTAGCTGGTGACAAAAACAAGGCTATTCCGTCATTAATTTCACCATTGAAACCGACAGACTTAGGTGACACAAAGTCTTCTGATATACCTACATCCCTTATTGATTCTCAGAAATCTAAAACAAGAGTATATTCCGAGACTGAACCGGAAGAGGACGATATTAAAGATCTAGGAGACAAAGAAAAGACTATCCCGTCATTAATTTCACCACTGAAACCGACAGACTCAGGTGACGTAAAGTCTTCTGATATACCTAAATCCCCTCTAGATTCTCAGAAATGTGAAACAAGAGTATATTCCGACTCTGAAGCGGAAGAAGACAATATTAAAGATCTAGGAGACAAAATCAAGGCTATCCCGTCATTAATTTCACCATTGAAATCAACAGTCTCAGGTGACATAAAGTCTTTCGGTGTACCTAAATCCCCCCTTGATTCAAAGAAACATGGACTAAAGGCATATTCCGACGACGAATCGGAAGATATTGATAGTAATGACCTAGCTGGTGACAAAAACAAGGCTATTCCGTCATTAATTTCACCATTGAAACCGACAGACTCAGGTGACATAAAGTCTTCTGATATACCTAAATCCCCTATTGATTCTCAGAAATCTGATACAAGAGTATATTCCGACTCTGAACCGGAAGAAGAACTAGGAGACAAAGACAAGGTTGTTCCGTCATTGATTTCACCATCGAAACCTACAGAGTCAGATGACATAAAGTCTTCCGATGTACCTAAATCCCCCGTTGATTCAAAGAAACCTGGATTAAAGGCATATTCTGACGACGAATCGGAAGATATTGATGACAGTGACCTAGCTGGTGACAAAAACAAGGCTATTCCGTCATTAATTTCACCATTGAAACCGACAGACTCAGGTGACATAAAGTCTTCTGATATACCTAAATCCCCTATTGATTCTCAGAAATCTGATACAAGAGTATATTCCGACTCTGAACCGGAAGAAGAACTAGGAGACAAAGACAAGGTTGTTCCGTCATTGATTTCACCATCGAAACCTACAGAGTCAGGTGACATAAAGTCTTCCGATGTACCTAAATCCCCCCTTGATTCAAAGAAACCTGGACTAAAGTCATATTCTGACGACGAATCGGAAGATATTGATGACAGTGACCTAGCTGGTGACAAAAACAAGGCTATTCCGTCATTAATTTCACCATTGAAACCGACAGACTTAGGTGGCACAAAGTCTTCTGATATACCTACATCCCTTATTGATTCTCAGAAATCTAAAACAATAGTATATTCCGACTCTGAACCGGAAGAAGACGATATCAAAGAATTAGGAGACAAAGACAAGGCTATTCCGTCATTAATTTCACCTTTGAAACCGACAGACTCAGGTGACATAAAGTCTTCTGATATACCTAAATCCCCTATTGATTCTCAGAAATCTAAACCAAGAGTATATTCCGAATCTGAATCGGAAGAAGGACTAGGAGACAAAGACAAGGCTATTCCGTCATTAATTTCACCATTGAAACCGACAGACTCAGGTGACATAAAGTCTTCTGATATACCTAAATCCCCTATTGATTCTCAGAAATCTGATACAAGAGTATATTCCGACTCTGAACCGGAAGAAGAACTAGGAGACAAAGACAAGGCTATTCCGTCATTAATTTCACCATTGAAACCGACAGTCTCAGGTGACATAAAGTCTTCTGATATACCTAAATCCCCTCTTGATTCTCAGAAATCTGAAAAAAGAGTAAATTCCGACGCTGAACCGGAAGAAGACGATATCAAAGAACTAGGAGACAAAGACAAGGCTATTCCGTCATTGATTTCACCATTGATACCGACAGCCTCAGGTGACATAAAGTCTTCTGATTTAGCAAAATCCCCTATTGATTCTCAGAAATCTGATACAAGAGTATACCCCGACTTTGAACCGGAAGAAGACGATATCAAAGAATTAGGAGACAAAGACAAGGCTATTCCGTCATTGATTTCACCATCGAAACCGACTGACTCAGGTGACATAAAGTCTTTCGATGTACCTAAATCCCCCCTTGATTCAAAGAAACCTGAACTAAAAGCATATTTAGACGACGAATCGGAAGATATTAATGACAGCGACCTAGTTGGTGACAAAAACAAGGCTATTCCGTCATTAATTTCACCATTGAAACCGACAGACTCAGGTGGCATAAAGTCTTCTGATATACCTAAATCCCCTATTGATTCTCAGAAATCTGATACAAGAGTATATTCCGACTCTGAACCGGAAGAAGAACTAGGAGACAAAGACAAGGTTGTTCCGTCATTGATTTCACCATCGAAACCTACAGAGTCAGATGACATAAAGTCTTCCGATGTACCTAAATCCCCCCTTGATTCAAAGAAACCTGGACTAAAGTCATATTCTGACGACGAATCGGAAGATATTGATGACAGTGACCTAGCTGGTGACAAAAACAAGGCTATTCCGTCATTAATTTCACCATTGAAACCGACAGACTTAGGTGGCACAAAGTCTTCTGATATACCTACATCCCTTATTGATTCTCAGAAATCTAAAACAATAGTATATTCCGACTCTGAACCGGAAGAAGACGATATCAAAGAATTAGGAGACAAAGACAAGGCTATTCCGTCATTAATTTCACCTTTGAAACCGACAGACTCAGGTGACATAAAGTCTTCTGATATACCTAAATCCCCTATTGATTCTCAGAAATCTAAACCAAGAGTATATTCCGAATCTGAATCGGAAGAAGGACTAGGAGACAAAGACAAGGCTATTCCGTCATTAATTTCACCATTGAAACCGACAGACTCAGGTGACATAAAGTCTTCTGATATACCTAAATCCCCTATTGATTCTCAGAAATCTGATACAAGAGTATATTCCGACTCTGAACCGGAAGAAGAACTAGGAGACAAAGACAAGGCTATTCCGTCATTAATTTCACCATTGAAACCGACAGTCTCAGGTGACATAAAGTCTTCTGATATACCTAAATCCCCTCTTGATTCTCAGAAATCTGAAAAAAGAGTAAATTCCGACGCTGAACCGGAAGAAGACGATATCAAAGAACTAGGAGACAAAGACAAGGCTATTCCGTCATTGATTTCACCATTGATACCGACAGCCTCAGGTGACATAAAGTCTTCTGATTTAGCTAAATCCCCTATTGATTCTCAGAAATCTGATACAAGAGTATACCCCGACTTTGAACCGGAAGAAGACGATATCAAAGAATTAGGAGACAAAGACAAGGCTATTCCGTCATTGATTTCACCATCGAAACCGACTGACTCAGGTGACATAAAGTCTTTCGATGTACCTAAATCCCCCCTTGATTCAAAGAAACCTGAACTAAAAGCATATTTAGACGACGAATCGGAAGATATTAATGACAGCGACCTAGTTGGTGACAAAAACAAGGCTATTCCGTCATTAATTTCACCATTGAAACCGACAGACTCAGGTGGCATAAAGACTTCTGATATACCTAAATCCCCTATTGATTCTCAGAAATCTAAAACTAGAGTATATTCCGACTCTGAACCGGAAGAAGACGATATCAAAGAATTAGGAGACAAAGACAAGGCTATTCCGTCATTGATTTCACCATCGAAACCGACTGACTCAGGTGACATAAAGTCTTCTGATATACCTAAATCCCCTCTGGATTCTCAGAAATCTGAAACAAGAGTATATTCCTACTCTGAACCGGAAGAAGACAATATTAAAGATCTAGGCGACAAAATCAAGGATATCCCGTCATTGATTTCACCAGTGAGACCGACAGACTCAGGTGACGTAAAGTCTTCTGATATACCTAAATCCTCTAATGATTCTCAGAAATCTAAAACAAGAGTATATTCCGACTCTGAACCGGAAGAAGACGATATCAAAGAATTAGGAGACAAAGACAAGGCTATTCCGTCATTGATTTCACCATCGAAACCTACAGAGTCATATGACATAAAGTCTTCCGATGTACCTAAATCCCCCCTTGATTCAAAGAAACCTGGACTAAAGGCATATTCTGACGACGAATCGGAAGATATTGATGGCAGTGACCCAGCTGGTGACAAAAACAAGGCTATTCCGTCATTAATTTCACCATTGAAACCGACAGACTCAGGTGACATAAAGTCTTCTGATATTCCTAAGTCCCCTCTTGATTCTCAGAAATCTGAACTAAAGGCATATTCTGATGACGAATCGGAAGATATTGACGACAGTGACCTAGTAGGTGACAAAGGCAAGGCTATACCGTCATTGATTTCACCGTTGAAACCGACAGACTCAGGTGACATAAAATCTTCTGATATATCTAAATCCCCTCTTGATTCTCAGAAATCTGAAAAAAGAGTAAATTCCGACTCTGAACCGGAAGAAGACGATAACAAAGAACTAGGAGACAAAGACAAGGCTATACCGTCATTGATTTCACCATCGAAACCGACAGACTCAGGTGACATAAAGTCTTCTGATATACCTAAATCCCCTATTGATTCTCAGAAATCTGATACAAGAGTATATCCCGACTCTGAACCGGAAGAAGACGATATCAAAGAACTAGGAGACAAAGGCAAAGTAATTCCGTCATTGATTTCACCAATGAAACCGACAGACACAGGTGACATAAAGTCTTTCGATGTACCTAAATCCCCCCTTGATTCAAAGAAACCTGAAATAAAATCATATTTAGACGACGAATCGGAAGATATTGATGACAGTGACTTAGCTGGTGACAAAAACAAGGCTATTCCGTCATTGATTTCACCATTGAAACCGACAGACACAGGTGACATAAAGTCTTTCGATGTACCTAAGTCCCCCCTTGATTCAAAGAAACCTGGACTAAGGGCACATTCTGCCGACATATCGGAAGATATTGATGACAGCGACCAAGTCGGTGACAAAGGCAAGGCTATTCCGTCATTGATTTCACCATTGAAACCGACAGACACAGGTGACATAAAGTCTTCCGATGTACCTAAATCCCCCCTTGATTCAAAGAAACCTGGACTAAAGGCATATTCTGACGACGAATCGGAAGATATTGATGGCAGTGACCCAGCTGGTGACAAAAACAAGGCTATTCCGTCATTAATTTCACCATTGAAACCGACAGACTCAGGTGACATAAAGTCTTCTGATATACCTAAATCCCCTATTGATTCTCAGAAATCTAAAAAAAGTGTATATTCCGACTCTGAACCGGAAGAAGAACTAGGAGACAAAGACAAGGCTATTCCGTCATTGATTTCACCACCGAAACCGACAGACTCAGGTGGCATAAAGTCTTCTGATATACCTAAGTCCCCTCTTGATTCTCAGAAATCTGAACTAAAGGCATATTCTGATGACGAATCGGAAGATATTGATGACAGTGACCTAGTAGGTGACAAAGACAAGGCTATTCCGTCATTGATTTCCCCAGTGAGACGAACAGTTTCACGTGACATAAAGTCTTCTGATATACCTAAATCCCTTCCTGATTCTCAGAAACCTGAAACAAGAGTATACTCCGACTCTGAACCGGAAGAAGAACTGGGAGACAAAAACAAGGCTATTCCGTCATTAATTTCACCATTGAAACCGACAGACTCAGGTGACATAAAGTCTTCTGATATACCTAAATCCCCTATTGATTCTCAGAAATCTAAAACAAGAGTATATTCCGACTCTGAACCGGAAGAAGACGATATCAAAGAATTAGGAGACAAAGACAAGGCTATTCCGTCATTGATTTCACCATTGAAACCGACAGACACAGGTGACATAAAGTCTTCCGATGTACCTAAATCCCCCCTTGATTCTAAGAAACCTGGACTAAAGGCATATTCTGACGACGAATCGGAAGATATTGATGGCAGTGACCCAGCTGGTGACAAAAACAAGGCTATTCCGTCATTAATTTCACCATTGAAACCGACAGACTCAGGTGACATAAAGTCTTCTGATATACCTAAATCCCCTATTGATTCTCAGAAATCTAAAAAAAGTATATATTCCGACTCTGAACCGGAAGAAGAACTGGGAGACAAAGACAAGGCTATTCCGTCATTGATTTCACCATTGATACCGACAGACTCAGGTGACATAAAGTCTTCTGATATACCTAAATCCCTTATTGATTCTCAGAAATCTAAAACAATAGTATATTCCGACTCTGAACCGGAAGAAGACGATATCAAAGAATTAGGAGACAAAGACAAGGCTATTCCGTCATTGATTTCACCATCGAAACCTACAGAGTCAGATGACATAAAGTCTTCCGATGTACCTAAATCCCCCCTTGATTCAAAGAAACCTGGACTAAAGGCGTATTCTGACGACGAATCGGAAGATATTGATGACAGTGACCTAGTTGGTGACAAAGACAAGGCTATCCCGTCATTAATTTCACCATTGAAACCGACAGACTCAGGTGACATAAAGTCTTCTGATATACCTAAATCCCCTATTGATTCTCAGAAATCTAAAACAAGAGTATATTCCGACTCTGAACCGGAAGAAGACGATATCAAGGAATTAGGAGACAAAGACAAGGCTATTCCGTCATTGATTTCACCATCGAAACCTACAGAGTCAGATGACATAAAGTCTTCCGATGTACCTAAATCCCCCCTTGATTCAAAGAAACCTGGACTAAAGGCATATTCTGACGACGAATCCGAAGATATTGATGACAGTGACCTAGTTGGTGACAAAGACAAGGCTATCCCGTCATTAATTTCACCATCGAAACCGACAGACACAGATGACATAAAGTCTTCCGATACACCTAAATCCCCTCTAGATTCTCAGAAATCTGAAACTAGAGTATATTCCGACTCTGAACCGGAAGAGGACGATATTAAAGATCTAGGAGACAAAGACAAGGCTATTCCGTCATTGATTTCACCAGTGAGACGAACAGTTTCAGGTGACATAAAATCTGAACTAAAGGCATATTCTGGTAACGAATCGGAAGATATTGATGACAGTGACCTAGTAGGTGATGAAGACAAGTCTATTCCGTCATTGATTTCACCAGTGAGACCGACAGACTCAGATGACATAAAATCTTCTGATACACCTAAATCCCCTCTAGATTCTCAGAAATCTGAAACAAGAGTATATTCCGACTCTGAACCGGAAGAGGACGATATTAAAGATCTAGGAGACAAAGACAATTCTATCTCGTCATTAATTTCACCATTAAAATCGACAGACTCAGGTGACATAAAGTCTTCTGATATACCTAAATCCCCTAATGATTCTCAGAAATCTAAATCAAGAGTATATTCCGACTCTGAACCGGAAGAAGAAGTAGGAGACAAAGACAAGGCTATTCCGTCATTGATATCACCATCGAAACCGACAGATTCAGGTGACGTAAAGTCTTCCGATATACCTAAATCTCCCCTTGATTCAAAGAAACCTGAACTAAAGGCATATTCTGATGACGAATCGGAAGTTATTGATGACAGTGACCTAATTGGTGACAAAGACAAGGCTATTCCGTCATTGATTTCACCACTGAAACCGACAGACTCAGGTGACTTAAAGTCTTCTGATATACCTAAATCCCCTATTGATTCTCAGAAATCTAAAACAAGAGTATATTCCGACTCTGAACCGGAAGAAGACGATATCAAAGAATTAGGAGATAAAGACAAAGGTATTCCGACATTGTCTTTACAATTAACACCAACAGATTCATCTGATATACCTAAATCCCCTCTTGATTCTCAGAAATCTGAAACAAGACTATATTCCGACACTGAACCGGAAGAAGACGATATCAAGGAACCGACGGATTCAGGTGACATAAAGTCTTCTGATCAACCTAAATCCCCCCTTGATTCAAAGAAACCTGGACTAAAGTCATATTCTGACGACGAATCGGAAGATATTGATGACAGTGACCTAGTTGGTGACAAAGACAAGGCTTTCCCGTCTTTAATTTCACCATTGAAACCGACACACTCAAGTGACATAAAGTCTTCTGATATACCTAAATCCCCTCTTGATTCTCAGAAATCTGAAGCAAGAGTATATCCTGACTCTGATCCGGAAGAAGGCGATATCAAAGAATTAGGAGACAAAGACAAAGCTATTCCGTCATTGATTACACCATTGAAATCGACAGACTCAGGTGACATAAAGCCATCTGATAAACCACTAGAGGACCCGCTCGATGCAAAGAAGTCTGAAAAGGAAGTATATTCTGATGATGAATCGGAATATGAAGACAACGACATGGAAATTCCTGCTTTGCATTCACCACAAAAACGGACAGACATAGTTGGCATTAAACCAACTGAAAAGCTCACAGAAACTCATGCCTTAAAGAAATATGAACAACTCTCCGATAGCAAAGATAACGCTATTCCGGAAATGGTTGGACAATCAAGCCCGATAGATTTAATTGGCAGTAATCGCACTGACACTGGCGACAAGGCTCGTGGAGTTGCGTATTTCGTTGACTTTGAAGAAAGCGATGCATTGAAAACTAGTAGATTTAGTAATGAAACACGTAAAGTTCTTTCAGTCAATAAAAAAATACACTCCAGGGAAAGTACAAAGAAATCCTCCGCCGACACTAAACAAGTGAGCAAAACAAAATTAAAGTCTACAGTTAGGGAATCAAAATCTGTTAATGTAAAGTCTAGTAGTGGCCAAGTGGTCCATACTGAAAGAAAAAAGATTCAGCATCCAAATAAGAAACCTGCTAGTGATAAAATCCGTTCAGATTTACAAAGAAACACAGTTAGGGAAGTCAAGGGACCAACAGAAAGGAAATATGAAAGAATTATTACAGATGCTACCAATATTACTGCACTAAACAACCAAATACGCTTAGAAAGAACTTTGAGTCCTCTCCCGAAACAAAGCTTTGTTGATTCTATTGATTCTAATAGTCGTAGCACCACTCCTAGACCCCGCATTAGAACTGACGTAACAAGAGTTCCTCAAAATCAAACACTAAGAACATTTAGTCCACCACCAAACCATCCGAAAGCCAATTATTCTTCCATTACCAGTGTTTATGCCTATACTAGAAAAACACAGACATCTTCAACCCGTGTCAAAAAGTCTGCAGAAAACATAGTAAGTTCAAGGAGTTCTACACCCAATGACGACTCTCAAAGAAGGCGACTAAGGACTCCTACACAACCTTCGGCAATGCACCACTACATGCAGCCAACAATCGCCCATAGCAGAAGATATGGAAATTTAAAACCCGCTGAAAGCAACCAAAGTTTGGATAACAAGTCAGTCAAGTCGCCAAATACAGCATCTACCACAAAGACAAGAAAAAACGAATCGCATTCCGAACGACTGAATTTTCAGTCTAATAAATATGGCTCAAGTAGAGAATCCATACAAAGTAATGCATCGAAATCCAGAGAAGAAAAATTCAAATCGGCCGACAATAAAAAAAGACTTCCAACCGCCACCAAACGACCGGCAATCTCTTCACTCTCCAAAGAGAAGCGAATGAAAAGCACGGATAAACTAGATAATGTAACCAAATCTACAGTCGTTCTAACCACAGCTGTTAGATACGTTAAACAGACATCCACCGAAAAGAAAAATACTGATACGAAAAAAGTTCCAATGAAGGTTAAAGCAAAGAGTGCAGAAGACAACAACAAGTTGAAAGAAACCGGCGGCACCACCACTCGCAGACAAACGTCAGGGACGGTATCTAAAGTGCCGGTGAGGACCGGTGTTCAAAAAAGCCTTCCGACGGACGATAATAAAAAGCCGAAGTCAACTACAAAGTCTCTAACGGAACCTAGACACGTTAAACGATCTGCATCGAAAATCATTGATCATAAAGAGAAGCAAAGTAAAGCTGTCGACGTCAAAGTCCAGAAGAAATTGAAGAACACAATTAATCAAACCAGTACAATAGCCAATTCATCATCAGCGGCGGTGACCAAATCCAGTCATACTCGGAAAGCGGCCTCTACTACCACCACATCATCAGTCAAAAACAATAGTCAAAGTACAAATAAAATGGATAAAGATCTCCTGAATATAAGATTGGTGGAGAAGAAAGCCTCCACACATGCAACTACGACAAGAGTGTCCACTGTGAAACTTCACCGAGAACCAATTGCAAACACGTTAGTAAGTACCGTCGTACTCAATGACGACAATGATTCCGAAAGCAATGCTCGATCAATTCGCTCAAACGAAAGTACCAAGAGCTCTAGCTCCTCCGCCGGCAGTCGAAAAGTCATAACAAGTGAAGTGTTCACTAAAACATGTGGTCCCGATAAACCATTCGAAGTCATTTACCGCCAACCAGATGTGGACTATATCAGTATGATGCGTCCACAATCGGTGGAGCAGCGTTGTGTTTACGAGCACGATGTTAGTTTTGTTGACACCACCGATTCGAGTCTGTCGGACTCAATTGCATTACCCATATTTAGCTCAGATCAAGATCGTCTGTGCATGGCCAGTCCGGGATCCCCAAAACCAACCCGAAGTCCCTTTGCTTTGATCGAGGAAACTTTGCGTAAACAACAAGCCGGTGGCTTTGCCTTGGACCCAACTTTACAACGGCAATTTGAAGCAGTCGATATGTTAACCTCAGCTTCCGGAAGTCCGCTACCTCCCGCCGCAGATGATCACCCTACACAAGGTAAACCTCAAATCATATCTAATCATTTTTAAGTTATGTTTTCAATATAGTATAAATAAGTAAGAGAAATCATAGGTAAGTTTCGAAAGATATCGACTACCAATAGTATGTATGTAAGTGATCTATGAGAAATTGATACACACCCTGTCCTCGACACGAACTACTTAAACATGGCCGCAAGTTTTCGATAATTGCCGAGTGCCGCTAGAAACCAATTAAGGACTTATGTCATTAGCTATAGCGATAACTTTGATGAAATTTCTTTTGCACGATTATCGTTCCATCGGACACGAAATTTCATCAGAGTTCCCAAGTTGATGCAACTTCAAAATTATACACTAGTGTTTATATATGTAACAACCATGTTTTTAATTACCTCTTTCCAAAACGCATTCAGAGACACTTACACAGCCCAGAACACAGCAACTTTAAACTACACACAACAGCTTCACAATGTCCACCAACGTGCCAACTATATCTGTTACTCCTCACAATCACCATTCTTCATCATCATCCGGCTCTGACTCGGATTCGGACTCGTCAAATTCCCACGACAATGACATGGACTACTCTAAGAACTGGGGGGAATCGACGGATGTGGAGGATTTTGATAGTCAGGCCGATGTAGTCAAGCCCCAGTCGAGAAGATCTTCGACAAATCCGCTAATAACCACCCCGCAATTTCAACATGATTTAACCGACGTAGAAGACTATTGTGATTCTGATTCAGACGCTGAAGTAGATTGTGGCCATAAGAGCCCAGTATATCCGGAGTTAAAACTTTCACTGGAAGAATTTTTGGGAGAGGACGTCGGCGGGCTCCAATCCGTAAGCAATGGCGTGATGGAGAGGGTAGAACGCCGAGCTGGGAATTTCTTACAGGCTCAAAACCTCAGCTCTTGCAACGATTATTTGACAGATTGTGAAGATTACAACACAGATTCGGATCTAGAGAACGAATGTGAAAAATCGGTGTGTATGGATTTGAATGAAGCTTTCGTTGAACAAGGCCGAGTGAATATAGCCGATGGCACAGGTACAGCGAGAATTAGTGACGACTCTGACGATGTCTCAGTTGCAAGTAATATAAGCGATTTGGCATCTGCTCTAGTGTGTGCTAACGGGCAGCTAGCCCAGTGTCTGTCTGAAGATGAATTGTTAGAAATGTCCGGCGACGAAGAAGTCTGTCAAATTGCCTTTTCCGATTCGGATTCTAAAGAAGACGATGGAAATGTATCGGAAGACGATCTACTCAGTAATTCCTCGATACCACCTATAGATGTTACATTCATTCCAGCCTTACCCACACTCAACAGGCCCAATATAAAGTCTACATGCGGCACATCGGCAAATTCGATGGCCAAGACAATGTTTCTCGATGTGGACGGGAAGAAGGATGAAGTTCTAACTGACGTTGAAGGCCTAGACGATGATGATGATAGCTATGACGATGACGAAAACCCCATTCCACAGGCTGTTATCTTAGCCCCTGGTGATGACGGTGATTGTCAGACCGACTGTGAGGATGTATCATGTGACGAAGCCTCCAAAGTTGAATCATCTACAAATGAAACGTGCGCAAGCGTTGACGTGAGCGTTTTGCCCCAGCCACAACGTGAAGTGGTACTGCTTCAAGAGGACAAATATGGTGATACAATTACAAGCGTCATGCCCATGGATGAGGAATATCAATTTGGCATGAGCTCGAACGTCAAGGAAGAATGTGTTACCGACTCGGAAGAGTATTCCTGTGTTGAAGACGACGACACCGAAGCCTCCGTAGCTGAAGCTCCGCTTCATTCGCCCAACGGATTGATTGAATCCGATATTACGATATCCAATGAACAGCTGAAATTACAACTGAGCAAACGGCTCGAAATTCAATCCAATACCGAGTCGGTAACGGACGTTGAGGAGTTTTATATGGATGGCACTAACATCCGTAGAAAAAAACCTAAGACTCGCAGCATGAGCAAGGGCAAATCCAAATATTTAGATGCTCCAAAAGCACACGAGGATGGAGGTAACACAGACATAGAAGACATGGATTTCTCTGATTCTGGACTGCCTGATGACGTTAAACGCATTCCAAAACACAGCATAAATACCAATCATCCACAGGCACATACACAAACACATACTGATAAGACCACCGATGTTGAGGATCTCACAGCCGATGACCTATCCTCTGCCTCAGAAGCTGAATTTCCGCAAATTGATAGAAAATCGTGCAATCTCAAAGATTACGATATGAGCAGCTCCAATGCTGTCGTAGCCTTAGAAACCTGTGCTTCGGCATCCTGTTCCAAGCACAAGAAAACACCGCCATCCATTCATTTCCGAAACAATGTCTGTCAACACCATCAACAACAGCAGACCGACATAGAAGACGTCCAACTACCCTCCGATGCTGAGGACTATGCGCCTCGCGAACCTCCCACTGTGTGCCTGTGCAGCGAGCTAAACGAAATGCTCAACGCCAGTAGTACCACCGTCCACGAAAAGTGCCGAAGCAGCTTCAATGTCGATGCCGAAAAGATACATATCAAGGGTATGCCCCGTGAAGCTCACACAGACATTGAGTATGTAGAATCTGATGAATCGGCCGCTAGAGGAAGCAAATAGACCATTTGTCTACATCTACTTGTACCTATTAATATAAAATCATTTATTTTATCTAACAATTCTATCTCAAACACACATCAAACAATATTGTAAGTAATCATATAAAAAAAAAAACAATTTCCCCCCAAAACAACCCGCTCCCCCCCGCCAAAAAAAAATACACAACTCATCTACGTCTCCCACTCGCAAGTTGCCAGTTCGCATTCGCATTACGTTCTGTTCTGTTCTAACCAATACTAACTAACACACAGTTCATAAGCGTTTCGTTACTAACTTTCCAACTATTTACTAACCCCGCTGTCTAGCCAACTGTCTAATACTAAGATACGCAAAACTACACATAAAAAGTCTTTGGATAAATAACTACCTACGTATATACTTACTTATCGTATTTTAAAATCAATCGCAATCGCAATTGTATTGTATTATTCCATTACAGTTCAGTTCAGTTCAGTTCATCCGATCATTTATCTCCATTTAGTCTGTTTTCATGTTCTACAAGTCTTTGTGTTCAGTAATATGCACCGTCGACTGTCGACTGTCCATTGTCCATTACTAATGAATTATCTTTTGGATTCTCCCTTTTGCTTTGCAGAAACAATTCAAGAATATATCCCGGAGACCCAGATTGTATCGGTCGAAACGGTTACAAGACAAGGTACGTACACACTCGATCGCGCTGATCGCGCCAGATAATATCATTTTTAGTCATTTTGTTCTGTTTTCTTCTGTTCATTTCCCATTTCCACTTTTTGTTGCACATTATCAATTATCAATCAATCAATCAATACCTAGTTTTCTGATATGTTTTTAGAGCACAAGCTTACATTTGTACACACATACAAACACACACAATCACTCGCAATCGATAGTATGCAGTTTCTATAATTCATAACACACTCACTTAAATAATTAATGAAATCTGTCATTTCAAAGAGGATGGTCCGATTTGCATGAAAATAGCCACAAAGGGCCAAACCATGTGACATCTATATATTGTATAGAATATTACCTGTCCAAATGCCAATGTCCAATTTTACATGTTGGTTGTATCTCATATATACACCTTTTAAACATTCCTACAAGGATCGTTAGATAAATTTGTAAAAACTTGATTCAAGTTCATTTTGTGGATCAAGGACGGAAGTTATTGAATTTGAAACAAACCGATTCAGACTTAGATATAGCCCCCAATGCAAATGTAACTCCCGCTTTGAATTTTCCCGCCCTATAAATATATATATATATATATATATATATATATATATATTATATATATATATATATATATATTATATATATATATATATATTATATTAAAATATTATATATGTTTATGTATATGTATATGTATATATAATATTTTAATTGATTCATCTAGAAACATCTATAGGACTCATCGATACATGTTTTGATATAGCCCCCATATATGCTCTATATATATGTTATATATATTTTTAACCGATTTCGTTCAATTTGGGAGCATCACATTATGTCACTGCGGATTTTACATTTTCGATCAAGAAATCACTGTATGTATTTACATGTTTTAATAGATTTTTCTCAGCTTTGCTTTATTACGATACATATCACCTAGAAACATCTGTAGACGTCGGCCCATTCTTTGATATAGGTTCAAAATTCATGTCGTTTTTCTGAATTAAATCGTCATTTTTGAATGAATATTTATTTTTTGTTAATTTAATGCCAAAAATTTTCAAAGAAAACGTGTAGTTTCACAAAATTCAATTCCAAATTCCCCCCTTTTTGACGAAAGAGCGAAAAAATATATCTTGCATATCAACAGTCATGGGGTTCCAGATTTGACTTTTTAGCACTCTAGGATATTGTATGAGTATGAGTTGCCACATCATATTATATTTGACCTAGCAACATCTATTGTCAAAGTGGAACTTGTCGATCTATGTTTTGATATTCAAATTTCCCACCTGATTTGGCATTGGATTTTACCAATGATGAATATAAAGTAATCTGGTCCATAAAGAACCACGTTTTTATTCCAATATGTTCCGCGCTAAACTTTTACTGATATTTTAAAATCTCTACAATTGACAGCAAAAATCTTGAATTGGAGTATAAAGTGGAGGGTGGTCGTACAAGTATTACCATTTTTTGCTAAAAATGGTATTTTATTATGCCTTTGCCCTTTAACAATCTTACAGAATCTGACTTATTTGAGATATTCAAAATTCCCACCGAAATTCGGACCGAATCTCATGTAACCTCCAACATCTCTCGTCCACTGTAACGTCGATAGAGCAAATGGCGTTGCATTTACGCCCAGTCACTGTGGTACAAAACGGCGCCCACTTATAGAGTTGTAGCATTTTTTACACTTTCGAAAACATAAACAAGTAAGGAAAGGCTAAACTCGGGCGGGGCCGACTATATGATGCACTCCACTTTCTATCCGAATACAATTCAATTCGGTAAAAAAGAGAAAACGGGAGAATGTTAAATCGGAACGAAATAGGTGAAATATTATATATATAATAGTTTGGCCAAAATCGGTTAAACATTTGGGAGCAACATTTGTATGGGGGCTATATCTAAATCTGAACCGATTTGCTCCAAATTAAATAGCGTTCGTCCTTGATCCACAAAACTTACTTGTGCCAATTTTTGTGAAGATCGGACTATAATTGCGACCTGTAATTTGATTACAACAATATATGGACAAACGGACAGACGGACACTGCTAAATCGACTCAGAAAGTGATTCTAAGTCGATCGGTATACTTAACAATGGGTCTATCTCGTTTCCTTTTGGGTGTTACAAACAAATGCACAAATACAGAATACTCACTGAAAGAATTACCTTCTTACTATTTATGATTTTGTGTTAACCTCAGTGAAAACTTTCATTAAAAAGTCGCCATGTTTCATAAAGCACAATTCAATGAAAAGTGTCATAGAATTTATGAAACATTTCTTAGAAACTATGAAATGCAGTTCTTCATTCGATGAACTTTTATCATACAAGATCGTTATTTTTCATAATTTGATTTATGCAAATTTTCATAGATTTTATGAAGAAACTTCATTAATTTTGTGAAAAAGTTTCATAAATATTAAAATTTATACTGAAGTTTCCAATATAAACAAAAAAGCAAAAACAAAATCATCATTGCGAGAGTCTTTGATGAGTATATCTTTTACCTAAATCAGGGAACATACTTACATATGTCAGAGTTAACAGAGTACAAATGAGAATACAGTCGACACACTTAAAATGTAGTTGTAAGTTATGAAACATTTCATAAAAACTATGAAATCCTTCATTATATTTATGAAGACATTTCATAATATTTAAGAATTGTTTCTTTAATACTATGAAATCTTTCTTTGATCTTATGAAACTAAGGTTCACCAATTTAACAATTTTGTTTTATGCTGAAATTTTTATGAAAAAATTGTATGAAACATTTCATTCTTTTTATGAATTTTCCATACATATTAAGAACAAATTACTAAATTTATGAAAAACCTTTTATGAAATCGCTTCATAAATATTATGAAGCAAAATTCTTTCAGTGTATGTATACACATATGTATGATTATTTTAAAAACCACACATACAATAATAGATGTGTGTGGAAAGTGCGCGCATTTCCTAAATGGCAGCGAAAATATTAACGAAATTTTTAACTATTACCGAAGTAGGACTGCAAGTTTGCAACAAGTATTTTTAAATGTTTAATCGAGCAATAAAATATGAATACGTTATAGGGTCGAGGAAAAAATACATGACATTTTGTATTTTTTTTTTTCAAACTTCGCAGGAGATATACCCTTCGTTTTATTAGCGAGATCCGTCATTAAAAATGAGACAATAATTTTGTTTCGTTGATACGATGAACGTTTGGAAACATTGTATTAATGAACTTGTCATTAAAAGGGGGTCTACGAAAACATTTCGTTAATACAACGAAGTGTTTTTCTTTCAGTGCACTTCATGGTCGAATTTCGTTATAAAAGAACTAGAAACATTACAAATAATTGAATAAAGTCTTGTTCTGATTTGAACCTGATTTTATCTGCCACCTACGAAAACATGCGGCCACACAAATTTCCTTCATCAACTTTTAATGTATATGTAATGACGTGAACAACTCGGCCATGAAGTTTCTGAATTTGTTCATTTCGGGAATTTCCATGAATCAATTGTGGATCGCCTAGCAATTGGCCAGCGGGCTTAAATCGTTGTGTCGGGTGTAATAGGACTGGACTGGAAGCTGTACAAATTTGACATTTTCAATTTCCATTACACCGATATACTGAATTAAAAACTGAAAGTAATGTAACCCCACACTGTCTGTCATTCAGTCAAAAATCATTATTCTACTGGGAAATTTCAGAATGAATCATTTCTATGTGTTCTCGAAATGAGGAACTGGAGCATTTCTTCATTTAAATTGTATTCTTTCCGTGATTTGCTTATATAATATAAATGTATACAATATAGTTTACATATATTGCATAGTAATTTGTATAGTAAATATTTCAATAACCACAACCATATGTATGTATGTACATTAGGGCGTACCTCAAAAAAAAAGTTCGCCGTACACCTTCGAATATGAAGTATTATTGAAAGGTAGTTTCAAAAAAAAAAATTTATTTTTTTATGCCGAACGTAGGGGTCGCGCTTTTACATTTTTCTATATAACTTGTATTTATAAACGGATTTTAAAGTGTGATACATCGATGTTTTTGTCTCGACGAGGCCGATTTTTTTGTCTTTGAAGTCATTGAGCTCAAGCACCCCCTTCTGGTACTTACCCATCATTTCTCAGTTGCTACTACCCTAATGTACCACTCTAATAATCGAAAATTAAAGCTCGCATAAAATCATGAATCATGTTTGAGCTCAATGACTTCAAAGACAAAAAAATCGGACAAAAACATCGATGTATCACACTTTAAAATCCGTTTATAAATGCAGAAGTTATATAGAAAAATGTAAAAGCGCGACCCCTACGTTCGGCATAAAAAAATAAAAAAAAATTTTTTGAAACTACCTTTCAATAATACTTCATATTCGAAGGTGTACGGCGAACTTTTTTTTTTTTACTTGTAACCTGGTACGCTCTAATGTACATATGTATATGTATATAGTCACACAAATTGCAGATCCATCTAATCATCACCAATCACCAATCATCCACATCTTCATGTTATTTGATACCACACGACCTCTTCGTAGTATAATCTTTTCATTTCTTTATGCCGAAACGACGAAACGATAAATGCAGCAAAATATTCTGATACAATTCGACAATGAAACTCTTTGTATGGGTATGCAAGCGCTACTTTATGTAAGCTAATTGCATCAACAGGTTTGGTTATTATAGCCAGTCTGTTACGCCAGTGAAGCAGAAATTTGCCGCTGATCCACGGACAAGGTACACTGACAAACGATTTCCAGTGGTCGAATGTCGAATGTCGGATTGAGTTTTGTCATTGCCGAAATTTGCACACGTTAATGTTAGGCCTGCCAATTTGGATTGGTAGTTCTTTCCAATGCAAGGTAATGAAGACTGACAGCCAGTGGAAACACGCAAACACAGAAATGTTTGGTTCATTCCCATTCACGAATAATTCTAAGTTCTCTCTCACTTACATTTGGCGTGGCGATCTAATCATCATACCTGTTTCCTACCATGTCGACTTTTTCGAACGAATTGATGCATACATGCATCTCATCAATTCATCGCAGTGGCTTAAAACTGACTACTCCCGTTTTTCTATCGTGGTTTTCGAGTTATTCTCAACTGGAGTCTAGTTAGAGAACGGAATTTAATTAATTAGAAGTTTGGCCAGAAGATGACAATTTTCATTGTCGGTTTTTATTCAATCGTGTACCCACTAGAATAAACTCCTGTGACTCCTGCACTGAAAGAATTATCTTCAGTGAAAAATTTCAGTAAAAAGTCACCAAAGAAGCACTTTATAAAATATATGAAACATGTTTCATAAAGCACAAATTAATGAAAAGTGTCATAGAATTTATGAAACAATTCTTAGAAACTATGAAATACAGTTCTTCATACAATGAACTTTATGAAAAAGTTTCACAAATAATTATAATTTATACTGAAGTTTCCTATATAAAAAAGCAAGAAAAAAGGTCTGACTTGTTGACCAATCAGTCGATACACACTGTCATTGCGAGAATCCATGCAATGAATATGTCTGACCTAAATCAGGGACATACATACTTATTATGCCTGAGTTAACAGAGAACAAATGAGAAATTCTAACATTCAACTGAATAGAGTCGACACACTAAAATTGCAGTTATAAGTTATGAAACATTTCATAAAAACTACGAAATCCTTCATTATATTTATGAAAACATTTCATATTTCATAATATTTATGAAAACATTTCATATTTCATAATATTTAAGAATCTTTAATACTATGAAATCTTTCTCTGATTTTATGAAATTAGTGATTTTAACAATTTTATTTTATGAAATATGAAATGATTATGATAAAATTGTATGAAACATTTCATTCTATTTATGAATTTTTCATACATATTAAGAAAAAATTCACTAAATTTATGAAAAACCTTTTCAGTGTGTAAACTCATCCTTTAGGTTCGTCTCAGACGAATTCGTCATCTGGAAACTATCATTATGTCTGTCCCCTTCTTCAAGTTAATCGCTTACGAATCGGAAAGTTCGAACGTCATATGCACCTTCGTGTAGGCGGTAGTTATGACAATGTGTCTTGCGGAGCTGCACGCTATCAGCCCTATTCCATTTATCGTGGATGTGATCCTTGATCCTGTGGCATACGATCTGACAGTGGTCATATGGCTGATGCTGCCGCTTATATTTATGTATAAGTTGAGGTAATATTTGTTAGTCTGCATTGGAATTGTGTCCAATCGGCCCGACCACAGACCAAGAAATCGGATGCCGTAGTTTACGGCTTGTGCACACCATATCTTTATATTTTCGATGCTGCGTTTTCTTATTGGTCAGATTTATATTAATTGTCTTGACAGATTATAAGAGTTCGCAGATTTCAAGTTCCCAAAATAGGTTCATAGATTTCCGACACATTTGTGACATTTTGTGTCTCATTGGCCGTTCAAAGCATTAAATCTGATTTGCTCACAACAATCCGAAATTAACGGTTCGAAAATATAAAGAGTTGGTGAGCTGAGGTCCTTCGTTTCGGGCACATTGAGCCAATTTGTCTCCTCTAAAACTAATGTCTGAAGACCACCAAACAATTCCAATCCAATTTGGAGCAAATGGGAAAGAATTGTAACTAAATGAATCTCCTCGCCGGACCCAAGGGAGTGTTTCGATATCGTTAGTAACGTAAAAAGATCCGACGTTATCTTTTCGTAGAATATGAATATGAAATACCCTTTCCTTTTGAAGTGGGGAAAATACAAAAATGGCATAAATCGATTTAAGCCGTTTTCATTTTGCCTTTGATTCGATTACTACGTTTTAGTTCCACAACATATACTTATACATTCATACTTACTTACATATGTATATATGTATGTATAAAATGGTATCAAATACATCATCACATTTCAATTTTATTTCAACTTGCACAATTCCTTATTGTCACTGTCACTGTCATTGTCATTTACATTTATGTACGTGTGCAGAGAACAAATGAAGAGCAAAGAACACGCTTATTTTACCTATAAAAGAGAATTGTGTCGCGCAATAAAACCCAAAACATGTGCGATTATTTTTCAGGCACTATAACGTACGATACTATTAATGATAAATATCAAAATGATGGCGACAATCGAGTTGGTGGTCATGATGATGATGATGATGATGAAGATGATGAACATAGTGGTGATGACGGAGATGAACGCAATGGATCGGTTATTGATACTGATTCGAAGGTGGTGAAACCCATACACTCGGATCAACTGGAGAATGTTCGGCGAGAGGCCACTGTGCTGGTCGATCGTGTCCTTGAGGAAAGTATTACCATTGTTAATGATCAACAAGATCGTGATCGTAGTGATGGCGATGGTGTCGCTGATGTTGCCAATGCTTTCGGTTTAACATCCGCTTCCGTGAGCGATGGCAACAACCGGCAGGAATATAATTCTGAAAGTGAAAATTACGCCATAACATGCGATGTTGTCGGCGGTGTGGACGTTGTTAAATCGCCGACGATCGAGTCGATGTCGGGAAAGTCGTTCGATGACAATTTAAGTTCTTCCGATGATCAGCAGCAGCAGCAGCATCAACAACAACGTCATATTGGACCACAGGAAACACCATCGCAGAGTGGTGATGATATGCGTGGTACCAAAATAACTGTACAAACGTCTCAAGCAAAAGGTAAATGTTATATTTGTAATGGAATCGAATCGAATCGAATGTATTCATTTTGAACAATGAGTCTATTGTGGCACGTGTGGGGCACGGGGCTCTCGTCTTAGGGATAATTTCAAGCAAACACAGCCGATCGAGTGGAATCAATGACACAGTTCTGCGAAATTTCACTTGCAGTGTATTTATAAATTTTGGTAACATTTGATCAGAGTTGGCAACGTATTGTACGATTGTGTAGAGACAAAAGGTTATTTCCTCAATTTTATTTGTAGGCTTTCTCGAAATCTAGCTCCAGCTACATAAATGGATGTCAAAAATCAATTTCGGATACACAGGCCAGTGCGCCACTCTGGAAATTATCCAATTGTACAAACGAATGAACTGAGAACTAGAGCTTCTAGCTTTAGCAACCTGCATATATTGAACAACATTTTAATAATCTGGATCAGTTATCTAATTAGGTCATGTATCATCATTATACGAAACGAAGCTATAGCCATCTATCCGTCTGCTATTAAGCTAAAGCTTCTATGAAAGTATATACCTGTACCTTTGTCCCAAATGTTGTCGGATTCAAATCGACTCGAATCTCAGAACATGGGGGTTAGTTTCCTATTTAGATTCTATCGTGTATGCGACAGAACAATTATAAATTAAATGTGTTATTCAGCGTTTAAGGAAATACCAGTTTCCATCGAAATCATTCAGCAATAAATGATACAACCAAACATATTCAAGTCAATGACTGTTGATGTACAGATGTTCTTTTTCGCTCTTTGTGAATTCCCTTTAGAGCGAATTACTTACAGAACTTTAGTTTAGTTTGTAAAAAGGGGAATTTTTGAATTGCGTTTGACAAAACTACACAAATTTCTTAGCACAATTGTAATGAAAAGTCACCAAAAAGAAATATACATTCGTCAAAAGTCGATTTAAATTTTCAATTTCTTTTTTACATTGCAATTCAAAAATTTAATATTCAATTTTGTTTTATACATTTCTTCCCCTATTCCCCTACTGAATTTTACATTTTAGTTTTTTTCTTTAAAAGCCAACATCTGACCAAAAGAGATCCCTGCCTTATAAATATACATAGTTGTGAGATACCAGTTAAAATATAGACATATAGTTTTAAATTCAAGGATCGTGAGTGTCATACCAATTTATGATTTAATCCAACTAAATACCTAGACTTGGATGGGCATATCAATCAATCCAGCCAAGTGATATCGATTTCAATATATTCATTTATATTCAACTTCAAATAATGGAGTATTTCAGATATTTTTTCGTTATTCGAACAAATACTCAATAATTACTGATATTTGTACTAAATAAATAAAGGGTGATTTTTTAAGAGCTTGATAACTTTTTTTTTTAAAAAAAACGCATAAAATTTGCAAAATCTCATCGGTTCTTTATTTGAAACGTTAGATTGGTCCATGACATTTACTTTTTGAAGATAATTTCATTTAAATGTTGACCGCGGCTGCGTCTTAGGTGGTCCATCCGCTTAGTCCAATTTTGGCATTTCCACGTTTTTGAGTAACAGAGACCCAATTGGTGCGAACGGCGACGAATCGAAAATTGGTGGTCATCATTAACACTGGCCGATGCAGCTGCGATATTTTCTTCAGTTCGCACTCTACGTAAGCGTGTTGGTGGTTTAATGTCCAACAATGTAAATTTGGTGCGAAATTTAGTCACAATAGCCCGAATAGCCGCTTCAGTGGGTCGATTAAACTGACCATAAAATGGAAGCGCGCAATGAACTTTCTTAACAGAGCACGCATTTTGATAATAAAATTCAATAATTTGCAAGCGTTGTTCGTTTGTAAGACGATTCATGATGAAATGTCAAAGCATACTGAGCATCTTTCTCTTTGACACCATGTCTGAAATCCCACGTGATCTGTCAAATACTAATGCATGAAAATCCTAACCTCAAAAAAATCACTCTTTATATGTACCCACATTTTATGAGTTTATGTATCGTCCGTCCGTGTCTTATAATCCAAGAAGAGTTTGTAAATAAAATCAGTCTCAACAATATTAGCAGATCAGAAGCGACTCTATCACCAAAAAGAATTCCAAATGGCATATGGAGTATTAAAGCTCTCCTCGAGTCAAGTTCTATTTTTATTCTCTCCGAGCCCGCGTGGTCGGCTCAAATTCGTTTTTATCGTAGTTTTTTGTTTGTAGCTCGATCGTAACATGTGTAGGTCTAGACGAGTAGATTTCGCTATTTAATCTTGTAATGAAAACTTCACTTACTGCCGCTTCCTATCTAGGATCATGTCCAGATAATATGTACTGTTCAGATCTGAGCTCTTTATTTTCGGAGGTTAATGTTCCTCTTCGTTCAGAGTACTACAACTGTTTGGAGAATTTAACCCTACATGCCTTTATTATGGCAATGATGAATTCGACAACCAAAGATAAATTCGTCACGAACTTCTTCACTCCTATATGGGCATTCCCCAGTGGCCCGGATGCGACATTCGCACGCCTTAAACTACGTTTAAAGAGTACTAAATTTTAAAAATATATCGTCAGGATTTAGTACAAATTAGTACAAAATTATAAACAATTTTACATTGAAACGGACGCCAAAAAAACAGAAATACTTTTGAAGGTCTTATAGAAATATACAAAGTTCGGCGATTTTTTGAGAACTTTGTTTTTCCATACATACACGCAAATAAAGATCAGAGGATGTATATTGTTCGTAGATTTATGAAATATGAGAATTATCTCTTAGATTTACTTAATTAAATTTTTACACGCGTAGTAAAAAAATAGTAATTTTTTTATAACACTTCAACTTTGAATAAAAATAAAAAAGAGAACAAGTTAACTTCAAGGTTCATAATAAAAAAGTGGCAGAAATAAGGAAAAAATAAAGTTAAAAGTTATTAGTGTGGTTTAATTTAATACCTGACCTAAACATCACTTGACACGAACAACAACGAAGATGAGAATATTCAATCCTGGGGACAAATCACGGGATTCGATATCGAGAAGTTACGATCGAAATCAATTTTTAATTTCTATGAAAGAAGTGGCAATTTCCAACAAATCCAAATAGGATGTCGAGATTAAGTCTTTTGGAGATAATCTAATTAGATTTTGTGTAATTTTTGTTCAAATGTATACCCTTTTTACAATAAATAATAGCACTTTTCGATCGTAACATTCTCGTTTTCGAATGGCGTGATTTGGCCTCTGGAGACTATTTGAGGTATACGACATAGAGAGATAGTTAAATGACATTACAGGATTATTATAATCCCAGCCCAGTGCAAATGTTTGTCCACGGATACGAGGAGATGGCTAACTGATTCCGCCAACTACTCGAGCTCATTGTTCAAAATGAATTTGTTCATTCGATAAACGGTTTGAAAAATGATATTAGGAATCATGTTGGAACTATAAGTAGACCTGCCTACGTAGAATGTATGTATGTACATATGTACATACATAGGTTGTAAGAACATACAGCAAGCAGTACAAGCATTGTAGTTTAGTTTTAAAATGCAAATAAACCTACACACAAACCAACATACCAACAAACCAACAAACAACTAATAAATGCCAATAAAGAATTTATTATTATTATTATGTTTCGCAATTTACCACCCATCCAGTAGTGAGTAGTAGCCTCATAAGAAATATTGAAGAGTCGACGCAACAACAACACAGTGATGCTACGGAGGAGGATCGTAAGAACACGATCAGAACGCGTCGAATTGAACATAAGTTTGAGAAGATCTCGTCGAATGTTGAGGATTTAGATGTAGAGGCGGACAAATTTGATGAGCAATTTGAAACTGTTGTGGCAGATGATGAAATTAGTAATTTGCAAGGCGATTTTTCCAAATTAAGTTGGGACGATAGTCTATCACCCACAACCAATACATTGGCTGACATTGGTCAAAATACGCCAGATAATGATATACTAGACATTGTTGCAGGTATTCCATCCACATTCCATCCGCTATTCCTATTCATAAATTGTTATATTCATTCCACATACACATAAACACACACATACTCGTACATGCAGCCATTCGTACATACACACGTTCCACGTACATACGTGTGTCGTCATTATTTTGATTCACAGCATTGAGCTCTAATTGCATTTTCCATTTTTATTTTCGTTCGTAGAGTTGCCTTTAATTTATCTACACACGTACATAAGTACTAACATATATGTATGGCTAGGTGTGCTCTTTATGCATGCTCGATGATAGGGATGTCTCGCACAATAGTTCAGATCACAAGATTGGCATGATTGTATCTGTATTTATGGAAAAAAGCATGCGCATACACACATATCGATATCTCAACCTAAAAAGGGTCTAATTCAATGAAACCCCAAAGATAAAATACAAAAAATAAAGAAGCAGCATACATAAATACAAAACCCATTTAAATAAGTACATAGTATGTTTAAAATTCCTTTCGTATGGGATCTGACATATGTATGTGAATCGACCTTATGTCATTTCAGCTAGATTCCGCATGCAGTGTGACAAGGCTATGGCTATGTTTCAGAATTTACTCGTCGTTATTTTCCATCAAATTCTCGTGATGTGTTAAGGAAATTAGTTAGTTTCATTTCGCTTCACTAAAAGGAGTAGATTTCGACGACTCATTCTGTAAAGTTTTTATCTAAAGCTATTAGATATTTTCAATACGTATGCCTAAATTTATGATAACGAATACAATATTGATTAAAATCCCACATTTAGAGTAAGTTTGAAAACGTTTTAGATCACCGGCGGATGTTACTAGAGCCGAAATATTTTATTAATAATCAGAAAACATACCACTCTTAATGCTCAAGGGTAACTTGTTTACGTTTCTTGGCATCACACATATTAAGTCGGTCTACTGTACATATCAGTAGTCACAAGGCATAACAGCAGATGCATATTTTCCAACAAATCTCCAAAACATTATACGCACATCCGGTATTATCTAACATAAGCCGTATTTTCTAATAACCAGAATTAGTTCGAAATTCTTATAGAAATTCCAATATAAAAACCGCAGTGTAAACGCAACCTTATTTTATATTCAAATCCTATTAGAGCGAAGGTTTTCTTTTTATTTATTCAATGAACGGACAAAACGACAAAACCTGTAATAAGCTCAAGTCATTTTGTTGTCGACTATTGCAGATTTGTTCCATTAAGTTATGTATGTAGGAAAATACGGAAGGAGTGAATTAAAGAAAACGGAACACTTACATTTATCAATGTAAAATCACACTTCAAACCCTTGAATTTCTAAAATGCGAAACGCCATTTCACGCGAACGCGTTCGCTCTCGCTTTAGCGTTGCGTTCACACACTTTAAGTTGGATATAATGAATGTCTTACGGCCATTAGTCTAGATTGGAACGAATTGCATTGATATGATCCTAGCCACCCACACGCATTCACATTCACGTGTGCCTATTAAAAAAAAAAACAAGGTTTTAAGTTGCTCTCTATGTAACTTCGATCAATTATCATGTTACTATATATCTTGTTATTTATGCATAATGTTATGTTCTTGTTTTGGCCGATATTACTCGCATCCTATCTATATAACACGTGCATATCAGTTTTAAATGCTGTCCTTTCACTATCGGTATTATTTGATATTTTGTTCTTCTTGCTTTTCTTCTTCTTCTACAACTTGTTTCACTTCACTACGACACTTTGTTTACGATGCTTTTTCTTTTGTTCTCACAATCATTATTTTTTATAGAAACAGGTGGTGATTTCTTGCATTCGACAGAAATCACACCCGTCCCACCATCTGCAACAACGACAACAACGATAGCGACATCTAGTACAAATACCGCAAATGAGAGTACGGACGATATACCCAAACCGAAGCCTCGTTCTGTCAAAGCGTCTTCGCCGGACAAAGAAGATGTCCAACTGCTACAGCGCGACGATACAGAAGAGGCCGAGACTTCGCTCGAGTTGGATATATCATCTGCACCAGTTCCAAAGCCCCGTTCCCAAATGAAGCCGTCGGAATCTTATAAGAATCTTGCAATCTTAGACGAGCCATCCGAACAGCAAACACCCCATCCACTGCCACTGCAGCAAAACGACAGTGTCAGCTTACGCAGCTTCGATTTCACAGAGGAAGCATCACACACGGATGAAACCTCCGTTGAGATATCGGTACGATCGCAACACCACGACAACCCACTGACAACTACAGCAACTATAACAACAATTTCCGATGATCCAGCAACGGAATCTATGGACCCGACTAGTGAGTTGCCCATTGATGGCAGTATTGTCGGTGGTGGTGAACGCAAAACAAGTTTCTATATCGGAGAATCTAGCCGTAACATCATCATAAAAACTACACCCACTAAACTTAGTGCCGGTGATGATGACTCTGAAGAACCATTGGCTGGCATAAGTGCCGATCTTATCGAAGCTACTGACATTTCATTAATGAAGGAGTTCTCTGTCGATTCCGAAGAAGATAATGACGTCTTCAAAGAGTACGTTACGATTAAATCTGCAGAACCGGAATGTGTCACCAGAATACGTCGTCAGAGCTCGGAAACGCGAAATGATTTGTTGGAGGAAGATGTAATTCCCAAAGAAACCGTTGAAGATACCATAACGGCTCCGTCTGTTACCGCTGTGTCCATCCCAGTAATTGCAGATACGCAAGATGCAGCAGTGCACAAAACCAGTTCCGACCAAAGTATTCTGTTAAAATCAGTGACATCAACCATTGATGCTGTTCGTTCGGTTGGATATGATGATTCTGTACCCGAAATTTCTATGGAATCCGTGGACATTGATGTGGAAAGACCCACTGAATTGGATTTGTCTTTGGAAAAGAGCGAGTGGGAGATGACAGAAAAACAAATTCCACCACATGGAAAGAGCAAAGTCGAACATTCTCCTCAACAGCCGACAATAAGTATCCTCACCAAAGAAACAATAACTGAAGAAATGGTTGCGAAAACACTTGATGAAGTTACAGAGTCTTTGGAAGCTGCAAGAAACGAACTTAAGTCTGTGATGAAGGACGGAAAATCTATCAAAGAATCTCCCTCAGAGTTCGAGTTCCGTTCATTTTCCCAAACTCTTGCAAGTGGCGCGACAAGCGATGTCACAGAGCTGGACATCAAAACGGAAAAAATAATAGAGGAAACTGTGGAATTAATGGCAACTCAAGATATTTCATCTTTCATTGGCGTTCCAGAAACTATACAGCAGCAACAACAACAGACTATTGAAGGACTCTTTGATAGTAGTGTTCCAGAAACCCTTGACCGGGCAGCTGCCATGATTCATTACGCTCAAAATATTTATGAAGATGGCAAAACAGACATGGACGATCTTGCTTCACTGGGTTTCGTATCGACTGGAACAGAAGAATTTGAAGATGATAAGGTGCAGAAAGAAGAGCATGCATCGCTGGGATTTGTATCCAACGAAACAGCTGAAGAATTTAGCTCCATGGAAGACTACTTTCAAGAAAAATTCGCAAAAGCAGAAGTAATAGCCGGTGGGGAGGAGAAAGAGGATGTAGGTGCCCAATCAGTTGGTTCATTTGGCGAAATCTCTTCCGAACGTACAATGAAGCCTTTTGATGACGTCGTGCATCGTGTTAAACCCGACAGTGTGGACACAGCACAGAATCGTTGGTCTGTGCCAGAAGTCGATCAATCTAGTTCCAGTGAAAGTTATTACAAGAGTTTTGAAAGGAGTGACAGTCGCCCATTGTCGTCAGACGTTGAAAACCTAACCACACAAGGGACATCCGAGTACAATACGGCCGCAGAAGGTTCATCAACATATCGGGAGACTACCGAATACATGAGTGCTGCTAGCACCTTGGACAGCTTGTCTGGTAAAACCATAAGCTCTCACGAAAGTATGCGGAGTTTTGACTCACATTCAGAAACATCGGCTAATTTGATCAGTATGGACAGTTCAGAGCTGTCCGAGACTCTCGTCGCCTCATCCACAGACGAAGCTGAAGAAATAGAACGTTTACGTGACCTGCTTGACGAAGATGACAGTGAAGAAAGTTTGGATTTGGAAGCTGTTGATTACGCTATGACGGAAAGTAAAATGCAACAACAATCTTTGATGAAACGATCCCAAGAAATGATATTTAAGCCAAAATCAGAGGATGGCATTGTAGCAAAGGTAGCCGAAGAAGAAAAACCGGAACCAGTTCGCGTTGAGATTGCACAAATTGAGGAATATGCCAAAGCGAAGGAAGCTGAAAAGGCATGGGGCTTGACTTATCCTTTGGAGGATAGCAAGTGTGAAGAAGTCAAGGATGCTGAAGACATTCTCCTATACCACGGAGATGTCAGGCGATCTATTGACGAGTCTAAATATGCTTCCAGTTTAGACGACGGTAGTGTCCTCTCTGTTAGCATGTCAAGTACATCAAACATTGAAACAGTTGTTGAAAATTTCGAAGATATTGCGGGATCTTTCGGAGCTTCATCTTTAGCGGGTATTGAGGGATTTAGCGCTTCTTCGTTGCCGGATGAGACAACATTCGTTTTGGATCTGGACGGTAGTAGAGGTCAATCGCCACATGAAACCGGTGACAATTCACCACCTGAGGAAGTGCCATCCACACATGATCACAAACGCACAGCCACATGTGCCGATGACAGAAAAGACATTCCTGAGAAAGAAATTCCAGCCGTAGTAGGCGAAGGAAAGGAATCTGGTAGTGAGTCTGACACCGACCCCTATGAAACAGAATATGCCCGCCAATTCCGTTCACCTTCAGATCGGAAGTCAAAGAAAAAGAAACAAGCGGCAGCAGAAATGGACCATAGCTTTGAAACCGAAAAACGGCCATTCACTCCATCCCAACTGGTAGCGGAAGTAATTGTGGAAGACAGTGTGACGGAAGAGCTGGAGGCGGAAGCGTGCATGATTGAAGACCGACGACCATCGCAGAACATGCTTGACTATTCCAACATCCCGGATATCATGGTTACCGAAGATATCCAACAGAAATCGCCGATTTTGGAAGAAGACGCGGACACGTTTGAGGAGAAAATCCTTTACAAAGTCAAAACTCAGGAAGAACTGCATAAGGCCTCTGACGACCGACCTCTTTATCAAGAAGTGCGAAACGACGCTAAAGAGGAAAATTTCCAAAAATTGGTCCAAGAGCAATATAAACAGAAGCTGGCGGATTTGCAGAAGGCAGAAGTTGGTGATTCTGACTATGACGAAAATAAGGCACCCGATTCGCCGGATTCCTTCGAAATGGTCGATCAACCAGATATCTCTGACGAATTTGTCATTATTGAAGAGGTGGCCAAGGAAGCCAACGAAGATGATTTAGGTGGCAAAAGTATTCGTATAAACCCCACAAAATATGAATCCAAGCACGATGAGGAAGTCGAAAAAATTATTATCAAATCTGCACCCGCCGATCCAATGTTGGGTTCTCAAATCTTCCGCGACGATTTGAATTTTGAATTCGAAGAAAGTCCACCCACTGCCAGCAGTGGTGGGACCGGAAGTGAGACACAAGAAGAAAGCGATTCAGCTTCTGATATGGCAGCCACCAACAAACGATGGGTCGAGATGCAGTTAACCGACAACCAATTGCGATATCCTTATGAATTGACTGGCGGCGTACTGGAAGACATCAAAGAAGAGGATGGCGAATTCGAAGTAGGCAGTAGCCGTATTAGTAGCTTCAAAGATTCATTCTCAAGTACTCCGGACTACGATGTACTCGCTGCGCGTCGCTATTACTGTCGTGGGGAACATGACGATATTTCTATGAGTAGTCTGCAAGAGTTCGAATCACTTGAGCAGGCAATCTCCTTGGAAAACCGCAATCGAACCCATCAGGGATCTACCGACTCCAGCAATGGCAGTTTCCAAAGACGATATGTGGTACGTCATAGTGCCAGTGGGACAGCACCGGGAGATGATATCTCAGTTTCTAGCTTGAAGGAGTTCGAAGGACTGGAGAATGCTTGTATTGAGGCCCATCTAATCGAGATTAAAGCTAAAGAAGAAGCAGCCCTTCTATCCCGTTCCGACGAATCAAATAAGTCTAATGCCAGTGACCGAGATCAATCTGGCGATCCTAGCAATGTAGTTGTTTCCAAAGTTACACGAACTGTTACGCACACCGAAGTTCTAACTGGCCAACAATCACCAGACATTAAAGCGTTACTCAAACAAAAACTTCAAGAATGTGAAAGAGGTCAAACGAGTTCACAAAGCACGCATCTCCCCGAAACCAAACCCAAAGCTGATTCCGATAGAGGCAGTATTGAGAGCTTGGAAATGAACAAGAGTCTCGATTTGGTCTCCAGCAGTGCCGACGAAAGCTTCGATATATCGAAAGACGCTACCAAATCCGACATTGACTCACTGGAAGTGGACAAACCACACACTACACGCGAGGAAAGCATTGAGTCTACCGATATGGAAGACATCATATCTAAATTTGGTGTTACAATCGGAGATGGCCTTACAACAACCACTACCACGACCACAACCAGCACTGATGTCGATGGACATGAGCATACCACCGTGACGAAACGAGTAGTCACAACCACAACGTTGACCGGAAGCGGGCCCAGTTCAACGTCGCTCGACCTACAGACCACACAACAACTGTCCAAAGATATTTCCGCCGATTCGCTGAACCAGATCAGCACTATGGAGCATACAACCACAAGCTCGGCTGGCACTACAGCTACATACCAAACGAGCGCTGGTAACTCCCAAATGTCCGGCAGTGTCACGAGTTGTGCCTCCAGCACTCTAATGGAGGACTCCACCACCAGCATCTCTGCGACAAATGTCGCATCAACACATTACTCACCAGAACAACAATCACAACACAGAGAAGCCGATGATTCCGGCCAGAAAAAGGACGACGCCAAACGCTAAGAATGGCCAGCTGCATTAGATGATTATTTGATTCCAAATAATTTATTTTAGTTTTTATACTTTGATAAACACTATTAGGTAAGATGGTTTCCTTTATTTACCTATGTATGTATGTATGTATTTACCTTTAACATTCACCAGTTCATCACTATCCATTCCATCATACATTTGCTAGCATCTGCCTACATATAAGTGAGGTTATATACATATGTACATAGTTCAGTGAAGTTAATAGTTCACATCACACGAAAGTTTCTCCTTGAAAATTAAGGGTTCGGGCTTACTATTATTTTTCTAAAACACTGATTGTCTTGATTCGAAGGCTTCGAGGATAAATTTATTAAATTTTAAAATATCTCCGTCCATTTTTCATTTTTGATGTTTCGTCGGCTTTCTTCTACATATCCAGGATATATTTTTTTTATGAAATACCTGTCAAAAGTTGTTCGAAATAAAATGGAAGTATCACTAATATCACAGGAACTATACAAATTTCAAATTACAGTTTGTTGTTGACTCTGTCATCTTTGCTACGTTTCTACGTTGGATATTCATAAACATTTATCAAAGGTTTCAAATACACTCTAATGTGGAAAATTCAAATTATAAAGAAACCTGTGATAAATGATTATGAATACGACTGTGCGGTGTATAACGTTTAGTCCCTATTCTTCCTCCGTACCTTAACACCTTCGACATCGTTAGCAACTCTTTCCGAATTTGTGCGTTTTCTTAAATACCCTTCCACAGTTGCCCCAGATAAAGAAATTGCTGTATGCTATGCTAGACAACAGATGTTCGCGATCATATTAGAAATAGATTCATTGACATAAAAGCCGTATAGCCGTATAGATTACTATTTGAAATGCGAACGTGTACTAATTTGGAATATGCATACGCATCTTTTTCATTTCAGAATTCAAAAATTAGGAATGACATTTAAATGCCGGATCGTTTTTCTAATAGCTAATGGAGTAAGTCTGCTGGAATCCGATGCTGCAAGTGTTTCCAACAAAGCTGGGAACACGCACACACACACACACTGACATCATCGGAAGCAACGAAGTGCTATCAATTTGATAGTACTCCCACCACACTTATCAAACAACTTGTACATCATCTTATAATTGAAATTATTATCGGAGGAACTGCAGCTGCAACGGTACGGTACGAAATATTTCCAAAGTATTCGTAAGGCATCGCATGCAGATAAACAGACTCGTACCACGTATTCACAGTAATTCAAAATTAATTAATATTTCCACTAGTATTATCTGGGGCTCTCTTTTGTTAATACGTATGTATATCATAGATGTTTAACTTACGAGTAACTTAACTACCCATTCAGAATGGTGAAAAGGACAACAGAATTATTGGCTTTAATTATTATTCCCGCTTAGAGGAAATGAAGGAAATGCCGCCAGCATTTTTTCGGCCAGACGAGTTTTTGTATTGATTTGTATTCACATCGCCCACATCATTTGTAGCTTTCATAAGTGCTATACTGGAAAGTATATTACATATTACTTTACCTTATTATAAACATGAAACAAAATTCATAATGGCATCAAGGATATGAAATCCAGATATAAACTATAATAAAACAATAAGCGTTTTTAACATTATTTATTGTTTTCTTTTTTACCAAACAACAATAACAGTAAATGTTTTAAAATTCGCTTAAAGACCGATACAAGATGCGTAATTTTATAAGCATTCGCACTGATGTTTGTACGATATATATGTCGATATATGTATATCGACTAGATCAATCAATTCGGATCAGGATGGATAACACGGGAAAAGAATATGCGTTCGTGGACATGGTTGACTTGAAATTATTCTCACAGGCACATCCAATTAATTACAGTATAAAAATTAAAAAAAAAAAAAAACATTTATTATTATTATTATTATCTCCGTAATAAAGTAAACTGATAAAAAAATATTCCATTTTTATTAGATGTATTATTAATTATATTCGAAATGATATAAGAAATAAACCAAACATTCACAAACATTTAAACAAAGAAATTAAATGTAATGCTAGCCACGCATATATAATTAACCAAATAAATGCTTAAATAAAACTATTAAACAATGTATTTTGATTTATCCATTGCCAAGGGCAGAACGTTTAATGTCCCGAAATTAATTTCCCTTAATCCGGTTGTCGTCCCCGATCTTCGGATTCTTCTTCGGCCAACATCACCTTGTCAGTAATTTGGTGTTCTCTAGTAGTCTTGAGACGACGTCGCATGTCAAATAATAATAATTAATATTGAAAATCGAACAATCGGGTATATATGTTATAAATTAGGCCAAAGTTGACCACTTTTCTTATTTTTCGATTTAAAAGAAAAGTAATAATGACAAATATATTTTGTTTGTAATTAAAAAATAAACGGAATTTTTCATTTTCCCGGTATAGCGTAATTATTCTTTTGAATTTACCGGACGAATTCAAAATTAGTTGAACCAACAAGGGTTTTCTTTAAAAGTACATTTTTTATATTTGTGAGACCAACAGCACATTTCATTAAGAACTGGAAAAATGCATTCAATGCGATTGAAGAAAAATTAAATTATTGAGATTTCATTTTAAAAAGTTTATATTGTTTTCAAACCAAATTAAATATGTAGGTGGATTTCTAAAAATTAAATAAAATTTAAAATTAGTTCAAATCTAAACCGATTAAGCGAGAAATATGAGTTTTTAGCTGTCTCCTTACGCCCAATAATTCTACCAATCAGTTATTCTAAGGCAACAATAAAAAATTTTATTTAAAGTGCTTCCAAGAGTATATTAATTCAGAAAAAAATTTGGACAAAAAAGCAACATAAAAAAATTACACCGGAAAAACATTATTTTTAGAGGGGTTTTCAGGAGCGTTTAGCTCACAGATGGCTTGACCCAGTGACGAAATATTTTGTAGATCATCATTAAACGATACAATCTTCATTTTTTGGGGGTGACCGCTGCAATTTTTTTTTCATGACCATCCTACTGTACATTTTTTTCACTGAACCAACACTCAAGGTATGTCCCCTATAAATGCAGTGCATTGCGTTGGTGGAAGGATGATCAGGTATTGGAAGGAGGAAAGAGGGAGTAGTGTCTGTTGACATCTGTTTTGAATCTGAATGAATGTCGTAATTGGAGGGAAAGATATTGGCCGGAAGTCGATTCCACATACGGATAGTACGGGCGAAGAACGAATTTATTCTGTAATGTGTAGTGCGGCCGGTTGTCCAATCGACAACAAATGGTTGAGCGTTCCTGGAGAGTCGCGTATCTCTACCGAACGTTCTCACGGGCGGTATAAGATCACGAATTTCCGAAGAACAAACACCATCAAAGTATCGATAGAACAATGACACACAACCAACATTACGACGGTGTTCAAGGGAGACAATAGAATTAGATATCCTACCGTCACCTATCAACACCATCGCCCTCCTCTGGGCACGGTCAAGTAGCTCCAGTGGTGTAGAGATACAAGCCGACAAGCCGCCGCATGTTTCTGCACGAGCCGCGCCGCCGCCGATTTCATCGGCTCACATCGACTTTAACCCGCCGCCGATTTCATCGGCTCATATCGACTTCAACCATGCCGCCGAGATTTGACGGTGTTCTAACGGCGTCAAATCTTACTACCAAAATAGACAACACACTTAAAAATACAGTGAATACATCGAGACACTAGTCGCAGAGTTAACAGAACTTCAAGTATCGAATCTAGGCGAGGAACAAAGGACAACTATATCCACCATGAATTACAACATCGCCTTCAATACATTCAAAAACGGATTGAACAACAGAAGTATAGTCCAGACCTTGGATGCAAGCAGAGTGAAAACGTTTCAAGAGGCAATATTACTGGCTGAGGAGGTGAGAACAAACAACGTAACTCACAAAACACTATTCCAGAAGGCCCAGAATAACCAAAATCAAGATAATAGAAACAGAAATTACAACGATAGACAACACCAAGACAACAAATACCCGAGCAACAATCGCAATGAGGGACGCGACAAAAGGAACAATGAGAACAATCGCGGGAACCCTAACAACAGTCGAATTAACCAATACAACAACAGAGGTCGCGACAACGGATATGGACGAAACCACAATGGAAATTATAGAAACAGAAATCAAGACAATACAGGATATAATCGGAACAACCAAAATGTCAACTGTGTGAACGACCAAGAGTGCAACGATTACAATAATGATTTTGACGATGAACAGGGAAACTACAAGGAGCCGGAGATGGTCGAGCAAAACTATTCTCCAGATGGCCAGGAAGACTAGAAACAAAACAAATTTTCCATATGTCGTCCAATTTTAAAAATTTCATTGAACTACATATTAAAGATGTCGATTTTAAACTGAAATTCTTATTAGACACTGGAGCAGACATCACCCTTGTTAAAGAAGATTTATTAAAGAATCATAAAGAAAACCCTCAAGATTATTGCCGTTTTACAGGCATAACAGACGAAGAAATCACCTCTATCGGGTCCACAGACATAATTATCACTTTTGATGGGACCAACTTGAAACATAAGGTACAACTGGTGCATGGAGATTTCCCAATTAAAGCGGACGGAATATTAGGAAGAGATTTCCTAACAAAGTATAAATGTAATATCGATTATGAGACTCATATCTTAAAAATAAACTATAATAACGATCAATTGGAAATACCAATAAGTAATGCAGCATCAAAAATCAACCTTGTAAAAATTCCACCAAGATCAGAAGCCATTGTACCATTCCACATAGAACTAGAAGAGGATTCATTAGTCTGTAACAGAGAAATTGATAAGGGCATATTCCTTGCAAACACAATCCTACCCAAAGATGGAAACAAACACATAAAACTATTGAATACAACTGATAAAAATATAACTATTAGAAATTTAGAATTAAAGATACTCCCATTAACAAAATATGACATAATCAATATAAGCGGAAATAAAACACAGCACGACGAACAGAGATTCCAGCAAATACTGAAGAGTATTGATTTTGAAAATACGAATCAAGTTGAACAGAAACAACTGAAGGATATACTGAGGAACTACCAATCGATATTTCACCTGGAAGGAGAACAACTAACAACAAACAACTTCTACAAACAGGATATCCGATTGAATGACTCAACACCGGTCTATATAAGAAATTACAGATTACCTCACGCACACAAGGAGGAGATAGAGCGTCAGGTACAAGAACTATTAAAAGACGGTATTATAGAACCTTCAGTGAGTCCATACAATGCACCATTGCTACTCGTGCCTAAGAAAGGACAGACGGATTTAAGGAAGTGGAGACTAGTAGTAGACTTCAGACAGTTGAACAATAAGATAGTCAATGACAAATTTCCCCTTACGAGACTCGAGGACATACTCGACAAACTAGGGAGAGCTAAGTATTTTTCAACGCTTGATATGACTAGTTCATTTCATCAAATAGGACTGAAACCTGCGTCAAGACCATGCACAGCATTTTCTACACCAGATGGACATTACCAATATACAAGGCTACCTTTTGGATTAAAGATTTCTTCGAATAGTTTCCAAAGAATGTTAACTCTAGCATTATCAGGCTTAGAAGCTGAAGCATTTCTGTACGTGGATGATATAATCATATTTGGCTGTAGTTTAGACCACCACAATAAAAATTTGATAAAAGTACTAGACAGGATTAAGCAATACAATTTGAAATTAAATGCGAACAAATGCTCTTTTCTCAAGCCGGAGGTAATATATTTGGGGCATCTCATTACGGCTAATGGAATAAAACCTGATCCCAGTAAATTTGATGCGATAACTAAGTATCCAACCCCGACAAACGCAGACGAAGTACGCAGATTTGTGGCATTTTGTAACTACTACAGAAGGTTTATCAAAGATTTCGCACAAATCGCAAATTGCCTGAATGCAGTAGTAAAGAAAGGTGTGAAGTTCGAATGGACAGCTGAGCGGGATAAAGCTTTCAATACTTTAAAAACTAAACTAATTAACCCACCTATCTTACAATATCCGGATTTCGACAAGCCGTTCATTTTAACTACAGATGCCTCCGACTACGCTTTAGGAGCAGTCCTTTCACAAGAAAAACTCAGAGAAGATCTACCAATATCGTATGCTAGCAAAGTCCTCCAAAAACATGAAAAAAATAAATCAGTTATAGAAAAGGAACTTTTGGCAATACATTGGGGCATACAATTCTTCAGACCATATCTTTTCGGGAGGCGATTCACAGTAGTCACAGACCACAGACCTTTGGTATCTTTATTCTCACACAAAAATCCAAGTTCTAAATTGACAAGAATGAGAATAGAATTGGCTGATTATGACTTCGACATAGTTTACAAACAAGGAAAAAACAACACAAACGCTGATGCATTATCAAGAATAAAGATTGACTCCGATTTACTAAAGAACATGATTCCCACAAATGAGGACAAGACGGTAAAGAAAACGCTTGTCATAACAAGAAGCAAGACAAAACAACAGGAGCAAGAAGACAAAAATAAAAACATTGATAGCAAATTTAAACGACTTCGCATGTGGAATTGCACATCAATCAATGATATAAAAAAGGCGCGCAAACTAAAATTTGAAACAATCAAAACAAACACGAAAATGGTCAAAGTAGAACCAGATGACCTAAACAATGAAACACGAGTCTACTGTAGTGAAGTTTCATGTCGTTCCGACGATTTCATGGAGATGCTACGAAAAGAACTCAACAAAAGACTTGTTAAACGTCCCAATCATCAAGATGATTCGGAAGAACCACAGTCAATGAAAACTATCCAATACTGTCTAGAGAACAGTGATGATATATTTGAAATAATTCCACAAGAGGAATTTTTTAAAAAATTTAATGAGCTACCTGATGTAGCAAGCGACGTCACAATAATCACATACACGAAGCCTCGGCTTATACAAAATCACCAAGATCAAATAAAACTAATAAAACAACATCATGAAACGCCATGCGGAGGTCATTTCGGAATAAGAAAGACCACACTGAAATTGAAACAACGGTATCTATGGAAGAACCTTGCAAACATGGTTAAAGAATTTGTTAACACTTGCGACAAATGTCAACGGAACAAACAGATAAGACATACGAAGGAACCACTGACAATTACCGACACCCCTACACGAACTTTTGAAACAATGACAATTGACACTGTCGGACCTTTACCACCTTCAGAAGCATTCCGTTACATACTGACTACACAATGCGAATTGACTAAATTCATAATAGCATGCCCAATGGAAAACAAAGAGGCAAAGACAATCGCAAAGACTCTAGTGGAGAACGTCATATTGAGGTATGGGATATTCAATGCCCTAAAGTCAGATAGAGGAACAGAATTCATAAATGAGGTTTTAAGAGAGGTTTGCACACTTCTGAATATAGAACAAAAATTCTCAACCCCGTACCACCACGAGACCCTAGGCACAGTGGAAAGGAACCATAGAGTATTGAATGAATATTTTCTATCTTTCGTAAACGACGAAAATTGGCATGAATGGTTACCATACTATTCATTCGCTTATAACACGACACCACATGTAGACACAGAATATAGTCCATTTGAATTAGTATACGGACGATTAGCAATATTACCAGGGGAGGAGGTAATGGCACATGGGAAAATTTATAATTACGACAATTATGCAAACGAAATGAAGGCAAGAATGAAATTTTCTCTGGAAAAGGCTAGATCATTTTTGGAGACAGTAAAATCTAGGCGACACATTCGGTCAGACCAGATTAGAAAGAGTTTAAAACTTTGTATAGGCGATTTAGTATTACTGAAGGTAGAAAATAGAAGGAAAAATATGGCACCATACTCAGGTCCATTTGAAATATTGAAGGTATTAGAACCAAACATACTTATAAGAATTAACGATAAGGAGAAATTAGTACATAAGAACAATGTCAAATTATATAAAACAAATTCAACTACAAATTAACAATATAAGCAAACATTTCATATATTTTTTTTTCTCTCTCCACGAACAATTTTATTGCACAATAATTAAGAAAACATAGCACTTAAGTAGAATATGATACCACTCTATAAAAAATACAATGACGAACAAATACAGAACCCGATCATTTTCTGAAAATCATGAAATAGCTTCACTATTGTATGATTTTTCTTAAGGGTGAGGGTGTAGTGTACTCACACATTTGTTCTTCAGTGTATTTCTGAAATAAACAAAACTCAGCTATTCTTCAGTTACCCTAATAAATACAAAGTACGGTTAATGTCGTTGACACTTGAGTTGACTGACTAAAGCGTCACTCGAATTGGATCAATCCATTTCTCGTCACACTTCACCGTTTTGGTTTCTTCCAGAGAACCGCTGACCCAAACATTTTTATGGAGCGCCGGCTCATGAGTGTAATTAGACACCGTATGGAATACTTTGAATATGTGCCGCGAAAAGTATCAGGCGCACAGATAATGTAGAGCAAGAACTGACCTAGGAAACTGAATAGTGGCTGAATAGAATTTATCTAGAATGTAAGCAATACTGTATTGATGTATAGATAATTAAGCGATATATACAATGTAAAAAGAAAGACGAAGACTAGGGTATATAAACCCAACATCTTCTCAAATAAAATCAGATTCATTTTGTTTTTGAAACCAAGAACGAAGAATTTCAATCATTGATAATCTCGGCAAGAGCCAAGCTGAATAAACCTAACAATTCACAAAGTTCAAGCCAATATTATCAAAAAGGGGTAACCTGACCAGAAAAAGGGCAGCGACTAAAAAGTTCACCCTTAGCACTGCGATCAGCTTATTACAAGGGATTAAACTTCTGGAAGCGGGTTTTATTTACGGACGAGTCTAAGTATAATATATTTGGAAGTGACGGGAGAGCCAAAGTATGGAGAAAAGCGAATACGGCAATGAATCCGAAGAATTTACTTGCTACGGTAAAGCATGGTGGTGGCGACGTAATGGTTTGGGGTGCCGTCGCGGCGTCTGGAGTTGGAAATCTTGCGTTTATTGAGGGTAACATGGATCGCTATCAATATAAATCCATATTGGAACAAAATCTGAAGGCATCGGTCGATAATTTAAACCTCGGAGAGCGCTGGATTTTCCAACAAGATAACGATCCGAAGCACACAGCCCAATTTGTTAAAGATTGGCTGATTTACCATGCTCCAAGACAACTTTATTCGCCGCCACAAAGCCCCGACCTGAATATTATTGAACAGAGATTGAGATTCTGAAACGCAGGATCCGAAAACATCACATAACTAGCGCCCAAACGCTAAAAAACAAGCTGGAAGAGAATGGCGACAAATATCACCTGCGGAATTGGAAAACTTAGTTGCATCAATGCCCAGACGATTGCTGGCTGTTGTAGATTCTCATGGTGGACCAACAAAATATTAAATTATATAATAGTATCATTTTGTCACGTTAAATTACATTTTTTATGTCTCATCTCAAACCGTATGTAGACTTTTGTCAAGGTTTTTTCTGCGTATTCTGTTAATATCTTTTGTGTTTATATTGAAGTAATGCCTTTTGTTATTGTTATATGAATAAAACACGATTTCAAACAAAACCGCATCATTACTTTTTTCAAATATGTTTTGGAACTCGCTATGTTGACTTTTGTCGGCCACTGTATGTATCTTTCTTTGAATTTGGTATCCCACTATATACTTTTTGAGTTTCTTTTGTGGGAAAAATTAGTTTGTTTGCGTTAAACATGTCATCACTTGTTGTAAATGAACAAAGACAAATATGTTTACATATACCAAACAGTTTTCTTCGTTTGTCGAAATGGATTTGTATTGTCATTACAAACTGCCAAAGTAACAGAAATCGTTGTTGTTTCATCTGTGATGAAAATAGGTCACACTGGTTCAGAATTATGTAGGTACATCTCAATAAAAATGACGCATCGCAAATGTTACAAACCACGCATTGCAAAGGGAATGTACGAATAGCCACACCATATTATATTGGACCTGTAAACATCTGTTGTGGAAGTGGAATATGTGGGTCAATGTTTTGATATAGCCCTTATACAAATGTCCCACCCGATTTCCATACTCAGTGATGGGTATATCATTCGTTTGAATTGAAAGAAATTTAAAAATGCAAATTGTATTTTAAATTATATATATAGTATATTAAAAATTAAAGTATTGTACTTTCTTCTGTATAAATAAAAAATGTCTATATAAAAAATTCTTATTTTTACATAATTATTAATTTAGAGGTAAATTAGTTTTCAACGATGTCATTCCAGACAATTGTGGCTGTTTCAGCAGCATGATTCTGCTATTGAATAGAATCAAATTATTTCCAACAGCGAATAAAACATTTTTTTGCGAATTACGCAGCCTATCTCCCTTTTCAAATAAAAACATATCCACATTTTATTTTCAATTAGTTTTTATTATAGTATAAATTATAATTATTTGACATTAATTAAATTGTACATACCATCTTCCTCCGCTAAATAAATAAAGTAACGTCAAGTTAGTACTAAACTTACAGTTGAATAGTGCCTTAAGGCACCGTTTTGAAAAAGGTTTATACAGATTCGTCCAAACACCACAATTTTTACTCGTTTTTATTATCCGGTGTATGTATTACTTTTTGTATCTGCACTAACTTCGTATACGTCTCCGCTAGAAGGTTGATTAACAACACCTGGTTGTACAGATTGCTTTAAAAAATGTGGAATACTTGCTAAAGACGCTGTAGTATGCAGCGTTGACGAAATATCCTTATAACCTTATGCATTCCAACCCACTAATATTTTTTGACCTGACTCCACCATTAGTTCCCCAATTTGGTAAATATTTTAGTTCCAGCTGTGAAATTGTCTGCTATAAATGGAAACATTTGATTGGATACATGTAATTTGTTCAATGAAATGTCCCTTTTGATTGTAACTTTATGCAGTTTTCTTATCCACTGGCTTTATTATTTTTTTCTGTTCTATTCTGTTTTTTTTTTTTTTGTTTTGGGGCTTTCACTATTTAATAGCGTCGGGCGACGAGCGTCATGCGTTCTCGGCGTGTGCGTTGATGACGTCGATAGCTATGTTATATCATTTTAAAGGTGTTCGGAATTTTTGATTTATGGTTAAAAATTAACTTTCTAATTCTGTAATGTAAAAATGGTGTAGAACCACAAATGCAAAATTAATTTCAAGAATACTGTTTACTTCTCTACTTTTCTGCTAGAGATTTCCCTCCAAAATTATTTGTCATTTTTTGTTCACCTCACGTAAAAAATTGCAGTCAAAAAACATAAAAAAATTATTAACTTTTTATTTATTACTATTACAGTTTCAGTTTACTTAGTGACACTAACTGACTAAAATAAAGCTAAAACCGGTCGTTACCGCTAAATTCAGATTATTTTGTCATTGTACTTTCGAAGATATAGTCTATCATACTATAGTCTATCTACCATGTTTTATAACCTATGGGCTTAATATGGGTATCATCGGAAATAATTTAGATAATAAATATTAAACGGCTTCATAAAACCAATGTGAGCCATGCTTTTTAAAAAATCTAATGCTTTTCATTAACATTTTTCTCAGACTAATAAAAATATAATGCTCGGTTTTTAAACTTAAATAACAGCAACAATTTTCAGCAGCCTGCCAAGTTTAACGCAGTGTGGCTGCTGAAGCAAAACTGCAGATAATCTGCTGTTATAGCAGAAGAATTGCTGTAATAACAAAAAAGTGCCTGCTGATAGATAGCAATTAAAATTTGTAGGTGTTTCTTCTTGCATTTCATCGAGTACAAAAAATGTATTTGTTATTCGAATTTATACATATTTAAGATTAAAAAAATGAAGAAACATTTCCAAATATTTTTTATTTAATCGGAATATGAGTAAACATCCTGTTACTCATATCCAGTATAAATTAAAAACCCCGAAACTCATTAGACATTATATTTAGACCCATACTTTGTCAACAATCCAATTTCCTGTATTTATCATAAAAAAATGTGGTTCAAGTAACTATTTGAAAAAAAGAAGTTCTACACTTAGAGAACAAGTCTGTTAATATTGTCTCCTGTCTATCAGCTGACACTTTTCTGCTATTACAACAGTTTTTTTGGCATTACAACAGTTTTTCTACAATATTACATCACCACTCACTCTGCTTTTATATATAAATATAAAACTAAAAAAGTGTTATCAAAAAGTGAATGTTACGCAGCAATCTACAAAAATATGTCTTAAATATTATTAGGTAGAAACAATTTCCCTCAAGCCCGATTTCCCAAATTTGTTGATTTCAGCTACAGCCTAAATGTATGTACAATTTGGATAGGAAAAGTTCTACTGCCGTTTTATTGTTCCCAAAATTAATCCCATTTAGATCCTGATTTGTTTCGCGTATTCCCAGACAGATGAATGTTTACACTGAATTTCATGATTTCAACTTCAGCGGTTTGGTTGGTACCATTTGTATTCCATCTGGGCCGATTTCGCCCACTTTCAATCCCAACCAACCTGCAACCATAAGACACATTTAGAGAAAAGTTGAACCTCCTAGCTCATTTCGTTCGGCTGCTAGCGTGTTTTCAACAGACAGACGGACTTGGGTAGATCGTCTTAGAATTTTACCACGACCCAGAATATATGGAATCACCGATGAATATTTTAAGGTGTTGCACACGGAATGACATCCTTAGGTGGACTGTATAAAAATAGATAAGCGTTCATAAGCGAGTTTAACTCGAATTTCCTTTTATAATAGCTTGGGACAATATGCGTATTATTAAAAAGACAATGTTCTGTACATTAGGCTGGGTCGCCGTCCATACAAATGGAAAAACAAGTTCCAGTCACCCCACGAAAATATAGTTTGGATTGTTTAATGATGATTTGCAAAATAGTTCGTTCCTAGATCAAGCCATCTGTGAGCTAAACGCTCCTGAAAATAACCCTAAAAATCATGTTTTCCGGTGTAATTTTTTTATGTTACATTTTTTCCAAAATTGTATTTCTGAAATAATAGACCCTTGAAAGCACTTAAAATAGAAATTTTGATTATTGTCTTAGAGTAACTTATTGAACGTTTATAGTAATTGTTTTTGGATTTTCACAGTGACTAGTATAGTATATCATTCGAAGGTATTAATCCCTCATATTTATGTTTCATTACACCAAGAAATATGATTTTTTAGCTAAAAAAAATCAATAAAAACGCCCAATAATTCCACCAATCAGTTATTCTAAGACAAGAATAAAATGTTTATTTAAAGTGCTTCCAAGGCTCTATTAATTCAGAAAATAAATGGGCAAAAGTGCGATATAAAAAAATTACACCTGAAAAACATGATTTTTAGCGTTTAGCTTACAGATGGCTTGGCAATCCAATCTTCATGGATGACAAATTCCTTTGAGTGTACTGATACTGAAATGCAATTTTACCGACGATGTCTGTCGGACGAATGTATCAAAATATTTCTCGATGATCCTGGTAATAAAATATGAATGGTTTCCAAACGCTCACGTAATCTCACATAATCAAATTAACGTCATTCATCATTGCGCCATAGACTGACTTGACTTAACGAGAAAAATTGATTTTCAATCAATGGAAAATTGTCTAAAATGGTTAACAGAATTTTCACATCCTTTTTTTTTGTAAAACTAGATGAAAACCCCTCCCAGGGGAAATTCTGCGCACGGCCCTGTAATGCCTTGTCACACTGCATGTGAAATCTAGCTGAAGGTCGATTTACAAATGTCAAATTTGAATGGGATCTCACATTTGTAAATCGACCTTATATCATTTTAGCTAGATTTCGCATACTGTGTGACAAGGCTAAAGGTCGATTTACAAATATCAAATTTGTACATCGACCTTATGCCAATTCAGCTTGATTTCGCATAGAGTGTGGAAAGGCTATAATAGCCTTTTCAATAAATCAGACTTTTGTTATTCCAGCTAGTCATTCAGACTGCATCTTGATTTCGAATGTAGTTTGAATGACTAGCTGGAATGACAAAAGGACGATTTACAAATGACATTTGTAAATCTACCTTTTATCATTTTAGATAGATTTCGCATACAGTCTGAAAAGGCTATTAGAATTTAAAAGTGTTGATGTACGGGTCTGATGAGAACAGAGTGTTGGATTTTCGAAGCAGACTTGGATTAAACAAAACTTCGTGTGTAAACGCCCCTAATAACATACGCTACGATACGTTTATGTGACTAATTCCACCACAGGGAGGCTTTTTTGATAGCAGAAACTTGGATCCTGGCATCTCTGCATGTTTGACAAGCACAAACATGACAGTCAGCGAAACATAAACAAAAATCATATGTAGACGTAGACGTATACAATTAAATGAAAATCAACAAATCTTAAATCCAAACTATTCATGCAAATATACTCACATAAAATATAGATACGAACACATGTGAAAATAATGAAGATAATAAAATAAAATAATGTGTAGTTTAAGTGCTAACTAATTCAATCATTCGAATCAAACATTACATCTCGCGATATGTCAAATTAGAAAATAATTTTCGTATTATTTCGCTTCGAATCGGAAAAATGTTCGTGTGAAATGTCAAATTGCAAATTGGATTTCACAAAGAACGAGTGCCCGAATTGAATAAATCTAGTTTTTTTTAGTTGTGATAAAAATAAAAACAAGTAAATTATCCACGAATGGAAATGGATAAGATAAAATTAAAAGTAATTGGGGTCTTGAAAGAACGTGAAGCCAAAGTAAATAACACTGAACAAGGGCTAGGGCAAACAAGGCCAACACCTGCTACGGCAACGACGACAACCACTATATCGGGAGCAGTTGGTGGATCCAAACAGCAGGTGCCTATTAAAATGTCTGCGATGGACTTATCGGGTATTCTAAATTGTCGCAGACGACTGGAATGGACAAAAGAATGGCTTAAGAAGTATCAACACGAATTCTTGAATAAGGAAAATCTGCGGAAGGATCTGTTGTTTCGCAGCAACGAAGTATATCATTTAAACTACTTCTTCAATATTACTGAAAAACAGTTTCGGTACCTTGTCAATATTTTGGAACCTTTGGTAACGGTTTTAGAACCTCAGCGCAAGAAGAAGACATTCAGTGCCGAAGAACGCATAGCCATTACATTGAAGTACCTAGCAACGGGTGAGTACACACATTTGTGTAAACTTTCGAAAGAGATCATCAATATTTTAAAATAAAAATATACGTAATAGGGCTATAATCGATTCAATACGGGAATATCACTAGGCTAAGCGCAATAAGATATCGCTTATAATCTGATCGAATATATCTACAACAACGAATAGCGGCTACATCACTACAATATGAGTCTATACGTCCAGGAGAAGTAAATTAGGCAGTTCAAATAGCAGGCCTTTTCGATTGGGCTTACTAGCTCAATTTTTGTACGGAATTCACTCACTTAAGAGTAAAGTAGCGTACTACTCTCTTAGTGTTGCTGCAAGATTTTTCTTGTTGATCCATTTTCGTGAACAATGGTGCTACCTTATCAAGTCTCTTAATCGTAAGCTAGTAAGCCCATTCGAACAGGCCTATTGTTTAGGAACAAAAAAACTTTGGTGGCATTAAATTAAATTAATTAGTAAAAATTCCTATTATTCCAACCCATCAACCCGCAGACGTAGGGTATGTTCTTTTTATTTGGATTATAAAAGATTGTATTCTGTCAAAAGATTCTGCAGATAATACATAGAAATTTATTTATTTGGGCTTGTAGTTTTTGGATGGTTCTGCTTTTGTTAGGTATAGCAAAAACGTTGAAGATGCGTAGTTGGTTTGAACGGTTATTTGAGTCGTGAGTCGTGAATCAACCTGCCTAGCTTCACCCATTCCTCCGGTAGCAGTAATTATGCATCATAGACAACAGAAATAATTTGATTTGAACTGGGATATTATCCTGGCTCAAGACCGTTTTGCATCTATATTTAATAGAATGCAAATTTATTTACAAATAGCATGGTGACATTTATTACTTGGCTGCAGACTACCACTATCATGATTTCCACCCTGTAATATAAAATAATATTTTTTGTTTTCATACACATATTGCTGTTGGCGTCAATTTAAAAAATATTTTTTTATTTTGAGTGAAGTTTTATTTTGAATTTAGGTTTTTGTTATCGCAGCTTAGTTATTTAGTCTTAAAAAACAGTCATATTATCTGCAAAGTCGAGTTCTTAGAGGTAGTTGTATATACTCCAAACTATTCCCCTTCTTTTTCTGCGGACTGCTGCCATTAAGTTGTCTAATATTGCCTAAAGAGAGGATGCAATATTCTACTCGATTCAGCGGGGTTTGTAGTGAGTATTTCGACGTTGATTCCGTCAATTCCTGGCGCTTTCCTACGCTTCATTGCCGTTATAGCTTGCCCAATTTTGATGAGCGAGGAGTAATTGGAGTTTATGCGTGAGATTCTGTTCATGGAGTAGCCTCTAGTTTTCACCTGCAGTAATATGGTGAGGTCGTCTGATACTCTGAAGACTTCTGTGAATTATTCAAGCCGTCTTTGCAGCTGCTCAGATTGCGTATGGCCATTTTGATTTTTTATTAGCGCGTTTAGGGATCTGTGTTTCATGGTTAATGGCTTGCTGCATTTGTACAAAACTTTCATGTTTCCATTCGTTAATCCATCTTCGCTTATCATTTCGACATGTTTGACTAAATTTAAATTTCGGCGTATTCACGTTTAGCTGCGTCCTTTGAAGGCCGAGTTCGTGCGCAGTTGATGGTTGACTTTTTTCTTCGTCGTCTTTCGATCAGGTTCCGACTTTCGATCGATACCCATTCTTTACGGGTGCCACACTTTATGCCTAAGATTTGTTGGCTCGTAGCTAGAAATGTTTGTTTAATCGCATTCCAGTTGCCATCAAAGGGGTTTGAGGTGTCCGTATTTGCGATTCGGGTTCTAAGGTGTTTATAAAAAGTATCCCTGGTTTCGGCGTCTCCGAGTTTGTCGATGTTAAATCGTTGCGCGGGTTGTTGTTGTAACCCCTGGGATTTGCATGTACACAATGGGGAGATAAAAGAAAAAAATAATAAAAGAGTGGTCAAATTAAAGATGACATCTAGGCATCTATATCCAGTTTGAGGAATCGAGCTGCCTCGATTGGATGGGTCCACAGTGACTCTGGTATCAGGTCCGTCGGTCTCGCAGGGCAAGTGAAGAGGTGTCTCGTGATGAGCGATGAGGAGCCACATCTGGCACATTCGTCGGCTATGTTCTGGTTGAGGAGCGGGAGATAATTATTTAAGTACCTGAAGATACCAGACCGAAGTTTGGATAGGGTCGATCTGGTCTAGGCAATACCCTCTCTTCATAGTATATGGGGGAGGTCTACCGCCGAGCACTAAGCTATTCAATGTTGAGGCTATGGCCGCTTGAACTGCCTCAGAATTTGCTTGTCCCAGAGCATCCCAGATCCCCTCATCGTTGTTGCTCTGTACCAGGTGTGGGACAGCTCCTTTATATTTCCTAAAATCGTACCTAATTGGTCTATCCCTTTCCGAGGGTTCCCTGACACCGCTGTCGGTGTCCTTCGGGCGGTTTTGGGAATCATTGATGCTGGGAGCCCAGGCCGAAGCAGCATAGTCTATGAGGGGGCGGCCAATGGCCTTGTAGGTCATTAGGATGGCCTCTTTATCCTTTCCCCATGTGCCGCCAGCCAGTACCTTTAGGGTCTTATTCCTTCTCCCCACCTGTGGGGGTGGCTTTGGACACATAGAAATTAAATAGCAAGGGCGATAGAACTCCACCCTAGGGAACGCCCTGTTTGTTCCTTCTCAATGGCGATTTCCTGCCTCTGAATTCCACGTATGACTGTCTGTCAGTCATGTAGGTCACCATCAATCTTTTGACATCTCTCAATAGGATGGCATAACTGACAGTGTCAAACGCTTTCGAGAGATCTAAAGCCACCAGGATGTATCGCTTGTGAGGCCTCTTGCTATTTACGCCTTCCATAATGTTAGCCGTCGTATCGCATAGTGCGGTGGTGGGACTTCTGCCTGGACGAAAGCCATGTTGGTGGTCAGCCAGTGTGAGGTGTTCTGCGAAGATTGGCAGCAGAATTGCTTCCAGAATTTTCACTACTGGCGACACGAAGGTGATTGGGCGATAGGACGTACTTTTTTATGGGCTTATTTCCCGGGCTTGGGTACTGGGATGATTTTCCCAAGTTTCCACATGTCCGGGATCTCGAAGGTGCTGAGGCATAAGTTGATGGTATGGGTGAGGAATCTTGCCTCGTTTCTTCCAACATGTTTCAGCACCTTCGAGGCCAGTCCATCTGGTCATATAGCAGTGGTGCCTTTGGCAGCTTTAATGGCCTCCACAAATTGCTCGCAGAAAGCTGCCGCCATTTGGGAGGTATCCCTGGGAGTGTGGCCATTAAATGAGACTCCTATTCTGTCTTTTCGCCTAGGGTTTCACAGGTTCTTGGTCGTGGACCACATCTTCTTTGGCCCGGTATCGGCCTCTTGTTTATTACTTGTTTATTAACTGTATGGAACTTAATTTGCGGAAATGCAAGCATATGCGTTTCTTTAGATCGAATCCGAAATTTGTCAGACATAATCTTATTGGGGCTGAGTAAGAGAAAGTTGATTCTTTTATAGATCTTGGTATTCTGATGGATTCGAAACTTGATTTCAACAATCATAGTTAACAAGGCGTATGGTGTTCTTGGCTTTATTAAACGTTGGGCTAAAGAGTTACTTCGCTTGTTAAGTCTATTTTGGAATATGGTTCTGCAGTATGGGACCCTCATACTAACAGAACCATCATGCCATACTGACATCTATATTGACAGAATTGAGTCACTTCAGAAGCAGTTTTTGTTGTTTTCATTGAGACACTTACATTGGAATAATGATTTTGTTCTTCCCCCTATACTAGTAGATTGAAGTTAATTGACCTGCCCTCCTTAAAAAGTAGACGAATTATGCTGAACCATCACGGTGTATTTAAGGTTATGAATGGTGATGTCTCATATGAATATCTTATTTCTAGGATTAAGTTTAACGTGCCATTTAGACCAACTAGATACTATCAGTTTCTTCATATTGATTTTCAGCGTACGAATTATGCTTCTGCGCAGCCCATTCGTAGAATGTGTATTGATTTTAATTCATTGTACCACATCATAGATTTCGTTGTCGGAATCGATACAATAAAGTCAAGGATTCTCTCGTACTTGAATGGTAGTGTTCTGTTTAGTATTATTAAATGTAATGTATTGCTTCTATGTCAAATGTTAGCATTAACCTTTAGTGTAGTTTGTTTTTGCCGGCTGAAGATATTTAATCTGTAGCCGGTATTCCACCCTCTACTGCTTGTCCGCCACAGTTCGGACTGTGGTGTGTACGTTGTCCCTACGTTAAGGGACGAGGCCCTCTCGGTCGGAAGCGGCGTGAGTGAGAGGCGTTGGGACCGTTCGAATAAAAAAGGTCATTCAGTCTCTGGTCAACCGCCCCAAAGGGGAGTTACCAATCTAGACGAATATCGGTGATCCTACCTGCTGGCATGCATCTCTTACAGGCTCTGGTGCTGGTTTGCTTAAAAATTCTCTCACCTAGGGGGGCTGATATTGGCAGTGGGGTTTGCAAAAATTCTTCCTCCGTTTGGTTGGTGAAGAGATCCTAGTTGGCTTTGCTGAAGGTTCTCTTTTCAGAGGCGATGACATCAGCACCGATGTCTAGCCTTATGGGGATCGGGAGGTGGTCGGAATTTAGTGCAACGTCCACGTGCTATGTGGTCAGTGTTACCAGGTCGGAGCTTACCGTGGTAACATCTGGTGAGCTCCTACAGTTCGCCGTTATCATGGTAGGGTGGTTCTCATTTATGACGCAGAAGTCCGAGTCATCTACCTGTTCGGCTATACGCCCTCCGACGACCAGCTCTCCTGATGAGCTTGAAAAGACTTTTGACATGGTCGAAATCATGATCGTGGTAGTCTGCAGCCAAGTAATAAATGTCACCATGCCATTTGTAAATAAATTTGCATTCTATTAAATATAGATGCAAAATGATCGTGAGCCAGGACAATATCCCAGTTCAAATCAAATATTGATTACAGACCAAAAAAATACAAACGAAAAAACTAAATTACATTAAAATTATTTATTAAATATTTTGTTTATTTGTAAATGAAGAGATGTGTTGTTGTGTCTTTGTTTGTAACTCCTAAATATTATAGATCGACATAGAGCCACTTTCTGAGTTGATCTAGCAATGTCGGTTCGGCTGTCTGTCTGTTCAACCCCCATTCAAACCCATGTTTAAATGTGTAATTATATTTCATCGGTCCATATTGTCATATAGACCCCATACAAATGCGCAATATAATTTCTTTACGATCTAGAAGACTTATATTTTTTATTATTTCCCGGTGTTACAAAGTGTAGAATTAAATGTAAACAGCGTCAATAGTGAACACATTTATTATTTAGACTTACTCACACTAAAATCAATGACCATATATTTAGCGGATACTCCGATTTATGTACTGTGTAAAAATCCAATATGCTTCATCAAATATAATTATTTCATAAACCAAGACCACTTATAGGGGATGAAACTAAATTAATATTTAACTCCTCTTCAAGAACAAACAAAAAAAAAATACCAAAATATTTATCAAGCCCTTCATAATTTCTTCAAGAATTGATATTGTTAAACGCCCGATATCCATTCCTGAAAGCCTTCTACGAGAATGCATTTTAGAAGGCCATTCCCGAGGCAAATTAAAATGTTAAAAAAAATAAATTGAAAAGTAATAGACTGACAATAATATCTAGGCCAGAAATATTAAAAACTGCTAGTCATTGGTTCGCCATGTTTTTAAAACCTTTTTTGGTCCTTCTAGAAGGCCTTATTTTTGAACTTATAGAAGGCCTTCTGGAAAGCGGGAATATGGGTTGTGATGGAATAGGAGTAAGTGAAGGAGCTAGGAAGTCGAGTTTTAGTTTGACTGTGTATTTGTCAGGTAATACTCTTTCTTCCTTGTAATTGTTATGTCCTATGAGTAAAACGGGGATACCTCTGGGTAGCTTGACTTTAGCATACCTTATGGTTCCAATTTTTACTGGTAGGTACAGGATTCAATGTTGTCATCAGTGTGATTCAGAAATCAGAAACCACCCCTAATCCAGTCCAAGCCCTTCGAGAATCTCAGCAGGTCCTGGATGGTGCGGGTTGCGATCTCATCAATGTTCCTAATTAAATAATCTCCTAGGTATTTCTTCCTACGTACACAGAGAGAAGGGCACATGCATAAAATGTGCTCTATCGTCTCAATCTCATCCTCGTCCTCACACAGTCGGCAAAAATCCACAGTACCTGTGTGCCATCTGCTGAGCCTGCTTCTAATGTTACAGTGCCCTGTGTAGATTCCTATGAGTGTACGCAACTCTACTTTGCCTAACTTTAATAAAGTTCTGGTTTTCTGCTTGTCTGCCTTTGGCCAGGTGGCCCTAGCAATCCTACAGGTTGGTAAGTTAGTCCATGCTAAGTTCATCATTGCCCACTTGCGTGACTCAATCAGTCTATAGAAAACGCCTATCGGTGGTTTTACTGAGTTTTCGGCTTGCGAGACTTCCATGGATGAACCATTTCTGGCCAGTTCGTCTGCTATTTCGTTCCCACTGATATTGCTATGCCCGGGAACCCAGCAGAGACGGACCACATGGTTTCTGAGGTCATCTAGCGAGCGCTTGCAACTCAGCAAAAGCTTTGATTTGACGTTATGCGACATGATTGATTTAATGGCTGCCTGACTATCTATGTAAAAGTTTATCTCTGTCTCAGCCGGAATATCTATCTCCACTAGAAATTCTGCTGCTTTTTTTATTGCAAGGATTTCAGCTTGATAAACGCTACAGTTATCGTTGAGTCTAAAAGATTTACGTATCTGTAGAGATTCAATGTAAAAACCCGCACCTGTGCCTATATCCATCTTAGAGCCGTCAGTGTAGACAGCCAAGCCTGTGAAGGGCTCGCCATTGTCCCAATCTGCTCTTTTTGGTATAATTATCTGTGGTACTGTTGAGAAGTCCAGAACCGGTACCAAGTAGTCGGTACCGTCGTTGAAGACTTGTTCTGGCTGTAAGTTTTCCCCATTTCTTTGAAAAACGGTCGCATGACCGTATGGTCTACTCTTCCAGTAGCCTGATTCTCTGAGCCTAAAAGCGCTTTTTGCAGCAGCCATCTCCGTGAAATGATCCAGAGGTAGCTGGTGTAACAATACATCCAATGCTGACTGCGGTGTGCTTTTGAGGGCTCCTGTGATACTCAGACTAGCTAGTCTCTGTGTCTTGGTTAGTGTCGCTAATAGTTTCCCATTTCTCATGGCTCTCCACCATACTAAACAGCCATAGGTAGTAATGGGTCTGACTACCGACCGGTAGATCCAATCTACAACTTTCGGTTTCAGACCCCAGCTCTTGCCTATGGAGTTCCTGCACATGTAAAGAGCATTTAGGCCTTTCTTATATCTCTCTTCAGTGTTCCTGACCCAGTTTAGCCTGTGATCTAAAAACACCCCGAGATATTTAGCCTCCTGTGAAAGTGGGAGTTCGGTACCATCCAGTACTGGTTTCCTGAATGGATCTATGTTGTATTTCCTTGTAAAAAGAACTAGTTCTGTTTTCCTAGGATTAATGCCTAGACCACTACTACTAGCCCATCCTGATAATTTCCTCAGTGCTCCTTGCATTAAGTCGCTGATAGTTGGTAAAAATTTTCCCCCTACCAAAATAACTACATCATCGGCATATGCAACCACCTTATTGCCATCATCAGAAAGGGATCTGAGGATACTGTTCACAGCGAGTAGCCACAAGAGTGGGGATAGGACCCCTCCCTGTGGTGTTCCCCTTGTCACCAGTTTCCGAATCATTCCGATCCCCAGAGTCGAATTGATAATACGATGCCTTAGCATCGAGTCTACCCGCTCGACGATGAAGTTCGGAACGTGAAGATCCCTTAAAGCGCTACTGATGGTTTCGGACTCAATGTTATTAAAGGCTCCTTCTATGTCTAGAAATGCTGCAAGGGTATACTCCTTCAATTCTAGATTTCTTTCTATGTAACTTACAACCTCATGAAGTGCGCTCTCAGTAGATTTGCCTTTGAGATAGGCATGCTGTGCGTCACTTATTAGGTTGTTATCTATGCTATCTCTTAGATACGCATCTAAGATTCGTTCCATTGTCTTGAGGAGGAAGGATGAGAGGCTGATTGGTCTGAAGTCCTTAGCGGACGAGTGACTGGGTTTGCCTGCTTTGGGTATGAAAACAACCTTTACCTCCCTCCAGTTCTTTGGTATAAATCTGAGGCGTAGACATGCTTTAAATATACGCACGAGATGTTTTATAATCACATCCGTCGTTTGTTGCAGCATGGCTGGAAAGATACCATCCATACCCGGAGATTTGAAGGGCTGGAAGGTATCAATTGCCCATTTTATCTTATTCTCATTGACTATGTTATCTATGCTGGCTTCATAAAATTGAGAGATTATCTCTTGTGGCCAAAGTGACCTCACCGGCAACCTCTGTACAATTTGGGAAGTGAGTTTCTGCTAAGAGGCCAAGTGTCTCTAGGCCCGATGCCGTCCATGTGCCATCCAGTTTCTGGATGTGTCCTAGAGGTTTCGGGTCCTTCGACAGTACTCTTCTGAATCTAGCTCCCTCGTTAGTGTTGTCTATTGTCTCGCAATAGGCAACCCAGGACGCTCTCTTTGCTCTTTTAAGTTCTGCCTTGTAGATGTTAAAACTAACTTTGTAGCTTTCCCAATCTTCATTGCTACCTGTTCGCTGAGCCCTATTGTACAGTTTCCTGGTATACTTTCTTTGCTTCCCTAGCTCAGTGGTCCACCAGTACGGTTGGGTCCTTTTTCCTGGGAAAGTTTTAGGACATGACCGAGTGAAACTGTTTGACAGTGCCGACGTCAGGCTGTTGACATACTTGTCAATATCATCTCCCGTGAACGTATCGGTCGTGAGACCCATAAGATCTGATTCCACGTGATGGTGGAATTTTGACCAGTTCGTTCTTTTGGGATTTCTATACGGTTCTATGTTTTTTTGCTCTAAATTGATTTTAAAAAGTATTCTCTTGTGATCAGAGAAGGAGTGATCACTTGATACTCTCCATTCTGTGATAAACGAACTAGGCATATTGGTCAAAGTTAAATCTAGTACTTCTTCTCTAACCCTAGTTTTGAAAGTGGGGGTGTTACCCACGTTACAAATTCTTAGGCTAGATAGTGTAATGAATTCAAAAAGTGACTCACCTCTTTCGTTAATGTCTGTGCTGCCCCATTGTGTATGGTGAGCATTGGCGTCACAACCCACGACAAGTTTCCATCCTTTGTCGGACGCATATGCTATAAGCTGTTCTGTGTTTGTTCCAGGCGGACTGGGTTTCTCATATGGCATGTAGATTGAGGCAAATGTCAGGGTTTCCCCGATGGTTGCCTCCAAACATGCCACCGTTGTATCTCCAGTACTGAAACTTGTGGATAAGATTAGACCTAAACTCTTCTTGGCTACTATACAGGTTCTTACCTTATCCTCCGTGCTCGGTGTGATGACTGTGTAGTTTTTTGCCGCTAGTCCTTTCACTTTATTATGAACTATCCACGGCTCCTGGACCAGGGCAACATCGATTTGTTTGTCGGTTAAATACAGGAGAAGGTCGGCAGCGGCGGCTTGGCAGTGATGCAGATTAATCTGCACCACGTTTAAAAACTTTTTACACGTCACTTTTACCATCGACACCAGGGAGACGAAACCTGATGGTGCCAAGCCCAAAATTGACAATACCTTTCCTTTCTCGTAGGTATGCAACCGATTCTTTGTCAGCAATCAAACGCAGATCTTTGCCAAAGTCTCTCTTGCTGTTGGTGGGCAAAACCTCCCATGATGCAGTTTTGAGACCTTTATTCTGTTTCGCTAATAGTCGCAGTATTTTTACCTCTTCCGGGACCGGAGGGGGCAACCATACTGCAACTATTGTGCGGATTGGTAGTGTGGACGTCGGTACCACTTCAAGGGCGGCGTTTGGCCACGGGGTTTTAAGACTGCCAATTGTGGTTTCCAAAAAGACCAGTGATCTTTTATTGCCACAGTTGACAATCTTGGCACCCTTGCTCCACACTGCTCCCTTGAAGGATATGTCGTCGTCACACCACTTATCCGCCAGCATCTCGTCGATAAGCAATGACTCCAGTAGCAGCCATCTTTCAGAGTTGATCCTGCCATCTGGATCCGATCTGTCGATGACAGCTACTCTTAGTTCCGATGGAACTTGGGAGTTGCCGACGTGCTTCTGCCTCTTCAACACCTCCACCTGAGGCTCATCACCCGATCTGGCTCTCTTGAGGGTCTGACCACTAGCAGAGGACTTAAGAGCCGCTTGGCTAGTTGAAGGACCGTCAAAAGAGCTGCGTGCTTTATTGGTCTCAGTTGGAGGGGAAGAAGAAGCAGGTTTAATTTGTTGTTTTTTGTCGTTCTTGTACCTGTAGGCGTGTTTGTTGGTGTCGTTTTTGGGTAAGCGTGTTGTTGTGTGGTCTGCCGGCAATCGAGAAGCCTTGTCCGTCCTGTGCGAAGGAAGACTGCTGATCAGGAGACGATCGACAAACTCATGCGGGTAATTTCTTTCGAACTTAGCCACACTTTGTCGATGTCTCCTGAGCAGTGTTTTTTCCTTGTCGGAGAGCAGAGCGAAGTCGCGTCCTACAAACCTTTTCAGGATACCGCAGGAGCGCCTATAGCCGCTTTTGGCCTTCTGCTCTCTAGCTTTGCTCTGCATTGATGTGCTCCGGGATTCCGAGTTAGCTGAGGTGTTCTTCGTTTCATCACCTTTAGGCTCTGTCCCCGGTAGAGTCTTAGACTCTTTGGGAGAACCTCCGGTGACTTCACTGGAACTTGATTCAGCCAATTCTTTATCCACTGCAACCTGACGCAGCAGAGTGGCCGCCATTGTCGTCCGGGGCGGGTCGACGTGTGCCGACTCATCGATTGGAGACAGAACCAGAGCCGTCAGCGAGTTCTCCGCAATCTCATCGACCCCAGTAGTAGGCTCCGACTCACCATGGATTTCTCTTGGAGATTGAGCCTATGTGACATCAAGCTCGTCAGAGAGAATCCATAGATTGTCGAAGTCCCCTATGGTATCACTCAGATCACTGAAAGATCCCAGTGAAGACTCCCTTTCTGCCTCCAATTGGCGCTGGAGTTCAGTCTGCTGCTCCAAAATGGCGCCAGTAATACGTCCGAGATCTAGACTCGTCCGTTTGTCCGTTCCCTCACAAGTCGTTACCTGCCGTTCCATGTCATTATGTAGATATGTCAGTGGGCGTTCCGTGGTCATATTGGTTGATCTGTTGAGGCCGCTGGCGACACGTAGAGGAGACTGTGTGTCTCCACCGTGCCCGCCGGAAGTCGCCGCCTCTGCTCCTTCCGACGTTGGGGTGTATATTACCACCTCCGATTTTAATATATTTTTGTTTTCCATCCCATTTAATTCCCTATGTATGCTTTTTTTGTGTGTTCTGGACCTATGTAAGTGAGCCCTAGGTGACTAGGGCTCGATAGGTGCCAGTACGACCGGTGCGCATACGGGTAAACACCGGTTAATGAGTTACCCTCAGGTTTGTACGGTCTTCTCCAGAGGATCGAACTGAGTGAAAAGGTTGTTATACCATCCTGGTAATTAAGTAACAGTTAGGGATGTACAACTGATCCAATTTGTATGGGAAGGAGAGAGGTAACCTTTGGTCATGCAGACGAACAATCGGACTACCACCCCAATTAGTTCGACTGCACTTAAGCCCCTACATCGCGACAAGATTGTTACCTCCGGTAGAGGTAGAAATAATATAGTCAGAAGAGAAATAAATCACCATTTATAACCTTATAAACCATCACCGTGTTCAACATAACACGTCTGCTTTTTAAGGAAGGCAAGTCGATCAACTTCAATCTACTAGTATAAGGGGGGAATAATAAAATCACTATTCCAATGCAAGTGTCTTAATGGAAATATTAAAAATTGTTTCTGAACTGACTCAATTCTGTCAATATAGATACCATACTGAGGATCCCACACTACGGAACCATATTCCAGAATAGGTCTGACAAGTGATGTAAATAGCTGCTTCGTTACGTAAGGATCGGAGAACTCCTTAGCCCATCGCTTAATGAAGCCAAGAACACCATATGCTTTGTTAACCATAGTAATAAAATGATTGTTGAAATTCAGTTTGGAATCCATTAGAATACCAAGGTCTACAAAAGAATCAACGAACTCTAAATCAGTTCCTCTAATATTATATCTGACAAATCTTGGATTCGATCTAAAGAAACGCATATGTCTGCATTTCTTTAGGTTGAGTTCCATACAATTCATGTCACACCAGCGGCCAAAACTGTCCAAGTCACCCTGCAATGGATTCGAAAATGCTGGCCAATTATAAGAAAAAAATATTTTTACATCATCTGCAAACATTAGAAGTCGAGAATTGATGATAGACCCCAGAAGGTCTTTTATCAATAATAAGAAAAGAACCGACACTAGATGACTACTCTGAGGAACACCTGATGGAATCAGAATTGGTCTAGAATAAGAATTACCAAATTTGACAATCTGAGAGCGATACGAAGATATCCACATCAAGAAGTTAGAGCTAAAACCTATACGATCTAATTTATATAACAAAAGTTCATGGTTCACTTTATCAAATGCCTTACTAAAATCTGTATATATGACATCATTCTGGTTACCCTGAACAAATTCATCAATAACGTGAGAAGTAAACTGAATCAAATTTGTCACAGTAGAAAATCTTACCCCGTGTTAATTTTAAATGAGTATAGAAAAAAAAAATTTGACATTTTTGGACTTATCCTCGATAGCCATAAATTCCACCTACACTGAACAGTTATTCAGTCTAAGTAAAACAAATTGAATATAAAATGTAAAAATGCGAAATTATTTTTCCACTGAGTTAAAATTTAACTTTTCTGTTATCAGTCTCAAAGAAAAACACCAATATATTCTAAGAAAACTTTACTAAACTATTCCATATTAAATGTTTTTTATTTGCAGGCGAAGTCAACTCATGTCGTAATTACTGCTTCCGAGCATCGAAACCGGTAATACTTAAAATGATAGCTGACATTTGTTTGAAAATGTACGAACTGTTGAAGGATCAATACGTGTCCTTGCCTAAAACCGATGAGCAGTGGATTAATGTTATAAAGGGAATGCAGCAAAGTCAGCACATATCGAATTGTTTGGGTCATCTGATTATGCGACAAATTACATTCTATACACCGCCCAACCAGCCTGTACGACCACGAGCACTGCTGTGGGACGACGGCGAAGACAAAAGCTGCGCCCAAAAACCTCCACTCATACTAACGGCCATTGTGGATGGCAATTACAATTTCCTGTACATGGATGTGGAAAAGACGAAAGCACAGTTCTATGATGAAATCTTTGAGAAGTCCAAAATACGAACGCTCATTGAAGAGGGAACCATGTCTATTCCAGCTGTTGTGAAAGATGTAAATGGCGGCTGCAAGTCGTATTCTTTTGCCAGCAGCTATGCTCTGCCGGAAAAACACTACTTGAAGACATCATTACGTTCAATTTCCGAACTGGAATTCAAAGCTCTCAACAACATCGAGACAAATGATGCACTGTGTATACTTTCCAATATGTTCCCAGTGTTGGGTCAACCATTGAGGCTTTGTGAAGCCGATGCTCAAAAGATCATTGTGGGCAGTATAGCACTCTATAATTATTTGCGCAAAAGTAATAGCGAGTACTGTAAACTAACGGAGAGAATTGTTATGGGGCCGGAGAGTAACGCCGAAACTGCCGAAGATGAGGATTGCATACTCGTTGACAACGATGAAGAGCAAACAGAACGAGAGGAGTTTGCACCAAACGTGTCTGATTCAACGTGCTTCAAATCGTTACGTAAACAACGTGGCGACATTCCAGCTGGTCTGGAATGGTAATAAAAACAGCTTCCCAAACAACTATGTTCATCCCTAGATATAAATAAACAATAACACATTTTCTATTTATCATTTATCTAAGCATTATTATTTTTTAATTTCCATTTGTTTTAGTGTATATATTTCTTTAAGTTTACGCTTTACTTACATCACACTGAGGTACAATGTGTGAATACTTCTACCATAGAATTACTTTGGGATCGTTTGATAAATCCCATTTAAAGAAATGTCAGATCATTTAATTCACAAAATATGTTATATCTTTGAAAACTAAATCCTTAACAATGGCGTACCGATTGATAACATAAGTATTTTTTAACTTGAATATGATGAACTGCAATGCAGTTATATTTTGTATGGGTCAGTGTGATGTTAGTGTTTTTTCTTATTCGATTTAGAATTTTACAATAATGAGATCTTACTTGAATTTTAATTTCACTGTGTCAGAAACCATATTATTATATATTTTATTTTATTATTGTGACCGTTCACTTGTAATAATAACAATATCAGCTTTTGATACATTGTGGAACGAAATGTTTAAAGTTCTATATGTTTATTGCTTTGTTTCTAGCCACAACTAACTACTTATTTTTCTGTACACCATGCCCTTTTCCAATAAACATATTAAATTATCTTAATATATAAATTTACTTTGAATGTAGATCAATTCCTACTCCGTTTTATATGCATATATACCAGAATATGTATACATACAAATATAGCAATCAAAACATAATAACAGTGATTCCACCTGTGAGATTTCCAATATACATATATGTAAATAATAAGTCTTTAAGATTTTTGTATAAATAATATCCAACGTTGCTACTATTTCAGAATGGCATTCGCATATGTATTATGCGTTTCTTATTTTGTTTAAACCATGTTTTTTTGGACGTACAGTCCCGAAAATTGCATCGAACCTCACCGGTCCCTTGAATGTCGTTATAAGCGATTTTGACTGTATGTAATTATGTATTTGACCTTAAAAAAGACTTGGAACACAAGTGCAAACTGCTCGGAGTTTCGAACCCCCATGATAAACACCCAATTTTTTGAAAAGGAAAAAAACCCGACATGCTATCTATACCTCAGGCAGAACTGCGGACGCAGACACGGATATGATCAGTCCAAAGTACAGATTCCGTTCGGAATTGATTTGATTTCGTAGTAACAATTACATAATGCTTCCATTCGATTTTGAAAACACGTTTTTAGTATTAATGGAAAAAATGCTGTTAAATAAGTGAAAATATATTTATTTTAATTCCAGTATATTAATTCCAATATATTCCAGTGTCACACAGCATACATACCAGGGCTGTTGAGTCTGAGTCGAAACATTTTAAAATACTGTAGTCGGAGTAGCAATTTTGCCTCGACTCCACAGTCCAAACACTTAAATACCATAAGTATAATATTTCATTCAATCCGGACTAAAGAGTTACACCAATCCGGATTATAGAATGCATAATGGGGTAATGGGTAAAAAAGCCAATCCAGAATAATGGATAATATTTTTTTTATATTTGAATATTAATGAAATTTTGTTTCTTCATAAGTTTCTTTAAAATATGTTTTGCCAATGTGATCGAGTGAAGTATGTGCGCCATGTTGCATGTTCTGGTGTTTTATATGTTATGTGTTGTAGTTCACTCGAACTCAAATGTTTGGTAATTTAAAAACTGGATAACCGACATGAAAACCCCGGTTTCCGAAATTGGATTTAAAAAACCGGTAGACGGTGGAGGTGGTAAAACCGTACGGTTTTAGTTTTTGATATCTCTATATGTAAATATTTGTAGGAAAAAAAGTTAAATCTTAATTTTATATACTTTGGTTTGCGTCGCTAATGGGGACTGGAGAAATGCGACGCAAAACACACTTTTCCATACATTTGCATTGAGTTTTGTTTGATCGGTTCCATAACTTATAAATATACCCTCCACCTCCAGGACCTTGAAATATCGACCTGAGACCCTATAAAGTAATATATTCTTGATCGTCATAAAATTCTCGGACGATCTAGCCATGTCCGTCCGTCTGTTGAAGTTAGGATGTCCAAATTTTCCATAAATGCGTCTTATAGTCGTAGATCGGTTGGGCGAAATCGGTCCAGAGGGAACAGTTTTTCCCTCACAAGGACTGAAAATACCCATAATAACCCCTAATATTTTAGAGTATTTAAACATGTTTTTCTCCAATATTCGTACTTTTTGGGGTTAAAATGTAAAAAGGAGATACGAATTGTACTAACCAAATGACCGCAGCTAAAGTTGTGAAATTCGGAGTATAGATTCCTCTGACTCCGTAGACACGAAAAATAAATGGTTTTTCCAAATTCGCACTTTCAATGAAAACAATGGGAGCAGAGGAATAAAAATGGTACCAATTAAACGGTTACATCTAGAATGATGAAATTCGGTGTGTACATTCCTCTAATTTCGTAGACAAGTATTAGGAATTCGGTGTATACATTCCTCTGACTGCATAGACACGCAAAATAAAAAGATTTCTCCAAATTCGTACTTTTTTACTTTTACGGCAAAAATTGGTTGAATCATGAAGTTAAGTTATCTTGCCCTGTGTACGTCAGATAATGGATTTTCAAAATTTGTACTTTTAGAATTAAAATAGGATGGAGTTACAACCAACTGTATCACCCACTATCTACCGATATTTATGGTATTTAAGCATTTATGAAGATTTCTGTCTTTTAATTACTTTTTCAATTGGTTTGAAGTATTATTTCGATATAAAGAGTGGTTAAATTTTGAGGGCCGATGTTGATTTTGAATAAAACACAAATTATTTAGGACCCCAAAGAAAGAAATCCAACGGTGTCAAATCACATGATCTTGGCGGCCAATTGACATCGCCACCACGTGAGATAACGCGGCCATTGAATTTGTCGCGAGCCATTGTTTCGTTAGCTGTGTGGCAATTGGCACCGTCCTGTTGAAACCACATATCGTCCACATCCATATCTTCCAATTCGGGCCATAAAAAGTTCGTTATCATCTCACGATAGCGAAGACCATTCACAGTAACTGGAAAAACTGGACCATTTTGGAAAAAATACAGCCCGATGATGCCGCCAGCCCATAAACTGCACCAAACAGTCACTCTTTGTGGGTGCATTGGTATTTCGACAATCACTCTTGGATTACGTGTGGTTCATATTCAACATCGGCCTTAGCACAGTATCTCAATGTTGAAGTAAAGAAAAAATAAATGAAATTAAAACAAGTAAAAACGGCGTTAAGTTCGGCCGGGTCGAACTTTATATACCCTCCACCATGGAGTGCATTCCATAGAGGCTGTCGATTTTCGTAGAAGTGCAGTAATATTACAGGAATATATATATATATATATTTTTTTTAATATCCAAACGAAAACAAATGCAAATATTGAAAAAAATAATTTTATAAATAAATATAATATTTTTATTATTTAAAACCACGCTTATAAGGCAAGGCTCCCAATAAATTTACATATCGAACATAGTGCAAAATAACCTAACTTCATGATTCAACCAATTTTTGCCGTAAAAGTACGAATTAAAAAAAAAACCTTTTTATTTTGTGTGTCTATGGTTGGTACCATTTTTATCCTCTTTTTTCCTAGTTTGCACCCTTAAGAGTATGACTTTGTAAAATATCTTTATTTTACGTGTCTACGCAATTAGAGGGATGAACACATAGAATTTCATCATTCAGGTTGTAGTCGTTTAGTTAGTACTATTTGTATCCCTCTGTACCCATTGTATCCTTTGAAAGTACGAATTTGTAAAAACCTTTTATTTTTCGTGTCTACGCAGTCAGAGGAATGTATACAACAAATTTCATGACTCTAGCTGCGGTCATTTGGTTGGTACTATTTTATCCCCTTTTTCCATTTTAACCCCAAAAAGTACGAATTTCGAAAAATTCCTTTATTTTACGAGTCTACGCAATCAGAGGAATGTAAAGGGTGATTTTTTAGCTACTATCTTTTTGGCAACAACAAACAGCTGATGCACGTTTCGTGTTTTGTTTCACTGTCAAACATCTTCAGTTTGGTCTATAATTTATCCATGAATCGTCTTACAATCGAACAACGCTTGCAAATTATTGAATTTTATTATCAAAATTGCGTGCCCTGTTTAGAAAGTTCATAGCGCGCTTCCATTTTATGGTCAGTTTAATCGACCCACTGAAGCGGCTATTCGGGCTATTGTGACTAAATTTCGCACCAAATTTACATCGTTGGACATTAAACCACCAACACGCTTACGTAGAGTGCGAACTGAAGAAAATATCGCAGCTGTATCGGCCAGTGTTAATGATGACCATCAATTATCGATTAGTCGCCGTTCGCAGCAATTGGGCCTCTGTTACTCAAAAACGTGGCAATGCCAAAATTGGACTAAACGGATGGATCATTTGAGGCGCAGTCAAGATCAACATTTGCATGAAATAATCTTCAAATAATATCGATACAAATAAAGATTTCATGCATTTTTCTGAATTTTATGTTCTTTTTTGAAAAACTTTCCTATAGCTTTTAAAAAATCACCCTTTATATACCGAATTTAATTATTCTTGGTTAGTACCATTTTTATCCCTCTATTCCCATTTTAACCCTTAAAAGTACGAATTTGGAAATTTATGTTTTATGTATTATGTATCTACTCAATTAGAGGAAGGTGCACACCAAAATTCGTGTTTCTAGCTGTTGTCGTTTAATATGTACTATTTTTATCCCTGTATGCCCCATTTCACTCCTACGAATAAAAATCAATTTATGGTGCACGTTTTTGTTATAGGGGGGATGCGTATATCCAATATCAAGTAAGTACCAGCAGACATTTTGATAAAATATACTAAATACTCGAAAAGATTAGGGGTTACTATGGGTATTTTTAGTCCTTGTGAGGGAAAAAGTTTCCCTTTGGGCCGATTTAGCTCAGTTTCAATCCCCACCGATCTGCAACCATAAGACACATTTGGGAGAAATTTGAACCTTAGAATTTTACCACGACCCAGAATATACATACTTTATGGGGTCGTTAGTTGATAGTTGAGGTCTTGTTTCCTTGAATTTTGAACGGTTTGCTATCTACGGATTTTTTTAAAGTTTTTGGCGATTTTGACGTTGAAGATGAAGTTTTTTATTTGATATTTGTTCTTTATGATAAGAGCTACAACTTTGCGATCGGATAAATCAAAATTCCAAACGGTTTGCAAGATATGAGAGTGAGAAAATGATAATTTTTTGCAAAAATGACAACGAGGGGGTCATTAAAAGAGTGAATGACTTTCGACAAAACTGGGAGACACGGGTCTATTTTTTGGTCTTTTATCACGTAGTGGTGTCCGTATATGGTTGGAGATCCATGACTTAAAAAATTGCACACAGTGTATTTAATACTAGCTGAACCCCGCCCGCTTCGCCTGACAAAAAAAAACAAATGGTACTGCCGAACCAGTCGTCATGTGAATGATATTGTGTTCCATTATTAAATGGCAAAGTTCAACCTTTCCGATTTTGAAATTTGAAAAAATAATCAGTACTTTTGAATGACCGATTCTAATTTAAAATTTTAAATGGCCCTCCCTATGTATAACATTTATAATACAAAATAAATTATTAACTCATTTGCAATTGATTTATCGTTAAAGTTCTTCTTCTTTGCTGTAATTAATTTTATATAATTTTTACTTATTCTAACACTCTAACATAATTGGACAAAATAAGTGTTTATAAACAAATAAAAAACATCAGCCGGCTAAACCGAATTATATATACCATCACTTTCAGAATTATAAGCAATTAAAATTTAAAGGGTGATTTTTTAAGAGCTTGATAACTTTTTTTTAAAAAAACGCATAAAATTTGCAAAATCTCATCGGTTCTTTATTTGAAACGTTAGATTGGTCCATGACATGTACTTTTTGAAGATAATTTCATTTAAATGTTGACCGCGGCTGCGTCTTAGGTGGTCCATCCGCTTAGTCCAATTTTGGCATTTCCACGTTTTTGAGTAACAGAGACCCAATTGGTGCGAACGGCGACGAATCGAAAATTGGTGGTCATCATTAACACTGGCCGATACAGCTGCGATATTTTCTTCAGTTCGCACTCTACGTAAGCGTGATGGTGGTTTAATGTCCAACAATGTAAATTTGGTGCGAAATTTAGTCACAATAGCCCGAATAGCCGCTTCAGTGGGTCGATTAAACTGACCATAAAATGGAAGCACGCAATGAACTTTCTTAACAGAGCACGCATTTTGATAATAAAATTCAATAATTTGCAAGCGTTGTTCGTTTGTAAGACGATTCATGATGAAATGTCAAAGCATACTGAGCATCTTTCTCTTTGACACCATGTCTGAAATCCCACGTGATCTGTCAAATACTAATGCATGAAAATCCTAACCTCAAAAAAATCACTCTTTACTTAGGCCGGATAATTTGAATGGAAGGTACTAGAAGGTTCGTGGCACATGGTCCCTACTTCCACATTTACAAAACAATTGTAAAAACTTGATCAAATATCAAGTCATAGTGGGCTCCATGCACCAGTGTAGAAGTTATAGAGGATTGAATTTTACCTATGATAGGGACAATTGTGTGGGAGGAGGTATAAAAACGCCAAATATTAAATTGCAACTGTTTTCGACAATCCGAATGGAAGTTATATCGGCTTTATTTTAACCAGAGCTTATGCCAATTTATGTTGAAGGTACCTGAAGGGGTGTGCCAATATCATCCATATTCCAGGTGAAAGCAAGGTTTATGAAAACATTACCAAATGTTAAATTCAAGAGTATTTGGATAGTTGATTTAGGGTGATTTGTGTGAGAGTTACTAGAAGGGGCGTGGTAATTAATACCCACCATATTTTGTACGCTTAAAGTGATTATAACAACTTTATTAGCTACCAAAATATTGCTGATTCCGAATATTCGTTTGGAAGTTATATTGGTTTTAATTTAACATGGGAATATAGACCCTTTGTATGGGAGGTACCAAAAGGGGCGTGGCAATTTCGCACATCTTCGAACTAAGTTTGGGAAAAATATTGCCATGTGCAAAGTTTGAATTAATTCCTTAATTCCTTTCCGGAGTTATCGTGGACACCAGCCAGCCAGACAGACGGACGGATGGACATGGTTCAAACAGCTTAAAAGTCATGAAACGGATTTGGTCCAAACATACTTATGGTCTTAAGTCACTCCTTCAATGCGTTACACTTTTTTTCTGTCCCAAATGATATATACCCTCCTCTAGAGAGAGGGTATAAAAAACCGATTAGATTAAGCGGGGATAAAAATGTCCATGCTAAAAAATAAAAAAAAAACACACCTATAATATATAAAGTGGAGAGTAAACCTAAATTCAAAAATAATTATTATTAATATTTGATTTGAACTGGGATATTGTCCTGTCTCAAGACCATTTTGCATCTATATTTAATAGAATGCAAATTTATTTACAAATGGCATGGTGACATTTATTACTTGGCTGCAGACTACCACGATCATGATTTCGACCATGTCAAAAGTCTTTTCAAGTGGCTTCGCAGCGACTTTTCAACATCAAATCCGGCCTCTATAAGGAGATGATTCTCACAAACGAACGAGAAGCACAGCTCACTTGCCGAATTTGCATTTAAAAAATCGCACCAAGTAATAAAGTACACATGCCATCTTACAAGTCGCTGCGAAGCCACTTGAAAAGACTTTTGACATGGTCGAAATCATGATCGTGGTAGTCTGCAGCCAAGTAATAAATGTCACTCTGCCATTTGTAAATAAATTTGAGTTCTATTAAATATAGAAGCTAAATGGTCTTGAGCCAGGACAATATCCCAGTTCATTTATTTTATTTAAAAATATTTTTTTCGGTTACGACAACGGCATTCAATTTGAAAGGGTATTACAACGATAACGATACACCCACAACCTTGGAAAATTTCCAAGATTGTATTTGTCATTTGCTTTTGAATGAATAACTGTATTTTCTAGTTTTAAAAAAATATTCAGAAATTCTATGAGATTATTATTGATGAAACATATTTCATACATTTTATGAAGTTCTTGGTGACTTGTTACTGAAATTTTTCACTCAGGTCATGGCAAAATCATAAATATGATCGTTCGATGCATATACCCAATAAACTCGACAATACGCATATCTTCCAGCATATTTCAATTGACAAAATAGATTTATAATCAAAATTTGTATAATAAAAATAATAAGTCATTATATTAATTAATAAATAATTTTTATTTATTTTTTGGCCCTTTTACAGTTTTATGATGTTGACAATAACCATTAGACTTCGCTTGTTAGGCGGAAATAAATACAATAAAGCACTAGTGGTGGTTTCAAATATTAAAATATTAAGAAAAACTAAGTACCCTGGATTTTCTACTTTCGAGTCCGCTTAAGGTTTATGTGGAATACATTTTCTCTTATATATAATTTGAAAATCATTTGTTTAAAACGTAATTAGGTAGGTAGTAGGTTTGAATAATCATTCGAAAATCGCGGTATTTAGATTAAATTTTTATAAAAAAGAGAAACAACATTTGCATCTTTTAAATGTTTTTAAACATTTGACTTTACATTTCCTTTGCCCATGCCGGCCATGTTTGTATTTCAGCATATAGAGCATCGCCAGGACTTACTGTTGGCGACATCTGACGATGGCCAAAGAGCTTATAATCGTCCTTCAGCTTTTGATCTTTCTTCAATTTGTCCAAGAGTAACTTGGCAGCAGCCAAAGCCGATTGGCTGGGTAAGTTCTTGTTGAACACACCCATAAAAGCAATGCCAATTGAACCAGCATTAACACCTCTGGCTAGGGCGCCCTGATACTTCCATCCACGACCCTCATAGACGTTGCCGTCGTTGCCAACGAGATAATTGTACGATATGTCGTCGAACGATGCTTTGACCATGTGGAAGTTCTGTAAGATTCGCATTTCTTGGGAGCATGCATCCTGAAAGATGTCGGCATAGAAATCATATCAGTACGTCAGTTAATACGGATGGATACATATGTACATACCTTTGTTTTACATTCATTTCCGGCAGTGTGAGCAATTATAACCCGACCAACTGGCAACTCAAGCGGTGTCAACTCAGCATTGGCTGCTTTTGCCTTCCATTCCGAGCGGCTTACGATGTTGAGTTCTCCGACAGCTCCGTGAGCCAAAGAAACGGAGCCCACCAGGGCAGCCAATAAAGCGAACAATCCTTTAAATGTCATTTCTTCAACTTTAAAATTTCGCGTCACACGTTCTTTTGCTCAAGCGCTAGTATTTGAAATGGGTCTTAATCACAGCGAATCTCCGTCTTTATTTGTAGCGTATCGCAGAGTTTCCTATATACAGTGCTCGTCTAAAATATTAGAAACTCTGCAGTTCGGGTGATTGATCCCTTGCACTCGTCTGAGTGGCACTTGCGTTGAAAGTGGTGGACTTTGTGAAACATGTGTTCAAAAAACGAGGACATAACATTCTTTAAAGCATGTACTTATTTCAGACGCCTGGTCTAATTTAATGGTCGAATACTGTTGCCGGTACATTTTTTCTTATAACCCATGAATGTATGTTTGTATGTGGTTTTTATTTTATTTTTTGAGTCATTCTTTGTGTGCATTTAGTCATTCTGTGGTAATAGTACACAATTGATAACCAAATCGGGGATTCCTATAAAAATCGTCTAAATATATGAAAATCCGCAATTGCGAAGTAAATGTGCACACAAGTGTACGTACATGCATACATACATACGTATGAGGCATTACAAGTGAAATGTTCAGACCTAAATTCAATCGATGCTAATGTGCATTCCGATTTATCCTTTTATTTCTCCAGAAGCCAAATGATGTTGATCATATGTTATACTTGAAACATTAAATGTAGACAGTGAGCTGTGGGTTTTTATAGCATTTTTACACGGAAGGCGAGATGGACATGGAGACTAAGGGCCAAAACACATTGAGCAAAATATATTTTTAAGCGTGTATGTATGTATGTCTCGAGCGATGTTTTTTCAACGCTGCTTTGAAATATAAATACGTATATTTTGCTCATTGTGTTTTAGCCTTAAAGGTTTTCTGCGTTTCCTGCCTTCGGCCGTTCTTAAATATTTTCTCCTCTGGGACTAAGCAGATTAAAGATTCTCCGGAATGCAAACGGGTTTTGGAAATAATTTGTCGTATGAAAAGAAAAAAAGATACCGAGCCCTCCACCATAAGGTGAAGTGTATGTTAATTTTGTCATTCCGTTTGCAACCAACACCTTGGACTATTAATCAGAGACCCCATAAATATGGTGACCAATCACAGTACGCTATTTTAGACACCTATTCATTTTATGGACACTATTTGTACACTTTGTTACACTTTGCAAATGTTCACTTTTTTCATTACTTCCTCATTATCTACTAAATAATTCAAAAACTACTAAAAAACAATCAAATATAATTTGGAAACTATGCCTAGAGTGGAAAAAAAGATAGAACTACACAATTCATCGGTAGTTTATATTTATACACTCCACGAGAGTGTTATGTCTTTGTGCATTTGTTTGTAATACCCAAGAGGAAGGGAGACAGACCCATTATTAATTATACCGATCGACTTAGAATCACTTTTTGAATGTCCGTCTGTCCATCTATTCTTGTAATCACTATACTGGTCGCAATTGTAGCCAGAACCAAACGAAACTTTGCACAACGAAGTTTTTCGGGACAAGGACGAACGCTATTTAATTTGAAGAAAATCGGTTCAGATTTAGATATAGCCCCCATATGAATTTCACTCCCGATTTGACTCTTTTCACTCTAGATACCACATATTTTAACAGATTTTCTGCAAAATTGGCAAAACACCTTATATTTCAACTGGAAACACCTGTGGTAAAAATTAGTTAGATCGGTTCAGATTTATATATAGCTCCCATACAAATTTCGCTCCCAATTTGACATTTTCCGCTCTAGAATCCACATATTTTAACAGATTTTCCTCAAAATTGGCAAAACACCTTATATTTGAACTAGAAACACCTGTGATGAAAATGTGTTAGATCGGGTCAGATTTATATATAGCTCCTATACAAATTTCGCTCCCGATTTGACTTTTTCCAATCCAGAAACCACGAATTTTCACCGAATTTCTTCAAAGTGAGCATAACACGTTATATTTGAACTGGAAGAACTTATTGCGAAAGTTATTCACTTCATTCCATGTTTGGATATAGCCCAGATACAAATATTCTTCCCGATTTGACAAATAAAAAATTCTTCCCATTTTCACTTTTTTACCGAATTGAATTGTATTCGGATAGATCATATAGTCGGCTTACAAGTTTTGTATCATTTAATTTTTTCTAATGTCAGACTGAGTTCTTTATGGTTGAGGTTTACTTAAAATAAAAAATCATCTTTCGAGGAAACAATATTGAAAAAGCTCCAAAACAAATGGGAAATGTTTAAATTATTAAAAAAAAACAAAATACTCATTTTAAAAACATACTAGATTACATAGTAGCCTTTTCATTTTATCCTGCGTAAAATACCTCAACAAAACGTTTATTTTTTTTTTTTTTCAATATATAAAAATATTTGAACAGTGAAAAATCTCAAATGAAAGTGACAATTCTCTTTAATAATGAAATGTTGTTGTTGAATTTTTGATTCTTTTTAGTTTGCTATTGTTTGGCTATTAAGTCACACAAATAAAATACCAAGCATATTCTTTTGGTTTGTTCTTTTTCAATACTAGGACTATTTTTCTTTAAGCCGGTATAATAAGCTGTGATAACAAAACCGTTAATAAAAAGTCAATCTTTTAATCAAAATAAAAAATAAATAAAAAGTAAATAGACTAAGACTTTTTAGGCTAAACTCCATTTTCACAATATCTGGCTAGAGCTAACCAACAATTATAGATGTCAAACTCCATACAAACTGACAACTATAACTGCCGGTTAGCTATGACATTAAGTTAACCTGACATTGTGAAAATGGGGGTAAGTCTAAAATTTTTAACATAAAAAATGTTTAACATTTTTTTTTTCAAAATTTGTTATCACAAATACATTGATATTCCTGCTGGCGGCAATTTGTAACATTTTATTTAGGCTTTTGTTATCCAGTCTTAAAGAAAAACAGTCCTACTGTAAAGTAAAGTACGAAAGCTTGTATTGTTCAACAGTGGTTCTTTGCGGTTTTCTATATATACATGAATTTTATTTTATCTTCTTACAAACATGAATACAATTCATAAAAATGTATACACTATTCCTTCATAGAATTAAAGGTCACTGTACCCATGAAGTATATACATATATGTATTCAGGGTCGTGGTAAAATTCCGTCCGTCTGTTAATACCCCGCTAGCATTCGAGCGAAATGATCTAGGGGGTTGAAATTGCCCACACATGTGTTTAATGGACTGAAAATCCCCCCTCGTATTTGAAGTATTTAAGTACATTTTTGAACATGTCTCCCTAATATTCACCCGAAATTTGCAACGTACACGTACATATGGGGATGAAATAGGAAAAAGATGGACAAAGGCGTTACGAATTAAAGTATTGTCCGCAGATGTAAAATAAACACATTCACATGGACACTATATATAAATTAAAACAATTAAAAAAGTGGAAATATTGTAACTGGCTGACAATGGATTACCGGATCATCATTATATATACCAACTCTAACATACTTGGACAAAATAAAATTGTGGCCCATAACTCGGAAGGTATGGCCCTACTCCAATTTTTTTCATACTCTGACTAAAAAGACTTTCAGAGTGGAGTTATTGGCAATGCATCGTTGTTATAAATTCAACCATTTCAAATTTCCCCCTTAAAATTTGAATCATGAATAATCTAAATAAACGTGAAAACTTGAAAGGGTTGTTAATTCTAAACTAATAGAGATAGAATCAAGCAATTTGAAGTACTTTTAACAGATAATCTTATCTTTCATTTTGTATGGCAAGCAAAAGTAAAAGAAACTAATTTATTAAATCATAACACACGATCACAAAATAAAAAGGACGATTTTATAAAAATGCATCAAAAATACACGAGGAGAGAGATGGGAATATGTGGACATTTTCGCCAGGCCTGGAAGAAAAATACCTGTCTGGAGAATGTATATTTGAGTGATTAGTGAATAAAGACCTTTTCAGTGAATGCCTCGCAATATCCGCAACTGAGTCTATATATTTGGGCGAATTTTCATTCACTTGTGGAGTATGAGACAAAGACTAAATGGGAACAATATTATGTACAGATTTATTATCGAGATGTCTTAAAATTAATGATATGTATGGACATAATTTCAAAGTAGTTGCATATTTGTGGTATTTATCTTATCCTATTTCTAATCAATGTAATGGTCTGACCAATGTGGCCAATTTTTAAAACTTTCATATAAAGCATCACCTGAAGCTGCAGTCGATGCCGGGTCCAATTGATTGGCGCCCACAATTCTGTAATCCGAGGAGAGTTTGTTCAAACGCACACCTTCCTCGAGCAACAGCCTGGTGGCGTTCATTTGTTTGTCAGATGGTTTCAGTTTTTCGAACGACCCAATGAATGCCAGAGAGATGCTGCGATCGTTGAATCCTTTTACGGTGGAACCTCTGTTGTCCCAACCACGTCCCTCATAGACACTGCCATCTCCACCGACCAAAAAGTTATAGATGATGTCGTCTTGCTGCTGCGACTCAATATTAAAAGTCTGAGTATTGCGCACCATGAATATACACGCCGCCTGGAAATGAGCAGAGTGTTACTAATGGAACATCTGTGGAATTTTAAGACAAACCTGTGTTTGGCAATTTGTAGCCCTTGTCGGGATCACTATGACCCGTTGAACGGGCAGATCGAATGGGACCCAAGGATTTATAGGTGGCTGAGCTAGCCAGCCATCTCGCGGCACAATACGCAGGATAGTGCCACCACCAACACTGTCCTGAACTGTAAAAAATACAGATACAAAAAATCGCATTATTGAAGAGTTCATTGCTATGATATATGATAATGAAGTTGATGAATTCCGATATGACAAAGTCCGCCATGATTTGGAGTATGTTGCGCTGCTTTGTTTCTGGAAATTACTTGTCTCGACTTCGACAACACAAACGCTGTACCCAATATGGGTTCATCTTTAAGACTGAATACTTAATTACTTAGAAACGTTCAGTTTCCGAAAAAATATTTTGAGTATTTGGACTTGATTCGACTTATGCATACGCAGTATCGATGGATACAAATACTCCGAAAGCTTCAACGAAGGTGCTACCTTAGTATTATCGGAACTATTCGAACCACATGCACCACCAATAAAGTCATCAGCAACTTGACGGATATCAGAAAATAGCTTTGACGAGGACAAAGTTGCAGTTGTCAGAATTCAAAAATCTTAAAAAATCAGGATATGCGATTTTTGCAAAGAAGTAGCAAATAACTTTAAAAACAATGTTCTATGTAAAGAACAAACTTTTTAATATCCCAATAATTTTTCTTAATGGCCATAATTCAATTATTGCTGTAACACTTGGATTATTTGTTATAATTAACTTAATAATGCAGATATACATACATACATAGGTGATGGGTAAATGTATATGAGTGTGTAGGTCACCAGTTTTTGCCACTTTTGGAGACGATACGTCTACACACATGAATATTTATTGTATAACTTTTATGGCGAATTTAAGTGTTTGCAGGTGAAATATAAGTTTTTAGTCAGAAAACGAGCTATAAGATCTACTAAAAGTGACAACATTTTCCCTTGAAAAGTATCCAAAGAAGTAGAATCAAATTCCAAGTTGTTCAATATCTTCATGTGTAAACAATCTTGATGGGTAGATAAATTCTTGACATTTCATTGTTTCATTTTGTTTTGCCGGTAAAACGCGTGCAACATCAATATTTATAATCAAAAATTGAATAAAACAATTGAATATAAATTATAAAAGATGGGAGAAAAACATTCAGTTTTGTATAAAAATAGAAATCAGGAAGATGAGGCAGCAAATATTAGTGAACGAGCTTTAAATCTAGAGAAAATCACAAAGACTATGCTAACATTATATCATTATAGTTTCATTAATTATACATATAAAAACTACAATTGTTTAAACTTATATTGCTATCAATATTACTAGTATGGAAAGTGTAGCCAAAATGTACTACTGAATCAGTGGTTCCAATGTGGTGTCCATGTGGTCAGTAGTGGATTCTCAATGACAAGCGCATGTTAAATGCCAACAGTAGAGAGCATTGGCTGGGGTATAATTCGTCAGTAGTACTGGTGACAATGTAAGTACTGAGTTGTTTAAATACTGAGGGTTTTACTATCGGCTCGCTAATGAATAAACATACATAAATCTGAAGGAATCACAATTTGAGCGCTCCAGCGAGGCCACTTTTGCATTATTCTATACAAAGCATCACCCGGCCATTGATGATATAGTTGCGCACTAATTTTCCGGAACGGACTCCATTCTCTATTAACAGATGGCAAGCATTCAGCCGAGCTTCGGTGGGCTTAATGCGATTCTACACTGTCGTAATTGTAGCCCTTCACATTGGCACCCACATCCTCCCACCCACGACCCATGTAGACACGACCATCACTGCTTATGAGGAAATTCCAGCCGATGTCACTCCAGCCGTAAGAATTCATATGGTACTCCTGTATGACGCCAACTCGTTCTCTACAAGTTCTCTGCAAATTGTAGTGAGAAGTGGGGGGATTAACATTCAAAGGTCGACTGTCATCGAGTCCACAGACTCAGACGTACTTACAATGGAATCACACATTTCGGAAGCTGTGTGGGCTATTATCACTCGATGGAGTGGCAACTGGTTGGAAACCAGTTTTTCTTTTTGCGGATGAGCTTTCCAAGCATCCCGCTCTATAAAGCACAAGTGGCCCTCTATACATTCGTTTTCTTCGGCGATCTTACTGTTGCTGGAATTTGTATCTAAAGCACAATGGAATTGGTATAAATACAGAGGATTGGGAGAGATTAGGATGTCTGAGTGCTGTAAAAAAGTATAAGTTCCAAAAGGCGCCGACTGTAACTGCAGTTCCCCGCAATAATTTATCCCTTATTGTTATTATAACGACCACGATAGTCGTAATCGAGTGAATACTCGTTTGAATAATACGGGCATATTGTAGTTGCTAAGATTTAAATACCATAAATATTGGTAGATAGTGGGTGATACAGTTGGTTATATTTCCATTCTATTTTCATTCCAAAACTAAACATTTTTAATTGGTACTACTTTTATCCCGCTCTACCCATTGTACCCATTGAAAGTATGAATTTGAAAAAACCTTTTATTTTTTGTGTCTACGTATAAAAATGTGTGAAAGTAAATCATGGTGGAAAGAAAAATGTCTTTATAACCAACCGCTGTTATAACAGAATGCTCTGAAAAGGTCATACATATTTCCATGTGAAGACTTTTTACCTTCAAAAAGTCTTCACATGTGACGTTTTTCGTTACTTATTGCAACCATTTAGTTGGAGGAATAACATAAATATCGCATTCCTAGATATACGAACTAACTTGGCTATTTCTCTGCTCTATATGGCGGATTACTTCAAAAAGCTTAGGTTCCAAATTTGCTTTTGAGGAGATTATAACACTGTATAGATTACCAACAATTGCATACACTCAGAAAAAGTGAACCCTATAATGAGTTAAAATGAACTAAGATTTAGGAAATATAGCGCTAAAGCACTATTTCCTCATATCAAACATTTTCTGGAAGTACACGATTTGAACTTGTTTCTAGTTCAATTTTCCTTAAAGCAAGTAAATATTTACTCGAACTGATGAAAATTGTAGTAAGTTTTTCCTCAAACCAAGTACATTTTTACTAAATCGAAGTAAAATTTTGCTATAATTTTCCAAAAACCAAGTAAATTTTTACTAAATCTAAGTAAAATTTTGCCTACAATTTCTTAAAACGAAGTATTTTTTACTCAAATCAGGTAAATATTTACTCAAACTGAAGACAATTTGCTGTACATTTTTACTTAAACAGAGGCAATTTTTACTTGATACTATGACAAAAGTGAACTTAAATTAAGTTCAATTTAACTAAAAATAATTCAAACAAATGATTTTGCTTCAGAGTATGAAAAACTAATACAAACTTTCATGATACCTCTCCCATAAAGAGTTCAGCTATTACTCCATGATTGCTGCGAAGACAATATAGGCGCCTTTGTTGTTTAGAATAATACACGAAGTATTTAAGAAATAAGTCCCGGCAATCGAACGAGAATTGCTTCTTAGATTAATATTCAAGACATTTTTAAACAGTTTGAGGTGATTTTTATAAGTTCATTATTACTTAAATGTATGAAGAACTCAGCATAATTTCAGACAAACAGATTAACTTGGTTTTAAGAAAAAAACATATTTTTTAGTTAAAATTTTCGGAATGGATTTTACTAAACTGGAGTAAAATTGTTGATCTGAATTGGAGTATGGATTTTATTCAGGTTTAGGATTACAGGCATGAACTAACATTTTTAAAATATGGTCTACATTTTACAGATCCTTTTCGTATTCGAAATGCTTTTTCGTATAACTTTCCAGACTGCGTGATTACCACATCTTTGTCAAAGTGACAATAATTATAAAGCTAGGAACCCAGTGATCAAGATTCTCTGACATTTTGTCAGTCGAACCTGCACATTCTCTGAAATTTTATACGAGATTTATGCGACGATCTCTGCACATTCTCTAAAGGAAATTTTTGATTTTTTTCATAACAGCTCTCTCCGAATTCTCGTTAGCAGCTTTCGGTAAGATGTCTGACCGACATCGGCAGCCCTTACCGACTTTCTTCCGATTTCTGACCGACAGGCCCGTGCGCAGGATTTTCCCCTGGGGGGGGGGTTTCATCTACACTCATAAAATAGTTAACCCTATAATGAGTTAAAATTAACTAAAATTTAGGAAACCAAGTACATTTTTACTAAATGTAAGTATAAAATTTCCTAAAACCAAGTAAATGTTTACTCAAATCAAGTAAATATTTACTCAAACTGAGGACAATTTTGCTGATTTTTTCCTCAAAACAAGTACAAGGAAAAAAGGTGAAATTAAAATAAGTTCAATTTAACTAAAAATCAAACAAATAGTTTTGCTTCAGAGTATGCAAAACTGATGCAAAAAATGACAACATGAAATATTTCTCAAAAGTTTCATGATACCTCTGACATAAGGAGTTGAGCTATTACTTCATGATTGTTGCGAAGGCAAGATAGGTGCCTTCACAGTGGTTGTTTAGAATAATTCATAAATTATTTAAGAAATAAGTCTGTGCAAACGAACGAGAATTGCTTCTAAGATTAATACTCAAGAATTTTTTAAACAATTTCAAATGTTTTTATAAGTTCATTAATACCTAAATATATGAAGAACTCGGCATAAATTTCAGTAAACATTTTAACTTGATTTTAATTTCAGTAAACATTAAAAAAACACATTTCTTGGTTAAAATTTCCTAAATGGAATTTTTTCCACAGAAAAAATTTCAGATTTTTTTCTCACTTAAAACCTTGAAAATATTCTTCCACATAAGTTTGAATTTACTCAATTTTGTATTAGATCCAAAGAAATACTTTTAAGTAAACTACCCTTTTTCTAGTAAATGAACTATTTACTATGGCTTTGAAAGAAGGAAACTTTACTCATACTTAGTTAATTTTCCAACTTTTCCGGACATTTTTACTGGAGCGTTTGGAAACCACTCATATTTTATTGGATCTTCGAGAAATATTTTGATACATTTGTCCGACAGACATTGTCGGCAAAATTACATTTCAGTAATCCATCTATCAGTACACTCAAAGGAATATGTCAGTAAAAGAATGCAGAATGTCTACTGAAAGAGCAGATTTTCTGCTGTTAAAAAAGAAACAGCAGATTTGTATCTGCTGAGATGGTAAACAGCTGTTTGCTGTTTTTAGCAATATATATGATACGCATATTGTCCCAAGCTAATATAAAAGGAAATTCTAGCTAAACTCGCTTATGAAAGCTTATCTATTTTTATATTTTAATTAACAACAGCCAATTTTAGCAGACTGACAACTCTTTAGCAGTGTGAATGGTGATGTAAGATTGCAGAAAACTGCTGTTATGTCAAAAAACAGCTGTAATAGCAGAAAAGTGTCTGCTGATAGGCAGCAGACAATCGCTTTTATTAACAGACATGTTCTCTAAGTGTAGAACTTTTTTTTAAATAGTTGCTTGAAATTACATACATACATATCGAGGGCTTATATTTATAAGTGGCTATGAACAAAAACATAATTTTTCAGGAGAGCGAAAAAAACTGATTTTCTCCTTAATTTGAAGAGAAATTATTAATCATTCTTCTATAGTTTAATCTAAAAAGGATTACTAATTACTATGATTAAAAAGTTTTCGAAATTTCCTAGTATTGGCGGTTTCATGGTTCATAGCCACTTTTGTATTTTAAAATTGAGCACTATGAATGTTGAAGTAAGAATAAGATTTATTGTAAACTCCATAACTTTTTTCATGAAATCTTGGCAATGTTGTATAGAAAACGCATTTTCTGTTCTGTACATAGCGAATTTAAAGATTCCAGCTTCATCCGTCAGATTGGTCGCTTGTAATTTAATACAGAATATGCCCTACAGGAAAATGAACTGTCCCAGGACAAGTCCCAGAACTGGTCCCTGGTGGGTAAGGACCGGTCCTGGTTCTAACCCAAATGAATGAAAGGGGCTGGTCCCTTTTACCATTGTTTGTCATTGGAGGGGGTGGATTGATCCCCTGTGGTATGTCTTGAACATGACCTAGGATCGGTCTCGTAGGACTTGACCTGGGACCAGTTCTGTTATATATTCATATCGACCCATCCCACGTATATAGAAATTGCCATCAATTTCCCGTAGGGGGGTTTTCGGTGCTATTAGTAACAAAAATGATTGTACATGTGTGTGTACGTGAATGAGAGAGAAAGGGAGAGAGATTGAACGAATACCTTTGGTTGAATTGATTGGAACAGTCATTCTCCATTCTTCGCTATTTCCGGATATATTTTTATTATTGCTGTTGTCAGACGTCTCAATTGCAACGAGGATGCCCAGCATGACAAGTGATATCGCCACAAGAACAGCTGGAATAATGTACCATTTTCCTCTCAAGATTTTTCCACACGAATTGCTCGACGCTGCTGGTGATGAGTTTTCATCTTTGGCTGTAAATAAATGTGAAATCAATCAGTCAGAGATTTAGATTAGTTATGTAGATTAAAATCACTGAAAACACGTAACTTGACACATGCTAGCTAAATGCTTTTCAAAAAATTGACATTACACAACTAATTGATTACCCTACTTGTGGCCATTTTACCCCTTTGCAGATACATTCTTCAAATTAAAAAAGGAATACGTGATTAAAAAAACTCCCATATAATGATTTCAACTACAAAAAGCTATCAATTGAATTTTTGAATAGGCTGTTTTTTACGTGGCCGCTCTAACTGGAGTGGTCTGGGTGGTTATCTCTAAAGAAAAATAGTGAAATTTGGATGGGGAAAGAATTTTATAAAAACAATTCCGCCGCGTACGAACTCTGTGCATATTACAAAATAAAATCTATCTAATTACACCAGAATCTATTAACTTTTGAAATTTCAAATTGTAAGAAACCAGGCAGTGTTTTAAAAGTATCATCTCTAAGGGAGAACATTTTAATTTTATACACAGCTTGCAAAACTATTCCTTCATGATATGGGCAGTCTAAATAAATATGGGATTTGGAGGGAGTCATTCGATGGAACTATGCTGAAGTTAAATCTGACGCCTTTACAGTTGCACGTTCGGAACAACCTAATTATGGGAGTAGCATCAAGTTCAACCGACTCAAAAGTCACATCTTTTAACTCAACTCAATGATCTAGTGATGGACTAGGAACTGATTGAAGATAAGAAATACTTGCATTACTTGCATATTCGTGCTTGCATATTCGTATTGCGGAAGTTACCTCAATTGGAGAAGATTGTGCGGCGAGGGAGATACGCCAAGTCAATACGAAAGCAATACATCTGGATGATAAATCGGCGATATTGCCAGATGATCATCTGGATGATATCGCCATAATATCACCTGGAAGATAAAAGCGGGATAGCACCAGATAACCACTTAGAAGACAAAAACGCAATTTTCCATGTTTTTATGTTTTTCATATTTCAAAATTAACAATTACATAAAATGGTGAATAAGGAAATACAATAACATCATAAATGAAAAGTAAACATAAGAGTAAGATATTAAATAGATGGACATCAGAGAAAAATTATACAAATAATAAACTTATACCATTGCTGTGTTCGCCTTATGTTCTTTATTATTTCGCATGTAAAAAATGTTTCTGGTTAATCCAATGAACATTTTTGCACTTAGGTTTGGGAAAGAACGAAAACATAAACATTCCGCTTACATTCCTTAAATTGCAGAAATGAAGATATAATTTTGAGTCGATGGCTTCTTCTTGGTTCCCATCCAAGTAAATTTGTTGACCAAGCTGTCAGTTAAATTTTATTGAGAGCCTATATTATCAAAACTGCATGCCACTCATCCAATTCGTTTTGAAAAACATTGCCTCTGTGAAATGCAAAAAAATGTAAATGTCTGATAAAATGTTATACCCAAAAGATGTATATCAAAACACTACTTCCAAGTTCGCTTTTCATCACTGATTTTATTCAGAACTTCAACTTGCAGCTTCTCTTTTACTTATAGCGTGCTAGTTCATTTTGCAATGCACCAACAAAATATGAAAAGAAACACGGATTTTCATTGATTTTATTATTTCCGAATCATTCATACTTAAAATGACAACAAAATCAATATCGCCAATATTTCTACAAAATGATACGAGAGTGATAAGAAAACAATTATTTTCATGAATTTCTTCAAAACGATAAATGGAAGATATTGCCGCAATATCTTCTTGGTGATATATCATTCAAATGTTTGTAGGGATGCAAGTTTATTATAAGAATTAAAAGTTTCATACAGAACACTTGGATAATTTGATACCAAATAAAACTTTTGCCAGTTACTGCGAGTGTCATTAATATTCGACATTCGCATTGGTGAAAGATCAAACACAAAATCCACGAAAAAAAAAAAACAAAAATTATAGCGTCATTAATTTTCGGTTATTCTTAAATAAGGATAAGGATGCAGCCAGGCGACTTAAATTTACGTGTTATTTTCAGTTAATGGGAGATACCATGATATCGTTTTCAAACAGTGAATGACATAAGTTGTTCTTTTAACCGATAATAAACATTTTAAGTTCACTTTCAAATTTATGTGTTTTATTATAAATCAAACCTCTCGATGAATCACCCGTTAGTTATTTTAAATAACGGAGAATCCTACGAAACAATGGATAAATTGACATTATTAAAGATTCGCTTGGCTTCAGCGCACTGCAGTATTTCGAAATTGACTCCAAAGTTGTCTGTCTAGCAATTGACTTAAACTGCGGAATACGACATTAATATCATTAAAATCTCTAAAGCTCTAAAGTTATTGCATCGTTATATCTTCACAAAATTTTAGGAAGGGTCATTCGACAGTGGATGCTCTGATAAAATTTCATAGTGATGTTATTAAGAGTTTAAGAAGTAAGGAATGTACAGTTGCCATATCTTTGGACGTAGAAAAGGCGTTTGACAGGACTTACCATGATGGAGTGATCTATAAATTAATACAAATAGGATTTGATCATCATATAGTTAAAATTTTTAAAAGTTACTTTACAAATAGAAAATTCTGCATTCAAGTAGGAAATGAATACTCATCACTGAATACAGTGTCTTGTGGCGTTCCTCAAGGATCGATCTTAGCTCCTCATTTATTTAGTATATATATGTACGACTTCATCAGAATTACGATTCCTTAGGTGTGTTATATGCGGATGATTGCCTTTTGTATGCTCATGCGAGAACGCCAAACGAAGCTTTAAGAAAAGTTTCGGGTCATTTGAACGTAGTGAACAAATTTTACACTGATTGGGGAATCAGAATAAATACGACAAAGAGTGAGGCGCTCTGTTTGAGGAACGCGTCTGGTAAATGTGGTAGGAAGGTTGTACCGGAGAGTAAGTGTTTGAGGTTGTTTCTGAACGGAATTGAAATACCTTTCAGGGACAGTTTCAAATACTTAGGAGTTACTTTCAATAAATTAGTAAAATTTAATGATCATGCCCGGGTGGGACTGAAAAAGGCCTACCAAATTAAGGGGTACTTTGGAAGACTTTTCTACAATAATAGATTACCCGAACAAACAAAATTATTATTATATAAATTGAGTATACGGTCTGCATTACTTTATGCTTTCCCGATATGGTTCCAAATTTCACCATCTGTGATGATCGATTTCGGAATAATGGAAAGGAAAATCCTCAGATCTTGCATTGGGAAGAACTTCCAAAGTTACAATAAGCGTTTTTCAAACCAATTTATTTATGATAATGCCTCAGTCACGCCAATCCCTGTGTACGTGATGAAACTGATGAAAGATTTTGTAAACAGAGTCTCGAATCATGAGAACCCTTTAATTCAGAACGTATTTAACGAACAAGTAGCATTCAGCTGGCATAATACAAATTATCCATCACCAATTGGTATCAATATGACAATGGACTTGTCCTCCACCTTGTGTCCCCAATTTTACGTCAAATCTGACACTGGATCCCACAGGGGTTAAGTTTGTTGTTAGTTTTTGTTTATTTTTATGGTATATATATATATAGATTAAGTATTTAGATTTATTATTAGTTTTTTTTAGTCTTAAGCACACTCTTTTGTTGAGATATTCTCTCATGTTACGTTAGTGTCGGGAGCAAACACGGATTCTAAACCTCTTGAAATATTTATATATGTTTAACGATTTAAAATAAAGCAAGATGCTGAAATTTTTTAACTGTAATTAAATCAATACATTATAGTTTTAAGAAAATCCATTATATATTGTTATATATAACACACATGATTTCAAAAAAGCCTCAATAAATTTAAAATTACAAAAAAAAAAAAATACATCCTAGAGTATCATCTTTCGACCACTGTAAAACTCAAAGCACTTACTATTTTAAAATACACAAAAAGACTCAAAACTGCCTCGGAGTCGACCCCGGAAGTGTTAAAGGTAAGACCGATACCATTAATTTTTGCTCCGCAACATTTTCCCCAAACAAACCTACCCCTATCTACAATTGTAACTTTTACTGATGCTAAAAAGATGATGAAAATGATTATAGTTTGAAAATGCGAGTCTAATTAATATACATATTTTTCCGATTTTCAGCGACGACCTGAAGCAAAAATATCGTACAGCACATTGTTATAGTCATCTTTGTCATCTGCCTCTTTCGCCAGAGTCGGTGACAACATGTAATTTAGGCAATATTTCGATCCGAAGCATACGAAAACAATTTCCGTTTCAGGTGTGACATACTGTTTCAAATCTTTCTTGATTCACATGTTTCGATAGTTCTTTTTACACCTTCGAAGTCAACAACATGTACTGGACGAGCACGATCTTGGGCGCCACTATGCTCCAAATCATCTTCGATATCATTCACGTCGTCTTATTTCTCGCTGTCTTCGTTGGACGACTCGACTCGCCCATCTCATCGTCAGAAATTTCTTCCATGTATTCGCTGATGTCACAGGCTGAAATGATGATTGCGAATATTTTCAAGAAAGGAACAATAAAACGGTTTCAAGGAATTTCTTGTGGTCATCTCTGACCGTTCTTCGTTCAATTAAGTATTTTGACCGCGACTCAGCCATCTTCTATACCAGGACTGTATGGTTTGTCTTTAATAATATCCCACTGCTCTATGAAACGGGCAAACATTGACAGACGATTTGCCGAATTTGATTTCGAATACTTCTTCCAATTGCAGTTCATAAATATGTCGTCTGTATAGCAGATATGTATGCGTATATTTTAAATAAAGAAGATTTTAAAAATATAAAATCCTTTTACAACAGACAACGTCTTTACAGATTCATCAGATTTCTAATTGGTTAATTCGACAAATGTAATATTAACCGTTAATAAAGCATTAAATATCCTGCTTAAATTATCTTACAATGAAAACATGGTGAACAAATGTGGTAAAATTCGTAAAAGTTTTTGCTGAATTCCCGCGGGAATTCCGTAGAAAATACGCAAATTTTAGTTTTATAATTGTGTTTTTGACACATCATTGTATTTCAAAAATAATGTAATTTGTTATATTTGCTTTGAAACATATTGGTCAATATGTTTCACCATTATGTTTTGATTAGTTTTAGAGTAATGATTATTAAAAACAAGTAAGTAAGCTTCAGTCGGCTAAACCGACTAAGGAATTAAATTTAACGTATGGTATGATAATTTGTGTGGAAGGTACTAGGAGGTTCGTATCACATGGTCCCTGCTTCCACATTTATAAAACAATTGTAAAAACATCATCAAATATCAAGTCAAAGTAGAACCCATGCACCAGTATAGAAGTTATGAAGGATTTAATATTACCTAGGATAGAGACAAGAAGGGGCGTGACTAAAGTGTAAATATTTTTTAGGTTTAAAGTGATTATAAAACATTTTCTAATATGAAATTGCAAATGATTTTGACTACCCGTATTGATATTATGTCGGTTTTATTATAACCAAAGTTTATGTCACTTTGTGTGGGAGGTACCAGCAATATCGCCCATATTTCACAGAATGCCGATCATCTGTCCCAAACTTCAAACTTTGCACATGGTAATATTTTACCCAAACTTAGTTTACCTCCCACACAATTGTCTCTGTCCTAGGTAATATTAAATCCTTCATAACTTCTATACTGGTGCATGAAATCCACTGTGACTTGATATTTGATGATGTTTTTACAATTGTTTTATAAATGTGGAAGCTGGGATCATGTGACACGTACCTCCTAGCACCTTCCACACAAACTATCGTGCCCAACATAAAATGTTATTCCTTATTCCTTTCTTTTATTTCTTCCGGCCAAAGGAGACTGACAAAATGACTAAGAAGCGTCGTAATGGAGCAGCCGATGTTCGTGATATTTCCGAAGCTTCCATTTGGGAATCCTACACTTTGCCCAGGTTGTACGCCAAATTGCACTACTGTGTGTCCTGCGCTATTCACTCTAAGGTCGTAAGAAATAGATCAAAGGAAGCCCGTCGCATCCGTACTCCTCCAGTCAGAACTTTCCCCAAGGATATGGCTCGTAACCAACAGAGAAAATATTTTATTTATTTATTATGAATTACAATACAAAGTAAATTTATATTCTAATTTTGGGTCCAGGGATTGAGCCGGGGTGACTAAGACCATAGTAGCTAGTTATTGCAGCGACAGACCAGAGCCTCTGGTGGGAATCGAACCCACGACCCCCACGCTGATAGCCGAGCACGCTACCAACTCGACTACCGGTGCGCTCACCAAGAAAGTGAATGCTGTAGAAGGCATCAAGAAAAAAAATAACTTCCGTACATATGTTCTCTGAGAGTGAGGGTATACATAAGTCGGTTTAGCCGACTGAAGTTTACTTACGTGTTATCAGTACAATTCAATGCATTATCACCAATTGCGTCGTTAAATATTGCCTGCAACGTTGGATCAGTAGAATATGTCATTATAGAGTAGACATGACATCTTCTACTGATACGAAGACGCCTCATGTAACAAGCAATTAGGGTCGTTCCATATGTGTGCGATCAGAAAAATACGTACGGAAAAGCGTAGTGAAGTGTTTTCAGCCGGTAGGATATGTCTCCTCCCACACAATTGTCTCTATCCTAGGTAATATTAAATCCTTCATAACTTCTATACTGGTGCATGAAATCCACAGTGACTTGATATTTGATCACGTTTTTACAATTGTTTTATAAATGTGGAAGCTGGGACCATGTGATACGAACCTCCTAGTACCTTCCACACAAATTATCATACCCTACGTTAAATTTAATTCCTTATAACTTATGTTCTCTCAGAGTAAGGGTATATATAAGTCGGTTTAGCCGACTAAAGCTTACTTACTTGTTTTTATTTATATTGAAGTAAAATTTTCCACAGTTTAAGTAAAAATTGACTTGTTTTAGGAAAAAAATTTAGCAAAATTATCCTCAGTTTAAGTAAGTAATTACTTGAGTAGAGTAAAAATTTACTTAGTTTTAGGAAAAATTTAACAAAGTCTTACTTAGCTTTAGTAAAAATGTACTTAGTTTGCGGAAAAGTTTGAACTTGATATTAGGAAATATTGCTTTAGCGTTATACGAAGTTTAATTTTCCTAAATTTTAGTTCATTGTAATACCCTCCACTTATGTATTATGTCTTTGTGCATTTGTTTGTAACACCCAAAAGGAAACGAGTTAGACCCATCGTTTATTATAAAGATCGGCTTAGACTCACTTTCTGAGTCGATTTAGCAATGTCCGTCTATCTGTCTGTCTGTCAAAGATTTAGATATAGCCTCCATACAAATGTCGCTCCCGATTTTACTTTTTCCGCTCTAGAGACCACGTATTATAACCGACCCTTTTGAAATTTGGCACAGCGCATTATAATGCAACTTGAAACATCTACCGTGAAAGTGAGTTAGATCAGTTCAGATTTATATATAGCTCCAATACAAATTTCGCTCCAGATTTGACCTTTTCCCCTCTAGAAACCAGATAATTTAACCGATTGTCTGCAAATTTGCCGCAGCACCTTATATTTCAACTGGAAACATCTATGGTGAAAGTGAGTCAGATCGGTTGAGATTTATGTATAACTCCAATACAAATTTCGATCCGCTCTATACCCCACATATATAGTACCCATACAAAAATCGTTCCCGATATCACCTTTTTCCCCGAATTCAACTGTAGTGGTGTAGAAAGTGAAGGGTATCATATAGTCGGCCCGCCCGACTTTAGTCTTTCCTTACTTGTTTTAATATATACATACATATGTAATAACATCACTCGCTGTCACTTTTTTTGTTATTTATCCATTAACATTTGGGTTACTTTTCACACTTTCTTTGATCTTTGAATATTTTTATGAATCACCTCACATTTTTGGGTGATTCTTTACTTTGGTTTTGAGGTCCATTTTGGGCGATTATTCATTCGACCATTTTTATGGGCTGTCGAATCAGCTGGCGCTGCATTGCCAGTAGAAAGTTGAAATTAGTGTGCGTGGGGCATTAAAAATTGTAAATGTAAAATCATAGAACTAGTGGGAACACAATCAAAAATATTATTCATTTCCTGGCGATTGCATGCTACGTGCATTAGCAAAAACTTAATGATATGCACGTGTGACACTGTGAATGAGAAGTGCAATGATTATACAATTTACAATTTAGATTCACATGTTCATATGTAGATACACATGTACACCTTTTTGCCTTTAATTTGTTCGTGTTTACATTTCCGCTGTACCCGGATATATGATTTATTTCTACAAAAAAGTGTCAACTTGCATCGATATATATTCCTTTCAAATTGTTACTGTTTTCTTCGATGGGGCGCTGCCTATATTTTGATTTTTTTGTTCTATTTGCGATCAATAAATCATTTGTATTTGTAGCATAATTAATTTTAATTCAACGTATGATCGGACATACACTACCAAAATTATAGTCTAAATACCAAAGGTGCCTTCGATAAAAATTTGAACAAATTTTGGTTTTGTACAGATACGATTTTTTTGATTCAATTTGTAATTGATTCTCACTCAGATTGTCGTAAGACGTGTGGAAATTTTGCAGACAAGTTCCACTGCAAGCGACATGTTGAATTGGCTCATGCGTTTCAATAGATTCTGCACACTTTTCACAAAAGTACATTGGGATCGCTGCCAGTAGAGTTTCGATGTGTGAAAATAGGCCCGGACGAACGCGTCTGGAATGTACAAGTTTTTCAAAGCTACTGGCGAAACCGCAGCCAATCGGTAACAACAAATCTATAAATGTTTCCATTGGCGTTGTTGGGTGCTTTTCTTGACAGCGTTGAATGCTCACGGAAGAGTCAAAACGAATAAAAAATCCCCACCTCTAAACACTTAGAAAAAAGTTTGCTATTAACAACAATTCTTTGCTATCAGCATGAACTTTTTCTGTTATAACAAGAAACAGCACCCGCTCTGCAAAAGCTGTTGAAATTTGCTAATAAATTTTGCTGTTAATTAGAATGCAATGTCATACTGCGTTCGGATATACACCCGAAATTCACATATTACGGATTTTGGGATTTTTTATATGCAGGTTGGTTTGCACTATTAAAGCAAAAAATTCGCAAAAACGACAGCTTTTTACACTTAGTGTTTCCACAAGGTGTCCTAAACTGTTGTATTTGTCGTATGTACTAACTTGAAACGACTGTCGTAAATATGAAGTTGGTATTCTTCACACAAAATATTTGACGACCATATAACAATTTCAGTCTTGTTTTTTTCTGAGTGCTATGTGCGATTATAAACGTCAGCAGTGTGAAACAATTTATTAACTAATTATTTTCAATCATATGTACATTAGGCTGGGTCGCGGTCAATACAATGGAAACATATTTTCCAGACACCCACCGAAAATAAAGTTTGGATTGTTTCATGAAATTGCAAAATATTTCGTCCCTAGCAGTGAGCTAAACGCTCTTGAAAACACCCATAAAAATATTTTTTTTGTGTAATTTTTTATGTTTCATTTTGTCCAATTTTTTTGGTTGAATTATTGGACGTTTATAGTACTTTTTTGTGGCTTTTAATGGTGACAACTGAACATTTTTCGAATTTTGTGCGATTTTCTTTGTAAGTAGTTGCAATCAATTCCTTGCCTAAATGATGAACATCGAAGGGGATTTTATAAAAAGAGTTTGAAAAAAATTATTCTTAAAAACTATATTTTGTATTAAACTATTTTCAAATTGAGTCTGTGGCGTCACTTATCGACCGATATTCATCATTCAGAAATCATTCGAATTTTTCATGTTTTCAGGGGCTTGGCTTAGCGACGAAATATTTTGCAGATCATCATTAAACAATCCAATCTTCATTTCTGGGGAGTGACCACAGCAATTTTGTTTGATGGCTGCGGCGATTGTGTAGAAACGAAAAGGTTCTCGTGCTGCGATCAGTAATGCAACGATGCTGTTTTTTGAAAATCTGATTTTGGCTAAACATAGATGTCACAGGAAGGTGTCCGACAACGAACTAATCATACTGAGAATGCTGCGACGTTTTTAATTTAGAAGATTCGTTCGTCAGAAACGAACAAAACGGACAACAAAAAAAACGGGGAAAATATTCGAACTTGTTAAATCAATTTGAACAAATTGATTGCATATTTAATTATCAATGCACAAAAATGAGTAGAATCAGACAAAATAAAAACATTGAAAAAGTCCAATCATTGCACCTTCACAAATTGTTGTCATTTAAATATGTCTTACGCTATATTTCTATTCCTATTCCAATTTGATTTCCATTTAAAGTTTCTGGCTGAGTAATTTCGTTGATCCTTCTAGGGAAATTGAATGAATTACTGTCTGACAAAATAGTTTTTTGTCCAAATATTCTATAGTCATAACGGTGTTAGCACGATTGGTTATATATTGACACTATGTCAGACATAGTATTACATGATATTTTTTTGCACAATAACGATTTATTTGTAGGATCTTTATTGTGCAACCTCACAAATAGTTTTAATTCCGTTCCATTTATTAATCATAAATCTCCAGTTTATTAAGGAAAACGGAATATATTAACGTGATCGTTGGGAACGATGTTATACGATCAAGTTGTTCACTCAAATACCTGGGAGTTATGATAGACAACAGGCTGACATTCAAGCATTGAGTTCATAAGCAAGAAGGCTGCAAAAGTGCAAGTTTCCCTGGCAAGAATACCAACTACTCAACGTGAGAGGCCCTAAATACGCGAGAAGGAAACTACTAGCCACGGCAGTAAACTCTGTGATCCTTTATGCATCCCTCGTATGGTCGGATGCTTTGTGTGTAAAATCATATAGGAGGAAGTTGATGTCTACATATCGCACAATTTCCGCGTATCGAAAGATATCGGAGGACGCGGCAGGTGTAATCGCTGGACTCATCCCAATTGTTATATTAGCTTTTGAAATGAAGCGGTTACACAACAGAAGACCAGAAAAACAAAAAGCGGAGATAATCTAACGCCACTTGGCAATCTCGTTGGGACATATCTACAAAGGGAAGATGGATCAACAGGCAACGCGGGGAAACAAACTATTATCTAACGCAGTTCTTAACAGATCATGGAGCCTGTAATTTTTCCTATGTTCGAGAATTTCCTATAGAGAAGAATATTCGAATGTGACTGCATATGGGCATCTCTCAAAAAAGGTCTACCAAAAAATGAAATCATACCACACTAATAGCTTTTAACTTTATTTTTTCCTTATTTCGACAACTTTTTTATTATGAAAGTTGAAGTTAACTTGTTCTCTTTTATTTTTATTAAAAGTTGAAGTATTATAACGAAAATTACTATTTTTTACTACGAGTGGAAATATTTGTAGCGTCCGTGTAATTCTCATATTTCATAAATCTATATATTCATAAAATATATTCTCTGACCTTCCTTTATAGAGAAACAAAGTTCTCAAAAAATCGCCGAACTTTGTATATTTCTATAAGATCTTCAAAAGTACTTCTGTTTTTTTTGTAGCGTCCATTTCAATGTGAAATTGTTTATAATTTTTTACTAATTTGTACTAAATCCTGACGATATATTTTTAAAATGTAGTACTCTTTAAGCGCTTTAGAACACTGAACAGTCTGATCGACTTTTTCAGCTTCTTTCATGTTTAAGGCGTCCGAATGTCGCATCCGGGCCTTTGGGAGATGCCCATATATGTTTAATTGCAAAGGTAAGTGGAAAGAAATATCCCAATTAGTGACGAACATAATCCTAGAACTACGCCGATTACAAAATGTTCGAAGGATCACGGAGACCAGCATGACTTAAACATGACATGTAGATAGATTGATCGGCTACCATCCTGCATGTAGGGAAAATGGTTGTAGTAGGGGGTGTGGTTTAGTACGTAAAAATCATGCATGTTTTTCAGTACGGGCTGAATGCATCCACACCACCAGCGCAGCAAAAAAAGATGGGAAGGAAATATATTTGACTATTATAGATTTAAATTACATTCATGATCGAGTAATAAAAAATATAAAATCCCAATTGTTGACAAATGTTCCTTATTATCAGAAATATAGATATAATAAAAATAATCAATAAAGTATATTTTAATATTCCCGTTTCCCGGAAAATTGCATCATTTTGCTGATTTATGCCATAATAGCCAAAATTTATTTTTTTATTTTCTGTATTTGCGCTACGTTTTAGACTTCGCAGTTTCCTATTTGGGCAGTTGAAAATAATAAATTTCTTGAGGCAAGGGATCTTGGAAAACAAATTTCAGCTAATGTTCGAAAATTAGTTGTAAACCGCGGAAGTCAAAAAAGATATTTTTGTGAAATATCAAATCGCTTAAAGTTCTGTAAGTCAACTGTCCAACTGTATTTTAAAATACTGTTAATATTGAAAATAATGCCCGAAGTACAGGAAGGTTTTGTGCACACCGACACTTTTCATTCATCGGAACTGCGTATTATTCAAGTTCCGTTTTTTTGTGAGTGTACTATTCTCATGAGCTGCACGAAGATGTATACGTCCAAAAAAAATTCCATGTAAGCAGAAAGTTTAGCTGTTTATCAGTTCAATAAAATAAAGAGATTTTGTAAAAGGGGGTTTACTGTTTTTTTTTTTTGAAAACTCTGAGGTGTGTAATTTATGGCAACTGAGTTGCGAGCCATAAAATTACAAAAACAATTTCCAGTTACCCCAGTCAATGATGATGTGCAAAATATTTCGTAACTGAGTCAACGCACTTGAAAACACCCCTAACTAGGGTAACTTTTTAGAATTAATATTCTAACTTATTGTTCGAATGCAAATGGCTAGATCTTCCGAAACAAACCCAGCCTTATTTTGTGGCTAGATGAAAAATCTACCCTTTGAGGACTAACAATTTAAAAAAATGTTTCGGTTCATAATCGGTTAAGATAAAGCAATAAACACAATTAGCGATCAGTACCACAAATCGGACAAAAAATGTAAAAATTATTACGGATTTATAAAAAAATGCATCAAAAATCGTAAAAAAACTGTCTAGCTTACGAATGGAAAGTGATAAAGCCGAAATATTTTTCAACAACACATTAAACAAACCAAAGATTAATTGTAGTCGGGACCATCCACAATTTTTTGAAGCCAACTTAAAGTAAGTTCTTTCAATTAGTTAAGTTTTTCATTTCGGCAACATCGTTTATAATTGTTTTAGAACAAGGTCCATGAATTCCATCATTAAAGAGTTGGTCTTGCTGACACTATTAATAACAATGGAAAAGTAAAATATCAGTTAAATCGGAGAACACATACAAAATGACTGCCCCGTTTCACATGGAATTATTCTGGTTCAATTTTTGTCAAAATTTTCGTTTTGAATAGAAAGACCTTTGAAAAGTCTTTGATTACACCATTGGTACCGAACAAGCCTACACTCAGAACAAGCCTTTCCTCAAGTTCAAACTTTTCCTTGAAAGTAGTACATGCTTTGAACTTTATTCTAGTTACATTTTCCTGAAACCAAGTAAATATTTACTCAATCTGAGGAAAATTCCAGTAAGTTTTTCCTCAAACCAAGTTAATTTTTACTAAATCTAAGTAAAATTTTCATAAAACCAAGTAAAGATTTATTAAATATAAATAAAATTTTCCTAAAACTAAGTAAATTTTTACTCGAACCAAGTAAATTTTTACTAAATCTTAGTAAAATTTTGCTGAAAATTTTCTAAAACTAAGTAAATATTTACTTGATATCAAGGACAATTTCTCTGATTTTCTCCTAAAAACAAGTTACATAAATTGAGGAACATTTTACTCGATACTAGGAAAAAATTAACTTATAATAAGTTCAATTTAACGAAAAAATGCAAACAAATGGTTTTGCTTCAGAGTATGTAAAACAGATACAAAAATGACAACATAAAATATTTCTCAAAAGTTTCATGATACCTCTGCCATAAAGAGTTGAGCTATTACTCCCTGATTGCTGCGAAGGCAAGATAGGCGCCTTCGCTATTAAGAATGTTTTTAGATTTTATTATGATATCATAGTGATTCTTATCTACGCTTATTTAAAATTACTAAAATATTTTGTGTATAAATTTCCAAACTTTTATTGTAGTACACAGTAAAAAGTTCATAAGATATTGCTCTAGCCAAATGGCAAAAAGTGGTTGGTACCGGTTAATTAAATTAGCGAAATTAGCATTACACAATCCTGAAATTGGTACAATTTTATTTTGTATTTTTCATAAACTTTGTCCGAAATTCAAGAAATTGTCCATGATTTTTTATGTAAGTTCCGTGTTTTCATGATTTTACTGCAAAATTACCATTTCAGACGAGTTATTTAAAAAAGAACTTAAAAATTCTATATTTTATTGCTTCAGAAAGTCTTGAATGTTTTAAAAAAGTATATGTTCCAAACCTCTCTGGGGGGAGGTTTGAACCCCCAAAACCCCTCCCCTGCGCACGGCCCTGACTATCTGTTTTAGTTTAGCATTAACAACATAGGATAGAGGTAAACCCCGCTATATTAAGTACGCTTTAAGTGATTTGCCAAATACCAAATTGTAGCTCATTCCGATTATAAATATGGAAGTTACTTTGGTTTCAATTTAACATAGGAATATGGTCCATTTGTTTGGAGGTAACAGAAGGGGCGTGGCAATTTCGCCCATCTTCGAAGTTAAACTAAAGTTTGGGAAAAATATTACCATGTGCGAAGTTTGAATTAATTCCTTAACTCCTTTCGAGAGTTATCGTGTACACCAGCCAGCTAGAAGGACGGAGGATATGGCTCAGACATCTTAAAAAGTCATGGAACGGGTTTGGTCTAAACATACTTAGGGTCTTAAGTCACTCCTTCAATGCGTTACACTTTTTTTCTGTCCCAAATGATATGTACCCTTCTACTCTGTAGAGCGAGGGTACAAAAAAGACTTCACATTGCCCGATGGATCGCATGCAATGGAAATATCAGATGTACTTCTTCATCAGATGTACTATTCATCTTCATCGATATTGAGGTATGATCCTTGTAGCTAAGTTTCTAATTTTCAATTTGTATCGAAATATTATTTCTATTTCGCGAACTAGATCCACCTTTAAGTATACCGATCAGATTCAGCATTTAAAGGTAAATGAGCCATAAAAAATCAATGAACAGATAACGAAGATAAACATATACTGAAAATTCGACTAATTATTTTTTAACAATGTCTACCATTTTCGAGAAAATTATTGATGCATCCGTCGTCGCCAAAATAGCATTTCACTAATCTATATTAGAATTGCATGAATCTTCTTGGAAAGTTTAAATTTAAAAGAAATATTACACAAAATTTGTTCGAATTCCTAGGTGCTTGAAAGTGGTCCTCGAAAAAATATATACACGGTCAGTAAGCCTTTAAGCGGACGGGCTATTTTCAAAGTATATACTTTTCTTAAATTACATTACTACCCGGCAAAAAATAACATGACGGAGAAGTGGTTAAAAATGGGTTCAACTGGTGAAAAGATGATTTGGGCGAATCATACATGATTTTAACATTGGGTTGTCATTGGGATGAATGGGTTCATTTACAGATCCCAGTCACTTCGTTCGAATGAGTGCTTAAAAGCACAACATGTGCAATGCTTATATGACATTTGTCATTGGTGAAAGTTTATTTTTATCGCATTTTAAAAACAACATAAATATTTTTATTACTTGGTGCGATTTTTTAAACGCAAATTCGGCAAGTGAGTTGTGATTCTCGTTCGTTTGTGAGAATCATCTCCTTATAGAGGCCGGGTTTGATGTTGAAAAGTCGCTGCGAAGCCACTTGAATAGACTTTTGACATGGCCGAAATCATGATCGTGGTAGTCTGCAGCCAAGTAATAAATGTCACCATGCCATTTGTAAATAAATTTGCATTCTATTAAATATAGAAGCAAAATGGTCTTGAGCCAGGACAATATCCCAGTTCAAATCAAATATTTTTAAAATATATTTTGTTTTAAGTTAAATACTTATATTGTTTATTGAATATATGCTGTATGTTCTTTGAAAGAAATCTCTCTGGAACATTCTTATCTACGACAGTTTTTGTTTCTCCTGTCGAATCCTTCTCAAACTTTAAAATTGGACAAGATTTAAATTTTTTGTTAAAATGTAAAAGAAATGTCACCAACAATATATATTCTAAAAATGTTCTCAATTTATAACAATTGCTCCTTCTTTATCAATGAAAAATGGTCTCATTAGTACAGCATTTTTCTGACGCACCAACATTATCCAATAAAGAAAATATTTGAGATCGAAATCGCACAAATAAATAATTCTATCCTGCCCATAAGACAGATTATTAAAATCGATTACACAAACCATAATGAGCCATTTAATATAAAACGCAACAGAATTAAATTTTAACATCTGATAATTTTTTCATTTTCTATAATGAAGATAAGAAATGAAAAAATAAATATATATATAATTTAATTCTATTGAAAGAGAAAATTCGAATATATAATTTATTTATTCGCATTTGAGAAACTGTTTAGAATGCATGATTCAGGAGCAATGAAAGTGTCAATAATTTGGAAATACTTCCATTTTATTGCTGAGAATAAGTATTAATTACATCTTAGAAGTGCTTTAGAAATACTTCTTTAGATGACAAATATATTTGCATTTGAGAAACTGTTTAGAATGAATTAGCTTGGGTGCATGATTTAGAAGCAATGATAATACGCCCGTTTTCATGTAGCTCCGTTACAATTAACCAAGAGTTATAGATGTCAATGTTCACACAAACTGGCATCTACCAAATTTTTAAAACATATTTTTTTCTGATTTGAAATCATTATAATTTTTAACAAAAAAGTATTCATAGACGATAATATATGTAATAAATCATAACTGATGTTTAATGATTCTGGTAATCGAAAATCGATTTACGTATTTGTTTTTCATATTAACATATGACAGTTTCGTCTAGTTTGTTGGAATTAAAATTTGTTTGCAGGTTTATTCTTAGAAAGTTTAAATTTTAAATTGAAAATCGGATCTCGAAAAAACTAAAACACGATCAGTAAGTCTGTGAGCAAACGGACTTTTTACAAACTATGCTTTTCTGCTATTCTTAAATTGCTTTACTACTTAAAGTATAATTTGCTGGAATATTATTTTAAAATACAACCAGTAAGGAAAGGCTAAAGTCGGGCGGGGCCGACTATATGATACACTCCACTTTCTATCAGAATACAATTCAATTCGGAAAAAAGTGAAAACGGGAAGAATTTTTGTATGTTTCCTAATCATAGGCTAATATGTCCTGGTTCAATTTGTCAAATCGAAAAGAATATTTGTATCACGGCTATATCCAAACATGGAATGAAGTGACCCATTTCACAATAGGTTCTTCCAGTTCTCAATTTTAAGTAATTCGATGAAAATACGTGTTTCTGGGGCGGAAAATAAATCTTAACCGATCTGACTCATTTTCATCCTGGGTGTTTCTCATGCAAATATAAGATATTTTGCCAAATTTGAAGAAAATCTGTTAAAATATGTGGTTTCTGGAGCGGAAAACTCAAATCGGGAGTGAAATTCGTATGTGGGCTATATCTAAATCTGAACCGATCTGGCTCATTTGGTCTGTTTCATGGGTGTTTCTAGTTTAAATAGAAGATGTTTTGCCAAGTTTGAGGAAAATCTGTCTTAATATGTGGTATCTAGCGTGAAAAGAGTCAAATCGGGAGTGAAATTCGTATGGGGGCTATATCCAAATCTGAACCGATTTTCTTCAAATTAAATAGCGTTCGTCCTTATCCCGAAAAATTTTGTTGTGCAAAGTTACATTTGGTTCTGGCTACAATTGCGACCTGTACTTTGATTACAAGAATAGATGGACAGACGGACGGACGGACATCGTTAAATCGATTCAAAAAGTGATTCTAAGTCGATCGGTATAATTAACAATGGGTCTATCTCGCTTCCTTTTGGGTGTTACAAACAAATGCACAAAGAGTGGAGTGTATAAAAATAATGTGGAGTTCATCTTTAAATATTTTAAGTTTTGAGTATCTTTTTCAAGTTTGAATTTTAACATAAGTATTGAATTTTAATGTTGTTTCCAGTTTAATGTACTTGTTCTATAAATAGAGTAGAGGTTTATACTGCCATATTCAATAATAATTTATAAAAATTTAATGAGTGTTTTACACGGATATATGATATCAGTATGATACCGAGCGACTGTTGTACGGCAATCGCGTCGGCCTGAAAGCGGTTCAAACACCGTATTCATATAACGTTTTCGTTTGAGATAAGCGGAAACAAAGAAAATAGATATATAATATATTTTTTATTTCTGTCAAAAAAATTGATTTTGGACCAGTGTGAATAGGAGCATGGATCATTTGTGTGGGAGGGACCGTGTCAAAAAAAAAACATATTCATTGTGCAAAGTTTGAATAGATAGTCTGAAGAGTGTGGGTGTAAAAAGACTCAATAACCCCAACATGAACTAGAAATGGACGCGTAAGTTATTTTTGACTCACGTTCACGTATTTGTATTTATTGAACTTTCGATTTCCCGAATAACTGCTCGAGAATTAACAATGTTTCCATGAGTAGTAGTATACGTATTTTAACTAATAACATTATTAAAGAATTTGAGAATAATTTGAAGAAAATTATTATTAAACCCTAATATAAAAATAAAACAATATGAACATAAAATTAACGTGTAAAAATAACAATAAATAAATAAAATATTAACATTTAAGATGTATTTTGGTCACAAAAGTCACTAAATTTCATTTGAGTTATAAGGGGTGAAAGAATGTGCTATTGGATATGTTTAAATATAGATCTTTTAAAGTGCGATGGGTTGCTTATAAATTGAATAACGGAGGTTCCAAAGACGTATAGATGCCGCATAGAACTGCCATTCAGATACTTGACTTCTAATTCTAACATACAAGAGATCGTTAGATCTCGAAGACTGGGTTTAAAGTTTAATCTACTAAAAAGATATATAGGCTGACGCGTGGTGATTATCTTATGGAGAAGTATCAGGTTTCTGATTTTTAAAAGATCTTCAAGCGAAACTCAGTATAATTTCTTTGAGAATCTACAGACATGGTCATATTTCCCCAACTCACTACGATATAGTAATGTCGGTATTAAGTATGCCTTGGCTAACAACATGAGTATATGTATTGGTGTAAAGTATTGAGTATTCCACAAAATGTGTATCATTGAGAACGTTTTTTCCAGCAGCTGCAACAACAGTATCGGACCAAGTGAGAGTTTCATTAAAGATTATACCTAGATTTCTGACCTTTTCAATAGTTTCAATATTCTGACCATTCAGCCTAATGTCTGGTACAAAGGGGAGTCTAACAGACTTTCGTTTTACTATTTGGCATTTAGATTCCATTTGACGTCATCATTTAGTCTCGATACACAGTTGCTGAGGCCCTCAATATTACAGCTAAGATAGAGCTGCACGTCGCACAGTGGCGCCATTTGAGTTTTTTCGTTGCAAAAATCATATCTTTTGAACCGAATAAGATAATTGAACAGTTTAAATAAACAGATAGATAACTGTTCAGCCTATGAAATGAGCGTTTGGAAAGGGTGCTACGCTCTGTAGGGGCCTAATTATTGGTTATCAAAGTTAAAATTAGTAGAAAAATCAATTTTATGGTAACCAAAAAAATTATTTTTAAATTTTTTAATTGTTTTTATTTGTTTCTTTAGGGTTTTATGTTTTAAATTATTACCCAACAAATTAAAAAAAATATTTTTTTTAATTTATTTATTTATTATTATTTATTTTTTTATTTTTTTCCGGATGATCCATCGCAGCCCCATTTGCTGATCAATGTCAACTTCTCAGGAAGAATTTTCACCTCATTTTCAGGAAGACTCTCCAACAACCGTTTTGCTGTATGGCAGATTGGCTTTCGCAGAGACTTCCGTAAACTCCGTATGCAGTGGTCGTGAATTTATTTTGGCTTGCGTAATATGCTTGTATCCGGGTAAAACGTCAGCGCCGTGTCGCGTTAAAGATGTCCGTAGTTTCTCATATTTCTCTTTGGAAAGTTCTAAGTCCATAAACAAGGCCAAGGCTTCTTCGGATCCATACTTTTTAATGTGTGCGTTTGTGGGCGTGGGAATGCATCCTTAATCCTTTTTAGTCGCAGTGGGCTTGCATCAGCAACAGATTTGGTTATCTGCGACCTAACTCTTTCACTATCCTTTGTAAATTTAATAGACAGCGCGTCCGATAATTGCTTCGTGGTCAAGTCATTGGTGGCATCGGCAAGTTTCCTCTTCCTTGTGAAAATTGAACACTCCTCAATACTTTTATTTGCCTTCCTTTTGCTCCTCTGGTTGATGTGGTGGGTTTATCTACTGCCAATATATCCAGGATGGTGTCTTCATTAAGCCAGTCCTCGTATTTGTAGTTGAAGTTCTGAATGGTTCGATTAGATTTCACCCATTTTGCCTTAATATTTGCATATATCAGGTAAAATTTATTTTTTATTCTCTTAATATTTCCGTATAAGCTATCAAGTTCTTCTAAAGCAGCTTCCGTAAAAAAATTTGGTGTGTTTGACTTTCTAAACAGTTCAAATAATTTAAAATTGTTCAACGCCATGTTTTCAGTACTTAAATTGTTTAATGGTTTCAGTAATTGTTGCGCCATCTTTCAGTCGTAGAGTAATCCTGGCATTATCCTTATTTTGCAATATATAGGCTTATGCTACCATGCCTAAAAATAAAAAAATAAAAATAGGGACCATAAGTCAATATTGTTCTTGACCATTTGTACGCCAAAGTATTGTTTAAGTGAGGTACGTACCTGCTAATTTCAATGAGTAGTTTTTTTCAAACTATTAGATCAAACTACTGTCAGTCAAAACATATAAGGGATGGACGCCATACAATTTCTGCAACCATGTCTTTTTAACCTTTTTTACCTCTAGAAGCCAAACGGGCACGTACGGGCAGCTAAAATTTTTGAATTGTGTAAAGAAATAATCAATGAACAGGTTTTGCAAATATGGCAAATATAGAAAAATATAGATTTTTTTATTTTCCGTCAAAGTTGAAAAATAGTGAAAAAACGGATAGTTTTTAAATAGTGATTCACCAGGAGAAACACAAAGCAAACAGTTAATTTTTTTATCATTATACATTTAGTAAATACATCAATCAATACAAACAAAAAATAAGGCGAATCGTTACCTATTTTTCGTGATATTACACCTGAAATCGCAACAAATTCACTAAAAATTGTGTGTTTTTTTGAAAACCGAAAGTCGGTCAACTTTGAACGGCTATATCTTCTAAACTAAAAATGTGATATTATTAAGAGTGGCAGATTTGAAATCGTTGAAAAGTTTCCTATAACATGGGTTTATTCAAAACTTCGTCGGCGCTCATGAAAATTTAGATTTTTGCAACCTCGTTTGCTCTACGGGCGCTACTGTGCGCCACAGCGCTCATTTTTGTAAAAAGTGTTTGAACAGTTTGGCTGTGAAAACCATCGCCTGCATTAAATTATTTCACAAAAATGGAGTCAGTGACGTCATTTTTCATCCGTTATTCATAATTTAGGCATCATTCGAAAGGTATTGATTCCTCCTATTTATTTTTCATTACAACTCTTACAAAAAGTTTTCAAGAAATATGAGTTTTTAGCTGTCAACTTAAAAACCGGCAAAAATCAATATAAACGCCCAAAAATTCTACCAATGAGTTATTCTAAGACAAGAATAAAAATTTTTATTTCAAGTGCTTCCAAGGGTCTATTAATTCAGAAAAAAGATTTTGGGCAAAAATGCAAAATAAAAAAATTACACGGGAAAAACATGACTTTTAGAGGTGTTTTCAGGAGCGTTTAGCTCACAGATGGCTTGACCCAGTGACGAAATATTTTGTAGATCATCATTAAAAAATTAAATCGTCATTTATGCGGGGTGACCGCTGCAATTTATTTTCGTGACCCATCCTAATGTACATAGTAAAGAGTAGAGGGCTTAGTATTGGCCCCTGGGGAACACCTTTACTTACTGGCAATGGTTGAGAAATCATATTTTCAGTAACGACTGCCTGAAAGCGATCCGTCAAGTACGAAGCAATTAGCTTGGTTGCAGAAGATGAAAACCTGAACATCGTACCAAGTTTCATACAAAGAATATTGTGATCAACCGTATCGTAAGCCTTGGAGTGGTCCAAAAGAACCAAAAAGGAGATTAAACCGATGTCAACAGATCTTCGAAGTTCCTCTGAGACATCTATAAGAGCGGTTACACAACTATGTCCTCAGCGGAAGCCTGATTGTCTGTCAGTTAGCCTGATTGTCTGTCATCCAAATGTTTTTGTATCTGTTGGTGCAATAGTATGGCAGTGTGGCAATTGGCTGATATTCCTTGTTGGTCTTTGGTACCCTTATGATCTTAGCATCTTTCCAATTTCCCGAGAAACGAGAAAAAATATGTGTAATATATGGCAGTATAATAGGTAGAGTGATCCTGAGGAATTTAGGATGGACATGATCGAAACCAACAACAAGACATAAGTCTGAGCTACACAATCAAACTGATAGGAAACTCCATCTACAGTGGTGACGGCATTGTTGTGATAGAACATTATGTTTGACTGAGGACTAGGCACAGTAGTATAACACATTATTTAAATTATCTACGTCAATTTCGGAACAGCATGAATGTCTGGGTTTCCCTACGTCAATCTCTCGTACAGTCTTCCATGTTTTCCTAGACCCCACTGCGTACGCTCACGAAGGAAAAAAAATTGAATCACGCACGAAGATTTCTTCGTTCCTCACGTTCACGCCCGCTCTCAGGAGTAAAATAAATTTTGCTCACGATCACACGTGATTTCCAATTTCCAAAATTTTCCTATTCTAAATCCAAATGAGTAAACGCCGCACATATCCAAAAATTATATTATTTGAATCATTCTACGTTTGCGATATTTGTCTTAACGCAAAACAAGTTACAAAAAATCGGACACTATGACATAAAAACAAAGTAGAAAACAAAGCGTATACGATATCACTTGTGTGGATTTCTTTAATTGAATTGTGTGGATTCTTTAATATAAATGCAGTGCATTGTGTTGACTCAGTTAATAGAAAAATTAGAAATTATATAATATAACTATGTTCGCGCGCAGGTAGCGTTACTTGAAAATATCCAACAAAGTGAAGAACCATAAGAGTTGGTAAACACGAAATTAAATTGATAACAAAAATAATAAATATGTGAAATTCACGCATAAATCGCGTGACTCACACAGAAATTAGACTCACGCACGAACATTTTTTCGTTCCTCAATTGAGTAAAATAAATTTTGCTCAGGATCACGTGAGTCGCGCCCTTCTCTAACATGAACTTGATACCCCTGAAAGCAGGCAATACTTTTCTTTTATTCTGAATATTTCTGACTTTGCATATTAAATTTAGCTTATTATTGAAAGGTGGCGGTATCAGTATCCAGCAAAAAATAAAACAAATGAACCGTTAAGGCCAATTGACACGATATGATCTGTCATGTGTGACCAAACAAATAGGAAGGGATATGCCATATCTAACTAATCCAATGTTTTTTTATCATTTTATGAGCATTCTTTAAGGGCTGTGATTTTTCATTTAATCTGGATGAATTTTACATGAAGAACTGAAAATTAACTTGCTCTGTTATTTTATTTAATTCTTTCCAAACAGCGACCTAAACTTCTTGTTAAGCGAGTAAATTCCATACAAAGCTAGTAAGTCCAATCGAACAGGCCTTCTCTTTCATTCTTCCAAATGTAATAGTCTTTTCAGACTCCAAGTAAATCAAGATCGGATTACAAGTGTCAGATCCCACGTAAATTTGACACTAACAATCGAGCTTAGCTCGATTTCGCATGTGGTCTGAAAAGGCATGCAGTAAATTTAAATTTATGTTTCGTAGGTGAATTTATGTTTTTTTTGTGTCCTTTCTTTGCTATTGTGTCAAGAAATTGCAAAGAAAACGTCTAGTTTTCAAAATTAAATTCCAAATTTCCCATTCTTTTGACAAACTAAACTTCATTTCTTGAGTGCGAATTCGCACACATTTTCAAAGAGCAAAAACTACATCTTTTACATAAACTGTCATTGATTAAAAGAACGAAATTTTCTATTTCTGGTTCGTTTGCCATCCAATTTTCAAGTTTACATTAGGCCTGCTTTCTAGCTTAATTATACACTCCACGAGAGTATTATGTCTTTGTGCATTTGTTTGTAACACCCAAAAGGAAACGAGATAGACCCATTGTTAATTATACCGATCGTCTTAGAATCACTTTCTGAGTCGATTTAGCAATGTCCGTCTGTCTGTCTGTCCGTCCGTCCGTCCGTCCGTCCGTCCGTCCATCTATTCTTGTAATCACGATACAGGTCGCAATTGTAGACAGAACCAAATGAAACTTTGCACAACGATGTTTTTCGGGATAAGGACGAACGCTATTTAATTTGAAGAAAATCGGTTCAGATTTAGATATAGCCCCCATACGAATTTCACTCCCGATTTGACTCTTTTCACTCTAGATACCACATATTACAACAGATTTTCTTTAAAATTGGCAAAACATCTTATATTGTAACTAGAAACACCTGTGGTAAAAATGTGTTAGATCGGTTCAGATTTATATATAGCTCCCATACAAATTTCTCTCCCGATTTGACTTTTTCCGCTCTAGAGACCACATAATGTATCAGATTGTCTTCAGATTCGGTAAAACATCTTATATTTCCACTAGAAACACCCATGGTGAATATCGCTCAGATCGGTTCAGATTTATATATAGCTCCCATACAAATTTCGCTCCCGATTTGACTTTTTCCGCCCTAGAAACCACATATTGTATCAGATTGTCTTCAGATTTGGTAAAACATCTTATATTCCCACTAGAAACTCCCATGGTGACTATCGGACAGATCGGTTCAGATTTATATATAGCTCCCATACAAATTTCGCTCCCGATTTGACTTTTTCCGCTCTAGAAACCACATAATGTATCAGATTGTTTTCAGATTTGGTAAAACATCTTATATTTCCACTAGAAACACCCATGGTGAATATCGGTCAGATCGGTTCAGATTTATATATAGCTCCCATACAAATTTCGCTCCCGATTTGACTTTTTCCGCTCTAGAAACCACATATTGTTACAGATTGTCTTCAGATTTGGCAAAACATCTTATATTTAAACTAAGAACGTCTATGGTGAAAATAGGTCAAATCGGTTCAGATTTAGATATAGCCTCCATACAAATGTCGTTCCCGATTTGACATTTTCCTCTGTAGAAACCAAATATTGTACTCGATTTTCTTTAAATTTGGCACAACATCTTATAATCTTACTAGAAACACCTATGCAGAAATTGGGTAAGATCGGTTCAGATTTAGATATAGCCCCTATATACATGTCACTGCCGATTTGATTTTTCCCGCTTTAAAAGCCACATATTGTGCTCGATTGTCTTTAAATTTCGCACAACATCTTATAATCTAACTAAACAAAACTTTGGTGAAAGTGGGTAAGATCGGTTCAGATTTAAATATAGTCCAAATTCAAATGTTGCTCCCAAAAGTTTAACAGATTTTGGCCAAACTATAAATTTTATATTTCACCTATTTCGTTCCAGGTTTCAATATATCCTCACAAATGTCCTTTCCGATATAAAATTTTTTGTCAAACACATACATTTACATGATACAAAAAACCTTCCCATTTTCACTTTTTCACCGAATTGAATTGTATTCGGATTGAAAGTGGAGTGTATCATAGAGTCGGCCCCGCCCGACTTTAGCCTTTCCTTACTGGTTTTTGTATGGAATTTACTCTGACAACGTAGAAGGGCAAATCTAAATAAATTTTTCGAAATTTGTACTTATTATGGGTGTGCGGGACAAAAAGGGATACAAATTGTACCAACTAAATTATTGAGTTAGAATCGTGAAATTCGGCGTGTACATTTCTCCGACCATGTAGGCGCGCAACATAAAATTCGAAATTTGTACATTTAAGGGATGAGAGGGCAAAAAGGGATAATAATGATACCAACTAAAGTATTACAGCTAGAATCGTGAAATTTGGTATGTAAATTTTCCTCTGACTATGTAGAAGCGCAGTATAATTGGATTGTTCGAAATTTGTACTTTTTAGGGTGTACGCGGGACAAAAAGGGTTCCAATTTAAGAATTGCAGCTATAGTCGGGAAATTTGGAGTGTAAACTGTGTGTAAAGCGCAATCTAAATGGACAAGGGATAAAGTAGTACCAACTAAAGTATTGGAGCTATAGTCGTGAAATGTGGTGTGTAAGTTCCTCTGACAACGAGAGGAGCAAATCTAAACGAATTTTGTACTTATAAACAATGAGAGGGATAAAAATAGTACCAACTAAAATATTTCAGCTATAGTCGTGCAATTTTGTGTTTAAATTTCTCTGACAACGTAGACTTGCAACATAAATGGATTTCGCGAAATTTGTACGGGACAAAAAGGGATAAAAATGGTACCAACTTTAGTATTAAAGCTAGAATCGTGAAATTTAGTGTGTAAATTCCTCTGACCATATAGATGCGCAGTATTTTGATTTTTCGAAATTTGTACTTTTAAGGGGTGCGCGGGACGAAAAGTGATAAACATGCTGTACAATCCTTTATTTACGTAAACGCGGAACGTAAATATATATTTCAAAATTTGTACTTAAAAGGGGGATACGGGACAACGAGGAATATATCCACCAAAAGAAAATTAAATAAATACTATCCAAAAACAGAGACGGATAAAATTAACAAATAACTTGGTTTTTCGCGTGCGAAGCAGCTGGTACTGCTAGTATATTTTATATTTAAACAATTTAACATTTTCTGTAAAGTTGCTGCTCTTCTACGACAGCATCTGTGAAATTCAACCATGAGGTGGAGGGTATATAAAAATTATCCATGTCCTGGTGGAAAAATGACGTTGAAAATTTGAAAATATTGTTTATCCTTGTCATATATCCTCGCATAACGTCATTTGGATTTTATTCAATTTTATTTTTAAGAAAATAGCCTTACAGTTTCTATAAAATCTGTCAAAATTTCGGGATGGGGTCGAGATAGTCCCTTGAGGACCAAATGTGTGGTCCTTAATGGGTTAGAAAATTCCAAAAATCAGAATTAGCGTTCAGTACCTTTCTAGCGAGCCCTCTCAAACACAAATCGGACGAAGAATGTGGAAGTAAAGCATTAAAAATGGTACTAAAATATAAAAAATCTAGCTAGTTGAAATTAATATTTAAAAAAAAAAAAAACAAAAAAGTACCTCTTCGACTTTTTACATACATTTTATTAACAGCTAAAAGTGTCAGTAAAACGCTCTGTAAGTTTCATGATGCAGTTCCTGGCACTTACTTTACAACAATTATTAACGTGATTGTAGTCGAAATCACAATTATTTAGTGGGAATAATTAAAGCAACTTAATTTAAGTTAGATTCAAAAATCAATGGATGTTCCTGCCTAAACTTCTGTTTGTTTATTGCGTTTTCCCAAAATATTTCGCTTTTATCAACTTTCACTTTTAGCAGTCCACATACTCATCTGGAAACAGCTTATTACTAATTTCTAAAAAGTATTTTATTTTACGAGCCTATGCAGTCAGATCCAATTCCATGATCTTAACCTTTTCACCCCTTAAAAGAACGAATATCGAAATATATATTTACGCATGTAGTGGGACATATAAACCCACGATACTTTAAGCAATAGGGGGAATTTTCAGTCCATGTTAGGGAAACAATTATGATTAAACTGGTCGATGAAATTAGGAATAAAATGGAGCATAAGAATTCCACAATATTGATGACTCTCAATTTCAGCAGATCCTTCGATTCTGAATGCCACGAAGTCCTTTTAAATAAATAAGTTGTTTTCATTATATTCATTATCGTGCCAATCTTGTACTTTATTACAATAATTTTTCAAGGTCGACAACAATTTGTTAAATTGTGTGATAATGTATCGGCAATGAACAATATATATAGAGGTGTTCCACAAGGTTCAATTTTAGGCCCCCTATTATTTAATATATGAACTATATTTTTGATGTCCTAATTGGAGCTCTGGGATATTTATATGCGAATGACTTACAACTGGTTGCTTCGTCAGACGGTATAACATTGATAACATAAAGGACAAAAATAATGTCATTTAGTGGATCTGGAGTCAGAGAATCTGATTGCAGTCTTCATGGTGAAACTATTTCATACATTTCTATCAAATTCGAATTCCATTATACCATACAATCAGAGAAACTTTTCCTATTCCCAGCTACATTCAAATTTTTACTTCTTGCCCACGTATGACTTTATTAACAAAGTTCTAACGGGAGGTTTTTAAATTAGGGCTGTTTGATTATGTTCGTGCGATTGTTAATGAGCCTATATTTATATCTAGCATTATTTTTTAAGATCTGCTATTTGAGTTAGTTTACCGAATTTCCGTGTCATGTAAATAATTAATACTATGTAATCATTTTGGCCTATTAGGCTTACAGATTATAAATACAAATTAATTGAATTGAATTGAATTTTTCCATTGGACCGATTTCGCCCACATTCAATCCCAACCGATCTGCAACCAAAGCAAATTTGAATTCCCCAGCTGATTTCGTTCGGAGCTATCGTGCTTTCAACAGGCAGATGGACATGGCGAGATCACTCTCTTCACAACAACCTAAGCTGCTAAACTAAAAACACACATGGAAGGAGGCTTTTGTATGACTACAGTCAGTCAGCAATAGTGTCTTCTCGATGAAGGGATGCAAAAAAATAAGAATTATTTCCACTTTAAATTTGCTTTTATTTTACCGCCATCGAATTGTAAATATTACATTTAGATTAAAATCAGTAAATTGCCACTTATTTTACAAAATTTGCAGTTTCTGGAATTTGAACCCACGACCTCGACGTGTGTGCGCAGAAGACATGAGAAGTGAGATGGGAATACTTAAGTACACACTTTCGCCAGGGCTGGAAAAGAATATATTTGAATGACTAGTGAATATCTCAGAAGGCAACTGTAAAGGCCTCTTTAGCGAAGGCCTTGCAGTTTCTCCAACTGGGTCTATATACATACACGTATTGATACATTTTCTTTTTAAACAAATACATACATTCATACTTATGGACTACGGAGCTAAATTCTAAATGGGGACAATATTATGTGCAGATGTTTTATCAAGGTACCTTAAAACTAATGAAATCACTTGTGCCAATAAACGTCTAGATTCAATCCTAGTTAGAGGCAAGGGTAGCCAACCAAATCCACGACCTTTGTATGGAGATAATTTCAAAGAAGCAAACTGTCGTGAAATTGTTCCTTCAGACTCCAACAGTGGCCGCCCTCGTAGTTCCATAACAGTTATCTTATTTCTAATCAATCTAATGGTCTGACCAATGTGGCCAATTTTTAAAACTTTCATATAAAGCATCGGCTGAAGCTGCAGTCGATGCCGGGTCCAATTGGTTGGCGCCCACAATTCTGTAATCCGATGAGAGTTTGTCCAAACGCACACCTTCCTCGAGCAACAGCCTGGTGGCGTTCATTTGTTTGCCAGATGGTTTCTGTGTCTTGAACGAACCAATGAATGCCAGAGAGATGCTGCCATCGTTGAATCCTTTCACGGTGGAACCTCTGTTGTCCCAACCACGTCCCTCGTAGACGCTGCCATCTCCTCCGATCAAAAAGTTATAGATGATGTCGTCTTGCTGCTGTGACTCAATATTAAAAGTCTGAGTATTGCGCACCGTGAATATACACGCCGCCTGGAAATGGACAGAATGTTAATAATGGAACATCTGTGGAATTTTGAGGCCATGCTGGTTGGACAAACCTGTGTTTCGCAATTTGTAGTCCTTGTTGGTATAACGATGACCCGTTCAACGGGCAGATCGAGTGGGACCCAAGGATTTATAGGTGGCTGAGCTAGCCAACCATCTCGCGGCACAATACGCAGGATAGTGCCACCACCAACATTGTCCTGAGCTGTAACGAAGAAGAAATAATATTCCCATTACTGAAGTGTTCATCGCAATGATGTATGATAATGAAGTTGATGCATTCCGATTTGACAAAGTCCGGAATGATTTCGGATTTTGTTGTGTCAATGGGGGTGTGTAAGCACTTGTCTGGACTTCGGTAACACTAGCTAGTGCTACACAGTGGATGGAAATCGAGTTATTTTGGGAATAGATTTATGGCTTCTGTTCGGTTTGACATAGGTCAATAAAATTTGATACCCAATTCCTCAAAAATTCAAATTTTGTACCACATCCTAGCGGCAAATAAAGATTTTTTATATTAAAAAATTGCTGTTTTGGAGAGGATCCATTAACCAAGTAAGGCAAGATGAACATTAAACGCACGAAAAATGAAAGAAATTAGCCCCTACAGGAAACAAAAAAATTAAAATCGAAAGTTGTCGCCTTTTTGAATGAAAGGGATAGAAACCGGCCCTTTTCAGAAGATTCGACTTTCGAGATGAATTATTACTGAGTGAAGTAACACATTTGCACCACTCTTTCCACAAGATAAGATAAGTGTTAGCAGTTATTATTTGTTCAGATCGGTTCCAGGTCATATTTTTGAAACCGATTCCGTCCTTTGACGCCGATTCTAGGACAGTATTTTGAGGACATGTCCAAGTCATACCACACGGTGTCAATTCACCCCTTCATTGGCAAACCCATGCAAAAGGGACCGGTCCCCTTCATATATGTGGGTTAGAACCAGGACCAGTCATAGGTCTTGTCCTGGGACAGTTCATTTTACCGTAGGGTAGTTTTGAAAGCGACCTTATAATGAGATCGCAACGTTAAAAATACGAACATGGTTCCATTTTTACTAAACGTGTTCCTAGGCGGACATAATGGTATGTACAAAATCTGGGATTTGAAGAGTAGAAAAATTATTATCGAAAGTGACATTTGTATGGATAATATCTGTATCGGATTCAATAGCGACCGTTCTTGTCGCGTATGTCCGCTAAAGTCATTTGTCAAGTTTTTTGGTGGGATCGGACAATAGGGCTGTTTTTCTTTAAGCCGGGATAACAAGCTACGATAACAAAAACTTTAATAAAAATTAAAAAACTTTAATTAAAATAAAAAATTATTTTTTAACATTGTCACCAACTACAATATAAATATATATATGTATCAAAAGAAATTTCCAAAAAAATATTTTGTGTCGACTTTATTGGACTTAGCCTCGATATCCATCATTTTGACTTACACTGGATAAGTATCAAGGCTAAGTCAAACATTTTTAACACAAAATTATTTTTTCAAAATTTGTTTTCACACACACATTGACATTGCTTTTGGCGACAATTTTAAAAAAGAATTTTTTATTTTGAGTAAAATTTTAACATTTTATCTAGATTTTTGTTATCGCTGCTTAGTTATCCAGTCCTAAAGAAAAACGGCCATAATAAATGGGACGTGAACGTTCATCACAATAATAGATGGACACATAGGCGGCGTTGCGAACAAATGCGCACAGACATACATACTACCCTGGTGGATGGTATACAAATTAAGGAACACAATTTTTTAGAGGAGTTTTTTCAAATACTGACCAACTCAACTCGACGTGGGTTGAGTACCATCTTCCAGACTGGCTAGATCTATGAACAATGTGAAATGTCATTCAAACGGAATTCTCCCACTGTACGACTGCAACTCGTTGACGCTGCAGTTGTCGCTCTCATAGTTTTTTGTAAGCTTAAACGCAATCATTGCTACAATTCTTTTGATTTTATTTTTCATAAAAAAATAACTGTTTACATAGGTCTATTGTTAACTTTATAATGAAGTTTTATGGAGATATGCACGCATACACACATGCTTAAGGCTGGATGTATGTATGTATGTCAGTGTGAAGGTATTTACATAAATCTTAAAGATACTTAGGAATCATAATAATATTTTGGCGCTCCAATGCTGCCACTTTCTTATTATTCTATACAAGGCATCGCCCGGACTCTCGGTCGCAGACAGCTGCCGTGCGCCATTGATGATATAGTTGGGCACTAATTTTCCGAGACGGACTCCGTCCTCTAGCAACAGACGGCAAGCATTCAGCTGAGCTTCGGTGGGCTTTATGGTCATGAATGTACCGATGAACGCGATTCCTACACTGTCGTAATTGTAGCCCTTCACAGTGGCACCCACATCGTCCCACCCACGACCCATGTAAACACTGCCATCACTACTAATGAGGAAGTTGTAGCCGATATCATCCCAGCCGTACGAATTCATATGGTACTCCTGTATGACGCGAACTCGTTCTCTACAGGTTCTCTGTAAAGTGATGTGAGAATGGGGGTTAACATTCAAAGGTCGTTTCCGGACTCCGGCGTACTTACAATGGAATCACAAGGTTCGGAAGCTGTGTGGGCTATTATCACTCGATGGAGTGGCAACTGGTTTGGATCCATTTTTTGTTTTTGCGGATGAGCTCTCCAAATATCCCGTTCTATAAAACACAATTGGCCATCGATGCATTCGTTGCCTTCATCGATCTCATTGTTGCTGGAGTTTGTATCTAAAATACAATGGAATTGGTGTAAGTTCAGAGGATAGGGCGATGCAAGATAATGGCTGTGTTGTGCCAAGATAATATCGAGTGTTGTGCAAAAGTAGATGTTGGAAAAAAATCATTTATCTCCTATATGATATCGTTCGAGAACTACGTGGCTTGATGTACAGGGTGGCCCAGAAAGACCGAAGTGGTGTGAATTCCTTATAACTTTTTTATTATAATTTTTTTTTTCTTTTCTTTTCAGTATTTTGTAAAGAAGACTTGGATAATTTATAATGGAGCAATACACAATTGAACAACGTGCCCATATTGTTGAAATTTACTTTTCAAATCAACGGTCCATTGTGTTGACTCAGCGTGCATACCGTCGTCAATTTAATGTGCGGGGATTTAACCGCTCCAGACTGTTTTCTTTGGGGCTATTTAAAAGGAAAAGTTTATGTTAATAAGCCTAGGACTATTGAGGAGTTAAAAACCAATATTCGAGAAGAAATTAACAACATACCACCGGAAGTTTTGCGAAAGGTCATGGAAAATGTGTTGGAAAGAGCACATTTGTGCGAAGCAGAATATGGCCACCACTTGCGGGATATCATTTTTAATAACTAATCCAAAAATATTCCCCATAAATTTAATGTATTTAAAAAAAAACAAAATTAAAAAAATATCTCTTAAATAAAAAGTTATAAACAAAACAATTCACACCACTTCGGTCTTTCTGGGCCACCCTGTAGTTACCAATCTGTATGAGAGAATTAGGAGGCACAATTCTCCCTTAGGTGGCATCTCTATAATAAATTTATGGAATGAGAAATGATGTTCGCACATATCTCGAGGAAGCCGAGTCAATTGGTTAGCATGATTAGACAGAGATGTTAACTGATGTAGATCAGCAAATTTAACCTATATTATGTTTCAGACATTTCGTGGCGTGCAAGCAAAATGTTAACACGGCACAATAAGGGGAAGATTTTTTATATGTATTTGAATTGAGATGCTTCGCGATTTTTAGTGGATCTTGCCCCAGTTCATACTAAATCATATTTTAGTAGCTCTTTAATTGCTAATACATGTAGACGCTATTATTCAGATTATATTTTGAGCCTTGGCAATACTGGAGCTGCTTTTCTGTAAGCTTTGATAACTAAGCAGCGATAACAATTGCAAATTATTTTCTTTAATTGAGTGAAATTTTCACCAACTACAATATCAAAAAAGATAATTTTACACAAAAATGTTTCGTCTTTGCCTGGATAACTATCCAGTATAACTGGAATTTATGGATATGTATACACACCGAATTTTATTATTATAGCTGCAGCGGTTTGGTTGGTACCATTTGTATCCTCAAAAGTACAAATTTCGAAAAAATTGGCATCTTCACAGTAAGATGAATGTAAACATCCAATTTCATGATTTCAACCTCTTTCCCAATTCTATCCCTTAAAAGTACGAATTTTGAAAAATCCCTCTATTTTACGTATCTACGCAATTAGAAAGAGGTAGATTCCAAATTTCATGTTTCTAGCTATTGTCATATCATTGGTACAATTTTTATCCCTTTTTGTCCCATTTCGCCCGCTAAAACGCGTATTTACTTTTTGATGATTTTACGATACGCAACAAATTTCAAGTGCACATAAAGCAGAAGTTTTAAAAAATGCTTAAATAGTCTAAATATTAGGATGTATTTTCAGAACTTGTTAGGGAAAAATGTTTCCATCTGGGCCGATTTCGCCCACTTTCAATTAAAAACGATCTGCAATCATAACACAAATTTATGGAAATTTGAACCTCCTAGCTCTTTTTATTCAAAAGCTAGCGTGCTTTCAACAGACAGACGGACATGGATAGATCGTCTTCGAATTTTACCACGACCCAGAATATATATACTTTATGAAGTCTCCGATGAATATTTTAAGGTGTTACAAACGGAATGACAAAATTAATATACTCCATCCTTAGGTTGATTTTGAAGGTACTTTTTAATAGAAATAATAAAATGAATTACATTCCCCTCAATTACAATATTTTTAGCCTTACCGCATTAATGTTTTTACTCTTAAAAATAATTCACAATAACTCGAAAACGCCAAAATGCTCAAAAATCACAATCTGGTAACTAGTAGTGCCATTTTCTACTTGGAATGTTAATTTAGCAAGCTGACAAGAGAACAACCTCATTAGTTGCCACTTTTCTATTCAAACCACTTTTTACCCGCCACGAGTCGCTCTCAATTTCACTCCAATGGCATCAAAGTAGGATGACAAGTGTAAAATCTTAGTTTAAAAAGTTTACATATTGCAAATTAAGGACTTAGAGAACTAAAGTGAGAAGATTGAGACATACACAATTGCACACTCTGTATATTCGACTAATGCACAACACTCTTGATGGCGACGGTGAGAGTATGATTTCCGAAAAATTCCATTCAACTTAACTTTTGGTTTGATTCCATCTCATTTATTTTTTTGTTCGATTATATTTCTCCAATACTATTGATTTCAAATAGTCACTTAAACATTGGTACACAAACGCGGTCAATTTTCCAAATTCAAAATAAAATTTTTCAATTTCGTCAGATCCGAATTTTGTTTGGCCAGTTTCGATGAACACACATTGGCGGGCGGATAATAAATATTCGCAATTATTCGAACGCGTCAATTGCGAAAGCGACGCGGTTGGATGTATATATGTATGTATGTGTATGTTGTACATACAGTTGCATGAAAGTTTGCTAGAAATTTGTAATTGTAATACTTGTACATATGGCTGTGTGTGTGTGCGTGTGTGAGATAGAGAGAGATAGGGAGAGGGAGAGAGATTGAACGAATACCTATGGTTGAATTGATTGGAATATTCTTTCTCGATTCTTCGCTATTTCCGGGTACAATCTTACTTTTGTTGTCGTTAGACGTCTCGATTCCAACGAGGATGCCCAGCACGACGAGTGCCATCACCACAAGAACACCTGGAATAATGAACTTTTTGCGTTTCAAGATTCTGATACACGGATTGCTCGGCGCTGCTGGCGATGAGTTTTTATCTTTGGCTGTAAATAAATGCGAAATCAATTAGACCAAGTACATATGTATGTGTGTGTGTGTAGGTGTATGTATGTATATATTTATGAATTTATTGTATACAGAGAAGTGTTAATGAAATTATACAGACTTTGTTTGTGCGATTAGGAAAATAATTAATAAATTTCACACCGAACGTTGACAGAGGGAAGCCCACATTTTCCTACGAATTCGTGCCAAGGAGTACAGATGAATCCGATTAATCATCAGACTTTGTCAAATGCTAATTCCAATATGACTAGATATACATCGCTCATTTCGTGCATTCATTTGGTATCTTTTCAGAGGAGAGCGATTTAAAGATTTTAAATCATCATATCTAACATAATCCCTACTCTAATTATATGATAATTATATTATCTATTAAAACATCATATCTAACATATCTAAAAAATAATTATATTATCTTTGATTAAGACCAGCGTTCATGTTTGATATGATGGCTTGTAATCTTTACATCGTTCAATCAAATAAAATATGTGACGCTCATGCACGAACTGTAGATCCAGACTGCAGAAAGGTAATTACTGATCAGTACATAACATAGCCTCAGTGTCACCTAAATAAAGTCACATATCGAGCAACAAGCTACAGAACGGAAAGTTCGGTCTTGTTTGGAACGTGCAATTTTCAAGCTATCGCATAGTTAAGACGTGCTAAAATATATGAATGGAGATTCAAAATGACATCTAGGAGTGAGACATTATATCCCAGAATATCTGGCGGTGTGATGGAGTTGCATAGACACAGGCCCGTGCGCAGGATTTTCCCCTGGGGGGGTTTTCATATACACTCATAAAAAACCCTATAATGAGTTAAAATTAACTAAAATTTAAGAAACCAAGTACATTTTTACTAAACATAATTAGAATTTTCCTAAATCTAAGTAAATTTTTCCTAAAACCAAGTAAATTTTTCCTAAACGGGTTTTACTTAAACTGAGGAAACTTTTATTTTATACAAGGAAAAAATGTGAAATTAAAATAAATTAAATTTAACTAAAAAAATCAAACAAATAGTTTTGCTTCAGAGTATGCAAAACTGATACAAAAAATGACAACATGAAATATTTCTCAAAAGTTTCATGATACCTCTGCCATAAGGAGCTATTACTCATGATTGTTGCGAAGGCAAGATAGGCGCCTTCGCAGTGGTTGTTTAGAATAATTCATAAAGTATTTAAGAAATAAGTCTCTGCAAACGAGCGAGAATTGCTTCTTAGATTAATATTCAAGAATTAATACTTAAATGTATGAAGAACTCGGCATAAATTTCAGTAAACATTTTAACTTCATTTTAGGAAAAAACTCATTTTTGAGTTAAAATTTCCTAAATGGAATTTTTTCCATACAAAAAATTTCAGCTTTATTTTCTCACTTTAAATCTTGAAAATATTCTTCCATATAAGTTTGAATTTACTCAATTGTAAGAATTTTTTATTAGACCCAAAGAAATGTTTTTAAGTAAATCTACTACCTTTTTTCTAGTAAATAAACTATTTACTATGGCTTTGAAAGAAGAAAACTTTACTCATATTTAGTTAATTTTCCAACTTTTTAGGGACTTTTTGCCAGGATCTTCGAGAAATATTTTGATACATTCGTCCGACAGACATTGTATGCAAAATTGCATTTCAGTAATCCATCTATCAGTACACTCAAAGGAATACGTCAGTATAAGAAAGCAGAAAGTCTACTGAAAGAGCAGATTTTCTGCTGTTAAAAAAGAGACAGCAGATTTGTACCTGCTGAGATGGTAAACAGCTGTTTCCTGTTTTTAGCAATATATATGATACGCATATTGTCCCAAGCTAATTTAAAGAAAAATTCGAGCTAAACCCGCTTATGAACGCTTATCTATTTTTTATATTTTAATTAACAACAGCCAATTTTAGCAGACTGCAAACTCTTTAGCAGTGTGAATGGTGATGTAAGATTGCAGAAAACTGCTGTTATGCCAAAAAACAGCTGTAATAGCTGTCTGCTGATAGGCAGCAGACAATCGCTTTTATTAACAGACTTGTTCTATAAGTGTAGAACTTTTTTTAAATAGTTGCTTGAAATTACATACATACCTCGATATAAGTGGCTATGAACAAAACATAACTTTTCAGGAGAGCGAAAAAACTGATTTTATCCTTAATTTGAAGAGCAATTATTAATCATTCTTCTACAGTTTAATCTAAAAAGGATTACTAATTGCTACGATTAAAAAGATTTCGAAATTTCCTAGTATTCGCGGTTTCATGGTTCATATCCACTTTTGTATGTTTAAAATTGAGCACTATGAATGTTGATATAAGAATACGATTAATTGTAAACTCCATAACTTTTTTCATGAAATCGTCAGATTGGTCGCTTGTAACATAGCCAGTTGCGAAAATCGCTGCAATTGATGAAAAATCCAAAATTTGCCGTTGCAATTCCTCATATTTTAACTTTCTTCATTCATAATTCTGAAACTTTTCATACACAAATATTCCCCATGAAGTCAGCAATCACATGCCAAAGAAATATTTTGGTATTCTCAATATAATAAAAAGTTACGCCGGTTTTTCTAAATATACTTTTCACAATTTTTGACTTTACAGCCACCATTTTTCCTATTTTAGCTTCATAACTGGGGAATCATAATGCTATTAACGCGAAATGATGGATTTTGATAGTACGATATGCCCTAAATCTAGAAAAATGCTTTAAACAAAATCGTTGTAGCTAATTATAACCTTCGGTTTTATGCTGCTCCATTGTTGAACGATTTTATTTCTATTATTTTTATGTTCATAGCCACTTTTGCAGTCACAAACTTACGTGCGAGGGGATATCCAAATCAGAAAATTAAAAAAGTGGCTTTAGAAAAACATCTTTTCCAAATTTATACGACAGATGACATCCAAATCTGAGAATAGTTTGTCATCAAAAACTCATTTTCGAGAGAATGGTTCATAGCCACTTTTGAATATAAGCCCTCGATATATATTTTGAAGAAATATTACACAAAAACGATCAAATTCCTTCAGTCCCGCATTTTTTCTATGATAAATGCAGAAAATTGGATATGCTTTTTGACAAAGTATGAGTCTAAATGGGATGTCTAAAGAGTTTTGGGTTTTTTAATTTATATAGGACATGAGTAACAGGGTGTTTACTCAAAATCTTTATACGCATATTCCGATTAAATAAAAAACAATTGGAAATGTTTATTCATTTTTATAATCTTAAATATGTATAAATTCGAATAACAAATACAGTTTTTTTGTATTCGATGAATGCAAGAAGAAACAACTATAAATTTTAATTCCAAAAAAAAACAAATAATTGGTATTTTAGAGTTTCGTTTTCCTACGTAGATCCAAGTTACTGAATTTGTTGTTTCTCTTTTGAATAATACTTGTTACATATGTACAAAAAAATACTAACTCTAAAAAATATTTGACATAAGTGATAAATATAACAAAAATTTTAGTAAGTTGAAACTTATTTCTTATTGTTTCGCAACTTTAAAGTATATTTTAAAATAGAGATCTACACACAGAGAAAAAATGCATTTCGTAGAAACGAAATTTTAAACACGTGAACATCGTTTTTGAGTTTCTTTTGTGGAAAAAATTAGTTTGTTTGCGGTAAACATGTCAGTTGTTGTAAATGAACAAAGAGAAATAAGTTTATGTATATCAAACAGTGTTCTTCGTTTGTCGAAATGGATTTGTATTATAATTGCAAACTCCCAAAACATTGGAAGTAACAGAAACCGTCGTTGTTGTATCTGTGATGAAAATAGGTCATTAAATTTCCAAACTTTTATTGCAGTACACAATTAAAAATTCATAAGATATAGCTCTAGTCGAATGTCAAGAAATTGTATCGGTTAATAAAAATGAAAATTTTCCGAACAATTTGGTGTCCATTAGCGAAATTAGCACTACACAATCTTGAAATTGGCACAATTCGTTTAGTTTGTTTGTAGTTTTCATAGCCTTTGTCCGAAATTCAAGAAAGTGTCCACGATTTTTTATCTTCATGTAATCATGTTTTCATGATTTTACTGCCAAATTTCCGTTTCAGACGAGTTATTTTAAAAAGATCTTAAAAATTCTATATTTTTTTGCTTCAGAAAGTCTAGAAGGTTTTAAAAAGTATATGTTCGAAACCTCTCTGGGGGGGTTTGAATCCCCAAACCCCCCCCCCCCCCCCCCCTGCGCACGGCCCTGCATAGACAACATGCGTTCGTGACCGATTTATCCACGGCCCAGTCATCTCCCACTTTTTAAATTATTGTAGTGAGATAAAGCAAGCCAAAATTCAATAACTTTTGTTCTAGTAGACATTTTTGAGTTCTGTAAAAAACCAAAACTAGACAAAGACGCAAGGATTATTTTGAGATATTAACATAAAAAATCGGAAAATCGGAGATTTTTTAGAAATCGGTCCAAATTGACTACATTTCGTATTTTTCGATTTTAAAGAAAATTAATTTTTTTTTGTTTTTTTTTTTTTACCATATAGAAACCACATAAGGTGTGGTTTCTACAGCGGTTATCCTCAAATCGGGAGCGAAATTTGTATGGCAACAGATGTTTCTAGTTAAAATATGAGTTGTTGCGCCAAATTTGATCAAAATCGGTTAAATTATGAGGTTTCTAGAGCAAAAAAGTCAAATCGGGTGCGACATTTCTATGGGAGCTATATATAAATCTGAGCCGATTTGACCCATTTTTACAAGAAATGTTTCCAATTGAAATATAAGGTGTTAAGCTAAATTTGAACAAAATCTTTTTAAATTTACGGTTTCTAGACCGGAAAATGTCAAAAAGGGAGCAAAATGTGTATGGTGGCTATATCTAAATGTGAACCGATTTGACCCATTTAACCACAGATGTTTTTAACTTAAATATAAGGCGTTGTGCAAAATGTTATCAAAATCGCTTCAATTATGTGGCTTCTAGAGCAGAAAAAATCAAATCGGGAGCAACATTTGTATGGGAGCTATATCTAAATATGAACCGATTTGCTTCAAATTAAATAGCATCCGTCTTTGCCATTCACAAATCGTCCGTGTCAAGTTTCGTTAGAATTGAACAGTAATTGCGACCTGTATCGTGATTGCAAGAATAAATGGAATGACAGACAGACAGACAGACAGACAGACAGACAATGGACAGACAGACAGACATGGTTAAATCGATTCAAAAAGTGATTCTATGTCGATCGGCATAATAAACGAAGGGTCTATCTTACCTCCTTTTAGGCGTTACATGGTTTCTTACATGGTTGCAGCTAGAGTCTTGAATTTTTGTGAAACTTCACTAATTATTAGTCTGCACAGTTGTGTCAAAAATGGGCGGTAGTGGAAAAGTGGGCGTGGCACCTCCCATACGAAGTTAAAACCTATTATCGAATATATTCAGTTCTATTACACCTAGAGTGCTGAAATTTTGTGTGAGTTCATCCAGTGTAAATAGTTGTACAAAGATGGGCGGAAAGTGGGCGTGACCCTTCCCATATGAAATTAAAACCGGTTTTAGAGTATATTCGACACAGAGATGGGCGGAAAGTGGCCGTGACCCTTCCCATTCGAAATTAAAACCTGTTTTTGAGTATATTCGACACCGAGATTCCTGTATTGTTGTGTGAGTTAATTTAGTTGTAACCTGCTTAGACAATACACAAATGGGTGGGATTTGAAAGTTGGGGCGTTCTCCACGGAACATATCCATTTCTTTAATATCTCAGGGAAGTACCTTGATTATAAGTGGTACATAAATTTTAATTTTACCGTTTGTTTTTTTTTTTTTTTTTTTGCATGGCGAAGCGGGGGGGTTCAGCTAGTATATATACACACAAATATAAATACAATACAAATTTCGCCACCGAATTGAATATTTGAAGTCAAACGTGATTAAAGTAGAATATGTAACTTTTATCATTCTAAGAACAATGATATATCATACGTTACGATCGAAGTATAAATGGAGACACAGGAAACAAAAAATGCGCGGGGTCAAAGTGCGTGACGAAAATAAATATATTTTTTTAATCGTCTTCAAATTATCTTTAATTCTAAGGGGTGAATGGCACAACTCTTTTTATCGACCAACCCTAGTACCCATTCCCCTGCGAAAGGTTTTCGGTCATAAAACTTATAAACGCTTTGCGGTGTATATATACGGCTGATAGCAACATGGTAACGCCAGCACTCTATACAGAATTTCATCTGATGAGTTATCCCCACACAGAATACGAAATACATATATATGGAGAAAGTGTGTATAGATGATTGTGGTTTTCCTCCATCCCATTCCATTACCAAACACAAAAATTCCTCGTAAGAAGATAAACATGAAAGTAAATGAAAAATGTTTAAAAACGGGCAGGACTATGTGAGTTCCAACATCGTTCAGTTGCAGTAGCTTTGTCCATTGCTATTAATTTATCATATTTTAATTCAGGCTATATCTGATCGGATTTGTGTACAAAATATGCAATCGTATATATTCTTCTTCTTTTCTGCAAACTAAAACACTCTTTGAGAAGTCTAAAATCCATTCAATAAATACAGTTATGTAAGAAATCCAATGAAACACGCCAAATGTGTCTGATAATGAGTATGGTTTGTGGTTTCATTGGAGCTGTTTTTCTGTAAGACTGGATAACTGAGGTGCGATGACAAAAAGTTAAAATTTCACTCAAAATAAAAAATTCTTCTTTAAAATTGTCGCCAATGCGTGTGTAATAAATAATGCGTGTAAATTAAAACAAATTTTGTAAAAATAGTTTTGTGTTGAAAATGTTGGACTTAGACGTGATAATTACACAGTGCGACAACTTATCTTATGGTCTTTTGTTTGTCATAACTCGAGAACGGCTGTCCCGATTTAGGTGAAATAAATGTTGAAAAATTAAGAATTATAATTCCTTTAATCTATTCCTATGCTCTTTCTCGATATTTTAAACAGTTTCGCAGATATAAATAAATTTATGAAAAAAAAATTGCGGGACTGTTTCTGTTAATGTTCAGTCTGACTACATTGCGTATGAGTGATATTACCAGTAAGTATACGTTACCTACACACACTACATTATTTTTCTGTCTCTAGAAAGAGTATCATAACTAGGGTATCCAATTATTCCGACTTCTAAGATATTCGATAAATTGTTTATTCGAAAGCTAAGAATTTCCAATTAATCGAATAAACGCCTGAAGAGTTAATCATCAAATAATTGCTCAACTCATTAAAACATAATTAATATAGGTTAAATAGCTAGAACATTTTATTTTAATGTTAGTCACTACTTTTCCATATTTATGTGTAAATACATTTCGAAATAAAACAAGAGTTTGCGGGCATTCCTTTTCTATATGGTAATAAGCCTTGACATATTTTTCCGTTTTGAATTTTTTATGATTTTTAAAAACAAAAAATTTAAATTTTTTAGGGAATTTTTTTTTCATAAATTTATTTATATCTGCGAAACTGTTTAAAATATCGAGAAAGAGCATAGGAATAGATTAAAGGAATTATAATTCTTAATTTTTGAACATTTATTTCACCTAAATCGGGACAGCCGTTCTCGAGTTATGACAAACAAAAGACCATAAAATAACAAAAGTGGGTGGGGGGAGCGCGCCAGGGCGTCCCGCGAAAACGGGTACCTCAGGAAAAAAATCCTTTAGGCAATCGTCATCATTTTGGATGCACTAACGAACCACTGTTACACTGTGTTATCTAATGTAAATCAAATTTATGGTTATCGAGGCTAAGTCCAAAAATTTGAATTGTAGTTTGCGACAGCGTGAATAAATATTTTTTATTTTTAATAAAAAATTATCTTTTTATTAACGTTTTTGTTATCGCAGCTTGGTATCTCTGCTTAAAGATAAACAGTCCTATTATTATGCTTCACATATCACATGTTATTCTTTCTGCTACCGTATTCATATTTTGTCATTATTTCTCTTTGTTTTGTAGTTATAACGTCATACATGGCACAGAACACGCTCTTGTCCACTGTATACAATTGCTTATACCGAACTGAAGCCCCAACAACACAGCGAATGAACTACAAAATGTATACAGAGAATACAGCGGATAACTACAGGAGACTAATAAGAAAGATAAATATAGTGCAATACGTGTGAATCGAAACGAATTTCTGTTGCGTCCCTCTGTTTAATTTATTGTACATTTCCCCTGAAATTTGCTAGAAAAGTCAAAATGCACTGTAGCTTTGCATTCCTAAGGCTGTGGGTTCAAAACACAGGAGCTTTGAGAAGCGAAAACTGTATTGATTAGGCCCGACCGAAGTTAGCACCGTCTCCTTTACACATTTTCTATTTTTTTTAATACAATGTTCGTGTTAGCTGCGGTCATCAGGTCATGGGGAAGAGAACTCTTTATTTGTATTTTATTTAATCCGATTCAAATATACATATCTCTCGTATTAGAGAATATAAATTGAATTGTGTGTATCGTTGTACTGTCTCTTACAATTTTCGGAGAATATGTTTCCACAGAACGTTATATTTTCCAATCGATTCAAACGATTCTGAATGTCCGAAAGCAGACTCTCATGAAATTCAAACTGTTTCAAAACTTTAGTTGTTAACGTCGCGTTGGCGGCGGCTTCATTGTGCTCTTGCTGAGCAGGTGAGCGCGTGCGCGTACACTTATCGCACATCCACTGAATGTTATCGGATGCCATTATAAGCGATAATTGATTCTCGCTCAGATTGACACATGACAAATGGAATTTTTTCACACACGATCCACTACAAACGACATAGCGAATTCGCTCAAGCGTTTCGATAGATTTCGTACACTTTTCACAAAAGTACATTGGGTTCGCTGGCAGAAGAGTTTCGATGTGCGTAAATGGGCCCGAATGAACGCGTCCGGAATGTACAAGTTTTTCGAAGCTACTGGCAGAACTAGAGCCACTCGGTAATAACAAATTGATTATTGCTTTGGGTGCTTTTTGGATAATCATATTCATTAAAGCGTTGAATTAACACAAAAGAATCAAAACAAACAAATAAAAAAATCCCCATCACCCGACGCTCCGCAATGCAGAGACAAAGAGCGAGCGATTAATTAATTCACATCTGTTGGCTATTTCGACTGGTCGGTCGGTGGTATTGGAACACTGAATAGAATAACGTACGAATTCTGATTCGTCCAAGCTTCTGAAAGTTTAGTTTGGAAAATCGGTCGTAACAACCCGCGTGAGCTCTAATAGAAAGTATTTAGAAGAGTATTTAGGAAGATCAGATGCATTTGGACGAAGCATCTCTATTATTCTGTCTGTAGTCAATTTGACTTTGAATCTGAGTATGAATCAGAATACGTTAGAATACGTTTATGCGTTCAAAAACAGATTCCGCTTTATCAAGTGAGTTCTGTTATAATTTATAATTAGCTGAATTCAAATGTTTTGTAGCTTATCAGTTCAACAAAATTAGGAGGAGAATCCGAAAAGGGGGTTTTACGATGTTTTACTGTTTTTTCTTTGAAAACAGTGCGATGTGACATTTATGACAGATCTGACGATATTTCTTCTATATTTGAATGAAATGATTGCATATATATTTTTTAAATTCGTAATGCCGAGGCTCTGAATAATGAGAGTTTTATTTATTCCTTGAGATAAATAGTAATTTTTTTTACAGTTTGACAACTCGTTGGCCATGGCAATATTCTGATCAACTTAAAATTTTGAAAGACGAATTTGATAAACTCCATAAGTACATGTACGAAATTTCAAATGTCTTCCTGCTTTCTACTCTTTTTGCCTCAATAATTTGTCATTGGCCCGAACGTGCGATGGTAAATTGTTGTTGCATTGCTCTAAAGTATAACCTATTTAGGTTAGAAATGAAAAATTATTTAAAAAATCAGCCGTATTATATTCAGTCTTTGCACGGTGTGATATATTTGTTCGTGTCACATTCTTGTTATGCTGATCAATTTGGAATCAGTTTCTGAATCGATTTATCTATGCTTTAGTCCATTGTGAATTGTTAATCGAATTTTATCGTGCATAGTCTTCGGACAACTTACATATGACATTCTGGACTTGCACTGTTTCGCATTAAATTATTTACAAATGCAAATTCAACAAAGGTTTAGGTCTGCTTAATAAATACGGCTACACACTGGTTTGGCAGGAATTTAAAACAATAGAAGATATAACAAGTAGTCGGGAGGGACCGACTATATGATAACCTACACCACAACCTGCGTATATATTTGAATTTGAATACTAAACCTAGGTGTTTTATGGGTAATGCATCTTTAGTCAAATTTACGAATATGGAAAAATTGATGAAAATTTTTTGCATTATGTTACAGAGACATGTGAAGGGCCTATACACAAAAAAATCGGTAGTCAACATTGGACAAATTTCACAAAATAATCCTTGGATTCTTGTCTAATGTTTACTAGAAAAAAAGTTATTCAATTTTGGCCGATGGATTTTGATTCTGAACCAATGTTCGGTGACAATATCTTTGACTAATGCTCCACTTTTGCTGTAAGTGTTCCTAACTGGAATATAACGTGATATAGAAAATAAGTCTAAAATCTTATCGGAGGCCTATTGGGTCTACATCAAAACAGGTACCCATGGTCCACTTCATCAGTAAGTGTTCCTATGAGAAATAATCCATGATCTGGAAAATTTGATCCACATCCGATGTAATATGAAGGTTTTAAGGAGATAACAATGAAAATTGGTCGAACAGTTGCATTTGAAAGCATTGGCCCTAATGGTCCAATTTTCCAGTAGATATTCCGAGAGTAAATATAACATGATCTGGAATATTTGACCAAGATCCGATGGCAAATGCAGATTTTACAGCGGTAATATGATAAATCGGACGGACATTTGTAAGGAGCCTATAATAACACTTGGGGTTGTACCATGGGCCTATATATATTTCTCATTCAGGTAGGTATTCCTAGTTGAAATATATCATGATCTGCAAAATGGGGCCCAGTTGTATGGGGGATATACGGAAACATGGGCCCATATAGTTGACTAAAATCGGTATAAATCGGCTTGGCGACAAAGAAGAGCCTGAAGATTACGCAGTGCTACAAAAAAGGAATATAAAACTCTGGGAAGTGATACTATTTATACACTCCACGAGAGTATTATGTCTTTGTTCATTTGTTTGTAACACCCACAAGGAAGAGAGATAGACCCATTGTTAATTATACCGATCGACTTAGAATCACTTTTAGAATCGATTTCTGTCTGTCTGTCCATCTATTCTTGTAATCAAAGTACAGGTCGGAATTGTAGCCAGAAACAAATGAGACTTTGCACACAACTTTGCATAAGGTCGAACGCTATTTAATTTGAAGAAAATCGGTTCAGATTTAGATATAACCCCCATACGAATTTCACTCCCGATTTGACTCTTTTCACTATAGATACCACATATTACAACAGCTTTTCTTCAAAATTGGCAATACATCTTATATTTCAACTAGAAACACCTGTGCTTAAAATGAGTTAGATCGGTTCAGATTTATATATAGCTCCCATTAAAATTTCGCTCCCGATTTGACTTTTTGTGCTCTATAAACCACATATTTTAACAGATCCTCTTGAAATTAGGCGAAATATCTTATATTTATACTATAAACAGGTCAAATCGGTTAAGATTTATATATGCTACCACACAAATTTCACTCCCGATTTCACTTTTTCCACTCTATAAACAACACATTTTAATAGATCTTCTTCAAATCTTTCAAAATATCTTATATTTCAACTAGAATTTTCACCCATGGTGAAAATGGGTCAGATCGGATAGACTCCCGGATAGACTTTTTCCAACCCAGAAACCACGAATTTTCACCGAATTTCTTCGAAGAAGAACTTCCTTACGGTTTGAAAAAAACGCAGCTAATATTTTCTAGGATATTAAATTAACTAATTAAATTGCAGTGGCAAGTACAGCATGTAATATGTTTAGAAAACACTTTTAAACTTTTGCAAAATTATATTTTTGTCACGCTGTATCAACAAGGATTTAGAGCATCGAGGCTTGGATTAGACCTAAAATGTGACCTTAAACGTACGTTTGTCAAAAAATTCTTTGTGAACGGACTTTTTTTTAATTTATTTTACTTGAGACAAAAAACAATTTTAATACTGTCAAGTAAAGCTTTCGAAATTAGTTGACGTGACATGAAGGCTGGATTTGAACCTGTCTGCAGGGAGATCAAAACACCAAAATGGCGTTGTACATCTAGTAAATCATCAAATAACGAGCGAAGTCCACCTGAAGATTTTAAGGGACGATTTGATCGCCAGTACAAGGCATTTACGATTTGCGGACCAGTCAAATAACCATAGGCATAAATATGAACTATATCAGAGCAATGTCCGATATGGACTACTTTAAAATGTTACCAGTATCGGTTGTTATAATATATGACATAGGACGCTAAGAGACAACATAATGTGATGTGATAAATCTGATTACAATCGATCATATCTTGAGGCTTGTGTGAAAGTCGTCATAGTTGACCCACCGATCAATTGGCCGTCTCGTTCGTGCGATTTGTGGGGTACGTGAGTCTCTCTCATCTGCACGTTTGTTGCCATCGGAGACAACATTGCAGGTGTCATTGGTGAGATACCGGCTAATATGTGTGTGAAGTTGGAAGTATGCGCCAAAGTTGGACTATCAAAATGGACCACCTGAAGCGTAGCCCTGGGCAACATTTGCATGAAACAATCTTGAAAAAGTAAATGGCAGGCTTTGATTTATCGATCAACATAAACCAACCAATTTACAAAAACCAACTAGCAAAAATAATAATCCGTCGTATTAAATTTAAATTTCAGGATTGGCATGTGTATAAGCAATTTGTAATCGGTCGTCTTTATGTTATTGAGTATCAACATTATTAATTTATTTCATTACTTTTTACATTTTATATATGACATAACATGGAGTTTGCATTTGAAATATGATATGAGTCGGTGTTGCCGCCGGTGAGTGATATGTATTTAAAAGAATGCGACGCCTTTGAAGTTACAAAAAAAGAAGAAATCTGAAAAATGCTCTTTTTCTTGTTCCCACTTTTTGATGGCATTTTAATAGCACTATGTTTAGTGCAAAAGGTAGGCTTTGTCGACACGCTGTTGTAGGTCACATCAGTTCAGTTTATATATACATGGCCCCATAGAATTGTTACTCCTGATTTTACTTTTTCCGCTCTAGAAACCACATATTTTAATCAATTACACTCTTGTGAAATTGGTTAAAATATATCCAAACTAATCTATAACATATAACTGTTGATTTGCTTCAACTTTTGTTATCGGCATAAATTTGAAAAAATAAGCAGGAATTAATTTAATTCAACTATTTTATTCTACTTTATTTTAGTGTCAGAATTTCACACAACTAGAAAAAGCAACAATGATTTAGTTCAAGTAATTTGAACTCAGAATTGTATTAATTGCCAAAAACTTTGAATTTGGCTTCGAACATGGCTAGAACGTCTTAGAATAAAACGCCCAAATAAAGCGATTTTTTTTAACGAAATTCCAAAATTCGTAAAAACAAATTTGTTTAAAAACATAACTATTTTGTACTGTGTAGGGCGGTTCAATTGGAATATGTGAAAATAAATGAACAAAGCGCCAGGCAAAAACGAAATATACAGACAATTCTAAGATCATTTCTCCAAGAAAACGTGGGTCTAAGATGAACTACTAGCCCTCGGAAATCGACTTCAAATTGTAAGATGATCTATCCATTTTCGTCTGTATGTCTCAAATTTGAAGTCGAATTCCGAGAGCGTTTTTGTCTGACACTTTGTGCGAAAAAATCGACCCGGCCTACTGTGTGGTCCTATATTTCCGGCCTAATGATGTAAGAAACCCTAATTTGTAATGCAATAGAATTTTTGTGTTTTCAAAGTATCCTGAAAGCTCTACTTTGTAACCACTATGGTTTACATATTTTGTAAAATTTTATCCCGTTTCGTACCGCTTTCCCTTTTAAATGTACACTCCGAATTTGTTGACACAATTTTTATCCCTTTTTGTACCTCTTCCAATTTTCATTTCGATGGAATAAATTCATATAAATATCGATGCAATTTTTCCCACTCCCGAGTCTGGTGGGACGATTGTATGAGTTCTTAATAAAGAAATGCTCTCCTCTCTCTCTGATCTTCTCAATATCTACACTACCTACATTAACCAGTTCAACAAAGTGGAAAAATGAAATTAGGTTTTTTCAATTTTCAAAATCTAAAAATGGTGAAAATTTGTAATGCGAAAAAAATGTCTGCGTATTATGGAAAAATATGTAAAATAATGTTAAAAAACGTAAAAGAAAAACAAAAAAAATATTTTCTTTTAAATCGAAAAATACGAAAAGCAGTCAATTTTGAGCTAATTGCAGAAATATATCCCATTGCCCAATAATATCTGAAAATAATCCTTGGCTCCTTGTATAATTTCAATTTTTTACAGAACTCAAAAATGTTTACAAGAACAAAAGTTATCGAATTTTCGGTAGATATGCGATACTTTCCAGAAACTCTCACCCATTTCCGTACAACACATTACAGAATTAATTCGTTCCTTGTCCGCATAATCGGTATGTGGTATCGACTTTCGGCAGCTATCTTTCCCGCCAATTACGACATTCAAAACAGATCTCTCCCATCCTGCAATGCACTGCATTTATAGGAGACACCCCCGACCAATAATGTTCTCTTATTAAGATATTCGTAGAGCCGAATACAAAATCAGTAGCAGTATTGCTACAAGAAAGTAAACACAAATGACAGACACACATCACAGCCATTTTACGGTGGAACTATTTTGACGCCAATCCAATTATGGATTTTCTATTGCCGATTAGATTTTGCTACAGCCTCGGGTATACTTTATGAAACAAAAAAACACACCTAGGGCCCTTGTGTTGATGAAGTAGGAGATTAGAAACGATATCAATTTTAAAAATGCGCTCTATGATAGTTTTTTTGTTTGGACAAAAATATACACAATCGTCCACATCTAGTGTCGCCGGCACGAATGAACTTCAAGAATATTCTAATTCTAACCGTTTCGGCAAATCCCTGATAGTATCTGCACTCCAAACGCATGTAGGTCGTTCAAATTAACAACAACACTAATCAACACTCTCGTATACAACAAATTCTAACATTCGGAGCATTAAGGGTACTCACCATAATTACGAGTATCTTCACTATCGTGTTCAAATGTGACATTATCTTTGCCGTCGTTATCGTTCCACTTGTCACGGCTGTCGATGAGAAACTGTTGTATTGTGACGGGACCCTCGTAGAAGTGTTTGTCGCCGATCGTGACATCTGTCGAGCTGCTTATTGCCACTTGGGGTCGAGTGGGCGTACATGGCGCTTGTCCAAAGGAGTGTGTCATGCCCATGCTGTCGCCCAAGTTCGCCAGTATGGCCATCGGAGATATTGGCGGCATGCCATTTGGACTCATGCCATTGGGCGTAATTTGCTGATTGACCACTTTGAGACCCTTGTTGATTTTCGGAATATCAGGATGTTGTGGCGGGTAAGACACCTGAGTACCAAGTTTCTTTATCACATAGTTTTCGTGCACTCCCTCCTGATCGCCATTCACATCCGAATCGCTGTCGGAGTCAATGATACTTGAGTCGATACTCCGTATCGAGACAGCAGGCGATCGATTGCAGTTTCCGAGCACTCTCTCCCGATTGCCATTCGCATCCGAATCACTGTCGGAGTCAATGATACTTGAGTCGATACTACGCATCGAGACCGCAGGCGATCGATTGCAGTGGTGATGGGAAGGCGGGTTTCGTGAAGTGTCCGACGAGGCTCGTGCCAGATCATTGAACCCATTGTGTCGCAGTGACGCTGCTGCTCCTTCACCCGTCGCTGCTGCCGCCGCCGCCAACTTTTCGTCCGTCCTCGCCGGATGACTATTTTTTATCACATTTTCAAATTTAATGGCATTACGATTGCTTTGATATGAAACGTTGTAATTGCTTTCCTTACTACCGTTTTTCAGCTGCTGCTGCTGTTCCCCATTCAATTTATTATCAGAATTTGTGCAGCTCTTCCCCTTGGGCCCACCCTGCTCCTCCTCATCCACCACCTCCTCCTTCGCGATACAATTTATTCTGCTGTTGCTGTTCGGTTTGTTATCAAAAACACTCGCTACACTTTGATTGCTATTTTCGAGGAATTGTTCTCTGAATGGATTTAATGTTGTTGTTGTTGATGATGTTGCTTGTGATTGCTGTTGCTGTTGGTGGTTCTGCGGCGTTGGTTGTAGTTGTGGAGAGGGCGATGGCGGAGCTGTTAGTGTGGTCTCGCTATCACTTATATTAACACCAGAGTCTGTGGAAGATGTACAACTCGCTGCAGACCCCGTAAACTTGTCTATATCCGAGGTGTGTGTCGCCGTTATCTGTCTGCCACTTTCATTAGACGGCAGAGATGTTGCGTTATCAGAAGTTTGTGTAAAATCATGATGTTGTTGTTGTTGCTGTTGCTGCTGCTGTTTATTGAAATGCATTTTTCACATGCGAAACTGTCGTTCTACACAAATGCTCTTTTCTAGCTGAACATGAACATGTGATCTCGTCCTCGCGATTCAAGTGATCATCATTATCATGGCATTTTGAAGCGTCTATCTGCAAGTGGAATAGAAAATGAAGGTTTGATTCAATGTTTCGGAAAATAATAAAATACAAAATGGCCTCGCCAATGGCCACACGTTGTAAGAGGTCAGTGTGATCATGGCTTGGCAGTAGGTGAGGAAATGCTACGGTCTGAACCGACTATTGCCCCTCCTGAATAACCACGTCCGCGATTACAAATTCGAATAAATATGAATTTATATAAATAAGTCGTTATTAGTAAGTAATTTTTTTATTAATTCTTAGTAATCGGGTGGGGGATCATGAAGTGTCATTACCTAGTATTGCAGATGGTAATCAGTTGTGTTTGCCATGTTTTTACTTGGAATGATTTGCTTAATTAAATTCGTCATAGTTTATTGAACAATCAATTACGTAGACTCGAAATAATAACATTGTTTGTCCCATGGCCGTTGACATAAATAAATATGTAAGTAGTTTTTGTTGTTTTGTAAAATCAAAACAGATAAAATATGTAAATTATAAATAATTAATTAAATAACTCTCCAATTTTTTCTTCTATTTTAGTTACCAAAAATCAATGAATCGAAGAATACTTGCAACTGACATTCATTTCAAAACGATTAATAGCAACAGACAATAAATGATGTTTCGATGATACTTGGGAAACTAAAATTGATGAAAATTGGAAGGAGTACAGTAAACCAATATCAAATTCTGTAGATTTCCTCAAATCGTCGCTAAGATGGCCGTCTGCTATTCTTTAACGTGGCGAATATATGATTGTGTACGCGATGGATAGGATCAAAAGTGAAATAATTTTTTCCGATTTTGTAATTTTATATATATTTTTCACATCACATGTAAGTTGTCAATTTTCTTATTTTCAATATAATGACATAAGAAAGTACTGGCGCAAAAATATGAGAAATACTTAAAAAATACGGAAAGTGATCAGCAATGTGTCAAATTTGAGCAAAGTAATTTGAAATCTATGGATTCTAGAGTAGTAAGAAAGTAATGCCAAAACATTAACCGATGTGGTTTATTATAATGTCAATTGGTCGGATTTACTATTTATTGTACTCAACTTGGTTAGTAATTTCATCATGAATGGAATAACGCTTACAGTTCGCTTCCAGCACACGTCATTATCGTTTGCGTTACCAGGTAATGACATCTCATTACCCTCACGATTACTTCCAACTAAAAACAATGTCTTACAAATAAACACTTATATAAGTAGCTGTTGGAAATGATACTTTTTATTCCTCGAAATAAAACAGCCTTCAAAATGATCCGAAAGTGACGGAGAGTACATTGCACTTATTAGTGGAGTCCATTGTCCCCAGAAATCATATTACATATTTTGATCGATATTTGTGGTCGTGGGCGTAAGTACATATTATTGTGGTATGGCTGCGACTACGTCATTACCCCCCATGACATTCCATGTAAAACATACTCGAAAGGTAAGTGATGAGTACATATTGGTTTGGTTTCTATTCAGATTGATTCACTAATGTGGGTCACATTTGGGGTAAAAAGAATCCACGAGAGATTCACGTGGCATCGTTAGATTCGCAAAAACTTACTGGTTTGTTAACATTGTGGGAAGTTGGATTCGCTAGTCCTTCCATATAGCGGCAAATAATCGACTTATTGAAGGAAATATTTGGTCTCGTTATTTCTCAAAATATGTCACCGAGATTTAGCAATTTAACGACTCTGGATTAGCTTATCTGGGGTTACCTGAACTTAATGTAATAACATTTTATTTGGTGCCCAACTTAACTGATCTCCACAATCGATCCAATAGATTTTTGCGTTGTCATAGCAACTGAAAGTGATTCGATAAATTGAAAGTATTTCTCATTTGTGGTCTGACCACACCCCTGCTAAGGTAATTCTGAGTAGAAAAGTATTAATATCTTGTGTTCACATTACAACAAGAAAACGGATCGAGGTCTATTCAGACCGCAAGCAACAATATATCGCAGTATACATGTACGTTAGAGTGGGGCGTTTTCCGGACATAGGATAGACCTGCGCATCAAATCGAATCAAGGACCCCAGACCTAAGGATACTATTATATACAGAAGGTCAGCAAGTGTGGTTTTGCTCCTTTCCATTAACAAAATAAAAAATTCCTACGTAAGAAGAGAGAACTTGATCGAAATAGCTGGAATTCAAATGTGTAATCGATCACTATTCAAACAACACAAAAAGTATGGATCCTAGCGCCCCGGTAGTCGAGTTGGTAGCGTGCCCGGCTATCAGCGTGGGGGTTGCGGGTTCGATTCCCACCAGAGGCTCTGGTCTGTCGCTGCAATAACTAGCTACTATGGTCTTAGTCACCCCGTCTCAATCCCTGGACCCAAAATTAGAATATAAATTTACTTTGTATTGTAATTCATAATAAATAAATAAATAAAAAAAGTATGGATCCTAGTAGGATCATCCTACTTTTCATTTGATTTGCATGATCATTCAAAGGTGCCCATTTTCTGTATGATTAGTGAATTTGAATTGAAAAGGAAGAGGAAAGAACTGGTGTCCCACGAATGATAACAATTACATTTCATCACCACAAATTTTGCGAATGTAACACATTCGAACGTAAATTTTGAACGGTCAAGTTCTTATTTTTCTAATAGGGTCCTCAAAAATGATGAAGAAATCGATAGAAACAAAAACATCAGTGGAGAATGGACAAAATATCCATATTAAAAAATAAAAAAACTATAAATCAAAACAAGTAAGGAAAGGCTAAAGTCGGGCGGGGCCGACTCTATGATACACTCCACTTTCTATCCGAATACAATTTAATTCGGTGAAAAAGTGAAAACGGGCAGGATTTTTACATCCTGTAAATGTGTGTGTTTGACAAAAAATGTTAAATCGGAAAGGACATTTGTATGGTGTATATTGAAATCTGGAACGAAATAGGTGAAATATAATATGTATAGTTTGGCCAAAATCGGTTAAACATTTGGGAGCAACATTTGTATTTGCGCTATATCTAAATCTGAACCGATCTTACCGAATTTCTGCATAGGTGTTTTTAGTTGGATTGTAAGATGTTGTGTCAAATTTAAAGAAAATCGGGTACAATATGTCGTTTCTAGAGCGGAAAATGACAAATCAAGAGCGACATTTGTATGGGGGCTATATCTAAATCTGAACCGATCTTATCCAATTTTTGCATATGTGTCTCTAGTTGTATTATAAGATGTTGTGCCAAATTTAAAGAAAATTGGGTATAATATGTGGTTTCTAGAGCGGAAAATGTCAAATCGGGAGCGACATTTGTATGGGGGCTATATCTAAATCTGAACCGATTTGCCTCAAATTAAATAGCGTTCGTCCTTGATCCACAAAACTTACTTGTGCCAATTTTTGTTAAGATCGGACTATAATTGCGACCTGTAGTTTGATTACAACAATAGATGGACAGACAGACGGACAGACGGACATTGCTAAATCGACTCAGAAAGTGATTCTAAGTCGATCGGTATACTTAACAATGGGTCTATCCCGCTTCCTTTTGGGTGTTACAAACAAATGCACAAAGCCATAATACTCTCGTGGAGTGTATAAAAATAATTGTTTTCTCATTTCTGCGACTACTACTTAAACACTGTTTCGACGTGAAAATGAAATTCACACGGACTTATACTCCAAAATACTGTAGGTAACTTCGACGAAAATTGATTTTGTTCCATATTTTTTCGAGTTGTGGCCCCCAAATCCATCAAAAAAAGATATAAAAAGACCTTCGGCAAAATAGTTGTAAACTAATGTTATTACTACTTTTTGCCCACTGTACGATGAGATGATCTGCAAACTAGTTAACATTCAATAAACATTATGCTAACAGACAAAATTAATCACCTTCAGCAGTTTAGGTAGCCAAATTACTAATTATGAAGTTCGACCACTTTCAACCAGCATTAATGTGTGTGATATCGCATAATTTGCTTTAAAAGTTTTATATTAGACGTGTTTTATTAGCCACAACAAGCATTATCGGTATAAAGTTGTAGAATATTCAAAAAGTTTATTCCCAAAAAGAGGTAAATGATTACTCCAGATTACACTAGAAATTATGGGAAACCCTCCATATACAAGGTTATCAAGTCAAGATTATCGTAACATGCCTTGACATACACATAACATATGCTTCTAAGGCACACAGTGATAAGCGACTTATTGTTTCAATCAACTTTAATCGGAGAAAGGGCGTTCGATTTTACAACGGCTCCAAGACTCCACAGTTGACCAAATCTATAGTAAGGCTCAGATATTGTAATAAATTGATCAGTTCAATTCTGATTCCGGTATTGCAAATCGGAATCAGAATTTAAAGATTCAAAATCCAATATGACGAAAATAACTTTTAGTCTACATACTAACGTACATTCTTAATTAAATAAATTTTAAATTTTAATATTCTCGTTCGCTGCGCTACCGACGACAATGGTAGCGTATATATGAGATCTGATTTCGTGTATGCTTGCGCGCTCGTAAAGTTATTTTTAGAGCACAAAGAAGACATGATATTGCTGTTGTTGTTAAGCTTTTTTTATGATCGCTGTAAAGCAGTAACACACACTCTACAAAGGCAGTAACCACAGCTCTCCATAGAGACGACCGACGATGATCACCCCAACACGTTCGTACCTTCTCAGTTCCACCAGGAATAATTTCCCTTCGTAAGAAGAAAACAAGTAAAGAAAGGCTAAAGTCAGGCGGGCTGACTATATGATACCCTACACCATTCCCTGTGTATATTACTGAACCCAGGAGTTTTAGTATCGATGGGAGGATTTTATGTGATCGATATAAATAAAACATTAAATTATGTTACTACTACATGTGATGGGCCAATACACAAACAATTCCGATGTGTCCTCCCTCATTGTAGTTGCGCCTAGTGGAAAACATTATTGGCTGTAATAAGTTAAATCTTGAGTATTATATAAGCAAACGAGGCTATAACTTTGCGTTATGTTCCACTTTTACTGGAACACTTTTTAACTGAAATATAATTCTCAGAAAAGTGGCCAACGCCCATGTGTAAAATTGTAAAAGGTAAATTTTTATTTTTTACGATTTTTAAAATCCCAGATGAAACCCCTTGTATCTTTTATCTATAGTTTTTCTCCTATTACATTATTGAAACTATTACAAAATGAAATAAAATATTATTTTATCTATTTCGTAGAAGGTTCTTTCACGATAATTATAAAAAAAATAAAAAAAATTCTTCAGCAGAACCCTAAATTATCAAAAAGGCAAGTGAGACCTTTATTGTTGCAGCTAAAAGTTGACTGCGCAGTGTCGATGGGCGCTACACCATCTCGTCAGAACTTTCGCAACGGATATGTGTCTTTGACTTAAATCAGGGTTCATAGTAGTCAATTAGTCATATTGTCAAAGACAATATTTTGGAAATATAATAACAAAATCTTTTAGTAAAAAAGTGTAGATTAGAAAAACTATGATATCATAATGAAATATAAAAACATCCTTAATTTATTTACAAATGGCATGGTGACATTTATTATATTTATTATGTAATGAATGTCACCATGCCATTTGTAAATAAATTTGCATTCTATGCAAAATGATCTTGAGCCAAGCCAATTTAATTTACCTCTAAATTAATAATTGTGTAAAAATCTATTGGTGAGACGAAATTCTTCGTTTCTGCAAAAAAGTATTGGAATAACCTTTTTATACAGAAATTTTTTAATTATACAAAAGAAAGTAAAATACTTTTTAAATAAAATACAATTTGCATTTTTAAATTTCCTTCAATTCAAACTCTCTGAGTATAGAAATCGGGTGGGACACTTGTATAAGGGCTATATCAAAACATTGACCCACATATTCCACTTCCACAACAGATGTTCACAGATGTCCAAATATAATATGGTGTGGCTATTCGTATATTCCGTTTGCAATACGTGGTTTGTAGAGCGCTAAGATGTAACATTTGCGATGCGACATTTTTATGGAACTGTATCTAAATCTGAACCGATGTGACCTATTTTCATCACAGATGCAACGACAACGGTTTCTGTTACTTCTGAATGCTTTGGGAGTTTGTAATGATAATACAAATCCATTACGACAAACGAAGAAAACTATTTGATATAAACATGCGTATAAAGATTTTGAGTAAACATTCTGCTACTCAAGTTCTGTACAAATTAAAAACCCCAAAACTCATTAGACAACATATTTAGATCCTTTGTCAACAAGCATATCCAATTTTCTGCAATGATCATAGCGCCGAGGAATTCCATCGTTTTTTGTGTAACATTTCTTCAAAATATATGTGTGTGTATCTACTTTCAAGCACCTATTTGAAAAAAATAAGTTCTACACTTAGAGAACAATTTTGTTAGTAAAAGCAGTGATTGTATGCTGTCTATCGGCAGACACTTTTCTGCAATTACAGCAGTTTTTTGGCATAACAGCAGTTTCTCAGCAATCTTATGTGGTCTCTGGAGTGGGAAAAGTCAAATCGAGTGCAAAATTTGTATGGGAGCTATATAGAAATTTGAACCGATCTGACCCAATTTCACCACTGATGTTTCTAGTTGAATTATAAGGTAAGGTAATATGTGGTCTCTGGAGCGGAAAAAGTCTAATCAGGAGCAACATTTGTATGGAGTGTATATCTAAATCTGAACCGATTTACTTCAAATTAAGTAGGGTTTGCCCTTGGTCCGCAAAACTCACTTGTGCCAATTTTTGTTAGAATAGGACTATAATTGCGTCCTGTACTTTGATTACAAGAATAGATGGACGGACGGACAGACAGACGGAAATGGATAAATCGTTTCAAAAAGTGATTCTAAGTCGATGGTTATACTTAATAAAGGGTCTATCTCACTTGCTTTTGGATGTTACAAACAAATGCACAAAGACATAATATCCCAGTGGAGGGTATAAAAAGTGTTGTTAACATGTATATGGTTATGTACATTAGGCTGGGTCGCTGTCCATACAAATGGAAAAACAATTTCCAGTCACCCAGGAAAATAAAATGGATTGTTTCATGATGATTTGCAAAATATTTCGTTCCTAGATCAAGCCGTCTGTGAGCTAAACGCTCCTGAAAACACACCTAAAAATCATGTGTTTCCCTTGTAATTTTTTCTAAGTTTCATTTTTGTCCAAAATTTTTTCTGAATTTATCGACCCTTGAAAGCACTTTAAATGTAAATTTTGATTATTGTCTTAGGGTAACTTATTGGTCGAATTATTGGACGTTTGTAGTCATTTTGATGTGCTTTTTCATAGTGACAACTCTTAACATTTTCGTATTTTGTAAAAAATAAATAGCTACCGTCAATACAGTTCGAATGGCGCCTAAATCGGAAGGAAATTGACGCAGCAGCGCTCATTTTTATAAAAAGAGTTTGGAAATTTTGGCTCTGAAACCCCTTCTCCTGTATTAAATTATTTCACAAAAATTGAGTCAGTGCCGTCATTTTTCTTCCCATATTCATCATGGCATCAATCGAAAGATATTGATTCCTGCTATATAATTTTCATAATATCTTTAGCAAATTTTTTTAAAAAATATGAGATTTTAGCTGTCACTTTGAAAAACCGCAAACAAAGCAATCTAAGCAACCAATAATACGACAAATGAGTTATTCTAAGGTCTATTAATTCATAAAAAAATTGGACAAAAATTCAACATATTAAAAAAAATTACACGGGAAAAACATAATTTTTAGAGGTGTTTTAGGGAGTGTTTAGCTCACAGACGGCTTGACCCAATGCCGAAATATTTTGCAGATCATCATTAAACAATCCAATCTTTATTTCTGGGGTTGCCCGAAGCAATTTATTTTCGTGACCCATCCTACTGCACTTATGCTTAAAGTTTTTTCTATATTACTAAAAACAGCAAACAGCTGTTTACCATCTCAGCAGATATAAATCTGCTGTCTCTTTTTCAGCAGAAAATCTGCTCTTTCAGTAGACTTTCTGCTTTCTTTTACTGACAAATTCCTTTGAGTGTACTGATAGATGGATTATTGAAAGGCAATTTTGTCGACGATGTCTTTCGGACGAATGTATCAAAATATTTCTCGAAGAGCCTGGTAATAAAATATGAATGGTTTCCAAACGCTCACGTAATCACACATCATTTATCAATGCGCCAATGCTGATTAGACTTCACGAGAATAATTGAACATTGATTAAAAATTGACTAAAATAATTAATAGAATTTTCACCTTTTTTGTAAAATTAGATGAAACCCCCCCCCCCCAGGGGTTGGGTTGCTAATTTTGGGTTCTGCTGAAGACTTCAGCACAGCCTTTTGTCATAAACCATAATAAATGACAACGCAGACGACATAACATATAACTGTAGTTCGATATCTTGGGATAAGTCCAAATACGCAACTTTGTATATAGACGTATCTATTGAGCCACATATGTGTCTCGTCACTGAACAGCATTCGGTGCGAAAATGGCGGATCGTCATTTGGCTGTTGCAGAGTCCGTTGGCCATATTGTTGCGGTGTGAGACTTTCCACGATGAATTGTTAAGTAATCTATATAATAAAAATGAAATGATGTTCGTTGGTAATCGCATCACTTGAAAACGGCTGAACAGATTTGACTGATCTTTGTTACAAACTGTTCGTGGTAGTCAGAACTGGGTTTTAAGATCAAAAAACTTTTGGATAGTTGACCGCAAAAGAGGAATATTTTAAAAAAACTGAAAGTGGCTTTTTCTACAGAATTGTTGAATGAACTCAAGGCTATAAGTCTCAATTCAAGCAATTGAATATGCGAAATTCGTTTACGTTATGTTAGTTATGATTCTGCGATTCGGAACACAAAAATTCAGATAATAATAAAGAAAAGTCAGAAAATTCGGACAAAATGCAAAAAAACTTTATATTTTATGCTCTTTTGTCAGAACTGACACATTTTGTTGATTCACGACAACGACATATTTTGTTGATTCATTTTTATTTGGATCATAATTCCAGTTCGTAATCAGTCATCAAATAAACAGTGAAATTCAGTTTTTTTATTTTCACCGATTCGTGAACCAAATAACGAGGACATTTCTGAAAATTCAAAATGAGGTATTGAATTACGGCATGTGATTAATTAGTCCAACTAGCAAAATGAAAGCTTCATCAGGAATTTCAGCTGCGTTCTTTGAAGACTGCCGAAATGCACTAAGGTTGTGATGAATAGGAAATTAACGAAAATCAATCGTGCAACCTTTCAAATATCTGAGATGGCCAACGCTTTGATCGGTCCGGAAGAGTGTACTATGGCGCACACTTGGTTCAATGATTCATGTGTCGTGGAACAGCCAATCTGGCTGCGAAAAACATTGAATTGGAGGATTCTGTTTCTAGAGAAAATTATATTAACAACAGCAGACTATCGCCTCAGAATCTTCAGTTAATACTAGATTATTTTTTTGGAATGACACTGCGAAGTGGGGAAATTAACGAATGGCATATTGAAGAGGAGCTTCTTAAAGGTAAGCACGAAAATTAAGACATTTTGACAGCACACTCCGCTGTTAAAGCGGCAATTAACGTACGACACTCATGAAAGTTTAGAACGATGAAATTGTTATCCTCCGGACGATCAGGTTGAAACCATACGACAATTTAGATCGTGTAGATTTTGGCTACGATTCTCTCGCAGAATTTAATTTTACCGCCTTCATCTGAAATTGAACTAAGTTGTTGAAAAAGTTCGAACAGCTTATTCAGCTATCAAAATGCCGCTGAATACGCATGTTAAAGAACTTCCAATGTGCAAACTGTCGAAGAACTGTGTCGGTGATCATGGTTGTGCAGTAACGTAAATTGATCGCTCGGAATGAATATACGATGTCTCACAGTAAATAGACCGAATAAAGACTTTGCATGCAATTTTTATGCAAAAGTATATTTTGAGAGGATGATTATAATTGAATAACGACTACACAAATGATTTTCATAATCTCAATATTAAACCAGTAAGGAAAGGCTAAAGTCGGGCGGGGCCGACTCTATGATACACTCCACTTTCAATCCGAATACAATTCAATTCGGTGAAAAAGTGAAAACGGGAAGGTTTTTTGTATCCTGTAAATGTATGTGTTTGACAAAAAATTTTATATCGGAAAGGACATTTGTATGAGGATATATTGAAACCTGGAACGAAATAGGTGAAATATAAAATATATAGTTTGGCCAAAATCGGTTAAACTTATGGGAGCAACATTTGAATTTGGGCTATATTTAAATCTGAACCGATCTTACCCACTTTCACCATAGTTTTGTTTAGTTAGATTATAAGATGTTGTGCGAAATTTAAAGAAAATCGAGCACAATATGTGGCTTTTAAAGCGGCAAAGGTCAAATCGGGAGCGACATTTGTTTGGGGCCTATATCTAAATCTGAACCGATCTAGCCCGCTTTATCCACAGGTGTTTCTAGATAGATTATAAGATGTTGTGCCAAATTTAAAGAAAATCGATTAGAATATGTGGCATTTAAAGCGGAAAAAGTCAAATCGGGAGCGACATTTATATGGGAGCTATACCTAATCTGAACCGATCTTACCCAATTTCTGCATATGTGTTTCTAGTAAGATTATAAGATGTTGTGCCAAATTTAAAGAAAATCGAGTACAATATGTGGTTTCTACAGAGGAAAATGTCAAATCGGGACCGACATTTGTATGGGGGCTATATCTAAATCTTAACCGATTTGACCTATTTTCACCATAGATATTCTTAGTTTAAATATAAGATGTTTTGCCAAATCTGAAGACAATCTGATACAATATGTGGTTTCTAGAGCGGAAAAAGTCAAATCGGGAGCGAAATTTGTATGGGAGCTATATATAAATCTGAACCGATCTGACCGATATTCACCATGGGTGTTTCTAGTGGAAATATAAGATGTTTTACCAAATCTGAAGACAATCTGATACATTATGTGGTTTCTAGAGCGGAAAAAGTCAAATCGGGAGCGAAATTTGTATGGGAGCTATATATAAATCTGAACCGATCTGTCCGATATTCACCATGGGAGTTTCTAGTAGGAATATAAGATGTTTTACCAAATGTGAAGACAATCTGATACAATATGTGGTTTCTAGAGCGGAAAAAGTCAAATCGGGAGCGAAATTTGAATGGGAGCTATATATAAATCTGAACCGATTTGACCGATATTCACCATGGGTGTTTTTAGTGGAAATATAAGATGTTTTACCAAATCTGGAGACAATCTGATACATTATGTGGTTTCTAGAGCGGAAAAAGTCAAATCGGGAGCGAAATTTGTATGGGAGCTATATATAAATCTGAACCGATCTAACACATTTTTACCACAGGTGTTTCTAGTTGAAATATAAGATGTTTTGCCAATTTTGAAGAAAATCTGTTGTAATATGTGGTATCTAGAGTGAAAAGAGTCAAATCGGGAGTGAAATTCGTATGGGGGCTATATCTAAATCTGAACCGATTTTCTTCAAATTAAATAGCGGTCGTCCTTATCCCGAAAAACATCGTTGTGCAAAGTTTCATTTGGTTCTGGCTACAATTGTGACCTGTATCGTGATTACAAGAATAGATGGACGGACGGACAGACAGACGGACATTGCTAAATCGACTCAGAAAGTGATTCTAAGACGATCGGTATAATTAACAATGGGTCTATCTCGTTTCCTTTTGGGTGTTACAAACAAATGCACAAAGACATAATACTCTCGTGGAGTGAATAAAAATCAATATAACTAATTTTTCGATTCACCGATTTTTCCAGTTCACCGTTTGAAAAATCAAACACATGCAAATGGTGTTCCTAAAAATTGTCCAAAATCCATTTAAACGAACATGCAGACACTTCCATTGGCGTAATCTGAATTAGATCGTGAATGTCATGCCAGCAAACGTTAATCGATACAATAATCACTGGCAACAATTTTTTTATTCCAGGTTTGCTTAAACATTTGAAATACCTTTTCTAATATTCATACGACGATCACTAACAAACTAATTGAAATATGGACAGGAAAATTTTTGTCGGGTCAGCTAGTACTGAATAAAAATAAGACACCAGCCACGCTTTATCTGGACATACAAAAATAAATGAAAGGCAAACATCTAAATACATCACCCGTTACAACATCCCATATCTTCTAAAGATTCATTAAGATATCATAAGATAATAATAACACAAACAATGCATATAAATTTTGAAATTTTTAACAAAAGGTCAACGTTCATTATACGTGTTACAAATTTCGCACGCTGTACTGTATGCGTATATATCAGGTGCGTCTACGACTACTCTGACTTGGGACTTTAAAAACAATAATGAAATCTTCCTTTAACTTCAATCATTTTTTGCATAACGATATGCCCTAGTGTACATGTATTAAATGTTGAATTAAGATTCCTATATTAATTGCAGTCTACTTCCAGGTAGTCTTTCGGTTATCTCGAATTGGCAAACAGGTTGTTCTCTGGGTTTTCCAAGAATTTTGTACGCTGTCGTTTTACACAAAGTCGTGCAAATAAATAAAGCGATGCCGGACAGGATGTCATTAACATTAATTCCATGAAAGGAATTTGATGGAATTGAATTCCAGGAAGCTTCTTAAAATCAAAAATAAACAGTTGCACAATAGGAAGGACCAGCACTAATGAAAACGTGTGTAATTAATCCGCAGGGAAAAGTGTTCCTTGGCATAGAAAATACTTTAAAGAAGTATGTATGTTTCAGTCAGCTAAACCGTCTCCCTCAGAGTCAGGGTTGTCAGATTATTTTGTACCTCTATCGCCAAATCAATTGTCAGAAATCGCCAAAAATCACCAAACTCGACAAATTCCATTTTAGATTAGTTTAGTTCTTGTAAACAAATGTGTGGAATTCAAATATTATATTTGAATTGAATATTTTATTTTACCTAGTTTATTAAAAAAAATAACATTAAAAAATATAATTTTTCTCCTTTATGTACCAATGTATCCTAGATATTATTTCAGGTATTTTAAATGCAACGAAAAAAAGCAAATCTCAATAATCGCATATAGATGCATTTTAAAAAATCGGTTTTAGTCAGTGCATACATTTGTTCAAAAATAACGTTTTCGTCGTCCACATTTATTACAGTTTTTTAATTATTATTATTTCTCAATTCTAAAATGTACATGGTTTGTATATAATCGACGGAAATACGCCTATTTTACCTATTCTTTACTCTTTAAGGAAAATAAGCCTTTCTTTGAATTGTACCACCGCGTTTTCACAAAATACCATTTTCAATGTTCCTACCTCGAACCAATTATCCTGATTTTACTAATTCTCATTTGGTCATATGTTTAAAAAATTCTTTTTTTTGTCCTCTATAAATCAAATATTGTATGGAGCGCAGTTATCCTACTAAATCGCCATGTCACCAAGTCGCCATATCTGACATCCCTGCGCAGAGTCAAAAATCATCAAAAGCATCTGTATAGATGTTAGCATAGCATTTGTTCTATTCAGGACCGTATTATTTGTTAAACAATTATAGTGGGTTCCAGGTATATCTAACTTCAATGACGGTGTCTTCCATTGTGATTTTGAATATCAGAAAAATAATATATGGTTTACAGATTTCTGTATTTCTACAAATAATGCGATTCCCTTCTGTGGGATATTCGTATGTTCATTTCGAATTTTTATAACGCACTTATTTAAGACAATGCATTCGTCCCAAACAAATTTTGTCTTCTGGAAACCGCCCTTAAGAAGAACGTAATTTATCTCTTTTTACTCCGTAAAATGTTACTGGATTAAAATAAATGTTTACAAAATCTTTTTTTTCGCGATTATGTCAATGATTTATGGACAATGTCTATGGAGATTGTAGATTTTTTCGCAGAATCCGAAATAATTAGATTTTGTTATCTTATCGTAACATGGCTTTAACAAATATTGTTTTCATATTAAAAAAAAAAACAAATAATAAAAATAAAACATCTAATGTTGATTTTTATTTATCCACTTTTTATGGAATGACAAGCAAGTATTTGTTAGTTGCACTCCACCTCTCCACCGGTTTGTGCAGTTGTAGACACAAAAAACGAATATCGTGGAGGCATTTGTTATAAAGTCATATACGTATATTAAAGCGACTCATAGTAAACCCCTAAAAATGAGGATTGATATATTGTATGATTATTCCTAAAATATTTTGACTCCAGCTACATCTGCTAAACCATTTCAAATACCTTTAGACTTGAATTATACAATTTTGAAAAAGTTCCCATAGATTTGAATTATTCATCATTACGTGTTTCTTTTCGACGCATTAAACCTACCCGGAGTAATGTGCATGTATATAAATATATATTCACATTTTCATCTGAACAAATATTGCACATTGCGAGATAAAGTCGTCTTTAATTTGTGCCCTATACATTCGCTTTCACGACGAAAATAAAGAGATTTTATAGAACTAAATTGAAGCAGCAGGATCCTTCCAGTGAATACTATATGACAATCAGCCAAGGAGCTGGCATCAAAAATCGCTCATATGTAAAAAAATTAATGGATTCGTTGCCAAAATATAAGGAGCAAGTGGGCAGCCGCACCACCTAATAAATTTAATTATTTTGACAACTATTCGTTGAGGATAATAAGACATTATCCCCTTTTTTTACTTTGTCGCTATTTTGTGTATGCCTTTGTGTCGTAGGCACATTCAATATTAAATCCTGCAGTGTATGAAATAAAGTGTGAGCCACTGTATGCGAGTATATACGTGTTGCTATTAACTGGAGATTCATTTTTCAAATCCACACACATGCCTACATTGTTGTCAACTTTACCAGACATATACGATATATTAAATGAATTATGTTCGGTCTAGCCGACTTCTTTTTACCCGCCGCCATTGATTACAAAGTTACACCCGCTATAATGTAAAACATTTTAAAATAAATCCCAAATCCCGATTTTAATGTAATATGGCAAAACGATTGTCCAGAGCTATAGTAGAAGTTGGTCACATCGGTTCATGATATGTTTTACTATGGAAATAAAAACCTTAATATGGCGTAGAGAGGGAGGGTATCATACAGCCGACTTTAGCCTTTCCTTACTTGTTTGTTGTTACTTCTAAATAAAATAATAAAAATAAAAAATAAAAAAATGAATAAAAATTCAAGTTCAGTAATATAATGAGCGAATTAAAAAAACAACAAAACATTTTTGAAATTTGTTTTTTGATATCAATTTTTTATTAATTTCAAGGAAACACGGACAAGTTATAGTATTTGCAATTTCCGATCCCAATTATATTAAATATAAATTAAAATAATGCAAAGTATTTTCAAGCGCAGATACAGAAAAAACTTTAGCCGAGTTTCAATTTAAAAATTAATTAAATGAAATTAAAAATTCGTCAATTTAGAGCTTGTAAAAATGTCCACTAATATAACACCGTGCGACACTTATTTTGGGTCGTGAAAATATGAATAGAATTCGCGTTCTGGCCGAGTCCGCATTGAAATGAACGTGATATTTGTGAAGGATATAATTATGCAAACTTGTTTTGTAATTTTTCTGCTAGTTCTAGAAACGTGATATTGGTACCACACGTTAGGCAGTTTAAATAGTTTTGTGGTTTTAGGAAGTGGAACAAAAATGTCGAAAAAAGATTCCTTCAAATTTTGGTACCATCATTATCCACTAAGGCATACAGTAGAATATTTCGGAAAAATATATTTTATGTGCATTTTCTTTTTTATTTCTCTATATTAATTAGTTTGATTTTTAGAGCTATTTTATATATACTGCTATGCTGCATTCTTACACATCCTTAAAATTGCACATCAGAAAATTAAGCACAAAAAATTAATCAGTTTTTAACTTTTTGGTTCTGTTTTCGTTCAACTAGACTTGTTTTTATACCATCACTCTACAGAGTAGGAGGGTTTGTATCATTTGGGACAGAAAAAAAGTATAACGCATTGAAGGAGTGACTTAATACCCTAAGTATGTTTGGACCAAATCCGTTTCACGACTTTTAAGGTGTTTGAGCCATGTCCGTCTGGCTGGCTGGTGTACACGATAACTCTCGAGAGGAGTTAAGGAATCAATTCAAACTTTGCACATCGTATTATTTTTCCCAAACTTAGTTTAAGTTTGATACCTGGTACCTCCCACACAAATAGCCCATATTCCAATTTTAATTAAAACCCATATACCTTCCACACGGATAATCGGAATCAGCTTTAATTTGGTATTTGATGGTTTTATAATCATATTATTATATAATAAGTGTACGAAAAATATGGCGAGCTTTGTCACGCTCCGTCCAGTACCTCCCACACAAATCATACGGAACCATGTAAAATTAAAGCTGATATAACTTCAATACTGTTGATTAGAATACTGTGAAATTTAGTGGTTACATTCGCATGGAATATGGGTGAAATTGCCACACCTCTTCTGGTACCTCCCATGCAAAGTGGCTTAAACTTTGGTTACAATAAAACCGACATAACATCCACACGGGTAGTCAAAATCATTTTCCATTCGATATTTAAAAATGTTTTTATCATCACTTTGAACCCAAAATATATTTACACTTTAGCCACGCCCCTTCTTGTACCTCCCGCACAATTGTCTATGGGATCAATTGGCACGAACCTCCTAGCCCCTTCGAATAATCCTGTCCTACATAAAATGTTATCCTTATAACTTCCGTATCTTCCGTCTCTGAGTGTGAGGGTATATATAAGTCGGTTTAGCCGACTGAAGCTTACTTAATTGTTAAGGATGACATTTTAAACGCAAACTATGCCAAACTAACTGGAATAAGTACAGCTTTTAGAATAATATAGGCACTTACATGACTCATCAAATTTGTTTCGTTTTGTCGCTCGGTGTAATAAATAATACAATCAATATTTAAACTGATTAAATTATTTTTATAATTGAGTTGAACAAAAAGTTTACTGCCTCATATTTTTGTGTGTGTAATGTAATGAAAATAACAAGATTCCGGCCAACGGAATCGGTTGCAGTGGATCAAAAAATATACGTGTTTTGGTGTTTACGTCTGAAATAATGTAAGGAGGGGTGTTCAGTTGCACATTCTTACGTCATACTTACAGTTTAAACATACGGAGTCTTCTGCAAATAGAAACAGAGAAACATTTTCGTACAACAACTAAATCTTTAATTTAACTATCCTACTGTACAAGGTTATAACCGCTGGCAGTTGGTAAGTTTCGATGGCACTCTTGACCCATTTTGACTATCAGTTAGCTTATCCTGTTGGTAAAATCATTGTCAAATTTACTGTGCGGCCTTAGAATTCCATGACGACCTTCAATGGACATTTTGATGTGCCGCACTGAACACTGAACCTGAACGGAAGTTACATTCCGCCATACGGACGAGTGTGTTGTTGTTGCAGACAATTAAAATCGTGTTGACAAACAGGTTGTACGATGTTTAAACACAAAGACAACTCAATCAGCGTAAAAGCGTAAATTAAAAAAAAAAAAAACAGCGTTAAATTTTCCCGAGTCGAATCCTGTGCATCTTCCATGTGGTAGAGATGGCATATGGGGTATAGAGATGGCATATGTGGGAATAATGGAATCTGCGAAAATGTATTCATCAATTAATGTTACATGAGGTGAGTTTTTTAATACAGCAGTAATCGTTCATATATACGATTGATCGACTTTACATGTATTTAGCGGGAAGTGCTTATAAACGAAATTCATCTATGCAAAAAGTTTCCAGGTTACTAAAATTTGGATGCAAAAAGTTTACATTTTGCTAATATAAGAGTGAAACGCTTATAAGCAGCGTGTATATAAGCTATAAATACTGTGTCGTGTACAGATAATGGGCAATCCAATCTACATAACCTTGGCTTATACTATTTTTGAGTTAATAATCCGATTCTCGGTTTGCTTCATATATCCTTTAGTTTTCGAGATATTCCTTGGTTAATTTGATCCACATCCACTTTATGCATTTTGTCCAGTTTTTTGGGCCATACCCAAATTGGCCGTACATTTTTCTCTAAATTATTCAAACAATTTTGGTCCATGTGCATATTTGTTATAGAAAACCAATTGTTTTCTCGATTCTTGTATGATAATTTGAAAATATATATCGTTCTCGTCGTAGCTATGTGTAAAATTTCGAAACATTTTTTATTGTTGAATTTGAAATCTAATTTCATGATACGTCTATCCACCAAAGCATTTTTCGATATCTTATTTGGTTCAGATTGTAGCAAAATTAGATATGTTTTTCAGGTATAAAACGTTTCATTTCCTAGTCGGTGCTTTGCTATTTGAGATTTTTTTTAAATATTTTTTTGTATTGGAAAATTTTGGAGAGGACCCACAGTGGAGGTCAGCCCACATAATGATACAAGAAGGACATTAAATAACAAATGTGCACCTGCGAAATAATGTTGTCGCTTTTTTGGAAACCAACGATTTAAAATGGTTACGTTTCTTGGAAGTTTTGTTTTTAGAAGCGTGTAACTTCTAATTGAAATGAAATTTAAAATTTTATAAGCAACCTAACAATATAATTTGAACAATCGGGCTAATAATGAGACCGAAAGCTTAAAAATACGAAACCAAACTCGTTCACATATTTCTTAAACTAGATATTGATATTTTGATATATGTACGAGCAATATCATGGATGGCCTATGCTCCGCAAGGAGTTAAATGGAAAATGATGATCATCACTGTGAACATACCTTTGCAATCGGTGCATAATTGTAGATTTGGCATTCATTTCAATCTTGGAAGGTCAACCAGTTGCCCCCATACCCATTAGAGATCCAAAATTTTGCAAATCATTTGGAAAATACTTCTACTCTGGCCATAGATTTATTATTTGGAAATGGCTTTTTATAGAAAGTACGCAGAGTATGATAATTTCTGTTGGAACAACTAGTATTTCTAAGATTGTAGAATTTGTTAAATATAGTTTAAAAATTAAACATGATAGTTAGCGTAGGGCGCCGTTTATGTGGGAGCCTCAAATAGTGCTTTAAGGCAAGGTATTGTTTCCAACCCATGCAACAATGGAAACCATTTGGACGAAACACATCTCCTAATTTTCCACCAGTTAGGTGGATGGGACAGGGCCGGGTAATTCCACAAGATTTCGAACCAACATGGATTTCGACCACCATCGATTTTGATGAAATTTGGCCCATACATTCTACTAGCGTTTGCGGGCAAAATAGCACGTGGTTTAAGTTTTACAGTGGGCCAAAGTTGGTTATCTCGGGGGTTTTTTGGGAGAGATGACTTCCTTATCGATATCATAACTTTGGATCGCGTCTTCAGATTTTAATTTTAATCCTTGAATATCCAGAAAAACATATCTTTAATTTTATTTATTTTGTTTTGTATTTTATTCTCTACAAAATATAAAAAATTCAGAGTGGAGTAGCCATAGGTTAAGAAATTACAGCTGGTTTTTTCAAAGTATTGCGTTATTTCAGCAAGGTCAACATTTTTCATTCATATCTATGTACATTAGAGTCGCTTCAAAAATAAAGTTGTAGATGTTCTCGACTATAATGAAAGATTCCCAAAATATTTCGCTTTTATCATTGTCCGTTCGCGCGCAAAAATAAAACTGTATAAAACAGGTTTTTCTTGAAAAGAATTCATTATGAGAATGGTATAGAAAAAAATTCATTGGAAATTAAAATCTGGCCCGAGCCTTATCAAACCGTATCAAAAACTTGCAATTTGACCCAGTATAAAGGGTGCAATTTTATTGAATTTTTAAAAAATACGCTAAATTTACACTGTTTAGTCAGACTTGTGTTTTTAGTGGCTCTTTGGAGAGGTAGTGATAGCAATTTTATGAACCGATTGATGGTCGCACATTTTTTTCAATTGTTTAAATGTGAAATAATAACTGACATATGGAGTCATTTGCATCGTAAACATATTCTACTCTTATGCAAAGCTTTTTTAAAAAAATCGGATATTTTGTTCTTTCAAAGGATAGACGAAGGGAAAATTTGAAATGGTTGTAAATGCTAAAATAATACAGATAGAAACATGAAGTTTGAAGTATTTTTAAAAATATTCTTCTCTTTCATTTGATGCCCATATCGCCATTCTATGGCACGCACAAGTACGAAACTAAATTATTAAAACCTTTGGAACTTTTGGAAAATAAAAGTCCTCTGAATAGAACAAACGACAACGAAATAAAAAAATGAGTATGCAGTTTTGCTATTAGTGATCTATAGTTTCAGTTCTATATAGCAGGATAATCGCAGGATAATCGTGCCGCACGGAGGAGCTTATGTGCAGTTTTCCTCCCAATATATCCCTTGAAATACGGAAATATCAGATTTTTTTTTAAATTAGCTTTGCATAAGACTAGAATGTGTATACGATGCAAATGATTCCATATGTCAGTTGTTATTTCACATTTAACCCATTAAGGACGAACCGTTTAAAATAATGTGCGTCGCTCAACGGGTTAAGAAGTTCTAAAATTGCAAATGGCGATCAATACCTCTCCAACGAGCCCCGAAAAACATTTTTTATAAAAAACGAAAAATTTTGGGCTTGTGAAATAACGCAATACTTTGGGAAACAGTCGTAATTTCATAACCTATGGCCACCCCACTCAAAATTTTTGATATTTAGTAGAGAATAAAATAAGCTAAAATACAAAACAAAATGAAGAAAATTAAAGGTATGTTTTTCAGGATATTCAAGGATTAAAATTATTTTTAATTTTTGGAGTCCTTGAATTACAAGGACATTCATATTTTCATACATTTTCGGAAAGAGGAGGTGTAAATCTTTCAGATGAGATTAATATCGTTAAAATCTGATGACGCGATCCAAAGTTATGATATCGATAAGGAAGCCATCTCTTCCAAAAAAACCCCGAGATAACCAACTTTGGACCACTGTAAATCTTAAACCACGCACTACTTTGATCTACGGTAAACGGTATAATACCCGCAACCACTAGTAGAATGTATGCACCAAATTTCATCAAAATCGGAGAGGATGAAAATCCAAACCTATGCTTTTTGGGTCGTTTTCTGTTGGAATTACCCGGCCGTAGCCAAACAAAGGAGTCCAGTGAATTTTACCGCTGCACGCCGCATTGAGAGTAAAACACATTTAAATTCACGTCGCAGTTAAATACTGTTGCAATAAGGCATACCACTCAGTTTATCTTTTATTTGATTTATTACATTTCCGCAAAATGATAAGAAGAATTCCAAAGAAATGAATTTTTATTGTCAAAATATTGACGTGGTATATGAATGTAACGCCATTAAGAGCGATGTTTTCGAATCCAAGGTTTATGGTCAATAAAACAGAAGTTGAAGCGGTTTATTGAAGGCACAAATATTCCAAAAATGCATCGAAATCGATTTGGCCCACCTACAACCATTAGATAAATATCTCATATAGTTTGACACACCGATCAAGAGATGGCCATCTGTTAAGTAAGAGCTTCTCTTACGCTCTTACTTGCCTACTAACTTACTTACAGACATAGTTTTTATTTCTTCGTTCCACACTTGTCCAAAATCAGTTCACCACCTTCCATAATTGAGTGCCATCCACTGTGTCATCGATAATCACATAAACCGATGAAATTAATTCAAATATGTGCCGTAAGGTACTGCCAGCATGCTTGTTAAAAAAGAAAACTGCAAACTAGCGATAATTGTAATTCGTGAATACTTGGCATCATTTTGTATAAAATTTAAAATATCGAAAGCAGCATAGCAACGAAACCCCGAGGCGCACATATATATATACTGCCAACTGGAAATTGGTTTATAAACGAAAAATATTCATTTATATTTTAATGAAACGGAATTTTGCTACCTCGTACGAAATGCCTAGCGAAAGCCGAAACAGAAATTCAAAACGAAATAGGGAAAACCGAAACGGAAATTAGTGTCAGAACATCATATTTTCAATATGGAAAGTTGGTTGACGCCATCTGCTGCCATTTTAGTAAAGACAATCGCTATTACAGTAAACTGCTGCTCATTGTGGGGAACCAACGTCAGGGGAATGGACATTGGCGTGGGCGTGTGATATGATTGCTTCACTTTCAAATATTTCATACAATTTCTCCATGTAAGGTGTGGGACAGACTTGACCTTCGAAAATGGGTAATTCCACGTAAAGTGACCCTTTTTTCGACAAAATTTCAAAATCAATTTATAATTTAGCAAATTTCTAATTGTAATAAAACTAGTTGCATCCAATGATTTTGTAAAAATTTCAGCAATTTGATTTTTCGTTGATACAGGCTTTATGACCAAATTTCCTTTCATAATATGATCCCTTATAAAGTGGTGTCGAATATCAATGTGTTTTGACCGCTTACATTCAATATTTTTAGCCATTGCAATACAACCCGCATTGTCTGATAATCTGATGCCCAATCAGCATCTGCGAACCCGATTAAAGCTTCATCATTTTGATTCCTTTGATAGGTCAATTTAGCTTCTTTAGTTCCTTTAACCCTTTCGAAACGGATTTTTTTTTTAAATACGAACTCTTTTTTGATGGGTATTGGTTAGTTATAGTTCCAATAATTGGCCATAGTGTGCGTTTCGCGAAAGGATAACCAGAACAAGGAAAATGTCCTGGGACAAATATGTCCCATCAGTAAGTGCGGATGGGACACATATGTCCCAATAGTAACGAAGTAAGGCAAAACTAAAATAACATAATATATGTAAACTTCAATGCTGTTTTATTAATTTATGAAACAAACAAGTTAGAATTGAATATGTGTCATATACAATGAAAATGTATGTTATTTAGTATGATATTTGGCGAAACACAGCTTGCACAAAGGAATATTGCAAGAAACGCACATCATTTTCGTACGATGCTCTTTGTTATCATTTGAACAGCTTCTGCAACGACGGCGTGTTTTCCCCTCGATAGGAAGATGTTCTCCAACACCAGAAAGTGTTTTTGATCGCTCTGATGGGCGACCACTCGTGCTACGACGTTTAATTGTTGCTCTCTCTTTTCCATAATGAAGAAGCTGCACCGCCAATTCAGCGAGAAAGGAAATTAATGGTACCTTCACATGCCGAGTTTCTTGGAAAAGAATCCAAGCATTGGAGACGGATACCATAAGCAGTTTTTGAAAAACTCTCTTCCACCATTTTCCAGATTTCCTGTCAGGATCGTAAAGAGATGAAAATTGATCTGAAAGATCTACACCACCCATGTATCTATTATAAAAGGCAATGGGCTCAGGGCATGCAACATCAAGGGCTTCTCCTTTTTTGTTGGTTCTTTGAACGGTCGTTACGATATCAGTGTGGCAATTGGTGAGTAACAAAACCTCCTTTGTATCTTGCCATTTAAAAAGCATAGTACCGCTGCTGTTATACTTGAAAACATAGTCACCTCTTTCTAATTTTGGTCCATCAAGATTTGGTAAGAATTTCTTATTTTTCATAATGGTACCAACTAAACCAAAATCCAAAGTCTGCGCTAAGTTGACAGTAGTAAAGAACCGATCGCAGCATATAACGGTGGAAGGATTTGAGATTGTGGAACACAGAGAACACAAGCATGCGAAAACGATCATATTACTGTTGGGACAAATATTCTTCTTCACTACTTCCGATCATTAACAGATAATCCACATATAGCAATAGAAACAACATGCCATTACATGTGTGACGTGTGTATAAACAGTAGTCATGTTGAGAACGTTTGAATCCCAAATTTTCCAGGTGGATATTGATTTTTTCATTCCAGCACCTTGGTGCTTATTTCAAACCATATAGTGATTTCTCCAATTTTAAAATTGTGCCAGGTTCGTTTTTCATTCCTCCTGGAACATTTATATAAATATCTTCCTTAAGTTCACCATGTAGGAACGCCGTTTTTATTTCCAATTGGTGAAAGTATAAATTATACTTTACACCAACCGCCAAAGCAATTCTTATTGTTGACAATTTTGCTACTGGAGAGTAGATATCCTCGTAATCTACACCAAATTTTTGTGAGTAGCCTTTAGCTACAATTCTAGCCTTGTACCGTATTGGATTTCCATCTGCATCTTTCTTTATTGTAAACACCCATTTGGATTTTAGGGGTGTTAAATTAGGTGGACATTTGACTGACCTCCACACTTTGTTTCTGTCCATCGATTTAAGTTCCTCTTCAACAGCAGATAGCCACTGTAAACGATCATGACATTTCTCAATTTCAGAATACGTAGTTGGTATTCTTGATTCTGTAGTTACAGCCTCGAACAGAGATAAGTAGTATTCGGAAAACTTGGAACTTGGTTTCCGAATTCTTTCACTTCGTCTAGGTTTTTCGGCGACTTGCTCTTCCACTTGAGACACTTCATTCACATCACTAGGCTCTTGATAATGAAAAACTTCCACGTCATTTGTATTTTCATTTATTTCTGTTCTATTTTGCTGTTCATTTTCCGTGGAAACCGATACAACATCGTAATCATCACGTTGTTCAGTATTTGAAACATCATCATATTCTTCCCCCTCTTGATTGTTTCTTACTACAACCAAGTTATCATTATTAGAATGCGGTTTATTTTTAAACGGAAATGAAGTTTCGTCAAACTTTACATCTCTAGCTAAGACCACTTTACGCTTTTCTGTGTCCCATAAACGATAGCCATTAGGACAATAACCAATCATCATGTAGGACTTGCTTTTAGCGTCTAACTTATAACGTTTTTGATCAGGCACCCAAGCATATGCATGACATCCGAAAATTCTCCATTTTCCATAGTAGCTATTGCTCTAGACGGACTTCTATTAATAAGATAAACACTAGTATATACCGCTTCACACCACAGGAATTTTGGATCACCAGCTTCCATTAACAAAGCTCTAACACGTTCAACAATCGTACGATTAAGCCTTTCAGCAACTCCATTTTGTTGAGGAGTGTAAGCAATGGTTTCACAAATCTGAATTCCTTTCTTTCTACAAAATGATAACATACCTTCTGATTTGTATTCTCTTCCTTGATCAATAGTAAGTTGACTTATTTTAGTATTAAACTTTGATGTGGCAACAGCTTCATACTCCTTGAATTTCTCGAATACTTCTGATTTCTTCTTTATTAGATACACCATTACGAAATGTGTGTAATCGTCAATGAATGTTAGAAAGTATCTGGAACCATCCCAAGCAGTAGGACTTATGGGACCACATACATCGGAATGAATATGTTCAAGAGGTCTAGTTGACTTGTTTCGCGTTCCATTAAATGGTTCTCGACAGCGATTACTTTGAACGCAAATTTCACAAAAATCATTTTTAATTGCCTTTGGTAATCCAGAAACCATATCTTTGCAGGCTAATTCATTGTGACTTTGACTGCTGATGTGACCCAAACGTTTATGCCAAAGTTTACTTTCTTCAGCTTTGCTTAAATTTGCCGCTGACGCAAGTTCACACCTCATCCTAACTTCAAATAAATTCCCACAACGTTTAGCTCTTGCAACAACTTCATTATTTCGCATAATAAGAACATCCCGTCTTTGGAAATCGACCTTTAAACCCGCTTCCACGATTTTGCTTACAGACAATAAATTCTCCCGGAATTCTGGGCTATAAAGCACGTTTTTCAACTGCACATTAATCCCAGTATCGCTGACCAAATCAATTTCGACAACCATTGAAACACAAATTTCCTCCTTATCTTTAGCAATTTTTATGTATTTAACGATTGACAACTTCTTTAAGGTTTTGAAGACATTTTTATTGTTGACAAAATGGTCCGTCGCACCAGAGTCCAACGCAAAAACAAGTACGTTTTCAGCGATGTATGCCGATGCCAATGTGTTTGCATATGCCATAAAACTCACCCCGTTCTCATTATTAGTGGCAATCTTCGCTTCCTTACTTCTGCAGTCCTTTTTCATGTGGCCATACTTTCCACATCGATGACATTTTCCATTAAATCTGAATTTTGTTTTATTCTTGGACTGGAAAGCTGTTACCTTTTGAGCACATTCATCCTCATTTCGATTCTTTTTCTTCGATTCTTCAGCCAATAATCTCGGTTTCACCACTGTCAATGTTAGATCGTCAATACTAAGGTTTTCCAATGCCGTAACAATTGGATCGAACGACTCCGGCAACGTCAAGAACAATTGAGATACAAGATCAGCCTCTTCTGGCTTTGCACCGGAACTTTTAAGTTGTCTTTCGAGGGAATCAAATTTCAAAAAATGCTGGCTGAGACATTCGCCTTCCCTCAATATTAAGTTGGCTAGTTCCTTGCGTATAATGGTTTGATTTTGCGCTGATTTACATGAAAAAGACTCGTTTAAACCATCCCACATTTGCTTGGCTGTTGCTTTATCTCTTATGTACTCCAAATAATCATCATGGATTAAACTTGTGATGATATCTTGTGCTTTCGTATCTTGTTTCCGGAACATTTCTGCACCAGCACCTTCTTGAGATGTCGTTTTTACAGCTTCAAGGCATCCTGCTGCAGCCATTGGTTCCACAAAATTGCACAATACCATTCTTATCCGAGGGACCCATAACCTAATGTAATTTGAGGCCGATTTGGTTTTTGTATAAGAGATAAGTTTATTTAATATGTATTCAGTTTAAAGGTTTTTCACAAACTGTCAATATCCAGGAAATTTCCTAGATACAGTATTACAACACGTCCTTTCTGGCCTTATAACACTCCAAAATCATTTAAGTCTCAGTCTTCGTATGGTCAAAGACACCCTACCTTTTATCTAATAATTAAGTAATTAACCTATAATAATAATAATGACAAGCTTCATATATTTAAAAGCCAGTTTCTTGGTTTTGTAAAAATTTTAAAACCTAAGAACTTTTTTTAATTGTCAATTATCGAAAAACAGGTTTTTGACATCTGTACATCTTATTATAATACGACTCAAGTCCGATAACGGCAAACTTTGTTAAAAGGGCAATTAATAAAATTGTGTGTGTGTGTCCAACAAAGACAACATAAATGACTTTTGAGGTCATTATGCCCTGGTATATCAGCACCAATGGTGATACACCAATGCAAATCCATCAGAGGAATTCCATATTTTACGCCTACAACTTGGCGTAAAAGCACCGATTTTTACGTTTATCGCTAAAAATGCCGAGACTTATTAGTATTAAAAACATTCTGCTGTCTGCTTTTTTTCCAGTCACGCTTAAACGGCGAAATCGTATAACATGAGAATGAATACTGGCTACTCACTTTCACGGGAGTGTGAAATAGTGTCTTAGGCTCCATTTTGAAGAGATAACACCACTGTTATGTCCATCCTCAAAAGATTGAGATATGTCATTAGATCTCTAATATTAATTTCCGATATAATTGTTTCCCAAGGTCGTTGTCCCGTGAGTTTATTAGAGCTGGGCGGTCGCATAAGAAGTGTTCTTTGTCGCAGCTATGGCTGTGATCGTTGAGTTGTAGCTTCATTCGTCGGTTTCCAATTGGCCGTCCGCACTGCAATCACTCTTGATATGTTCCATACATGTTGCTTGAGGTGGGCCCTGTCGCGGTTTATGTTATATTTAGTCCCGGTTTGTCTGGATATATCCGTTCATCCATCTATTCTTGTAATCAATGTATAGGTTGCAATTATTGTCCGATCGCAATAAAATTTAGAACAATCGATGTTTGCAGGTCATAAAGGAACACTTTTGAATTTGAAGAAAAACGGTTCAGATTTAGATGTATGTAGCTCCCATACAAAATGTCGCACACGATTTGACTTTTTCCGTTCTAGAAATCACCGTAGATCTTATCCAGAGACAAAACAGCATTTTGGCTATCAAAATTATTCCTATGAGACCCGTTGTGCCTAAAGAGCAAAGTTTATTGCATGTTTCCTTTATTGCAAAGAGTTAAGCCTGGAAGACGATGCAGCTGTCAGGAAGTCGGACATGATAGACCAGCTTTCCCTGAGAAAACACCAAAATATACTTATTTTTAAAAAAAATTTAAAAATTTTTGCTGAATTGTTGTCATTACTTCAAATGGCTACATTTCAAGTGCATGAAATCAACAATTTTTTATTTAAATTTAGAAATTGAGAAGAAAATTGTTACTCTTAAAAATGTTTGAAATTGACAATCAACACAATTTCAATATTTTTTCAAATACACTTGGATGCTTAGTTAAAATGAAAATAGCTTCGTAAAATAGATTTGTTGTCTCTATTTACTCAGTTCGAGATAAAAATATCGACTAAACAAATGTCGATTTGATTAATTCAACAGCACAGAAGTTCAAGGCGCTGACTAGCAAATCATATTGAAATAAATGTTTAAGCACGATTTTATTTATTCTAATCAGTATACAAAGTACCCCCACAATGATTTCACTTAACAATTTCCTGGGCGTGTTTGAGACCACCCCCCCCCCCCTAGATAGACACCTTCTCTCCACGCACCTGACACTTATCACAAGTCCAATGACTATCGCATTACCCGTAATTGTTACATATGTATGTATGTATGTACAGTCAAATAGGCATTTATGTAAATTTAAATTATGAATTTCCCGATCACATTGACATCAGGATGACCTTGAGCACTTTTGCTCAATGACTAATTATTCCAAATGATAATTGTCAAATAAATGATAAAAAAGAATATGATACGCGTCCTTTGATTTCCGTTTTATTTTTGTCTTCATTCATTTCGAAAGAGGCAAACAAAGAAATTGCATTGTTATCGTATGTATTTATACATGTCGTATGTACGTATGTATGTATGTATGTATGTGTAAACATGAGTAGATATGCATCAAAATAAAGTGCTCGTCCTCGTACATACATACATTGGTATGTACGTAGATACATATGTATTTAGGTACTTTCGTACATACATACCTTTGATGTGATTAATACACAGTGTATTAATGTCTGTTGCTTTTTTCACTTTAATTTCATTAATTCATACTAGTACGTACGTATGTATGAAGGTATGTATGCATGTATTCTCAGTGGGATATTTGCATAAATATTATTATTTGTTTTTATATTTGTATTATTTTACAATTATTTATTCACATAAATTATAGAATTTTGTATTCTCTTCTCTTCGATTTTGTGGTTTTCTTCTCACCAACACAACAAAATTTATCGAGCAAAAGCTTTTGAGTTTATGCTCATGTGTGCAAAACAAAGCTCAGCTTATTTATTCACTTGATTACGATCGTTGCTACAATGCTAGCCTTTTTTCGATCGTTCACTACTTTTGCACTTAATCACTTTATTATTATTTGCTTTTTATTAAATTTGTATATTCAATTCTGCTTTTCTCATTCCACTCCACGTTTCGATACTGCACTTTGCGCGTACGACTGTCTGCCAGTGTGTTTTGTAAACAAGTCAGAGCTACGTATTTAAGTATCACAATTCCGTAACTGCCAGCGATCTATACGATACGTTCAAAAGTTTACGAACAACTGAATGCTCGGCGATAATTGTATTTTTAATCTGAAGCTCTCCAAAGTGTTTTCACACAAAAGCGAAACAACAAAGAGCCACTCTATGTGTGTGATTATGTTTTATAGGGGAGCACTCTCTTTGTCTCTAGCTCTCTGAGTAGTCTTTTAGTCTGTTTGTTATTGACAATGAATGATCACTACGGCTGGGAAGAGAAATAGAGAAGCGGCCGGTCGTATTCATCCGTGTAACTACGATTAGATCTGTCCAATTTCTATGTCCAAAATATCTACGTTACAACCACCTGCCACCAACGAAATGGGAATAGTTACTCTAAAAGCGAGTCAACAAATTTGGTTTGGCATCGATAAATCTAGAAACGGAATACGCCACGCACACCGAAAATGCACGTGAAGCAGACACATACATGTGTACAGTGGCTCAAAGTTATAATAGGATAATAAAACTGAAGAATTTAATATCGAAATTTCGATTTAGGAAAATAAATTCATCTATTTTATAATAACTATGATGAAATAAGTTTATAGTAAAAGAAAGATAATAAATTAGGGTATTTAGTTGATAGTGAAGTAAAGACAAATAAAGTCGGGCGGAATATACGATATCCCAAACCACTCCCTGCAGCTGTACAGATTCTTTGTAGTCCACATCAATCGTGGACCTACAATTATAGTTAAAATTGACCTTTAACCAAATTTACTGTAATACGGAAAATTTGAGGAAAAGCTGTATGGGTCTATATCAGAACGGGCAGACGGATACTGTTCACCTTGTACTGTAGGTTTTCGACATCTGATAATTTGACAATTCGCCTAAAATATATCTCTCTCCAAATCCAGCGACGCAAAAGTAACGGTCTCCTGCATTACCGGCCTTCGGCATGTTTTAACTATTTACACCTCTAGAGTATGTCCAAAGCCGGCTATACAGAGTAAATATTTTCTGTGTTGCATTTATGAAAGAATTTATGTCAAATCGCTCAATAGGCAATGTTTCCCCAAAATGACAAATATGAAATATTGCCCATTAGTTATGAGTAAAGACCCAATTTCATAAGAAATATCGCCCAGTTTTTTATGGGTTTATTGAGTATTTTTTCATATATTTTGGACGATTTTTCATTGGCCAATTTTATATATATGAATAGGTGCATCTATTTGATCCACATTCACGATACGTATTCCACTGTGAAATGAACTATGATTTGCAAATTTTATCAAGATCTGTTGTAACATAACCAAAACACGGACCCACATAGCTCACTTGCATAGTAGGTATTTTTAATTGAAATATAACATGGACAGTAATAGGGTAAATCGGGAAAATATTTGGGCACTATATCTAAACGACTCAGCGGCTGATTCTAAGATCTTAAGAAAGGTCTAGTCAGATTATTTCTTGGTGTTTGAAATATTTGGCGTGATGTCGGGTATAATAAGTTAGGAAAGGCTAAAGTGGGGCAGAGCCGCCCATATGATACCCTCCACTTTCTATTGTATTACAAGGATTTTTTTACCAATCAGATGTTTTTTGAAATCCTTTTTTCTATTTCATAGACTCTATTTCATAAAGAATATGCACTAGGGTAATTCGGATGCGACATATTTATGGGGACTATGTAAAATCCTGGACCAACATATTCCCCTTCTACAACAGATGTTATTAGGTCAAAAATAACACAATATGTCCATTCATACCAACTTGGTTCACTTTTACGTTATATGTTTTAGGCGATGTAGTTCACAGATGTATGTAGATGTAGAATGAGACTTCTAGAGGGACGAAACTCCAAATCGGGGGAGATAATTTCAGCATAGATGCTTCTACGTAAAATACTTTGTGTTTTGCCAAATTGGAACAAAATCAGCCAAAGTATGTTGTTTCTAGAGCGAAGATAGTCAAATCGGTAAGGCAATTTGTATGGGGGTATATCAAAACATGGACCTACGAGACCCACTTTTAGCACAGACGTTTCTAGGTAAAAGAAAAAATATTTTTCCAAATTTGAACAAAAGTTGATGTTAAAGTCATGTGGTATGTGAAGTGCTAATAACTAAAGGCATGTTATATGAAAATGAACTGTCCCAGGACCTGTTCTAGGACTGGTCCCAGGTGTTGAGGGACCGGCCCTTGTACATGGGTTTGTCATTGGAGGGGTGAATCCGCTGTCTGTTCTTAACTACCAGTTTAAAACCGGTCTCACTGGACATGACTTGTATCATACCACATACTTGATCTATTTTTGTTTCTAGATACACTATCTAAGAACAATATTTCGTGTATGACTCCTTCAAAGACTTTTATTATTTTAATGTGACAAGTTCGCCACATATATTATGCGTGCATAAACATGTATTGTTCAAATATGCGATGCTTTTTCATATTTCAAGGGAAGGGAAGACGATCAGTAAATAGCGATAAGAATGACGCCAACATTTTGAAAAGAGTTGGAATGTTTTGTTACACAATCGTTGCAAAGCCTGCTAAAGATGGTCGTTGTCTACCAGTGAGCAGCCGAGTATGAAGTGTGTCCATGAGACAGGAGATTATCCAAGTTCAATGAGTGATTTTTTCTTTATTTATTTATTACAATTTAAAATTATACAAGACTAGAAAAAGCACTAGCAATTAAAGCTATAGGCTTATTGATTAGAATAGATTTGAATCTTTATATATGAAGGGTGATTCCAAAATAAATCTACACAAAAATCGGTCATATTGGGTAAGATGCCTTAGATATATAAAGTATTTGGCACGTTTGTTCTCCTCATTGCTGCAATTTTTTGAATTTACAATTTTTGCATTTTTCATTGCAGTTTGTATTTTATGATTCATCAAAGTTCGTAATTTACATTGTTTCTTGAAATAGATACACTGCTTTAAGTTGAATTATTGTCGCATGCATCATCGCATTATAAATGCTTAGGTATGATCGGAAAGCTCTTGACGATTTCTTTAAACGACCCTGTTCGACCAGGTCATGGACAATGTAGTACCATGACCTGGTCGAACAGGGATGTTCAAAATGTCAAAATATCGTTTATCCTTGAATATCACTACATATCGTCATTTTTATTTTTGTAAAATTTGTCAGAAAATAGCACGAATTAAATTAAATTGAAATTAACCAAAATCAAATTAATTTTTTGAAATTTCCTAACCCATTGAGGATCACAACAGTTTTTTTTAGTTTTTGGTCCTCAAGGGACTACTTCAATCTCATGATATTCCCATCCTAAAATGTTGACAGGTTTTATAGAAAATGTTGTGCTACAAAAAATGACAAATTTTTCTTAAACAGAAAACAAAGTATTTGATATAAAGTGAAAAATGCGAAGTGCTGTGCCAGCGAGAGCATTGCCATTTTGTGAAAGTTCACTGAATGCTAGTCTGTGCAGTTTAAAAAGAATGGGCGCCATTGAAAAAGTGGGCGTGGCACCTACCATACAAAAGTAGAAACTAATATCAAATATATTCTGTTCCATGAAACCTACAACGCTGTGTAGTTATATAAAAAATTGGCGGTATTGGAAAAGTGGGCGTGGCAAAGAAACCCATACGAAGTTAAAACCTATTATAAAATATGTTCACTTTTATAACACATACAGTAAATTAAAACATGTCCTCAAGTATTTTCACTCCTGTGTTACCGACAGTACTGCAGTTTTGTGTAGGTGCATCCAGAAATAGGCATCAGGATCTGAAAGATGGACGTGACATCTCACATAATATGTGATATAATATTGGGGATGCTTGGGCGTGGCAAAACTAAAGGGTGATTTTTTAAGAGCTTGATAACTTTTTTTTAAAAAAAAAAACGCATAAAATTTGCAAAATCTCATCGGTTCTTTATTTGAAACGTTAGATTGGTCCATGACATTTACTTTTTGAAGATAATTTCATTTAAATGTTGACCGCGGCTGCGTCTTAGGTGGTCCATCCGCTTAGTCCAATTTTGGCATTTCCACGTTTTTGAGTAACAGAGACCCAATTGGTGCGAACGGCGACGAATCGAAAATTGGTGGTCATCATTAACACTGGCACTCTACGTAAGCGTGTTGGTGGTTTAATGTCAAACAATGTAAATTTGGTGCGAAATTTAGTCACAATAGCCCGAATAGCCGCTTCAGTGGGTCGATTAAACTGACCATAAAATGGAAGCGCGCAATAAACTTTCTTAACAGAGCACGCATTTTGATAATAAAGTTCAATAATTTGCAAGCGTTGTTCGTTTGTAAGACGATTCATGATGAAATGTCAAAGCATACTGAGCATCTTTCTCTTTGACACCATGTCTGAAATCCCACGTGATCTGTCAAATACTAATGCATGAAAATCCTAACCTCAAAAAAATCACTCTTTACTTACCAGGCTTGGCAGTTACGGTTTTCGAACTTAAAGTGCCTACAGCTATTAATGATAACGGCTTTGGGACCTACACATTTGTAAGTGCCGGGAGCAAGCGCGAATTCATCCACCTTTACAGTCAATGTATATATGTTACACTTAATAGTATAAAAGCAAAATGTTGTATAATTACTTTATAGTTATTAGAACAATACGTAATAGTTTTAAGAAATTTCTAAATTATGTTTTCAAAAACCATTTGTATGTTATAAAAAGACTCAATAAATCTAACTTGAACTTGAACTGGAACCTACACATTAGATTCTACTTTTATGTTTTGATTTGATTCTCGAGCGACGAAAGTTTTAAGAAATTACAGAAATCGATAGGGCAGATGAACCGAAACTATCTACCAGATACAGGTGTTTAAACACCGGCACATGATTGAGTACAGTTGTACCTACGAATAGATGTAGATACATACATACATACGCATACTTATACAGAGAAAGAAAACAGCAGCACAGCCAAAAACGCGAAGTTGGAGATCTGGCCGCAAACCAAAAACGCTCAATAAATTTCACAAACAATTTATAAACAAATATACAATAAACACATACATATCTACAAATGTGTGTATGTCCATATATTCATATAATACTTTTCAAATGTTTACTGTTGTACAAATAAACTTACGTACATACCATCGTCAGCTGAAAAGCAAAACCGCGTAACATCACCTTTCACAATTTCCCAGGTAGAGCAAAAAACGTAATAATATGAAAATCAGTTTGGTGACAATGGCGATTTTTCAAAATCCAAACGTACAACAACATTACAGTGTATGTTACGTTCGACCCATTGGAATTACACAGTACAAAAAATAGTTTCGTTTTTTTTTTTTTTTGAATTTCGTAATAAACTTGCCATTTTTGGCAATATATGGTTTTTCGAGGATGTGTATTTTGGTGTAATGCTCAAACGGTTCAATCAAGAACTCCATTTTCGAGTTTTGTGATTTTCCGCTCTTTTGCATTTCAGCTGGCGCGATATGTTTGTGTTTTATTTTCGATTTTACTATATTAATCTTTGGTTTGGCAAAGCTAGCGAAGGCACGTGCAAACATCGATTTTGAACCTGTTTAAATGCTCCCAAATATTCGCAACTTGACGAATTGCCAATAGATACATACGTTTGTATGTACACGTTATGTACGTTTGTATGTGGACACATAAGTACAAACAAGTGACATCGAATTGGAAACAGATTCGTCAGTAGACGAATACAAATCATACTACATCGGGGAAATCTGTATACCCTCCAGTATAGAAGAGGCGTTGTTCAGGTCGTGGTCTTTGGAGTTTGCATACCGGGAACCTCTCTATTTATCATTTTCCATAATGCGGAATTGAATCCCGCGAGAATTCGGCTAAACATTTTCCACATCTGCTCGCACACAATTTTAATCTTCATGCACTTCCGATAGTATTTTCTAATGCTCAATCATTTATGCCGCATACAAACGAAAACGTGAAATAAAAAGTAAATGCAATTATTTACAGTGATTTGAAAAAAATGTGGGAACACATTCGCTAGAATCTTGTTTTATGTGAGACTCAAATAAACGCTGAATTCAATTAGAATTACATTAATTAATACTACATAATATTATTGGTATTATAAATATAACAGAGTATATAATCTTATAATTGATGGCATCTTAACGAAGAAAACAACGACTAATTGTAGAAAATCTATGAATAAATGTAGAAGCTAAGGCTCTTCTTGCACAATTGTGGTTCTCTCGCGTGTTCTTTTAATAAAGTTTTTGCCTTACATTTGCCCAAAGATTTTCTTGGCCTTGTTTTCTTCGCTAAGATCGAAACTATTAGAAGATAATTTATTTGGTTTACATAAAACACATTTTGGTGATCGTTAACGCGATGAGAGAAATGTATGCAGCACGGGAATATAAGGCAAGCAGTGTGCCCGAAATATTAGAGGGTATTTTCAACAGAAAAAAGTTGCTATTTCAACAGAAACTTTAATAATTCTCCATCCTGAATGTTATACAACTTAACCTTCGTTCATTTCATGAGGACTTGAGGTTAAAATAGTAACATTTTGTATTTTTTGTAATTTAATTGTTTAATATTTTCTCCAACAATTAAGAAATTTCATTATTCCCAAACCCATACTTGTTTCCATAGAATGAATGAAGACAGTGAAAACGGCGAGTCTCTTTAACGATTTTGATTGATTTGATGGTGAAAATAATTACTTTTAATTTCTACTATCTGTGAAATTATTTTGGCCCTTTAAAATTAGCCTTCTTTTTATTGTTTTTTTTTTACTCAAAATAAAAAATTATTTTTTCACATTATCGCCGACAACAAAAACAAATTTGCCAAAAAAATATGTTGACATATTTGGATATACCCTCATAATGCATAGTTATCCATGTTAAGTCCAACATTTTTAATATAAAAATATATTTTAGTTTTTTCGTTTGTATTTTTTTGGTCTGTAATCAATATTTGATTTGAACTGGGATATTGTCCTGGCTCAAGACCATTTTGTATCTATATTTAATAGAATGCAAATTTATTTACAAATGGCATGGTGACAACAATATCCCAGTTCAAATAAAAATATATTTTCAAAAGTTTTTGATAAACACACCTTTATATCGAGGGCTTTAAGTGGCTATGAACCATTTTCTCGAAATTGAGTTTTTGATGACAAACTATTCTCAGATTTGGATGTCATCTGTCATATAAATTTGGAGAAGAAAATTTTTTTTCTAAGACCATTTTTTCAAATTTTTCTGATTTGGCTATCAACTCACACGTTATTTTGTGACTGCATAAGTTGTTATGAACATACAAATACTAGAAATAATATAAAGAGTGATTTTTTTGAGGTTAGGATTTTCATGCATTAGTATTTGACAGATCACGTGGGATTTCAGACATGGTGTCAAAGAGAAAGATGCTCAGTATCCTTTGACATTTCATCATGAATCGTCTTACAAACGAACAACGCTTGCAAATTATTGAATTTTATTATCAAAATGCGTGCTCTGTTAAGAAAGTTCATTGCGCGCTTCCATTTTATGGTCAGTTTAATCGACCCACTGAAGCGGCTATTCGGGCTATTGTGACTAAATTTCGCACCAAATTTACATTGTTGGACATTAAACCACCAACACGCTTACGTAGAGTGCGAACTGAAGAAAATATCGCAGCTGTATCGGCCAGTGTTAATGATGACCACCAATTTTCGAATCGTCGCCGTTCGCACCAATTGGGTCTCTGTTACTCAAAAACGTGGAAATGCCAAAATTGGACTAAGCGGATGGACCACCTAAGACGCAGCCGCGGTCAACATTTAAATGAAATTATCTTCAAAAAGTAAATGTCATGGACCAATCTAACGTTTCAAATAAAGAACCGATGAGATTTTGCAAATTTTATGCGTTTTTTTAAAAAAAAAGTTATCAAGCTCTTAAAAAATCACCCTTTAGTTAAAAAATGGAGCAGCATATAACCGAAGGTTGTAATTCGCTACAACGGTTTTGTTTAAAGCATTTTTCCAGATTTAGGGCATATCATACTATCAAATTACATCATTACGCGGTTAATAGCATTTTGATTCCCAAGTTATCAGGATAAAATGGGATATATAGTGACTGTAAAGTCAAAAATTGTGAAAAGTATCTTTAGAATAACCCGCGTAACTTTTTATCATATTGAGAATACCAAAATATTTTTATAGCATATGATTGCTGACTTCATTCGGAATATTTGTGTCAGAAAAGTTTCTGAATCACGAACAGTGAAAGAAAATGCGTTTTCTACACAACATTGCCAACATTTCATGAAAAACGTTATCGAGTTTACAATAGTCTTATTTATGTATTTACGCAAAAATTTCTAAGTGCTTATTTCAAAATTCATAGCGCTCAATTTAAATAATAGGAAATTTCGAATTGCCTGACCCACGATGTCGAAAGAAAATCTATGCGAACGAAAGCCAGTCACTCACTTTCGCATCAAAAAGTGACCCACTATCTTCTGACTTTTCGTTCGCATAGCCTTACGAGTTGTGAGTGAATGAAAATGTTGCCAGATCAAAAAATCAACAAATAATCGCAAATATGCCAAGAAAAAAGCGTTAAATATCCAAATTCTAACATATAATAAAAAAGTTGACACAACTTTTTCTCAGCTGAAATAACTGAAAACAAAATTCCAAAAAAAAAATGTAAACAATCAATATTTTGGGTTGTTTTTGTGTGTTGCGAAAAATATAAATTTTTCCAACGCGCACATTTTTTGGAGGAATGCTAATTTCGAGATCTCCGTCATCTCTAATGTTTTGAGATGACCAGAATAGACTTCGACCGCGAAAAACGAAACGCTTGGGTTTTAGGAGGTAGGAGCCACAAATTAAAGCCATTCCTGAAGATTCTTACTAAAGGAATACAAGGAACGCAATTGAAAGACCCTACAACAAAAACAAGGAGCAACGGAAAGTATAAATGCGAGCTTCGTTCTGCACAATAGGCCTGTTCGATTGTTTGTATGGAATTTACTTGCTTAACAAGAAAGTAATATGTAATTCTCTTAGTGTTGCCGCCAGATTTTTCTTCTTGATTCATTTAAGAAAAACCAATGAGTAGCTACGTTGCCACCTTATCAAATATCTTAATTATAAGCTAGTAAGCCCAATCGAACAGGCCTAATATGTGCAACAACTCAATTGATGTCTATGAAGTTCGTGGCGATATTATCTCGCACGCCGAGGGAGAAGTATGAAGTATGAGAGCAATAATAATATAAAATAAATTTGTTTTGTTTTTTATTTATTTATGCTTGCGACAGACAAAACACAAGTGAGTGATTTTGACATTTTCATTCGCTTAGATGACAGAAGAAAAAGTTAGTGGGCCCCGATTTTACACTGAAATGTTTACGTTTTCTTTCGCATAGATTTTCGTTCGCTTTGTCGTTCTGGTGCTCAAATCAGCTGTTTGTCGCATGAGAGGCAAGCGAACGTTAACGTTCGACAGCGTGGGCCAGGCAGGAAAACTTTTTACTTGTAGCAATTAGTAATTCTCTTTAGATTAAACTGTAGAAGAATGATTCATAATTACGCTTAAAATTAAGGAGTAAATCAGTTTTTTCGCTCTTCTGAAAATATGTGGTTTTGTTCAAAGCCACTTTTAAGCTCTCGATATTTTTGCACACTGGTCCCAAATCCATATTTTTTGGCAGAAATTCAAAAAAGTGGAAATTGTTAAATGTGTATATATTTTTTATGACAACGCTCCAAGCAATACAAACAAGCGGGATAATTTCGGGTCTAAAGCAGTTATACTAAGTACCTAAAATTAAGGCGTAAATAGAAAATAATAGGTCACTTTATTATTTTCTTTTTATTATTATTGAAATTTTTAACATTTTGTGATTTCTGTAGTCTTGTCGGTTTTCTTAAGGGTTGTAATTTTGTGATTCGCAGTGAGCATAACCTACAAATGTCCTGGACCAAACGTTATATTTAGGACTCAACTTGGCTCAAAGTGTAAATGTGAAAGTATTCGTCCGACTGTGTAGTTTGTGGTGGAATTAATATCTCGTCAGCATTTTCGGCAAACTCCTACAATTGCAACTTTATTTTAGCACAATTTTCGATTGGCCACAGTACACATATTTGATCATATCCCATCCAGATCTTATTTTAAGGGTATCGCAAGTACCTTTAAAATTGTAGACATTTGATATTATTTCCTGAAATAATTATTTAAATTGCTGTGTCAAGTAGAATATTTGTATTCTTGCAAAATAATGTTCAGAGAAATTCATTTCGTCAAAGCAAACTAAGCTTCATTCTTTTAAGTTTTAATAAAGTTTTGTTTTTGGTTATATCGGCCGTAGCCCGATTGGCCCAATTTTATTTTTATTTTTTAAGTATGTTAATCTAGCAAATGTGCAAATTTGAAAGATTGTATTTTTAATTTTCGACTTATTTAAAGTCAGTGGACATGTAGACGTTAGAATGTTTTGTTTTGGGATTTGAGTACCGTATATTGCCAAAAATATTAAATAAAAAACTAGCGTAGCTTTTCTCATTTTGTTTTGTATTTGACTAAAATCAGACATAAACTCAAGTAATTGTAATCAATCGAAAATACTTCATAAGATTTAAGTCAAAACGACCACCTAATGTCATATATGTACATATATAGTTTTTCAAATATATACTATCCCTGCTTTTAGTAGGGTTTAATGGCGTTTGAAAACAACTCATTTGTGTTTGCGAGTAGTGCATGTGGCGGCACTGTAGAATGTATTTTATTTTTAACAAAAATATAGTTACTATTTACACTTTTGAAATCGCTGTTCATGGCAATAAGGCCATATGTAATAAATCCATGCGACCTTATTCCAAATCGCATTGAGAAATAAGGCCATAGACGAAATAAAGCCATTATAGCATTATTGCACCTTTGATTGTATTTTGTGCAACCTAGAATTTTGCGTTGACGTCTCCTTTCTCTTTTGGGGTATGTCCAAAATCGGCTACGCAGAGCAAAGTTTTCCTGCGTTGTCGGCGTATGCCCCCTTCCACAGCTTGTGGCATTCCTTTCAAGCTTGACAATGGTAACTAATTATTTTGTAACAGTTTGTAACTATAACAGTTAATTGTACTAGTAAGGTCTTATTTCCACTACAATTGATAAACAAATATGGCGGGAAATAAAGATATATTATTTGTCAATGCTTGAGAAAAAATTAAATAAATTTCGGACACAGAAAAACAAAAACGTCAAAATATACACGAAACGACTGAAATAAAAGAAGCAACAAAAATGTTAACTTTTCCAGCCACACGTTTTCCTAGAGTGTGGCTTTTTTAATCGATGTCCCAATAAAATCATTCAATGATCAGTAAAATCGGAAACTAAAACATATAAAAGCATGAAATTTTAAGTTTTTAACAGATAGCTTTCACTTTTAATTTGATACTTATATTGGTATCGTAGGATGCGAATAAATATTTCAAAAATTGTGAAAATCGTTATTCGTTTGAAACTTTGTAGTAGTCAGCAGAATGAGGAAATGAAGAACTGAAAACGCTAATTATCTCCATTTTGCAATAATTTCAAATGTATATCATCCGGTTCAAGTGTAGTAGTGCAAGTGAAATAGTTTAATACAAAAGTAGTTTTTCAGAACCTAAATTTTAAAACTCTTTTTTTTTTCAAAAAATGAACGCTCAGGAAGGTTTAGCTCACAGCAAACCTAGAGCCGAAAAAAGCCAACTTATTTTCGTGGCGTGACTGGAAATTATCTTTTTATTTGTATGGACCCAGCCTAATGTACCATGGAATCAGAAAATGGCGATATCAGAATATTTAATATTCTAAAATCAGCTATGCCTTTTAAATCAAGAACTTCCAATATTTTAAATAATTTCCAATATTATAAGAAACAAAACAATTTCCATCTTTTATGTTGGCATTTTTATCGACAACTACATCTACATCTTGTCATTTATCTCGAGAGCACCTTCGTTCTCACTTCGCCTATTACCTGACATACATGTATGTATATGTATGTAGACGTATATGTACATATGTATGTAGTGAATAACATCGATAGTTTATTTGAATAGTGGCAGCGCGAATACAAACAATTTTGCTTCATAATCGTTTTCGTGGAATTGCTGTTTTCTTTTCGATTTTTTCTTCTGTTGTTTGTTGTTGCTGTTGTTGTGTTTAACAATTCCATTCATTTACACATTTACACACATTCATATCATTCATGTGATGATTGTTTGTTACAGGCGATAATTAAGTTTAAGTAGCGGTTTGTTGTGTTTGTCTGTGACTTTCAAACATTTAGGCAGAATAACTCATCTTCGCCAGCCAAACATTTTTTTGCACTTAGAGTGCCGCACATTGGGAGGAATTGGACAAAAAATCCGGTTCTAATTGAACAAAAAGCCAGCTGTGTACAACATTTTCCGATGTATTTCGGTGTCTTAAGCTCGAACGAGGTATTCAAATTAATTTATGTGTAAGTTTCGCTTTAAATTATTAAAATTGCAACTTTCATCGAAGGTACCTTTAATAGTTGTACTATAAGTGTGGGAGTGAAAGCTTTCCCACGTTACACCCTGGCCGGTTATACATTAAAAATGAAAAAAAACTGTAGAAATATAGAAAAATCGAACAAAAATATTTTACATGATTTAATTTCAATTTGTAGTCGAGTTTGAGCGAATTTATGTTTCTAGCAAATATAAATAAAACAAAAAATGATGCAAAGAATTGTTGCATTTGGTTGCTGTGCCTCACGTCAATAGTTTTGCAATGGGTACTCCAATAACAATTTTAATACGAAACGTTTAGAATAGAAAATGTATGCACTTTTTGTGCTGTTGTGGCTCAGTGTGCACGCAAAAATGTTTCATTAGGTTCCAGACACAAAATTGTTATTTGTTGTTACAAAAACTATATACCGTCCGGTAAATAAATTAGAAATTTTTAGTTTTAAACATTATTAAAGCATGCTGTATGTATGAAGGCTACATCAATATCTAAACTGATCTGCCCAATTTTTACACCAAATGTTTATAGTACAAAGTGAGAAATTTTATTAAGATCGGTTGAAAAATATATCTTTATTTCAATAAATTAATTTTAACGGAAAAATCATTTTTTCTTTATATTTCAACAAGCCTGGTCTTTGATAGTCCTTACCTAGGTATTGATTTTAATACACACAAAAAATCTTTTCTTTGTTGCATAGTAAAGGGTGATTTTTTAAAAGCTATAGGAAAGTTTTTCAAAAAAAAAAAACACATAAAATTCAGAAAAATGCATGAAATCTTTATTTGAATCGATAGTACGGTCCACATAATTTAATGTTTGAAGATTATTTCATGCAAATGTTGACCTTGACTGCGCCTCATATGGTCCATCTGCTTAGTCCAATTTTGGCATTTCCACGTTTTTGAGTAACAGAGGCCCAATTGCTGCGAACGGCGACGAATCGATAATTGATGGTCATCATTAACACTGGCCGATACAGCTGCGATATTTTCTACGTAAGCGTGTTGGTGGTTTAATGTCCAACAATGTAAATTTGGTGCGAAATTTAGTCACAATAGCCCGAATAGCCGCTTCAGTGGGTCGATTAAACTGACCATAAAATGGAAGCGCGCAATGAACTTTCTTAACAGGGCACGCAATTTTGATAATAAAATTCAATAATTTGCAAGGGTTGTTCGTTTGAAAGACGATTCATGGTTAAATTATAGACCAAACTGAAGAAGTTTGAAAACAAAATACGAAACGTGCGTCAGATGTTTAAACCAATGTTGCCAAAGAGATAATAGCTAAAAAATCACCCTTTACAATGTGTTGCATTCTTTTTGTTTATTTCTGCATTAATTTATTTGCTTTTTCAAGAAATTCCAAAACCTTTTTCTACCGCGAATACAGAAACAACAAATTTGCAAATACTCTAGTTGGTGACAAATTGGAATTGTTTTTGAAATCTAAAGAAGTTGGATTAAAGAAAGCAAAATTGATCGGTTATGTTGATCTACTTACGGGGCCAATCGGATAGCAGAGCGTATGATGAATATTATCCTTCATAAACATGACGCATACGCCACCCATAAAGTCGCCTGTTTCAAAAGATTATAGAGATGGGCGCGTGATTGATTTTAGACTCACGCTCACGAAGGATAAAACCGAATCACGCACGAAGATTTTTCGTTCCTCACGTGAGTAAAATAAATTTTCCTCACGATCACGCGTGAATCACGCAAACAATTATAAAAAATCATTATAAAATTATATATAAATATTTGACTTTTATTTTGAAAGGAAAATTTCATATTTTTTAACATAGTCTTAAATTCGCTTCAAACTTTACTTTAATTTTATAGACAAAGTCAAACCAGTTTAGTCTCTTATTTGAAGGAAGTAAACGTTTAGTGAATTAACTGTGGTTAAAAACTATATACATATGTACATATTTGAAAAATAAATAAATATTCCAAAGTTTCCATTTCACGATAGATTATTTAATTTGACATTGTTCGCGAGCAGGTTTTAAATTTACTACCTATGTATACATGGTAAATTGAAAACAATCTAATTGAAAATATCCTACAAACTGAATGAAATGAAAAATAAAATAATAATAAATATGTGCAACTCACGCACGAACCTATTTTTCGTTCCTTGCGTTCACGCAGGCTCACGCGAGTAAAATAAATATTGTTCAGGGTCACGTGTGATTCACACAATTCACGTCACGCGAGGTTAGGAAAAAAAAATAAATTGACGAAATTGTCGTGACGCAAGCGTATTGAATTTTGTTAAAACAAAAAGGAAAGAAAACGTTCGTAACTACTCACCCCTAAGGCGGTAAAATGTATGAGCAACCCTCATTATTTTTTATCCCCAATATTTCCTTACCCTCCAACCAAACTGAAATTGCACCAGAAACAGCCTTTTATGTCCCATGGCTACTTTGATCCCCCGAGTTATAAGCACCAGTCCATAAGTCACTAAGCTCATAATAGGATCGATTGGAACATATTCCTGCTCCAATGTGGTATGGCCCGCTAATTAACCCAATGACGCCCAATATTAAATTCGTTTCTTTAATTTCTTTTAAACAATTGCGCAACAACATCTTTCCTGTGTTCCTTCCTGATCACTAGTGTCATATTGTTTAAGAATTATATTCATGTTGGAAATAATCAAAAAATCACGACTAACTACAGAAAAGACAACGCCACAACGACTATAAGAAAATAGTTGCTTTATTCCTTGTCGGTGATTTGGGCGAATACTAGTTTAAAGAACGCTTACACACATTCACCAAACACGATGGATGTCCAGGCAATTTACTTTTTAAAAATATTTATATTCAGAGGCCAATTTAAATATGTAATAATAGCTCTCGCCTTCTTTAATTCAGATGTTTCGTGTGACATAAAACGAAAAATGGCGATTACTATTTGCGCCGAATGACGGACGTTGCTGAAAAGAAAAACAAGTCCAACTAGGGTCTGAACATGTTGAAAGCTCTTCCCGTGCCAAGATTAAAAATTGAGCTTAATTTTGCAGAGGTAAATAAGTGATTTTTGCTCGCCAGTTAAGTGTTCTAACTGACGCTTTATATTCGAAAATAAAAACAAATTGTGTAAATATGAATTCCAGTTTCAATCCATTTCTGCATTTGTAAAATGTTTATGCTTCGAAATGAGTTAAAGATAAATACAGAGCATATAAAGTCCGTACAAATTATTTTATTACACAGGAGCATGGCACAATAATAGAGGTAGAATCAATTCCCCAACAACAACTAAAATTCAGATACAACCCTGCGTGTTTCAGAATTTTGATTGTCAAATTCAACTGACAGGTTAAATGCTCATCTTTTGGAACGCTGAAAAACGGAACTTTGTCTCAAAGGGCGGTTGTCCCGTTTGTTGCAGGTACAACATTTACGCATTTTCTCACTTTTCGCAATTAGTTCTCACTTTTAACGAAAAAAACTCCACAATATTTTCAAATATTTTTCGACAATTATTATTTATTTATTTCAGCCTGTAAGCAAACATTTGGTATATAAACAAACAGTTTTTGTATTTTGTCAGCATTTTGATTGTCAAATGCTGACAAAATACAAAAATGAAAAAATTGTAATCAGCTGTTCGAACGATACTACCACTGTTATTGTGCCATGATACATGAGGCAGAATTCAAGAAAAGATATAGACTGTCTAAAATAAGTTGTGTATGTCTTGAAGGTTGTTAATAATTGAATAATTCAAATATTTTTGAAAGTGAACTACGATTTCGAAAAGTCGAAAATAAAAATAAGGTTCTTCCTTGAATTTTGAAATAATACCATGTGCACCATCTTCGATTAGTGTTTTCATCGATTCAAACTCCATGATTGGTGGAAAAAATTAAAAACAGGATTTCATGGTCCTTGGAGCATAAATTAATTTTAATTTTAAACCACAAATATCTCGAAAGTGAGAGCTAGCCTAGAAAGACAGAAAAGCCACTGTACTCAGCGTACTCATGGACTAATCAATTTCTACCATTCCATTAGAATCACTTAAATGTTGGAAACACATTTTTTATTTAACTAATTAACCCATGTAATGCTAGCCAGGCTTGTCAGACGGGATTTGCCCCCCACCCTTGGGGATTTTATGATGATCAAAATGACAAAAAATATGAATTGATGATAGGGGATTTTATTTTGTGGAGATATTCGAAGTTCTTTGAAAAATATTTTATATATGATTTTAACTGATATTTACAAATGTCTACAAATTTATCACTTTACCATGATTTTGGTCGGTGACGAACATCTTCCGCTGGTCAGAAAAGAAATTATAATAATGATATGAAACAAGAAAATGTCATCAACAAAATAGGACACATCTCACATCGGTATTGTTATTTTTACACGAAATATTTGGTGTTCTTAGTTTGTTTTCTAGGTATTGCTCCTATTTCCAATGACTCGAAAATATTGTATGCACAAATTACAGTATTTATAGCCAAAAAAAACACATATCCAAAAAGTTTTCAAATCAAATAAAATTTGCACAAAAGTAGTCTCATTTACACATTTAACACATAGTTTTTACACTTAGTGTTACATTAAAATAAATGGCGTATGCCATTGATGGCGTTGCAATTGATATTGCAACAGTAGACTACTGTTTTATTGCATAGAAACAAAACATGATACAATTTTAAATAAGGAGCTTGTTGACTACATAGTGTGATCAAAATATTCCCAGATTGTTGACGAATCAGTCATTCATTCATAATCCATCATTCATTGTGATCAATATATTCCCAGATTGTTGACGAATCAATCATTCATTCATAAATTGTTTTTTGGTCGAATTCTTTGAAGGGGACGACGAAGGTGATCAAAATATTACATAGTTGTTGCGAATCATCAAATCAGTATTAATTTGTTTTTGTTTTGATCGAATTCTTTAAAATAAAATAAGTTTTTTATTTTGGGGATAATTGGGGATTTTTCATAACAATTTTGGGGACAAGAAAAAAAATTATTTGGCAAGCCTGATGCTGATGCATGGCCGTATGGTCACACAATCTTTCACAGTCAGTGCGATAACAGTGAGCGAATGATTAATATTTATTATAATTAATACACACAACGTATACGCCACCCACGCACAGATTACAATTTTGATTACACAATTAGATAACGTGAAATTTAATCAAGTGGCCTTGTTTCAAATTGCATGGATGTGCAATAAGTTGTATGATGGGCAATTTTCTTATAAAATGGTCAAACAATAATTACAATACTATTCGGGATTCGTTTTACATAATCCTATTTGAAAAAATGCATTTCTTGTTATATCTAGCTTAATGGCTGAAGAACAATAAATTCAATGTAACCTGGAAATAAGTTTCTGGAATCTGGAATGTTATTCTAACAAGCCTATTTCTCTTTCAGTGATCATTTAAGTTAACTAATTCTGTAGAGGTAAGCTTTTCTGAAAGTTGATAAAATATCATCACTCGGTTGCATTATAATAAGAATTTGTGTATGACTGAACGTGAATTTGTAAGTAAATAAGGGTGATTTTTTAAGAGCTTGATAACTTTTAAAAAAAAAAAAACGCATAAAATTTCATCGGTTCTTTATTTGAAACGTTAGATTGGTCCATGACATTTACTTTTTGAAGATAATTTCATTTAAATGTTGACCGCGGCTGCGTGTTAGGTGGTCCATCCGCTTAGTCCAATTTTGGCATTTCCACGTTTTTGAGTAACAGAGACCCAATTGGTGCGAACGGCGACGAATCGAAAATTGGTGGTCATCATTAACACTGGCCGATACAGCTGCGATATTTTCTTCAGTTCGCACTCTACGTAAGCGTGTTGGTGGTTTAATGTCCAACAATGTAAATTTGGTGCGAAATTTAGTCACAATAGCCCGAATAGCCGCTTCAGTGGGTCGATTAAACTGACCATAAAATGGAAGCGCGCAATGAACTTTCTTAACAGAGCACGCATTTTGATAATAAAATTCAATAATTTGCAAGCGTTGTTCGTTTGTAAGACGATTCACGATGAAATGTCAAAGCATACTGAGCATCTTTCTCTTTGACACCATGTCTGAAATCCCACGTGATCTGTCAAATACTAATGCATGAAAATCCTAACCTCAAAAAAATCACTCTTTACAAAAGTCCGGTGAGGCCGACTATATCATACCCTCCACTCTCTATTCCATATCAAAGTTTTTATTTTCAAACCTTGATGTGTTGAAATGTCAGTGCATGTTTATTGCCGTAAAGAATCAATATCAAGGATGCAATTTTATGGACCATAAAATCACTTTTGGTTCATAAATGGTAAATGGTGTAAATGCCATTGTGTCAAATTTAATGAAATTTGCTTTAAATATGTTTCTTTAGATAAATCTGAGTCATTTGGTAGTTTCATTAAATTTACAAAACGTTTAAATTCATTTGAAAAAAGTTTAATTTAATTTCAAAAGGCTTTCATTCGAATTGGAAAAGGTTTCATGTAAAGTGAAAATAGTTTCATTTAATCTGAGAATCTAATATATAAAAATCAATGTGTGTCTGTATGTTGCGTATAGGACGCCAAACCGGTGGACCGATTCGCCTGAAAATTTTACTGTATCTATCTTCTGGACAGAGGATGGTTCCTGGATAGTCTAGGTCATGATAGGACAAAGGGGGTGGTACCTCCCACACAAACAATATTTTAAAACTATCACAACAGGCATACCGATGGGTGGATTCGCTCGATAATTTTACAGCAGCTAACTTCTGGGCAAGGGATGGTTCCAGGATATACTAGGTGATTATACGAAAAAGAGGCGTGGCACCGCCCACACAAACTATACTTTAAAACTATCATTAAACACATTCCGAAGTGCGGATTCTCTTGAAAATTTTATTGTGACTAACTTCTGAACAGAGGATAGTTTCTGAATGGACTATACAATGGTCATGATACCAAAGGACGTGAGACTGCCCACACCAACTATATATTAAAATTATCACAAAACACGTAACGAATGGCGGATTCTCTTGAAAATGTTACTGTATCTAGCCTATGGAAAGGGTATGTTTTCTTGCGAGGACCCACTTCAGTTTCAAATTTAAGAGCAGTTGAGAGAGGCGTGTCAGAAACTGGGAGACCACATTAATGTATGCTTCTGTCAGCTGTCATCCTCTCCAGATACGAACTTTGTTTGCGACAATATTAAGAACTTGCTCGCCATCTAACCCGAAAGACCTGTGGGAAAAATTCAAAGAGGACATGAGTGAGGACATTTAGCATCATTATCGCACCGTTCTATATTTTTGAGATTAACATTTTCAACGATACGCTGATAAAAATGTAAGACATATGCCTAGCCATCTGCAATAAATCTCTTAATCAACTTGGAATGGTGGTGCCTGAACGTTCTACCATTGACATTACTGATCGAGATTTGCTAAGAGAACGGCAATTCAATGTTGACGACTTGCGTTTGTTTGTCGCAACACAAAACCTCTATTAATTGCAAAGCAACAAGTGGCCTTTGACAAAATAATAACTGCAGTAACAAATGGCCTTTTTTCTCGATGCACAGTTAAAACCTTTCTCATTAGTTTGGTATTAGCGCACATCTGCTCTCAAAGTGGGGTATCATAAGCTATTAATCCCCCAGTATTGCTGCTACATTATTGGATGGATGACGAACGGCACATTCAGCGTTGAAATTGCCTTGGAATTGCAATTTGTCGATAATATTGGCAAAAGTTCAGGCATGGCTCAAAACATGCAAGCTGATTGTGTGAGATGACTGGACCATGGCACATAAGAAATCCCTACAAGCGCTTAATCGGACACTTCAAGATTTAACATCCAATGCGCTACCATTAGGTGGAACTCTTATTTTACTAGCTGGAGACTTCCGGATTACTTCCAGTAATTCCAAAATCAGCACCTGCATCGATGGTGATATGTACAAAAAATTAATCTGACCACCAATATGCGTGTACGTCTGCATCACGCTGACTGTTCAGCTAATTTTTCGAAACATCTACTGGATGTTGGTAATGGATAAGTATCAGTTGATGCAGTGAAAAGGAGTATTACATTTTCAAAAAATGACATTCAGGAATCAATTCAGCAATTAATCGAGAAAGTCTTCCCACAAATTACCACAAACTATGGACGCAGAGAGTGGTTTTACGTCCGTGCTATATTGGCTGCAAAAAAACAGCGATGTTAATGCAATCAATTATTTAATTCTGGAACAAATTTCTAGGTGATTGCACACATTACAAATCGATAGACATTATCATGAATGCGGATGAAGTTGTCAACTAACGAATTGAATTTCTAAATTCTTTGGACCTTCCAGGAATTCCGCCGCATATGTTATTTTGGTTCACCTATAATTCTCCTAAGGAATGTTAGTCCTCGATAGTACATTTGTACTAGAATTTTTGTCAAGAGACTAATGCCCAACGTCATTGAAGCAACGATTTTAAATGGAAAATCAAAAGGAGAAGATGTCCTATACCACGCATTCCGATGATTCCCACCGATATACCATCCGATTTCAAACGACTACAGTTTCTGATTCGCCTAGCATTTTCAATGACTATAAACAAAGCACAGGGACAATCACTTCAAGTTTGTGGATTGAATCTGTAAAATCCATGTTTTTCACATGGCCAGTTGTATGTTGCTTGCTCTCGAGCCCATAAACTTTAATGTACTTGAACAAGGTGGAAAAATTTTAAATGTCGTGTATACCGAAGCACTCCAATGAAATACTGACTAACTTATCTAATAGACACAAAATACATTCATAAAAATAATTACCATAATTAATTAACTCTCTAATAAATGTTTCTTTTAAATGTTTTATTTTCTTATAAGAAACACTGAAAAATTACTTAAATATTCACGAAGTTTTTATATTTAATAAACGTAACTTATGAATTAAATTAAATAAGTATTAATTTAAACTAATTTACAGAAGTAAAAATGTACAAAACAAAAATTGCGAGCATGCAAGTTATATACATAGGAAGACGAAAACCCGTGCAACACCGGGTACAAAAAGCTAGTATTATATATATTTTTTACTCTTATGTAAATCATAGATCCGTAAACGTCGGTTATAATACGTGGTTTTAGTGCGGAAATCGGGAAGGGCGAGAATTCCGGCCATTCCCGCAAAATTATGTACGGGAATCTCGGAGAAATGTTCAAAATTGCCGAGAAACGGGAATACCTTCAAATATTTTACTACTGGAAATGCAGGACAATTTGAAAAGTATAAATTTGCATTTAAGGTAATAGTAATGACAAGTTAACAACGATTTAATCATAATTTTTTAAATCCCAGTTAAGGCTTTATTCTGTCACTGAAAGTAATTTGACTGCATCATATGCAAATCATTTCCTTGCCAACTCATTTAATTATGTTGCATTTTGTAATTAATCATGGACAATTTCAAAAGCTATGGACTTATGGTTAAAGATATAATGTCGAAGGTGTACCTACTCTCCCAAGTAAGATGCAAGATTTAAGTATTTTGTATCATTGGATGATATTAATCGACAAAATCTTGTATCCATATTGACAGTGAAAATAAGTACGAGTTTTATTAAAATAATCCTAGAATTCGTGAAATGTAAACTATTTAAAGTTTTTTAAAGGACATTGTTTGAGTGATTGTTGTTCAAAGTTGCTTAAAAATAGTTTTGGATTTAAAATACGTATATTTCGCGATATTTCTGAGAAAAGCCAATTATTATTCTCTTAAAAATAGGATGTTATTGATAGTATTTCGATTTATTGATAACCTCGGATAACTGAAGGAGAAGCGCTGTTTTCAATTATTAGAATTAATAAATTTTTCGAAGGTTTTGCGGATATTTATAACAAAATAGGTATGGCAAATTGTTAAGTTGGAAGAATTAATTTTTAAAAATGTTATCTGTTACTTTCATATTTTGCGAAAGAGGATTTATTCGACTGTTCATAGCTGGCGTTATATAAAAGATATTTAGTAGGAGAATTGCCATTTGTTTACCAAATAAAATTTAAATAAAACAAATAAAAAATAAATTATATTTCAGTAACATAAACAAGACGAAATAGAAAAATATAGATAGATTTGGAGTGTATTGGAATTTTAGGTTTTGTAAATTATACCACATATCATTCGAAAATTCTGTTTGTTTATAATAAAGTGGACCAGTCGACTTAGGCCGTAGACAGTTGATTTGATCTGAGAAACATTTTGGTCTACTAAACAGTTTTTCTAATTTTATATTTTGAAAAATGAACTGAGAAAAATGCTTTTAAATTGTTATCGTATGGGAAACAACAAAATATTTCTGACAAATTACTTTAAGAAGCTGATGTAGAGAAAATTAAAATTGCATTTTCAACCTCGAATTTTGGGTGAAAACATAAATCAAGAGACATATATTTTTTCTTAACCCTTTGAACCCTGTATTTTTCTGTGATAAATACGGAAAAATGGATATACTTGTTAACGAAGTATGAGTCTAAATATGATTTCTAATGAGTTTTGGGGTTTCTTCTTTATACAGGACATGAGTAACAGGATGTTTACCAAAATCATTATACCGCAGATTCCGGTTAAATAAAAAATTATTTTGAAATGTTTCTTCTTTTTTATATTCTTAGATATGTATTACTCCGAATAACAAATACAGTTTTTTGTCCTCTATGAAATGACAAAGATATACAAAAAAAAAATAATCTATATATATAAAAGAGTTGCGTTACTGACTGACTGACTTATCATTGACCAGCCCCAGACCAAACGGCTGAAGCCAGGGTCAGGGTAGTTCCCAAATATGACGTAGACGTCGACTAAGAAAGGGTTTTACGAAATTCGTACTTTTAGGGGGTAAATGGTCCAAAAAGGGATAAACATCGAACCTTCGTCCTGACTAAACGGCAGTAGCTATTAGCATGAAATTCGGTGAGTTCCTTGCAATGACCATGCAGACGAACTACAAATAGGGATTTTTCGAAATTTGTACTTTTAAGGGGCGAGCGGGACAAAAAGGGATAAAAATGGTGCCAACTAAAGTATTACAGCTAGAATCGTGAAATTTAGTATGTAAATTCCTCTGACCATATAGAAACGAAGTAAAATTGGATTTTTTGAAATTTGTACTTTTAAGGGGCAAGCGGGACAAAAAGGGATAAAAATGGTCCGACTAAAGTATTACAGCTAGAATCGTGAAATTTGATATGTAAATTCCTCTGACCATATAGAAACGAAGTAAAATTGGATTTTTCGAAATTTGTACTTTTAAGGGGCGAGCGGGACAAAAAGGGATAAAAATGGTACCGACTAAAGTATTACAGCTAGGATCGTGAAATTTGGTATGTAAATTCCTCTGACCATATAGAAACGAAGTAAAATTGGATTTTTCGAAATTTGTACTTTTAAGGGAAGAGCGGTACAAAAAGGAATAAAAATTGTACCGACTACGAGCTGCAATACTTTGCAGCTAGAATCGTGAAATTTAGTGTGTCAATTCCTCTGACCATATAGATGCGCAGTAGTTTGATTTTTCGAAATTTGTACTTTTAAGGGGTGCGCAGGACGAAAAGGGATAAAAATGCTGTACAAACCTTTAATTACGTAAACGCGGAACATAAATGGATATTTCAAAATTTGTACTTAAAAGGGGGATACGGGACAACAAGGAATAAATGTGTTACCAAATAAAGTACATATATTTAGGGAAGCAAAAACACATGTTACCTATAGTGATTTTTCAAAATGTGCACTTTTTGGGAAAGAAGTGCAAAATGTTATAAACTGGCTGGCTGAACAGAGTTACAAGCCGAACCATAATTATCGGCGGCGGCGGCGCTGTTCAAAATGGGTCGGCGGCGGCGGCTTTCGGCTGATTTGCCGGCTCGTTCAGTCATTCGAATACCCCTATTTATTTGACAATTTTGGGAAAATGGAAGGAACAATTTTCTTTTATTTTTTGGCAAGTAGTTCAATATTCGTTAATATTAGCCAATGTTCCAATAATTTAATATTGTTATTAGGGTATCCAATTATTCGGACGTTTATGTTATTCTATTTTTTGTTTATTTGAAAACAAAAAATTTCCAATTAATCGAATAATGAAGTCGAGAGTTATTCGATTAACCGATAAATCGAACAATTGTCCACTTAAATAAAATATAATTAATAAGAGTTATATAGACAAGACACGGCAGTTTACGGGTAGTTCAACTATATATTGAACGTTTATTATGTATCTGATTTTATTTAAAAATTGTAACATCAAATTCGAAATTCATTAGAAGTTGACAAAAATCTTAATATCTTATCAAAATAAAGAACCTTCCCTTAAATGAGCATAATATCAGAAGTTATCCATTGACTTTTTTCGAATATGTATCATATGATTTATAACAGAACTGACTTCATTATCACGGTGTTAACCTAAATTTTTCTATGAATTTACTATTACTATTCTTTAAATTTTAAATAATTCCGAAGCTATTCGCCAGTTTTTGCTATTTTTTAAATGAAGTCGGATAAATCGTTATTTTAATATCTGTGGAGCATACAAATCAAAAATCGAAAAAATTGTGGTTTTATATTTGGTATACCCAAATGGAGCATACTGGCTATTCAAAATCAATTTATCGTACAAAGCATACGACGATTTCATTAGTTTTTCAAGGCAAAACTTATAATATCGATTAATTGATTATTTGGGACAATTTATTATTCATTACTCGAAAATCATGATTTTTAATTATTCGAACAAATATTTGACAAAAATTATTCGATTAATCGAATAAAATTTAATCGGTTGGATACCTTAATTGTTAACCCATACAATTATTTTTTGGGAGAAGGAATCCATTCCCAAAATGTATAATATGGATAAATTTAATAAATATTTTTGCAATTACAGCTTTTCATGTGAGTCATATTTGACCAGACGTTATTGAATATCATACACCTACTTTGACACACTAAAGAAGCACTATAGATATTGTTATTTATAGCAACACGTGAACACACGTACTGGAATTGACTTATATAAATGAAAGAAAGGTCAATATATTTCACAGCAGTAGGTTGTCTAAGTTGGCATTTATATTTTCTTTTGTAATTTTAAGTGGGTTGTCTATTTTGGTAGTAAGATTTGACTGAGTTAGAACTTCGTTAAATCACGGCGGCGTGGTTGAAGTCGATATGAGTCGATGATATCGGCGGCGTGGTTGAGTCGATTTGAGCCGATGAAATCGGCGGCGGCGCGGCTCGTGCAGAAACATGCGGTGGCGGCGGCTTGTCGGCTTAAAATCGGTCGGCTTGTATCTCTGTGGCTGAATCTAGAAACATGAGATCGAGGATATAAATGGTTGTAATATTTTGTTCAAAACTTTGTAGAAAATTATAAAAATTATAAATACGAAGTATTTCAGCTAAAATAGTGCATATCGACAAGCACATTCCTTACCTGTGTGTGAGTGCTAGGTTTCCAAATTACTATTTTAGATTTATCTATATCTAATCAAATAATTGATATTTTAGACTTAAGTTTGATTTTCGCCTTCTTACGTATATCCAAGTTACTGAATTTCTTGCTTCTCGTTTGAATAATATTTGTTACATATGTACACAAAAATAATAATTATTAACTCTGAGAAATATTTGATTTTAAAGATTATATTGGACAAACTCGTGATGCTGCTTATAAACACTTTTGGGTGGAAAGGGTTAATACACCTGTAACTAATACGTTGGATAGATCGCGACAATAGTCCAAAATAAAAAGTCATCATAAAATTTATTCCAAATACGCTCACTACTTTTCACCCCGAACCGTAATAATTATGTTGTATGCTTTGATAATCTATTTGGAATCAGAAAAACGGAAATACAAAAAAGAAATAACATTTTTTTACCGACGCTTTGGTACTCCAGGTTTTGTGTTTTGTTTTCCAATTTTAATTTTGTCATAAAATTTGTTTTTGTTTCCTTTTCAAATTGCACCTAAATCACTCAGCCGTTTGCACAACGATTTGTTGGACTTTTTTATTACTCTTTCTCTCTCTCTGTTACTCGAATCTATATTCGGAAAAGAAAAACAAAACAAAATGAATTATCTTTGTAATGTAATTTTCGATTTTATTTGTTTACGCCAATAAAACTCGACAAACAAGACTTAACAAGTGTTCCGGAGAAAAAATAACTATTCAAATTTCTTTTGGCCTTGCGAATATCACAAATAACATTCTTCTATTGCATAATCTTGTTTGCTCTTTCACAGGCGCGAATGATTAATATTTATTATCGTTGATACACACAACGTATACGCCACCCATATAGCGATTTCAATCTTGATTACACAAAGTTATCTTTAAATGCAACTGAAATAGACAATTGACAATTGACCTTGCTGGTGTGCAATACGTTCGTCAATAGGTGCATATTTATTTCATCAAATTGGAAAAATCTCATTACATTGGTAACATACATTTATATGTTTCTAAATTCTACCATCTTTCTGGAGAAATGTCCATGCTCGAAAAATTAAAAGGTGAAAAATATTGTTTCTGACTTGTATTAGTAAACTAAAATATAATTAAATTTAAGAGTCCATAGCTTAGATACAATAACAATCATGGAGCATTGATGACAACAATAACCAATGCCAATGATATGAACGATTAGATAATTAGGATTTGTTTAGTGTACAATTTTGATTTTCTTTCAGTGTTTCATGTTCTGTAACATATAGAAATGTATGTCACATCTCGTAAGGTCACGTCACGTTCCACATTATAGGTTGTAAAAACTTAGAACATGGTTTGTTAACTCGTCAAATTGTAAAACAAACTAAAAATATTCCAAATCATTTAAAAAAGTTTTATCAAAAAGTCCGACGCAATTCGCACTGCTGTGCGTTTTTGAAAATAATGAAAAAACTGACTTCTATTTTTGTCACGTCACGTCTTTAGTAGCTATTATTTTAGAATAATGCAGTACAATTGCTTTCTTTTTTAGAAATTATAGAGCTTTTTACGTTGCACACAAATATATACGGAAGTGAAAATAATAAATAAGTTTTCCTTGTTTTTCACCCTTTGAAACGTACGACAGTCACATATGTGACTGTGGGGTGTGCCCATATCGCGAATATTTCGAAAACTAATAGAATGGCTAATACTGAATTAGCATTACTTCCCAATTTTCTTGCTTCGTAAACACATTTTTACTTTGCTTACAATTAAAGGTCAATGGAATATAAATAATGAATCAAAAAATAAATATATAGAAATTATTTTCCTGCTCACAGAGAATTCGGTGTTGTGATATACATTATAGATTATTCTTTATTCCTGTATGTATACATAAAAATATATATTTCAGATACAAATGCAACAACACTATGCAATAAAAATATAAAAATTTATGTCCGAGACCTAAAAATTAATTTTTTATATGCATTGATGAATACTAATTAATAAAATCACAAATAAAACACAACAATTTTTGTGGATATTTTCTTAACGTTTTCACTAAAATTTCAATTTTCATTGAAGGTACCTTTAATGTTTGTACTCTCATTTCATGCTCTTTCATTTCATGGTGGTTATAAACAGTCTCCTAAAGTGGGAAATAATTGATTTTTTAAATCACTTTTTCTGAAGAAACCTATAAAAATAGAAAAAATAACCGATATTCTTACGAAGAAAACATGAAATGTTGAAGTTATTGTACCCCTTTACAAACGCAAAAGTTTTTTTAAATCAAACAAAGATAACAAAGGAAAATCTATCAAAAAGTGAAGAAGTTATGATCCTTATTGGACTAAAAATATGAAAGTTATTGCGGATTCTATTTAAAAATGCAATAAAAATAACACTTACGTCGCACAGTAGCGCCCGTAGAGCAAACGAGGTTGCAAAAATCAAAATTTTCATGAGCGCCGACGAAGTTTTGAATAAACCCATGTTATAGGAAACTTTTCAACGATTTCAAACCTGCCACTCTTAATAATATCACATTTTTAGTTTAGAAGATATAGCCGTTCAAAGTTGACCGACTTTCGGTTTTCAAAAAAACACACAATTTTTAGTGAATTTGTTGCGATTTCAGGTGTAATATCACGAAAAATAGGTAACGATTCGCCTTATTTTTTGTTTGTATTGATTGATGTATTTACTAAATGTATAATGATAAAAAAATTAACTGTTTGCTTTGTGTTTCTCCTGGTGAATCACTATTTAAAAACTATCAGTTTTTTCACTATTTTTCAACTTTGACGTAAAATAAAAAAATCTATATTTTTCTATATTTGCCATATTTGCAAAACCTGTTCATTGATTATTTCTTTACATAATTCAAAAATTTTAGCTGCCCGTACGTGCCCGTTTGGCTTCTAGAGGTAAAAAAGGTTAAAAAGACATGGTTGCAGAAATTGTATGGCGTCCATCAATTATATGTTTTGACTGACAGTAGTTTGATCTAATAGTTTGAAAAAAACTACTCATTGAAATTAGCAGGTACGTACCTCACTTAAACAATACTTTGGCGTACAAATGGTCAAGAACAATATTGACTTATGGTCCCTACAAGTAGGCACAAATTGCATTATTCAGCCTAAATCCATATGTATGCAGGGAACAAGTAAATTTTTCGGCATGGTAGCATAAGCCTATATATTGCAAATGGTCAAGAACAATATTGACTTATGGTCCCTATTTTTATTTTTAGGCATGGTAGCATAAGCCTATATATTGCAAAATAAGGATAATGCCTGGATTACTCTACGACTGAAAGTTGGCGCAACAATTACTGAAACCATTAAACAATTTAAGTACTGAAAACATGGCGTTGAACAATTTTGAATTATTTGAACTGTTTAGAAAGTCAACCACACCAATTTTTTTCACGGAAGCTGCTTTAGAAGAACTTGATAGCTTATACGGAAATATTAAGAGAATAAAAAATAAATTTTATCTGATATATGCAAATATTAAGGCAAAATGGGTGAAATCTAATCGAACCATTCAGAACTTCAACTCCAAATACGAGGACTGGCTTAATGAAGACACCATCCTGGATATATTGGCAGTAGATAAACCCACCACATCAACCAGAGGAGCAAAAGGAAGGCCAAAAAAAAGTATTGAGGAGTGTTCAATTTTCACAAGGAAGAGGAAACTTGCCGATGCCACCAATGACTTGACCACGAAGCAATTATCGGACGCGCTGTCTATTAAATTTACAAAGGATAGTGAAAGAGTTAGGTCGCAGATAACCAAATCTGTTGCTGATGCAAGCCCACTGCGACTAAAAAGGATTAAGGATGCATTCCCACGCCCACAAACGCAAACATTAAAAAGTATGGATCCGAAGAAGCCTTGGCCTTGTTTATGGACTTAGAACTTTCCAAAGAGAAATATGAGAAACTACGGACATCTTTAACGCGACACGGCGCTGACGTTTTACCCGGATACAAGCAAGTTTTACCCGGATTACGCAAGCCAAAATAAATTCACGGAAGTCTCTGCGAAAGCCAATCTGCAGGATCTCATGGGCCATACAGCAAAACGGTTGTTGGAGAGTCTTCCTGAAAATGAGGTGAAAATTCGTCCTGAGAAGTTGACATTGATCAGCAAATGGGGCTGCGATGGATCATCCGGACAAAAAAAATAAAAAAAAAATAAAAAAAAAAATAAATAATAATAAATAAATAAATTTAAAAAAAAAATATTTTTTTTTAATTTGTTGGGTAATAATTTAAAACATAAAACCCTAAAGACAAAATTATGGAGCGTCTTACTGACACTATTATCTATTAATAAAATTTATTTTACAAAAATCAAATATGTTTTCAATTAAAAACATTTCTTTCGAGATTTTCTGTAAAACTAGAAGCAATTTGCTGGAAAATAGACAATAATTATATTTTACCTAGTAACACCAAAGAGTAAAAAATAATATTACCTTATGACAAAAATACATTATTTTCGATCCACCCTAATGTATACAATTTCATATTTTTTAAAGCCTTGAAATGCAATTTAATTTTTTTCAATTTTCATTTGGAAAATTGTATCAAAATCATCTATAAATTTTATCAATCAGATCGGCGGAGAAAGTCGGAAGCCGAATTCTTTATATAGGGTGGGCCATTTAAAACTATTAATTAGAATCGACTATAATAATAATAATGAAACACAAATTCATTCGTATGACTACCACGACTGGCTCGGCGTTACCTCATCCGATCAACCCATTTTTTCAGTACAGCCCACGACTCGTTGTGGATGCAATGACTTCTCAATAGTCAATAGTGTTGGTTCTTTGAACTCCATATGCGGCAATTTTGCTTATTGACATAGCCACCGAGATGAAAATGAGCTTCATGAAGGCTGAACTGAAGGCCGATCTCTTCTCGAAATATGTTCACGTAAATTTCTTACAGTTTGCGTTAAAGACTCACTACTTTGGAAGTAAGTTTTTAATATTTCCCAATTTTGTTCGAGCGTACTTCGTCCCATTTTGCAAATGTCAAACATAAACCTGAAAATAAAAATTAATGTTATTCTACATTTTAAAGTCAAAGTAATCGGTAGTTCAAATTTAAAATTGTAAATGGTCCAACCTATATATATATATATTCTCTTTATATATTTTGGAACTTTGTCTTATTTTTGTAAATGCTATGACAATAATGTATTTTGTAATTTGGTAAACGATACTATTTACAAAAGATAATTGTACGCAGGTTTTGATTTATTTATTGTGAGATTAAGAGTTGTAATTAGTAAATTATTTTGAAAATGAAAAAATATTTGAAACTTAAATGTATTTTATACTTTCAAATTAGATGGCATTGACTATTGTAACATTTGAACAATAAAAAGTTGAAACTCGATTGAAAAGCGTGCTCTATTTTAAATATATTATTAACGGAGCATGTTTCAATTTTTCATTTTGTCGCGAGTGGTTCTAATGTACATTTTTGAATTTAAAAGCATGTAGGGATTTGGGCATAATTACATACATTTGAGAAATTTAATAATATCGCTTTCTGAGATGTGCTCTCACGAAAAAATACCAATGACTTTGGGAAATTTAACCCGTGGCGTTTAATGTGCCGAGGATTAAAATTTGCCATGAGCATGATTGAACATTCATGTCAAATTTCATCGAAATCGTCAAGTGTGAGCTTCAACATCGTGTAACCTTTAATACGTAGCAAAGGTTTTACAGTTGAATTCCATATTTAAACTCTGTAATGTAAACGCGTCTCTTTTACCAGACGTATACCTATTATGTATTTTTTTTCATACGAAGGAAATTATATTATTTTGTAATTGATTCAACCACACCTATAAATATTCATCGCAGACCCTTAATTCGATGATCATATTCGATTTAATCGTAGTCGTTCGTTTGTTTGTCTGTTAATCATTCACATTCAAATAAACTTGTTTCTGATAAAACTACTCTGAAGTTTTCAAATTGTATAAGATCCAATGCAATGCACTCACTATGAAAACCGTGAGTGTAGGTCTATGTGGATGAGCCCGTTTTAGAACAGCAGTGTTTTACAATATTATAAACCGGATTTCTATATAATAAGCGCAGACTCGCGTAACCTAAAACTCATTTCAATTAATATAAGACAATAGTGCTTTTGAGTTATGTTCTGTTCTGTGTAGAAAAGAATTTTGGACCAGATTTGGGTGTAATGTTTTGACCCGTTCGAATGTATACTTAAATTAGAGGACCAGTCATATGCATTGCGCATGCGTCACATGCTTTACAAGGCCACACTGTTGCTGTCTATGAGTCGTTCACCCGGTGCTCGTTGGCCATTACACTGTAAGTCGCTGTTTGCTGATGCCGCTGAATAGTGTGTATGACACATGTGCACTACATACTCATAATATATGTACGTATGTAAGTAAATAAATGAATTTAAAAATCAATACAAGCCATTTTTAACGATATCTCAAACGAAGGATGCGAAAAAATGCCAATAATCTCACAAAACATTTCAGAAGGAATACTGGGACGTATAAAAGAAGCTGAACATATATATCGTCAGCATTAACTTGCTGATACCGTCACTGTGTTGAACGTGGATTATCTGTAAAAATAAATAAAAGGAATCACCTGTCTCACCAGTGCTTCCACAGAAAAAATATAAAGACAGTTCTAGTCATAATGTAAAGTTTATTTTTACTGAAATATGCCCAAATAACATAAATAATTCCCACAAGCAAACAAAGAAAATAATAAAAAATCACCAAAACTTTTTTGAGGCTTATTTTATTTGTGGGATGTTTCATTATAAAATAGTACCAATATGTCCTCAATATTTTTTCTCGGGTTTTTGATGTTATATCATTTTCTCGTTCAGGGTTTATTTCATCAGGAGTTTTTTCGTACCGATTTAATATTAATATTTGGAAGATTTTTCGTTATGAAAACTCCCCCAAAAACGAATTTGAGAAAAGCTAGTTATTTGTTATTGATATTATTCATCTCTGTTTTTGGATAGTATTTATTAAATTTCCTTTTTTAGATAAATCTAAAATAATAATTTGGAAACATCCTATTAGATAGCACTCATACACAGTCAAAGGAATGTGCTTGTCGATGTGCACTTTTTTGCTGAACTTCCTTCATATGTATCATTTTCTACCCAGTTTCGAATAAAAAATTATATCCACGATCTCATGTTTCTAGATGGAGCTGGCAATTTTATAACTTTTTGCATCTCTTTCCCAAAAAGTAAACATTTTGCGCGGGAATGGGTTGGCTGGGGTGGTCTAATACCACCCCAGAACTATTATAGCCCCCTCCCGAAATTTCAGTTAGAATTTTTTAAATTTATCAATGTCAATATTAGGCTGTTCACTCAAGTCTATATTGGAGTACTTCCATGGGAAACCGATCAATAATTTCATGTTAGGTCTGCGATTTCGATGAAAATGTGTACGTAGGTTCAGTTTGATTTAAGCAAGATTAAAGAAAAAAAATTGTTTTAAATTCAAAACCGTGAAAGTTATGTCATTTTTAAAAATCTCATATCGTTGGTTGTAGTTAAGATAATCGGAAAATTCCTTTGTCATAGTATTTAAAACTGAAAAGGTTTCCTAAAAAAAAATTTATTTATTTTTTTTAATTTTAAGACAAAAAATATTTTTTTAATTTTTAAGAAAAATATATCTCCGATTTTTTTATGATAGGTTATTTTGTTCTCTATATACACTATAAGGTTCAGGATGGCCACGAATCAACTTTCTGAGTTACAAATCAAATAGTAAACATCTCCCTACCAGAGATACAAGCCGACCGATTTTAAGCCGACAAGCCGTCGCCGCCGCATGTTTCTGCACGAGCCTCGCCGCCGCCGATTTCATAGGATCACATCGACTTCAACCACGCCGCCGAGATTTAACGTAGTTCTTTCTCCGCAATGTGGATGTTTGGAAGGCTTTATCATCATGGTGCACTTATGCTTCCTTTCATGGTTATATAAATTGAATATGTTTATCTTTAGGCACTCTTGTGTAGGACACAAATCTCGCAACGATGATGGTCATCATGTATATTTAGGACATGAAGTTGCACTGTCCGCAGATTACAATACCATTTACACTGTTAGGGCACTTTTGGAGGTTCATTATGGTGCTTCTTTGGTGTGTCAAAGTAGGTAGAGCTTTGCCGTTCTTTGGAAGGATTATGATATACTTATGTCTGGTCAAATATGGCTCACATGAAAAGCTGCAACTGCAAAAATAATTATTATTTCATCCATATTATAAATTTTGGCAATGGATTCCGACTCCCAAAAAAATGAAATTATCAGAACATTGGCTAATATTGGATAATATTAACGAATGTTGAACTACTTACCAACAAAATAAAAGAAAAGTTATTAAAAACCAATACAAATTGGGTCTTCCATGTTCCCAAAATTGTGAAATAAATAGGGGTGATCGAGTGACAGAACAAGCCGGCAAATCAGCCGAAAGCCGCCGCCGAAAATTCTGATTCGGCTTGTAACACTGCTCCCTACCACAAAAATACCAAATTAAACATGAAACACGTCCATGTTTTTAATAGTGGATATTTCAGTAGAGCGCGGTAAACAAAAAATGTAAATTGTATAATTTTGCAAAATTTTCATTTTCGCGGGAGATATGGCTAACATGATTTTTGTGGATGACTTTTATGTTTTGTAATTTTCTCGCGATCTATCAAACGGATCGGGTTGATTTTTTGAATGTGTATTACAAATTAGGGTAAATGTTGCAAAAATCAAAATTCACAGTTTTGGACTTTATAGACAACACCTATCATATTCCACTTGTATTTTAGCCAATAACTTGGGATTCAAATTGCAATGAACGGTGAAATGATGACGAAATTAATGACGTGCTATCAACACGATTCGTTTTTGTTTATTTTGAGTTTAAAAAAAATAGTGAATCAAGTAATATTTTTAATGGTGTCATTCTATACACCATTAAACAACTTTTGAATATTATGACAAAGGAATTTTCTGATTATCTTAACTACAACCAAAGATATGAGATCTTTAAAAAATGCATTGACATTTTTAAAAATGACATAACTTTCACGATTTTGAATTTAAATCAAATTTTTTTCTTAAATCTCAAACTGAGCCAGAGATACAAGACGACCGATTTTAAGGCGCCGTATGTTTCTGCACGAGCGGGGCCGCCGCCGAGTTCTAAATCAGTCAAATCATTCTACCAAAATGGACAAACCACTTAAAATTACAAACGAAAATATAACTGTCGACTTAGACAACCTACTACTGTGAAATATATGAATCTTTTTTTGAATTTGGTATCCCACGATATGATGACGACTATAGAAAGCTCAATGATTGAATTTTGATTTAAAAGTCGCATTTATATAAGTCAATTCCAGTATGCGTGGCCATGAGTTCCTATAAAAACAATTAACAACAGCTCCTCTATTGTGTTTCGTTAGTGTGTCAAAGTAGGTAGAGCTTATTATGATATGATATTATTATGATATTCAAGATGTCTGATCAAATATGCCTCACATGAAACGCTGCAATTGCAAATATATTTATTAAGTTCATCCTTATTATAAATTTTGTGAATGGATTCCCACTCCCAAAAAGTAATAAATATTAAATTATGGGAACATTAACGAATATTGAACTACTACTACTTATATACCAATACGAATTGTTCCTTCCATTTTCCCAAAATTGTCAAATAAATAGGAGTGGGAGAATAACACAACAAGCCGGCAAATCAGCCGAAAGCCGCCGCCGCCCAGCCATTTTGGTTAGCGCCGCCGCCGCCGATAAATCCGGGTCGGCTTGTAACTCTGAACTGAACCTGCGTACACAATTTCATCGAAATCGCAGACCTAACATGAAATTATTGATCGGTTTCCATGGAAGTACTCATTGTACAACTTGGGATTTATTCTCAGAGAAAAGTATTGCTTCATTACATATTAGTTTTAAAATATTTTTTCATCAGAAATGCGTACATTTTTAAGTTTTCGGCATTATCTACTATTAAGTTGTACAATAAATATTTTTGTATAGACGTATCTATTGGATATTTAAGGGTTTAAGCTTAATCCACACGGTCAGCCGCTGCAGTCAATTTTGATTACATATATTCTTATTGTAACGATTGAAGGACAAAACAAAAAGTTTGATCGTGTGGATTTGTCTCATTTAAAGGAGAGGGCAGGTCAGGTGCCTTAAAGAAATTCAAATTTATTTACTGCCTGACACACAAATTAAATTTGGTAATTTTCGGCTCCAGGAATCATTGACAGCGAAAACTATTGTGCTAAAACTTCAATATGTTGAGAGAAAAGGTTTTCTGACTAAGAAAACAAAACCAAATGATCTCTAACATAAGAAAGTAGATACAACAAAACTATGAAAAGAAAATATCGAATAGAAAAATCAAAACAGTTGATAAAAATATGTATCCAAATCTTCCAATCAAATAAGTTTTTCGGTGATGCATCGAATTAAAACTTGGCTAAGATCCACCATGAGGAAGGATCAACTTTCAAATTTGTTAATCTTAAATATCGAAAAGGAATTTGTACAATAGTATGTAACCGCTGATGATAATCATACGCAATTCCATAGAGTTAAAGAGAAGTTACTGACGTCAAATTCCAATTATGTTATTTAGCACTTTTTATGTTTTTATGAAAGATGGTATTTATTTTAATACAGTTTTACATATCTTGTTAATACTTATTCTTTAAATAATTAATAAAATTTAATTAAATATTTTTTTGCTTTAAACGATTTTAGTTGTTTTAATTATCATATAAAGCACGTACTAATTCTTATTTCATTTGAACTGGGATATTGTCCTGGATCATGATCATTTTGCATCTATATTTATAGAATGCAAATTTATTTATAAATGGCATGGTGACATTTATTACATGATGGCACACTACCAATATCATGATTTCAATATGAATGACTAAATACAAAGTATAAAAAATAAATTTTGAGTGTAAATGTAACTAATATTCTTTAATAAAAACTGGAGGAGGCTATAGCCCTCCCCAGCGGATATCTATTGCTAAGCCCATGACCAATGTACTTTATTTGGTCTCACGTTTATCCCTTTTCATCTCGCATCCTCCTTATAAGTACAAATTTTGAAATATCCATTTATCTTCCGCGTTTTTCGTAATTAAAAGGGCTGTACACCATTTTTATCTAGCGCACCCCTTAAAAGTACAAATTTCGAAAAATCCAATTTTAATGCAATTCTAAGTGGTCTACGTCTCCGTCATATTTGGGAACTACCCTGATAATTTCATGGCCCTGGCTTCAGCCGTATGGTCTGGGCGCTGATCAATGACCCAATTTTGTATCTTTGTGGCCGACTTTTCATGCGCCATATGTCCAATTTGACAGTCAATGACTTTCCAATATTACCGAGTTTCAAACTTGTTCGTCGGTAGACTTTATTGAAAATTAGCGTATGTGCCTGAGTAACGGTTTTTGAAATTATGCCAAATTAAATAGCTCTTGCAAAGTTGAATCCACTTGACTCTTTGAAAAATCATGTCAAAATTTTTGATTTAGCCCCGCAGACATTGTGCATCCACAATCTAGTCTAAGTGAAAGATATTGTGACAAATCAAATTTATTAATTTACGACTGGATGGATGGTGTTCAATTTGCTTCTGCGTTAGAGCGCCAATGCTTGCTTGAGCCATTCTTCCAGCTGTACCGCAGTCAAGTAACGAACATTGTAATCGGAATTGATTAACACAAAGTGTCATTTTATCCATTACAACCTGTCTGTAATTCTCTCTCTCTTTCTCTCTGTCTCACTCTTAGTCGGTAAAACTAGAATTAGCCTCTCATTAAAATAACCGCAACGATCTTCGGACATTTCAGGCACACACACATATAGAAAATACTGATAAACAAAAAACTCGTTTCAAAACAAATTTGTGGAAAATCCAAGCTTTTAAAATGCACTCGCTTGTTTTTTTTTAATTTGTTCCACTTCAAACCTCACACCGCATTTACATATCCACACATACAGATGCATACATTCGTACACAAATGCTCTGTCGTGGGGCTGTGTGTTTGCGTAAGAGAATATGAGGGGGAATTAAAAGAGAAGCTAATCACCAGGCAATATGAAAGAGCTTGAGAGAGGATTAATGAATGAAAACTCAACAGTCGCGGTCGAGTTTCACATAAACAGAAGTAGAGAGAGAGAGACTCTAAAATCAGAAGGGAAGGACTACATGACAACTGGCACCAAAAATACCAGTTATTTTTCACTTCCTCCTTGGCTGTATAAAAATAAATCGATGGGTAACTGGTGGTGAATACTTTTGTAAGAGATGACTGATTAATGCCCATCTTCAAATGCTATTTGTTAAGTAGTGCTGTTGGATTATTTGTATAGTTTTAGGACAAGTTTCATTTCTGAAATGTGAAACAGAACCGACATTTTGCTGGTCGATCTAAACTAAAGTTTGCAAATTTGTATTTTTCTATATGACGACTTTCTATGTATTTCCTGATTTTCAAAATTGTCATATTGGATACACTAGGGTGAATCGAAAATAACGTATTTTTGCCATAAGGCAATTTAAAACAAGTAAAGAAAGGCTAAAGTTGGGCAGGGCCGACTATATTGCACCCTTCACTTACTACGCCATTGCAATTCAATTAGGTGAGGATTTTCGCAATGTATGTTTCCAGGTGAAATAGAACTTGTTCTGATCAAAATCTGTTACAATATGTGTTTTCTAGAGCAGAGAAAGTAAAATCGACGATATTAGCATGGAACCTATATATAAAACTGAACCGATTTGACCCAATTACACTATAGCGGAGTAATATTTCTATAGAAGACATATATTAATCTGAACCGATTTGACTCATTTTCAACAGAGATGTTTCAACTTCAAATATAAGGTGTTGTGCCAAATTTGAAGAAAATCGGTTAAATGTGTGGTCTCTAGAGCAGAAACAGTCAAATCAGGAGCAATGTTTGTCAGCAATATATAAATCTGGACCGATCTAGCCCACTTTCAACACAGTTGTTTCTAGTTGAAATATGAGTTGTCAAATTTGCAGAAAATAGGTTAAGAGATATGTCTTTTAAAGCGGAAACAATCAAATCGTAAGAGATATTTGTATGCGAGCTATATATAAATCTGAACCGATGATGTTTCTAGCTCAAACAGGGTCGTGCGCAGGGGGAGGGGGGTTTGCGTGGTTCAAACGTTCAAAAGTGTAGATAAGTATCACTATGATATCATAATGAAATCTAAAAGTCATTCTTATTAAAAACAAAAAATTTGTTGATGCCTGTAGATGCAACATTTTCGATGCGACATTTTTATGGTGCTGTGTCTAAATCTGAACCGATGTGTCCTATTTTCATCACAGATGCAACAACAACGGTTTTTGTTACTTCTAATGTTTTGGGAGTTTGCAATGATAATAAAAATCCATTTCGACAAACGAAGAAAATTGTTTGATATAAACATGTTTCTCTTTGTTCATTTACAACAAGTGATGACAAGTTTACCGCAAACAAACTAATTTTTCCCACAAAAGAAACTCAAAAACGATGTTCATGTGTCTAAAATTTCGGTAAAGTTTCAGTAACTTGGATCTACGTAGGAAGACGAAATTCTAAAATACCAATTATTTGGTTTTTGGAATTACAATTTTCTTCTTGCATTTTATCGAGTACAAAAAAACTGTTATAAAATTTAAGAAACATTTCCAAATATGTTTTACTTAATCGGAATATGCGTACAAAGATCAACTCATTAGACATCATATTTAGACCCATACTTTGTCAAAAAGCATATCCAATTTTCTGCATTTATCATAGAAAAAATGCGGGCATGAAGGGTTAAGTGCCGTGGAATTTGATCGTTTTTTGTGTAATATTTCTTCAAAATATATATCAAGGGCTTATATTCAAAAGTGGATATGAACCATTTCCCCGAAAATGAGTTTTTGTTGTTGCCAAACTATTCTCAGATTTGGATGTCATCTGTCATATAAATTTGGAAAATAATTTTTTTTCTAAAGCCATTTTTGTTTTAATTTTCTGATTTGGCTATCCACTCACACGTTAGTTTGTGACTGAACAAATATACAACGAATAATAGGAAATTTCGAGAACTTTTTAATCGTAGCAATTAGTAATCCTTTTTAGATTAAACTGTAGAAGAATGATTAATAATTTCTCTTCAAATTAAGGAGAAAATCATTTTTTTCGCTCTCCTGAAAAGTTATGCTTTTGTTCATTCGGACAATAATTGCGACAAATACTCTCATATACGGAATTTTTTCGCCGAAATAAAATTGATTGATTTCTATCTGCGTCATCAAAAAACCGTGTTGCTTCGAATTGTTTTTTACTTCACCCTTTTTAGCTGGTCAACATTTAAACAAGCAGTTTTTCCTGTTTTAATTCCAAGTTTATGTTTGTGAGGCAAAGCTTATGTTGGAGAGCAAACTTCCTTAGAATAAAAATTAGAACGCTCTAAATGTGGAGAAAAGATTGCAGACCTTGGGCATAGAGCAATGATATTAACTGTCATTGGATCCTATTAGAAAAAAAAAAGAAAAAGAAGAGCACACACAAAATTACTGTTAAATTTCACATAGAATTACTCAAACATTAACAACTAAGAAAGGCTAAAATCAGACGGGGCCGACAATATGATAACCACCACACTCTAACCCATTTCAAGAATTTTATCTCAATTCCTAAATGTTTCAAAATATCAGTAATAGTTTACATGCGAAATAGGTTTGCGGTTTTATGGAGCGAATAAAAAATTGTGATACTTTATGGACCAAAGTACTTTATTTTCACCATTGGCAAAGTTAAACGCTAACTCGGAATGTGATATTACAAATTTGAACTGGCATGTTGCACTTCCACAGCAGATATTCCTAGAATAGATATCACATTCAATGACAAATCGTTAAAAAATGGGTCTAAAATATGTTGTCATTTGTATTTTAATGCCCTTCAAGAATCATTTTGATGAACTGACCAACCCTGTAGGTCCTCTCCAAAATTGTCAGTTTTTCAATATAAACAATTTATTTGCAAAAATTCTTCAATCGCAAAATGAAAGTTTTACTTCGAAATTTCCCTTCGGTTTCATTCTAAATTACAATGAGTCAATAAAAATATTTATTTTTATACCCACACCACAGGGTATAATGACTTTGTGCATTTTATTATACCGTTTATTATACCGATAGACATAGGATCACTTTTTGAATCGATTTAGCCATGTCCGTCTGTCTGTCCATCTATTCTTGTAATCACGACACATGTCTCAATTATTGTCCGATTGTAACGAAACTTGACACAAATGACTTGACAAATTGATGTTCAGATTTAGATATAGCTCCCATACAAATTTTAAAACAGCTCTGGTAAAAATGGGTCAGATCGGTTCAGATATATATAAATAACTTCAATACAATACAATACAAATATTGCCACTGAATTAATTTTTTTCCGCTCTCTATCTCTCTATATATATTATATTATAACTTAAAACATTTCTTTGGATCTAATAAAAAATCTTACAATTGAGTAAATTCATACTTATGAATTTGAACAATGTTTAGGAACATCTTTCGCATGAATTTGATTTTTCATACAGTGAAGTGAATACAGAACCATTGACACTTTGAAGCAAGTGTTTTGAATACAATTGTGCAGATTAGTCGTTCTGCAACTCGAAACGCTTGATAGTTCTTAATTTATGTTTTCCAGAAAGAGGACGTATTCGAATTCATTTAGTTTATTGGGTGGAGTAGGCCGTGGAATCACTGGTAGTGTTTGGTAAAAATCACCAAAAAATCATAAATAGCGGATTTTTATGCAAATTCTATTTTTCTCTTTGCATTTTTAATATATGCAACATATGCTAAGATAATATTGTTTATATAAATCTTTAATATTGAGATCATGAGAATCATTATAATCATCCTCTCAAAATATACTTTTGCATAAAAATCGGTCAAGTCATATTCAACCATGACCACCGACACAGTTAAAATGCGTATTTAACGGAAATTTGATTGCTGAATGAGCTGTTCAACCTTTTTCTACAACTTCACTGCAATTTCAGGTGAAGGCGGTAAAATTACATTCTACGAGAGAATCGATCTACACGATCAAAATAGTCATATGGTTCCAATCTGATCGTCCAGGGTATAATCACTACAATTCTATCGTTCAAAACTTTCAAGAGTGTCGTACGCTAATTGCCGATTTAACAGCGGAGCTCTCAAAATGCCTTCATCTTCGTGCTTTCCTTTAAGAAGTTTCTTCAATATGCTATTCGTTAATTTCCCCACTTCCCAGTGTCATTGCAAAAAATAATCTAGTATTAACAGAAGATTCTGAGGCGATAGTCTGCGATTGACAATATAATTTTCTCTACAAACAGCATCCTCCAATTCAATGTTTTTCTATATAGTCAGATCGTCAATATCACAAAAAGCAGCACTACAACAGCATACAAATTATTGGTATTCTCTTTAACGTTTGTGTACATTTGTAATTCAAAACTATATTTTGGGAAAAAACTAAACTTTTTATTATAGTCAGATCCCAAACAAATTTGACATTTGAAAATCGAAATTATATCTTTTTAGCTAGATTTCGCATGCAATGTGACAAGGCTATTATTAAAATAAAGCTATTTCATACCTATTACAATGAAATATATCTATAACGTGGAAGATACATTTCGATGGGTCCGTTAACAATACTTTATAAATACAGACATATTTCAACATATGAAAAATATGTTTTTCTGGAATGCTAACATGCTTTCAACATAAAACGTCATTGGATTTTACTGTTATGTTGAAAACATATAGGAGCTAAAAACGGAATGATAAATAAACATAACTCGTTTAAACCTCTCATGCCCAAATTTTCTTCTTAATAAATATATAAAATTTGATATGCTTTTTGATGATGTATGGGTCTAAATATGATTTATATAGAGTTTTGGGGTTTTAATTCATTTAGGACATGGGTAACAGGATTCTTCTTAAAATCATTATATTGCAGATATCGGTTAAATAAAAATCATATCTTGAATTGTTTTTTTTTTTCATTTTAAAAATCTTTGTTATGTATCACTTCGAATAACAAATAGAGTTGTTCTTGTACTCGAAGAAATCCTATAAAAATAAGAACAATTTTAATTACAATATACTGAAATAATTGAAATTTGTGACTTCACTTTTGTTTTCGTCTTCCTACGCTGACCCAAGTTACCGAATTTGTTTGTTCTCTTTTGAATAATCTTTGTTACCTATGTACACACAAATAAAATTTATTTATTCAGCAAAATATGTGATTTTAAAGATTTTATAGGACTAACTCGCAACATTAGGCATGGAAGGGTTAATTATGAAGGGTGCACAATTTCATATCTTATGAAAGTGTTGCCAATACAGGGCGAAAAGAACACAGCTATTATTCTTTCTACATTTATTTCTCCCAAGATCTCATATAAACCAATTGGCAATAACGTAAAAACTTCTAACTCAGTCAAATCTTACTACCAAAATAGACAACCCACTTAAAATTACAAAAGAAAATTTAGCTGTCGACTTAGACAACCTACAACTGTGAAATATATTGACCTTTCTTTGAATTTAGTATGCCACATATGATGACGTCTATAGAAAGTTGAATGATTTTATTTTGATTTGAAAGTCGCATTTATATAGGGTGTTTTTTATTGAGGTATAGAACTTCGAATTGAAATAAAACACAAGAAAATCGTTTTAATGTCCATCAATTTGGCTTTATTGGAAGGATAATTTTATGCCATTAATGTTTAAATATGATTTCGGGCATGTGGCCGCCGCGGCTGGCTCGAATATAGCCAATTCTACAGGTCCAATTTTCAACCACTTTCTCCAATTGCTGTGCAGCTCTAATTGCTGTGCACGGTGGCGAATCGATTCATTCGGGTCCTCTTCAACACTTTGCTCTACAGCGGCAATTGTTTCTTCTGTGCGCACTGTTCGACGTCTCTGCGGATGCGTATTATCACATAGAGTAAACGTAGTGCGAAAACGATCCATGGTTAACCGAATTAATTGCTCTGATGGACGATTATGTCGACCATAAAATGGACGGAGCTTGCGGTGAACTTCGCGAACTGAACCATTACTTTCGAAATAAATTTGCACGATTTGCAAGCGTTGTTCTTTTGTCAACCTGTTCATGATGAAATGTCAAACCAAACTAAATATTAATCACTTGACAGCTGACAAAATGGCCGCCAGTTAAAAAAGTGATGCCAACTTAAAGTTCTATACCCCAATAAAAAACACCCTTTATAAGTCAATTCCAGTACGCGTGGCCATGTATTCCTATAAATAACAATAATTTCTTAAAGACTGGATAACTAAGCTGTGATAAGAAAAAACCAAATAAAAAGTTAAAATTTAACTCAAAATAAAAATTTCTTTTTTAAAAATTATCACCAACAGCAATACCAATGTGTACATAAAACAAATTTTAACAAAAATATTTTATGTTAAAAATATTGCACTTAGCATGGATAATTATCCAGTGTAGGTCCAATTTATGGTTATCGACCATAAGTCCGAAAAAGTCAACAGAACATATTTTTTTTTTTCAAATTTGTTTTGATACAAATATTTATATTGTTGTTGCCGACAATTAATTTTTTTTTGGGTAAACAAATTAAATTTTTATTAACGTTTTTGTTATCGCAGCTTCTTATCCCGGCTTAAAGAAAGAACAGCCTTATTAAACAACAGCTTCTCTATTGTGCTTCTTTAGTGTGTTAAAGTAGGTATAGTATTATCATTCATTGGAAAGATTATGATATTCAAGATGTCTGGTCAAATATGCCTCACACGAAAAGCTGTAATTGCAAAAATATTTATTAAAATCATCCATATTATAAATTTTGAGAATGGATTCCCACTTCCAAAAAATAATTGTATGGGATAATAATATTAAATTATGGGAACATTGGCTAAAATTAACGAATATTGAACTATAATATATATATATATATATATATATATATATATTGAATAAAAAAAGGTGTTAAAAAAACCAATACAAATTATTCCTTCCATTTTCCCAAAATTGACAAATAAATAATGGTGATCGAATGACAGAACGAGCCGACAAATCAGCCGAAAGCCGTCGCCGCCGACCCATTTTGAACAGCGCAGCCGCCGCCGATAATTATGGTTCAGCTTGTAACTCTGCCCCATTCTGGGATTTTAATATCTTGTAGATAATAAAATAAGAATGTTTTTGGAGTTCTTGAACTAAAATGACATTCCACTTTCCTCTTAGATTCGCAAGGGAGATTCGAGTTCATAAAAACCTTTCAGACGACAGCAATATTATTTAAATTTAAATCGTCCATCACGTACATTATATAATATTACAAACATATGTATGAGTATATGTTAGGAGTCCGTTTGTTTGATGAAAGCGTAAACAGATCGGGTTGTTCGGATATTATATAGAAATCTTGTTATTCGGTTTTTGTCAATCTCTAAAGATTACGAATTATGACATGACATTCGCAACTCCTATATTAGGATTGCAACATTTCACAAAAAAGCTTGACCCAAACAAGTCTCAAAATCATACTCGAACTTACACACAAATACAACTACAACTTGAATATTTGAATATACCCAGCAAAGCAAATAGCCCGACATTGACATTTTCTAAATGCATTATCAAATTGCATTCGACTAATCGTATGGATGCTTCAAGTGTTTATAGTATCTAGGAAAATATTGCCAAGGATCAAATTTCCCAGTATTCCGAAGTTATAAAAGATTTAATTTTACGTGGGTTAGGTTGATTTGTGTGGGAGGAACTAGAGGGCACTTCATATTTTGTACACTCAAAGTGATTATTTTAAAAAACGTGCAAAAGCTGGAAGCCTCGAATTGGCGCACTATCGCGTTTTCATACAACGAGTGACCAACAACTAGAAATAGTACATCATCATCACATAGAGATGTGAAATATGGCACATGCTATTTTATGAATTAGAGATGATTACGGGTGACATTTCGGGAAATAAAATGGAGAGCCTTTGCTTACAGAAAAATAATAAAAAACAACTTAAAAACTGTTCAGTAATAAAAGTTATTTAATAATAGTTCTATCTCCATTTCTGAACTGGAAATGGCGATTTGCACATTCGATTTATTCTCTTTAATATCTAGTTGTCTAAATAAATTTAGTTTTGGTTCGGATTGAAGAATCGTTATGTGAATTTAATCCTTATTGCAATTAATTCTTGGAGGTTTTCGTGTATGGTTCAGACGGGTTTCTATGGCTTCCTTCAAAATATTCTTAGTTTCATCATATAATGGTATTTTTATATACATAGTGATATATGTGTATAACATATTGATGTATTTTTATTCCCTCACTTTACAGCGTATATGCCATTTTTGACAGAAAAAGTCTACCGGAGTCTAATGAATGTATACACCGAATTTCTAGATTTATTCTTATGCCTCTTTTTCAATTGTATCCCTTAAAAGTACGAATTTCGAAATATCCTTCCATTTTACGCGTCTACGCAATTAGAGGGATTTACACTAGACCCCATACGAAAGAATAAAGTTGCACCGGTCACCCCCTAGAATTAAAGACAATTTGAGGATAATTTTAAAAAAATATGTTTGCCACGTGTCTCCATTTATGGTTCGATCATAACGCGTGATATATCATTGTTTTTGGAATGACAACAACTACATATTCTACTTTGATCACTTTTTAATCCGACGTCAAGTTCTAGACGTGAGTTCTGGAATCTTCTGTATGCGATAAGTTCCCCAGAGACCTATTTGATTTTTAATTTAATTAAAAATTTTCCCATTTGTAACACAAACACGTCTGCCAAAAGTAAAGAGTTCTCTACTTACTAAACTCGGGTTTAAAGTAATATGATAATTCTTTCTCGTTTTAACCTTGCTTTAAGTTCCCTTGCGACCTACGACGAGATCAGTTACGGCAAAGTTCATCCACTATTAGATGATCAGAATAAATTATAAAAACGATCTAGAATTTAGCGATATATATTCCACATCAATTTCCAACATTGATACCTATGACGATAGTACCGTTATATATAAAGATTTATCTCATCTGGTGACTGTGTGATTTGCATCATCAAGCAGTTGGTGGCTTTATCAGGATCAGTGAATCACCGCGTATAGCAGTGGAATATAATATTATAAATCATTTGTTATTTGTCTTATTGTAGGGTACTAAACCTACATATATATATATGTATGTAATCATTATTTATCACAGTTATATTCAACTCTCTAATATATGTAAATAATAAGTATATTAAGCAATCAAATATGCTTTGTATTTATAAATTTTGTTTACCAATTTGTTTCCGGAAAATATTTATTCATTCAGAATTTATACTTCAAATAAAACAGAAGTTTTCTTATAAAATATAAAATAAATTTATATCCATCAACCATCCCCACAACATTAACCATTCCGGTAGTAGGCACACTTATGGTTATTTGAAGTTTATTTATTTAATATAAAAACAAGTAAAAAGGGTGTTAAGATCGGCAGGGCCGAACTTTTTATACCCTCCACCATGGATTGCATTCTACGGAGGCTGTCGATTTTCGTAGAGGTGCAGTAATATTACAGGAAAATATAAATTTGTTAACATAGCCAAACCAAAAAAATACAAATATTGAAAAAATAATTTTATAAAAAAATAAATATTTTTAATATTTCAAACCACGCTTATAAGACAAGGCTACCAATACGTTTACACTATATATATATCGAAATAATACTCCAAGTCAATTCAAAAATAAATATTCTTATATATATATTTTCAAAAAAGCGTAAATACCATAAATATTGGTCGATAGTGGGTGCTACAGGTGGTTATATTTCCATTCCAATTTAATTCCAAAAGTACAAATTTTGAAAATCCATTATCTCACGTACAAAGTGCAAAATAGCCTAACATCATGATTCAACCAATTTTTGACGTAAAAGTAAAAAGTACGAAAAATCTTTTTATTTTGCTTGTATATGCAGTCAAAGGAATGTATACACCGAATTCCATGATTCTAGTTGCGGCCATTTGGTTGGTACCATTTTTATCCATTTTTCCTATTTTACCCTCTTAAGAGTACGACTTTCTAAAATCTCTTTATTTTACGTGTCTACGCAATTAGAGGGAATTTCATCGTTCTAGCTGCAGCCGTTTAGTTGGTACCATTTGTATCCCTCTGTTTCCATTGTATCCCTTGAAAATACGAATTTGGAAAAATCTTTTATTTTTCGTGTCTACACAGTCAGGGGAATGTATACTCCGGATTTCATGACTCTGGCTGCGCTCATTTGGTTGGTACAATTTTTATCCCCTTTTTCCATTTTGACCCCAAAAAGTACGAATTTAGAAAAATCCCTTTATTTTACGTGTCTATGCAATCAGAGGAATGTATAAACCGAATTTCATTATTTTAGGTGCAGCCGTTTTGTTGGTACCATTCTTATCTTATTCTTATCCCATTCTATTCCCATTTTACCCCTTAAATGTACGAATTTGGAGAACATAATTTTATATTATGTATCTTCTCAATTAGAGGAATGTACACGCCGAATTTCGTGTTTCTAGCTGTTGTCGTTTGATATGTACGATTTTTATCCCTTTTGGTCCTATTTCTCCCCCTACGAATAAAAATCATTTTAGGGTGCACGTTTTTATTATAGGGGAATGTGCATAGCCAATATCAAGTAAGTACAAGCAGAAATAAAAAATGAGATTTGAGAAATATATCGGTATCATAGGGTGCCAATAAGTGTTTAAAACCACTTTTTGATAAATTTTATCCTTCAAAATGTGTAGTCCTTTAAAGGGGGTGAAGAAATAACGTATACAATCCGGTTCAAGTGTAACGACGTCGTACGTCAAATCACAATGAGAATTGCAAATTCGTAATCAGAAAATCCAAATTCATAACGAGAAAATATATTTTCATATTCCGAAAATATAAATTCATAATAAGAAAATGAACAAATATAAAAGATATTGAATTTTAGTCAGTTTTCTAACTTAAATTTGGTCTCCTCTGTTTCGTTATGTACTTACCACATGTCGCTCCTTTGAAGTGAAACCCCGATCTGTATTCTTACAACTAACTTGTGATCGTTTGTAGTCTTTTTTATTGTTTATTTGAAAGCGAGTAAAAATATAACAATTGACCTTAAAATTAATACTTTGTATATTACACGATTCAGTAGAGAGAATATTCACATGCCGGCATCCCAAGGGTATGGCAAGCCCAGTTCACTGCCACACTGGGCATTGTCATCCATGCCGCAGGGATAAAAGTGTGGCCACTTCTGGATGATGCGGTAGACATTGGCTCCAGGACTTTTCGACTTTTTTGTCTGTGCAAAGAGAAGGCATTCATAGGCGATTTATGTATAATTGTGTCATTATTTTATATTAACGCCAAGCTGGACGACTTTGTTATCCCTGGGTAAAGGCCAGTCATAGATACCACCAAGACTCACCCAGGATGTGGCCTATCCAGCGTTAATATAGAAAATGCCCCCGCACAACAACTCGCACAAACTTACCTGATTTTGAGCGATTAATTTGTAATTCAAGTCAATGAATTTGTTGGTCAAACCGTGAGCCAGCAAATACTGCGTTGCCTCTATTTGCTTCTCGTTCGGCTCGTAGCGGCCATAGTCGCCCATGAATGTAATCGCCAATGAACTGTTCGCATACGTATTAGCCCAGTTCCAGCCACGGCCAACGTAGACATAGCCATCACCGCCAACCTAAAACGGCGTAGCATGAGCAGACAGAGAGAACCGCTTAATACTGATACTTATGGGGGGAGTAGTGCGAGCAGAGCGGCAGGGTGCGCAGGTGCACTTGTACTCACAAGTGTTGAGTTCAACACCTTCCGCTTTCTGTTCAATATCATTTCATGTGACATCCGATACGGAAGCAATAACAAAGACTTACATAAAAATTGGATTGAATATCGGGGAGACCTTTTTCGGCAATCGCCGAGTCTTGGATGGTGCGCATTTTAATGGAACATTTATAAATGGTGTAGCAAGGTGTCGACTGAACTCCGATGTGGGTTATTAACACATACGGTATGGGATGACTCAAGGGCGTGGACAGCTTGTTGGCCAACTCGGAAGCACCCCATTGCAAGCGGTCGACTACGAGATGTCCGTTTCCTAAGTTCGGAACTAAATGGCTCTAAATAAAGTTAATAATAAAAATTGCCGGATCACGTGTGTGTTGTCTTACATGTGTCGTGCTCGTAATTGTTGCTGAAGTATATGGGACCTCGGAGCGGCTCGAGAGGCTTTCTCGACAGCTCAACATAGACAATGATGCCGGCAACAATTAATACCAGGGTGATGAGAGCCACTAGCAACTTCGAAGTGGTCGTTACTTTCTGGGATACGGAATTAGTTGTGCTGCTTCGGTTCTGATTGATTCCTAAAAAAGTCAAAAAGTATGTAATTAGACTAATTTTCGAAGGAAATGATGTGTGTTCATGGTACAGAATATTTTCTATTTTCTAGGTATTGTTCTCCAGAATTTCTTCAACCGGAGTAAGAAACGATTTCTGGGCAATATTTAGCACCACAATAGTGAGCAGACATTTGTGGAACTTTGGAATTGACTCGTAACCACCTTACATGGTCCATGAAGAATGAATCAAGTCAAAAATGGGCCAAGAAAAAAATTAAAAATGACCCAAAATGAAAAATTAAATTATGCACAAAAATAAATGAAAAATCGATCAAAAATTGCGCGATTTTAAATACGACTAAAGGTTTTCTGCCTTCGCCCGAGAATTTATTAAAAAAATAAACAATATTTTTAAAAAAATATAATAAATATTTAAATTTATTTAAACAAATCGATATCGGGATATCGATATCCGATCGAAATATTGTTTGTTATTTCAGCTATTGGGGACAAATGGAATAAATAGAGGGTATACATTTTTAAATATAATTTTTCCGCCTCATTGCCTGGGACACCCTAATATATATACATAACACATCTTCTATATAATAAAAATGAAATGATGTGCGTTGGTAATCGCATCACTTGAAAACGGCTGAACAGATTTGGCTGATCTTTGTAACAAACTGTTCGTGGTAGTCCGAACTGGGCTTTAAGATGAAAAAACTTTTGGATAGTTGGCCGCAAAATAAAAATAGTTGTAAAAAACTGAAAGTGCCATTTTCTATAGAATTTTTGAATGAACTCAAGGTTGTAAGTCTCAATTCAAGCAATGGATATGCAAAATTATTTTATGTTATGTTCGTTATGATTCTGCGAAAGTTTTCGACAAGACAAAAATGCTGCATTGCGAGAATAATTACTGAACGATTGAACTATAGGATTTTCTTCTCGGACCCTCTCGGTTGAACCGGACATTCGCATTAGACAAATTCTGTTCTCATACGTTGCTCCAAATCGTGTGTCGTTGAGCGAACATGCTATTTTGGCTGCGAAAAACATTGAATTGGAGGATTCTGTTTCTAGAGAAAATTATGTTGACCCATTTTATCCCTTAAAAGTACGAATTTGGAAAAAATACTTTCATATTATGTATCTACTCAATTAGAGGAATGTACACAGCGAATTTCGTGTTTCTAGCTGTTGTCGTTTAATAGGTACCATTTTTATCCCTTTTGTCCCATTTCACCCCCTACGAATAAAAATTGTTTTATGGTGCACTTTTTTGTTATCGGGGGAATGTGCATACCCAATATCAAGTAAGTACAAGCAGACATATTGAAAAAATATGCTTAAATACTCTAAAATATTAGGGGTTATTATGGGGTTTTTCAGTCCTTGTGAGGGAAAAATTTTTTTCTTTGGACCGATTTCGCCCAGTTTCAATCCCAACCGATCTACGACTATAAGACGTATTTATGCAAAATTTGGGCCTCCTAGCTCCTTTCGTTTAGATGTTAGCGTGCTTTCAACAGACGGACGGACGGACATGGCTAGATCGTCTTAGAATTTTATAACTTTATAGGGTCTCAGATCGATATTTCAAGGTGTTACAAACGGAATGACAAAGTTAGTATACCCCCATCCTGGAGGTGGAGGGTATACAAATCGATATAACCATATAACATATGTTACATAGATTAAAAATGCAATGATAAAAAAATATATAAATACTTCCAGAATGACCGAATACGCCCTTTTTGTGCAAAACATCACGAGCTTTAAATTAAGTAAATACTATCAAGCGTTTCGAATTGCAGAATGACACATCTGTACAATTATATTCAAAATACTTGCTTGAAAGTGACAATGACAAAATCGTCTTTGAAATGTCGACTTTCTGTATTATATTCCCCGTCGATTTTTCCAGTTCACGGTATGAAAAATCTAACGCATGCGAAAGGTGTTCGTACACATTGATCAAAATCCACTTAAGCGAACGTACAGACACTTCCATTGGCGTAATCTGAATTAGATCGTATCATTAATTTAAATATCTATGCCAGTAAACGTTAATCGATACAATAATCACTGAGAACAAAATTTTTCTCATTCTAGGTTTGCTTAAACATTTGAAAAGGCTTTTCAAAAATGCACACGACGATCACAAACAAATTAACTGAAATATGGACAGGATAATTTTTGTCGGGTTAGCTAGTTACAAATATTAATTAATTAATTAAAAATATATTTTATGGTCCTTAATGTCAATTTCAATCAATCTGTGAGAAGAGCATTATATTCCATAAGTTCTGTGATAGCAAGTGAATGTGTGAGAGTGGATATAAAATAAAATATTTGACAACGTCGGCGGTAGCGTTGGCCACATCTTTAAATTTTCTCCGTTGCCCGTTCTTAGCGATTCCACAATATCTCGGCCATAACTTATTTCGTCTCATACACTCAGAAAAATAGCATTCCTAAATCTGAGTAAAATCCATACTCCAATTTATTTAATAAATGTTTCTCCAGTTTAACCTAAATTTCCTTAAAACTTGGAAAATTAACTAAGTATGAGTAAAGTTTCCTTATTTCAAAGTTATAGTAAAGTAATAAAGATTTCTTACAATTCCAAGGATTGCAAGAAAAAAATTCAATTTAGGAAATTTTCACTAAAAATGTATTGTTTTACTAGAATTGAGTTAATGTGTTTACTGAAATGTATACCCATTTTTTCATACATTTGTGCATTAATGAACTTATGAAAATAACTTCAACTTGTTTAGAAAATTATTGAATATTAATCTAAGAAGCAATTCTCCTTCATTTGCGGAGACTTATTTCTTAAATACTTCAAGTATTATTCTAAACAACCACTGCGAAGGCGTCTGTCTTGCCTTCGCAGCGGTTGTTGTTTGAAAAACTTTGAAGCAAAATAATTTGTTTGAGTTATTTTTGGTTAAATTGAACTTATTTTAAGTTCACCTTTTTCCTTGTATCAAGTAAAATTTTCTTCAGTTTAAGTAAAAATTTACTTGTTTTGAGGAAAAAATCAGCAAAATTGTCCTCAGTTTAAGAAAATATTTAGTTGATTTGAGTAAAAAAATTACTTAGTTTTAGCATAATTTCAACAAAATTTTACTTGGATTTAGTAAAAACTGACTTGGTCTGAGTAAAAATTTAGGGATTTAGGGAAATTTTACTTCAATTTTGTAAAAAAATTACTTAGTTTCAGCAACATTTTACTTAGATTTAGTAAAAATGTACTTGGTTTGAGGAAAAACTTACTGTAATTTTCCTCAGTTTGAGTGAATATTTACTTGGTTTGAAGAAGATTGAACTAGTGTCAAGTTCAAAGCATGTACTACTTTCAAGGAAAAGTTTGAATTTGATATGAGTAAATAATAGGATTCTTTTTTTTTCTGAGTGTATGAGGTCTCAAAATAAATATATACTGTTTCTTTTCTCTTTATTTCGTTCGTGAAATACGAAGCAGCTGATCCATATTTGAAGTTCACAGACCCTAGCCATATAGAATTAGCACGCATACGTCCGTACGTACGCCTTCGCTTCTGTTATTTGTGAAAAGATACTTTTTCATAACTAAGTTCAGCAGCCTGTATAAAAGTTGATTGAATATCAACAATATTTAATTTTGTATTAAAGGTCTGGTTGGAATCTATATACAAGTACAATCTCTTACTATATTTTTCTTTTAATTGAATATAATTGCTGTTGTACAAATTATTTTGGATATTGCAGCACACAGGAAATGTAGAATTTGTAAATTTCACATCTTTCAGATATGAATGAATATGTCCATAACCGATGAATGATTAGAGTTTCTTTTTCCCCGAACTTTTGGAATTTCTAACTCTATAAATATTTTATATTTTACAAGATTAAATCAAAATATAAATATTGTTTTTATTTTTACAATGGATCAGAACATGCCTTCTGCCTGTCTATTTCCCGATGCAACTGTGGTTTTATTTATTTATTTATTTATAATGAATTACAATACAAAGTAAATTTATATTATAATTTTGGGTCCAGGGATTGAGCAGGGGTGACTAAGACCATTGTAGCTAGTTATTGCAGCGACAGACCAGAGCCTCTGGTAGGAATCGAACCCACGACCCCCACGCTGATAGCCGAGCACGCTACTAACTCGACTACCGGGGCGCTCAACAGCAACTGTGGTATTTTCTGTTTGTCCAATGGATTATTGCATGTGAGTTCGAGTGCGATAATAAACTTTAAAAGATCAGATATAAAGGGTGATTTTTTAAGAGCTTGATAACTTTTTTTTTAAAAAAACGCATAAAATTTGCAAAATCTCATCGGTTCTTTATTTGAAACGTTAGATTGGTCCATGACATTTACTTTTTGAAGATAATTTCATTTAAATGTTGACCGCGGCTGCGTCTTAGGTGGTCCATCCGCTTAGTCCAATTTTGGCATTTCCACGTTTTTGAGTAACAGAGACCCAATTGGTGCGAACGGCGACGAATCGAAAATTGGTGGTCATCATTAACACTGGCCGATACAGCTGCGATATTTTCTTCAGTTCGCACTCTACGTAAGCGTGTTGGTGGTTTAATGTCCAACAATGTAAATTTGGTGCGAAATTTAGTCACAATAGCCCGAATAGCCGCTTCAGTGGGTCGATTAAACTGACCATAAAATGGAAGCGCGCAATGAACTTTCTTAACAGAGCACGCATTTTGATAATAAAATTCAATAATTTGCAAGCGTTGTTCGTTTGTAAGACGATTCATGATGAAATGTCAAAGCATACTGAGCATCTTTCTCTTTGACACCATGTCTGAAATCCCACGTGATCTGTCAAATACTAATGCATGAAAATCCTAACCTCAAAAAAATCACTCTTTATAAATATATACATTTTTAAAAAGTCTTAAAAATCCTAAAGCCTTACTCTGTCTTAACTCATCGATCTTATTGTAAGTAATTCAATATGGACCTGATTGATTTTGGGGTGGATATTTAATACTTCATTTAAATGATTGACTGTTGCTAGTGAAATCTAACTTAAAGATAGATAAGCAGCGAAAAACTGACCATAATTCAGTTATGTTCTATTAGAATTATGAACTAAACTAGGCTTTTATACCAGGCGCTGCCTGGGTTCTGAAAGAGAAACTTTTCGAATTCTATGATTTTCTTTTTTCATAAATTACACAAAAGTATACAAAAGAATATAAATAAATTATAGCCTAAGATGTTTAGGATATTTTATTAACATTTATTTAACAAATAATACGATAACATTTTTAAGTAAATGGTAAAATTATTTTTTTTTCGTTCAATTTCGTAAAAAGTATTCGTTGAAAGTAATCGGAGATTTGGTTATCGCTAAAGCAATTGCCAACTTAGGGTTTTAGATGATCCTCTGACAATTTTCACTGCTGAGATTTTATTGGTTAATATATAAATCTCACGCCTCAAGAATGTATTCCCCCAAATAATTTTTAGTTTCGCTTTTGTAGAGTCGAAAAAACTCATACGTCCATGGAATAGAAGCATCCGAAATCGGGCTTCGTTGTCCAGTATTATATCTCTAACCGTTGTTAACCTCCATCCGTTGGCTACGCTCCTACGTTTATGAGAAGCTATCGAGTTCAAAAATCGTATCGCTTGACATGGAATGACTGATATACGGTTAAACAACCTTTGTATCTGCATTTAGCCAAAAAGAGTTCTTTGAAAATCAATTATAAGTTGACAACATATCAATCCATTTCACAAAAGATAGTGGAATCGGTGCCAAAATATCGTGTGAGTGTTGCCGAGCAACAAGGCAGTCTTCCCTAATTACGATAAAAGATATTTTGTCAACCATTTGTTAAGGGCAATAAGGCAAAGTGTCGTGCATACAATAAACATTATGATATGCTAGAACCCATAATTTTGTGATTCGGAAAAAAATTCATGAGCCAAATAATTGGGGTGGTGGGGTGAGAGTAAGTGGGTGCTCATCGGGGTCAAAAGTGAGGGAAATAAATAAATGTGCATTCTATTAAATATAGATGCAAAATGGTCTTGAGCCAGGACAATATCCCAGTTCAAATCAATTTTTTTTATAAAATTAGTTCCCCCGCTCTTACTGGCCCAAGGAGGCCCCTGTGGAATATGACCGACCCCCAATATTTGTTCAACCCCCACATTTTCTCCGAACATACTAACCTCATATATTCAACCCATGAATTAAAGGCTCAAAGCTGCCCCTAGTCACCCCTAGAGGGAAGTCATGTAAGACTGACACCCATTAATTTTCCCCAAACACACCTGTCCCCTATCTGCACTCCGTAATGGAGCTCCCATACAAAAACTACATTTTTACTACAAAAACTACTACTCACCCCACCACCCCCATTTTTTGGCTCATGATTTTTTCCAAACCTCACAAAATAGGGGATTCTAGCGTATCCAAATCGAACTCCTAATATTCCCATACAACACTATCCCAATCCTAATAAACATTGACATTGAATTTAGCTGTATTTTAAATACTCTATGTTTTCCGTCATATATCAATTCTTGAATGTTAAACATTGAAATGGGATTACATTGCAGGCATTAACCTCTACGAATCTGCGTTATCGTTATTGTGTTTAGTTCTTCAGATGTGACAAAATAAATATTAAATCAAGCACTGCATAAGATAGGCTGTGAGCGAGTGTATATTTGAAATTGGAAATTCCAGTTTTTTTTAATTGTTAATTTTATACAAATTTGGGATGATATGTAGTTTCAAAGCCGACATTTTTACACACGTGGTAAATTTCACTCAAATGTATGACTTAATTCTACAAATTGATTGTATCAGGTTTGTCCAAACCAGTTAGGCAATTATACAACACCAACAAATGGGGCCATCGGTATATTCTAAATGAAATTTATGGTACAAACCGATTTATGCCAACCGAAAAACTCGAAACAATTTCGAATAAGTGGGACAAATTGTTAGTTATTCAAAATTCATGTTTTTTAATTATCCAAACAAATATGAAAATAATAGTTGATTAGTCGAATAGTATTTACTTTCTTCAAAGTTTTAAAATGATTGCTGAATAAAAATGTTTTTACTGTAAGTTTCGTGCTTCAATAGGTCTGCCACAAATTATATAAAAATTAAGATTTAAAAGATATGCGTAAATCCTCTCTTAATGTGAACTCCACATCCGTGCACTTGAAAGGACCATATTTTTCTTTTAGAAATATTCACTATTTCTCCGTGTAATAATTGTCAGCCGAGGAAAATGTACTCAACTTTAAATTATTTTTCCCTGCAATTTCTGAACTTTACCCAGAAATTGCATTTTTGTATTCATTGCTAAAGAAAGGTGCAGCCATGCAAAAGCGGTTTGCATTCTTATCCAAAAATCCATTATCCCATGTGACAGCTCAAAAATGTTGCACTTTGATCTCTCTGTCAGATCTAGAGGCACAATGTTGCCTTGCAATGATCAATGAGGTGCATTTGTTATACGACCAACCTAATTAAAGATGTTTGATGTAATTAACGTCGTCTTCTCGCAAACATTTCCGAGCGTTTATCATTTTCAGTTGTAATCAATAAAAATGCGACATATTTCGTTTCCCAGAAAAGAAAACGCCATCAGGGGCTGTATCTGAATCTTCGTCTACGGCGAACGTTCAAAAATCACTCAACATTTGAATTTTCTCGACATTTTTTCAGATATTTTGTATCAATAAATAAATTGGCATGTTTCCGTACTTTGTGTACTTACGTTTTTGTGAATTCGATGGTGATTCGGTCAGAGAACTATGGGCGTATTTATTGATACGTTGACGGGTTCTTTCCGAATTGACTTTCAATAGAAGTTTCATGATAAGCGAGCGATAGATACACTTGCCGGTGACGAATCCACTTATGTAGGTATGTTTTGAAGAGCAAATCTAACCGTGGAATGGCGGTTGTCGACAACTACTTAGATTGGCTCGTTTTGTTATTTTTTGTGTTCTTCAATTTGTTTATGCCAATTGGGGATAAACAACGAGTGTACAAAATTCAAAATTCAGTAAATAATTTGTTTTATTCTCAATTCAGTCGTACATGCGAGTGTATGCGTTGCAATCGTTTCGAAATCAACACGTCTCGCAAATCACAAAGGTATGTATTTTTTCTGCTTTCCTTTAGATCTCAGAACTACTATGAGCTGTTGAATTACGTCTAAACGAGTATTATTTTATTGTTGTTGTCAGCGTCAATGGGTGTGACATCGATGAGGACTGGTGTTTGTTTGTTTGTTTGTTTGGATACTTCTTTGTTGGGAGCACAACAACACTTTCGTCTCTCCTTCCAGCACTGGGTTGGATGGATGACACATTCACTTCTATAGGATGGGATGGGATGGCTGATTACTGACGACCGACGACCGACGCCCGATTTACGAGTACTTTGTTATCCAACGAATATTTATTTTTGTTCTGCGTTTTCACTTGATCTAAAGATTGACGTTTTATTTAGAACCTCCGGAGAACATGATCATCGCCAATTTATTTTGAGTACTTCTCGTTATTACTTGGAATTATCGACGGGCTTTTACCGGTTATTTAAGCGTGTTGGTGTCATAGCGACAACTGACGTACATATTATACTGCGGCGCAAAGTAATAACGAACGACTGAACGAACTGAAGACGCACATCGACGGCACGACGGACGGGTGGCAATGTGGACTCTGAGAGAGATGTCGTCGCTGGTTTGGCTGGTTTCCCCCCCACTCATCGACGAGTAAAACATACACACATGCCAGCGATGATAAAGTTGGTACTTTGGTGCCAGCATTTGGTGCAATTTGTACCACAATTGTACGGTGACGTCGGGTTAAGGTAAAGTTTTTTACATGAGCTTGGAGATTAAGTTTTACGAAAATTGTTCAAAGTTTTACGAAAATGTTCGCATATTTTGTGTCATATTTTATTATATTTTAACTTACTTTTTAGGTTCCCAAATACAAAAGAAATTTGGGATCACAAACTATATTGATGACTCTAAATTCAAGAACAGCCCAAGACTTCTGCGCATATCTTCAGGAGATATGCAAGCTATTCGATATTCACCATTTTTCGACCTCGGGACATACGAACATTGCTGGGAAGAATTAGGAACGACCCTACAAGTTCCATGAACTGCAAACATAGGTAACCCTTGTCATCGTACAAGCTATAGATCAAGCAGAAGACACTGGTGCTGACTAACACCAGGTGGGCAGACCTAGACACGTGCAGAATCGCAAAGATTCCGAAGAGGTCGAGCTACGTTCTTTCACTTGAAAGATTTCAATTGTCTATATTGATTTCAGTGTTGGCCGTGTGACAACGTGTTGTACGCTTGTTTAAGGGCTGACCACTTTCTTTGATAGATTCAGAATCCTGGCTAGTGTAGACGTCGGTAAGATAAGGTGTTTTGCGAGTCGCACAGGTTGTTTCCTATAAGGAGTGGATGACCTCTTCTGATCTAAATAAGACAAATGCTTGCTTTCTAAGCAAGCTGTCACACAGATTAGTGTTCGGTAGCGCACAAATAAGTACTGTTTTTCGTACCATTTTTTGAAAACCGATTATCATCCCTGACACATACACCTTACTCTTGTTTCACTTTGTTGTTTCTGACGTCGTGGTTAATTTCGTTGTTGTTGTTGGTTATGGTCGGTTGATAAAATGTCACGAATGCCAAGCACTTCCATTTAATTATCGTCGGAGGCAGACTTAGTGATCGAAATACAAAAGAAGACAAATTGACGGGATGGGGTGGTGTGGGCGAGAAGTATGACCACCCTTCGTGGATGACAAATGCATTGGATCCATGAGGTTGCACATATGCATCTTGGTCATTGAACGATTAACGAACGCAATTTGTCCATGTTTGGAATTGTAATCATTTCCAGACAGTCGAATGCAGCGCTTTTACACGATGCCATTAAACACAGCCATGTTTAATTATTAACACTGTGAGATTGATTTTTTCCCACAGACAAGTTACAATTATGGAAAGTGCTGATAAAATTTCCATTCTCAATTCGCAGTCATACTTGTAGTAGAAGCTGTGTCTGCGGTTATCACGAATAACCGCTTAAGTCATAAAATCAAACTTTTCAGGAGAACGAAAACAAATTATTTTTAAGATTGCGGCTCCTGCAAAAGAATATTTAATTTACAGGATGGGGGTATACTAACTTTGTCATCCCGTTTGTAACACCTTGAAATATTGACCTGAGACCCTATAAAGTATACATATGCTTGATCGTCATAAAATTCTAAGATGATCTGGCTATGTCCGTCCATCCGTCTGTCCGCCTGTTGAAAGCACGCTAGGACGTCCAAATTCTCCACAAATTCGTGTTATAGTAGTAGATCGGTTGGGATTTTAACTGGGTGAAATCGGTCCAGAGGGAAAAAAATTTCCCTCAAAGGACTGAAAATACCCATAATAACTCCTACTATTTTAGAGTATTCAAGCATGTTTTTTCAATATGTCTGCTGGTACATACTTGATATTCGGTATGCGCATTCGCCTATAACAACAAGTAAGGAAAGGCTAAAGTCGGGCTGGGCCGACCATATGATACACTCCACTTTCTATCGGAATACAATTCAATTCAGTAAAAAGTGAAAACGGGAAAAATGTTTATATGTTTCCTAATCACAGGTTAATATGACCTGGTCTAATTTGTCAAATCGAGAATAATATTTGTTTCGGGGCTACATCCAAACAAGGAATGAAGTGACTAACTTTCACAATAAGTTCTTCCAGTTGAAGTATAACCTGTTATGCTCAATTTTAAGAAATTCTTTATATATATAAATTTGAACCGATCTGACTTATTTTCACCATAGGTGTTCCTATTTTAAATTTAAGATGTTTTGACAATTTTGAAGAAAATATATTAAAATATGTGGATTCTAGAGCGGAAAAATTCAAATTGGGAGCGAAATTTGTATGGGAGCTATATGGGCAAATCTACGGTATAGTACGATTCCATGTCACTCAGGCTTCTAACCGCTTTAAGAGCAATATATAATATTTCCGAGAGTGTCATAATTTTCAAAACGACGAGTTTAACCTCGCCAACATCCTAAAGTTTAAAATTATGCTGTTAATGTAGTCTACTGAGCTAAGGTCTACCCTAATTTACCCTATTTTTGCTTGTAACTTTCGGGAGTTGTTCAACTCTTTTGGCTATAACTTTTTCAGCATAAGAAAAATCATTCTGATCTTTTTGCGGATGATAGTAATGATGTTGCGGAATCTTCTATATGTTGAAAAGGGCGTGTGCCATCACTGAGGAATAAATGGTAGCTCTTCAAAATCTGTCACTCTGTTTTTGCATAAAACGAAAATTGATACAATTTTCTTTTTTGCGCTTTCAGCGTGAACGTAATTGCAAATTTTTTAATATTGGATTATAAACGACAGAGATACTAACAAAAGGCGACCGGACGATTTGGTGTGCCTTCAGCGACAAGGAGATTATGACAGTACGAACATCATCGGGTCGATGCGTGCAGATCATGAAATTTCATATTTTTTGAAGAGCACATCCGCAGTTTGAAAAATAACTGGTGGCAACCCTGTGTGATCGGTGAATATGGGTACTACTAATAATGTGTGTAAGTGCTAAATAGATCAAATTATTATTTTGGTACCGAGAGCCATTTTAGGTTAAATTTTGTTGATTTTCATAGGGTTTTCAGGCTTAACTTGCAATAGAACCAAAAGGGACAATCCGATTATAACTTCTTCAGCACTTGAAAAAAATGATGCACGCGAGCACATTATTTATATTTAATGTATTTTTAACAAGTTGACGCTAAAATAAAACGTGTGCCTCTAATTTGAAATTTTTAATTTTTCAAAATTGAAATCGGACTATTTTGTAGATTTTCCCATATATAAATCTGAACTGATCTGACCCATTTTTACCACAGGTGTTTCTAGTTGAACTATAAGATGTTTTGCCAATTTTGAAGAAAATCTTTTGAAATATATGGTATCTAGAGTAAAAAGGGTCAAATCGGGAGTGAAATTCGTATGGGGGATATATCTAAATCTGAACCGATTTTCTTCAAATTAAATAGCGTTCGTCCTTGTCCCGAAAAACTTCGTTGTGCAAAGTTTCGTTTAGTTCGGGCTACAATTGCGACCTGTATCGTGATTACAACAATTGATGGACAGACGGACGGACATTGCTAAATCGAATCAGAAAGTGATATTAAGCCGATCGGTATAATTAACAATGGGTCTATCACTCTTCCTTTTGGGTGTTACAAACAAATGCACAAAGACATAATACTCTCGTGGAGTGTATAAAAACATGCACCATAAAGTGATTTTTATTCGTAGGGGCAGAAATGGGACAAAAAGGGATAAAAATGGTACCTATCAAACGAAAACAGTTAGAAACACACAATTCGGTGTGTACATTTCTCCAATTGAGCAGATACATAATAGAAAATCATTTTTCCCAAATTAGTACTTTTAAGCGGCAAAATGGGAATAGAGGGATGCAAATGGTACCAACCAAACGGCTGCACCTAGAATGGTGAAATTCGGTGTATACATTCCTCTGATTGCATAGACACGTAAAATAAAGAAAATTTTCGAAATTCACACTTTTTGGGTTTAAAAGGGAATAAAAATTGTACCAACCAAATGAAATTCGGAGCATACATTCCTTTGACTCCGTAGCCAAGAAAATAAATTGTTTTTCCAAAATCGTACTTTACAGTGGGAACACAGGGATAAAAATGGTACCAACTAAACGGCTACAGTTAGATTGATGAAATTCGCTGTATACATCCCTCTAAATGCGTAGACACGTAAAATAAAGAGATTTTAGGAAGTCGTACTCTTAAGGGGGTAAGGTGGGAAAAAGGGGATAAAAATGGTACCATTAGTGTATACATTCCTGTGACTGCATAGACACGCAAAATAAAAAGATTTTTCCAAATTCGTACATTTTTACGTTTACGGCCAAAATAGGTTGACTCATGAAGTTAGGTTATCTTACCCTGTGTACGTCAGATAATGGATTTTCAAAATTTGTACTTTTGGAATTAAAATAGAATGGAAATACAACCAACTGTAGCTATCTAGCAATATTTATGGTATTTAAGCTTTTTTGAAGATTTCTGTCTTATATTTACTTTTTGAATTGGCTTGAAGTATTATTTCGATATACATTGTATAATCGCAGCTTTGCCTCATAAGCTTCGTTTGAAATAATAAAAATATTATATTTATTTATAAAATTATTTTTATTTGTTTGGTTTGACTATATTTAAATGTTACTGCACTTCTGCGAAAATCGTCAGCCTCTGTGGAATGCATTCCATGGTGGAGGGTATATAAAATACGGCCCGGCCGAACTTAACGCCGTTTTTACTTGTTTTTAATAACTGGCATCTTTATAAGTTATATAATTTTGACAAATCCTGGAGGGTAAAATTTCGTAGAACATTTTATTGTGGACGCAGAAAAGTGTGTGGACGTGGCTGAAGAAGTCAACAAGAAGCGCATAAGTTGTTCTTATTAAACGAACGATTTTCAAGAAACGTTTTAATACTCCCTTCAACTTATGTTGTTGTCAACAAAAAAAACTAAGTAATTTTACATTGTTGTTAAGAAAAATGAAAAACCCACGGAACAAGTAGCACTTTGACATCAATAACTCAAAATCCCCAAAAACCACAGATTTATCCTCCTGCAGATTCCCCTTTAACTGGGGTCATAACTCATTTCACAAAGTACCATTTGCAATCCCACTGGTAGTAAATTCACGTGTCGTTGCAAATACACCAAAAAGAACATTAGTTTTCAAAATTGTTTCGTTTGTTTTATTTTGGTCTGTAATCAATATTTGATTTGAACTGGGATATTGTCCTGGCTCAAGACCAGTTTCCATCTATATTTTAAAGAATGCAAATTTACGTTTATTACTTGGCAGCACACTACCCCTATCAAGAAGGTCGTCGTGGGCCGGAAATCATGATAGTGGTAGTGTGCATCCATGTAATAAATGTGAGCATGCCATTGCCACGGAATGTGAGGAGGAATAAAATGAATATTCCACCAAACGCCAACTAGAAATCATATGAATGTCAGGACACTGTATGATCGAAGGTAACGAGAGGGCTGATGAACTGGCCCGGGGAGGATCAGGCATCGAAGCGGTTAACATGGGAGGCGCCAAACCTTTCCAGGAGACGAGATTTTAACTGGGAAAGTTGTGAAACCAGACGGCTAATGAGTATGAGTAAAATCGAACTCAAAGGACACTTACCTCTAAACGCGCATCTACGCTACATGGGGCGATTGGACTCGGTGGAACACTTCCCTTGTCATTGTCACGCCTTTTCGAGGCTGAGCCCTATACCTTTCGGGACGATATTAACTGACCTGGAGCACCTTAAAAAATTAAGGAAGTTCATGATCGATACATAATTCACCTCGTTTTTAGTTAGAACACACAACAGGCCGTCTTGGTGGCCTAGATGTATGTATACCCCAGGGCATGGATTTTTTTACTTTTATGCATAGAATGATTCTATCTTATGCTGAAAATCAAGCACGCGTTTCAACATATTGGTACAAGGGCAGCCATCTTATATAAATTGGATTCAAAGACTTGGAATTATTTTGCCAACTAAAGCAATGCGACCAGGGCCGTGCGCAGGGGGGGGGGGGGGTTTTGGGGGTTCAAACCCCCCCAGAGAGATTTCGAACATATACTTTTTAAAACCTTCTAGACTTTCTGAAGCAATAAAATATAGAATTTGTAAGGCCTTTTTAAAATAACTCGTCTGAAATGGTAATTTTGCAGTAAAATCATCGAAAATTATATAAAAAATCGTGGACACTTTCTTGAATTTCGGACAAAGGGTATGAAAAATACAAACAAACTAAACGAATTGTGCCAATTTCAAGATTGTGATTGCTAATTTCGCTAATGGACATCAAATTGTTCGGAAAATTTTCATTTTTATTAACCGATATCACTACTTGACATTCGACTAGAGCTATATCTTATGAACTTTTAATTGTGTACTGCAATAAAAGTTTGGAAATTTAATAACAAAATCTAGTAATTTAGTAATTTTAAAAAAGTGTAGGTAAGAATCATGATATCACAATGAAATCTAAAATATTCTTAATAAAAGCAAATAATTTGCTTGATGCTTGTAGAGCGCTAAGGTGTAACATTTGCGATTGGACATTTTTATGGAGCTGTATCTAAATCTGAACCAATGTGTCCTATTTTCATCACAGATGCAACAACAACGGTTTCTGTTACTTCCAATGTTTTGGGAGTTAGCAATTATAATACAAATCCATTTCGATAAACGAAGAACACTGTTTGATATACATAAACTTATTTCCCTTTGTTCATTTCCCACAAACGTTTAGGTCTCTATTCATCGAATACAAAAAACTGTATTTGTTGTTCGAATTTATACATATTTAAGATTATAAAAATGAAGAAACATTTCCAAATATTTTTTATTTAATCGGAATAAGCGTATATGAATTAAAAAGCCCAAAACTCTTTAGACATCCTATTTAAACCCATACTTCGTCAAAAAGCATATTCAATTTTCTGAATTTATCATAGAAAAAATGCGGGACAGAAGGGTTTATCGCCGAGGAATTTCATCGTTTTTTGTGTAATATTTCTTCAAAATATATGTATATCGTGGGCTTATATTCAAAAGTGGCTATGAACCATTTTCCCGAAAATTAGTTTTTGATGCCAAACTATTCTCAGATTTGGATGTCATCTGTCATATAAATTTGGAAAAAAATTTTTTCTAAAGCCATTTTTTTAATTTTCTGATTTGCCTATTCACTCACAGGTTAGTTTGTGACTGCAAAAGTGGCTATGAACATACAAATAATATAAATAAAATAGTTCAAAAATGCAGAAGCTATATGCCGAAGGTTGTAATTCGCTACAACGATTTTGTTTAAAGTATTTATCTAGATTGATGGCACATCGTACTATATCATTCCATCATTTCGCTGTTAATTGCAATTTGGTTCCCAAGTTATCAGTCTAAAATAGGAAAAATAGTGGCTGTAAAGTGAAAAATTGTAAAAAGTTTCTTTAGAAAAACCGACGTAACTTTTTATTATATTGAGAATACCAAAATATTTCTTTGGCATGTGATTGCTGACTTCATGGGGAATATTTGTGTATGAAAAGTTTCAAAATTATGAATGACGAAATTTAAAATATATAAAATATATAAAATATAATATTCTCGATTTTCGCGACTGTATATATATATATATATATATGTTACAAGCGACCAATCTGACGGATGAAGCTGGAATCTCTAAATTCGCTATGTACATCACAGAAAATGCGTTTTCTATACAACATTGCCAAGATTTCATGAAAAAAGTTATGGAGTTTACAATAAATCTTATTCTTATTTCAACATTCATAGTGCTTAATTTTAAACATACAAAAGTGGCTATGAACCATGAAACCGCGAATAATAGGAAATTTCGAAAACTTTTTAATCTTTGCAATTAGTAATCTTTTTTATATTAAACTGTAGAAGAACGGTTAATAATTTCTCTCCAAATTAAGGAGAAAATCAATTTTTTCGCTCTCCTAAAAAGTTATGTTTTTATTCATAGCCACTTATGAATATAAGCCATCGATATGTATCTATGTAATTTCAAGCAACTAGTTAAAAAAAGATGTTCAACACTCAGCAGACACTTTTCTGCTATTACAGCTGTTTTTGGCATAACAGCAGTTTTCTGCAATCTTACATCACCATTCACACTGCTAAAGTGTTTGCAGTCTGCTAAAATTGGCTGTTGTTAATTAAAATATAAAAATATATAAGCGTTCATAAGCGAGTTTAGCTCGAATTTTCTTTTATATTAGCTTGGGACAATATGCGTATCATATATATTGCTAAAAACAGCAAACAGCTGTTTACCATCTCAGCAGATACAAATCTGTTGTCTCTTTTTTAACAGCAGAAAATCTGCTCTTTCAGTAGACTTTCTGCTTTCTTTTACTGACATATTCCTTTGAGTGTACTGATGATGGATTACTGAACTGCAATTTTGCCGACAATGTCTGTCGGACGAATGTATCAAAATATTTCTCGAAGATCCTGGCAATAACATATGAGTGGTTTCCAAACGCTCCAGTAAAAATTTTCTAGAAAGCTGGAAAATTAACTAAGTATGAGTAAAGTTTCCTTCTTTCAAAGCCATAGTACAGTTCATTTACTAGAAAAAGGGTAGTAGATTTACTTAAAAACATTTCTTTGGATCTAATAAAAAATTCTTACAATTGAGTAAATTCAAACTTACGTGTAAGAATATTTTCAAGGTTTTAAGTGAGAAAAAAATCTGAAATTTTTTGAGTAAATATTTACTTGATTTGAGTAAACATTTTCTTAGTTTTAGGAAATTTTCAGCAAAATTTTACTAAGATTTAGTAAAAATTTACTTAGTTTTAGAAAAATTTTGCTTAAATTTAGTAAAAAATTACTTGGTTTTAGGAAAAATTTACTTAGATTTAGGAAAATTTCAGCAAAATTCTACTTATATTTAATAAAAATGTACTTGGTTTCCTAAATTTTAGTTAATTTTAACTCATTATAGGGTTAACTTTTTTATGAGTGTAGATGAAACCCCCCCCCCCAGGGGAAAAACCTGCGCACGGGCCTGAATGCGACATTAAGATTGAAGTAAATATTACCGACGATGTAGAACAGTGCATCTTATGGTTGCAACTACGGCACTAAAGCACACCATTTTGTTCCCTAGAACAGGAGGTAATAACTTTTGAATTATTGTGTCACTACATACTACATATAAACTATTATGACATACATATTTCCAAACAAACAAATTCAAACTCAAATTTTTGTGATGACAATAAAATCAATTTGGAATCAAATTTGGAAATTTTTTATTTGTTTTTGCTTGAATGGAAATATGTCAAAATACAAAGGGAAATGTCGTCTAAACGATAAGATATTTCAAAAGTTACATAATGAGCCCCCTGACAATAGGAAAATTAACAAAATATTTATTTAATATGAACTAATATATAATGCAAATAAATATTGAATTAGTATCAAATAAATTAACACTATTTAATGTTATTCATATTATGTAGTATTAATAATAAATAAAAATGAAATATGCATTTGAATTACTTAAAAAAAAACAATAAATTCGTATTTTGATAAAATTATACAAAATTAAACATTGTTCATTCTGGATGCAGGCCTTACCTTTGTGACCGCATACTAAAAATTCGTTCCCATTCACTTGTGAAGATGCTATTGTTACGGGGAATTAACATATTATATATTATTTGCAGCTTCCTACGGAAGTACTTTCATTTTTTTTGTTGGGATGTTATTGTATCTGTCGATGACGATGGAGTAGCCCACCAGAAATAATATAAACTATAATAGCTCTGTATCGTATGTTATGATATTAGGGCTGTTTTTTTCTTTAAGCCGGGATAACAAGCTAACGTTAAAAAAAAATAATTTTTTGCTCAAAATAAAGAAAATATTTTTCCACATTGTCGCAAACTACAATATAAATATATGTATCAAAACAAATTTTCAAAAAAATATACAAAATACACTGGATAATTATCCAGACTAAATCCAAAATTTTTAACACAAAATTATCTTTTTTTAAATTTGTTTCACACACATTGATATTGCTTTTGGATACAATTTTAAAAAAATAACTTTTTAAAGAAAAACAGCCATATTTTATTTTTTATTTATTTAGCGGTAGACCCGACAAACGTCTTCCTGTCCACATTTTAACCTTGTTTCTTTGATGATAATATCCTGGCATTTCGGAGTAGAGTATCGTTCAGACGAACTCATAATAAGATTTTGTAATGCATCGTCCACTGTGAAACATTCCACTGTGCGACATACAAAAAACTCTTTGAAGTGATATGATTTTTCTTGAAGTTTTTGCCGAGTAAAAAAAGAATCTCTTTGTGAAATTTCCCTGACAACCCCAAAATCTTGACTTACGTGTAAAATGTCATGCATGTCTTCTGCGAAAATGCAAATATCTAATTTGTTTTTGTTTGTTGGTTATCGTTATTTACCGCAAAAGAGGATAAAAAATTCACAAATTTTAACCCATTTGAACAACATTTTGAGAATCACAAAAGAATCTTCACTTCATTCAAACATTCTTTAGAAAAAGGCTATTCCACTTTTCAATAATTTTACAATTTTCGTAAAGTTGTTATACCCTCCACTAGGGTATTTTGTTTTTGTGCTTTTGTTTTCTAACATTTATTATACCGATCGACTTCACTATCTGTCTGATTATACATCTGTTCTTGTAATCAAAGTAAAGGCTGCGATTACTATCCGATCCGATTTCACTTTTTATAGAACAACGTTTTTATACAGGGTCCATAAAATCAGAACACGATTTGACATAAAACATTCACTGATATTTTAAATCATTTATGTTTGATAATAATAAAAAGGCTTTAGCATTTCCACGCATGTTTCATCTTACAAGCGGACTATTACGAGGAGTTTATAAAAAGAATTATTCTCTAATATTCTCGGTCCATCCGTTCGCAACTAATGTGATAAATCGTGCGTTATTTTAACATCGGTTTGTGATAGGCAGAAATTAGTTCCTATATAGATAAATCCGCGTCCATTCATGCGTATGAGTGGTTAGATTCATAGGCTCTTCGATGCTTGAATGACGTGTTCCTAGTAGAATGGGTACATTGTGGAAGTTGTTATTAAATTATAGTAGTACATTCGCTTAATGTTGCTCTTAAATTTAGAAACAGAAAAGTTTTAAAATGGAATATGTTGGGATTTCTTTTAATAAGTTCTCTTAAGTGTTCATTAAAGTGTTGTTACTTTGGCACCTTAAATTATAAATTGATTTCAATTAAAAGTCGATGCGCGCCATTTATGTTGGCTAAACGATTTACTTCGGATTGATTGTTTGTAACGTGGGGGAACATGATCCGTTTTGAAGAGAATCCAACATAGCGAGGACTCATATTCAAAAGTGGCTCTGAAAAAAACACAACTTTTCAGGAGAGCGATCGAACTGATTTTCTCCTTAATTTTAAGAGTAATTATTAATCGTTCTTCTACAGTTTAATCTAAAGAGGATTACTAATTGCTACGATTAAAAAGTTTTCGAAATTTGCATATTATTCACGGTTTATGGTTCATAGCCACTTTTGCACTTTTAAAATTGAGCACTACGAATGTTGAAATAAACTCTTAGCCATTTATGCGTAAATATATAAATAAGACTTATTGTAAACCCGTTAACGTTTTTAATGAAATGTTGGTAATGTTGTTCATCCGTCAGATTGGCATCATTTTTATCTCTTCTTCATTTTTTTTACAAAAAGTGGATATTTTCATTTTCGCGGCAGATATGGCTAAAATGATTTTCACACATGAAATTTTTGTTTTATGATTTTCTCGCGGATCCGACTGAATTTTTGTTTGTGTATTAAGAACTAAAGCCGCTTGTAAAATATATGTAGCCAGTCGTGAAAATCGCTGCAATTGATGAAAAATCCAAATCTCGCGGTTGCAATGGCTTATATTTAAACTTTCTCTGTTCAGGATTTCTGGCACAACTATTCCGAATGAAGTCAGCAATCATATGCCATGAAAATATTTTTGCATTCGCAATATGATAAAGAGTTACGCGGGTTTTTCTAAAGATACTTTTCACATTTTTTGACATTACAGCCACCACTTATCCTATTTTAGCCTGATAACTATGGAACCAAAATACTATTAACCGCGAAATGGTGGAAATTTATAATGGGTGATTCCACGTAAAGTGACCCTTTTTCGGCAAAATTTCAAAATCAATTTATGATTTAAAAAAACACCGATAAACATTCGTAATGTTTATACTTCTCATAATACATATTTTTGATTATATTTCAAAAAAATAATGACAACAATAAATGATCAGATTTCCTTTTCCAGATATAAACCAATATTTAAGCAGGATTAATGCTTTGAACATCGTTGGTAGTAATTGATGATGCCGGTAATGTGTTCGAATGCAGAACATTAATTGAAGACGGTTTGTTTTTAAATGTGGCGTCAGAAGTTTTCTTTCTTTTGGGAAGGGAATCAGGCGGAGATTAGAGAAACTGTTCAACGCAAGTGGCATTTTCAAAGACCTCCCTATATTTGCAAAATTTTTCCGTGAGGGATATAAGGTCATTGTTGATCTGGTCAAATTCCTTACGGGTATTTTTAAAGAAGGAATAAAATTCAACATCGAAGATTTTACATTTTTTGCAACACCAGCGAAGTCCTTTATCTTCAAGTAAATTATCAGCAGTTCGCGCGGCTAATTCGACACACTTAGCATGGTACGTTGTGAAGCAAAGCCAGCATGAGACCATTGGTTCGTCAACTTTATTAATTATGCAATTTACTTTCGAGCAATTCATTGTTGTTAGTTAGAATTAAAAAAATATTAAGACAAAAGTTTTGCAGTCACAAAATATCGTGTGAGTGGATAGCCGAATCAGAAAAATTAAAGAAATTGGCTTTAGAAAAAAATTCTTCTCCAATTTTATATGACAGATAACAGATTTTTGTTGTGTTTTGTCGATCTTTTTCTTTTCATAGATTTGTCTCTATCTACTCACGATCGAGATCGTTCATTGCAGGCAGGGTATATGGATCCGTTTTGTGGTCCGCCACGTTCCTGGACTATCAGACTAATGTATGAGTTTTGCTTTTTTCACTAAATTAGAAGTGCATTCAAACATCACATACACCCGAAAATCACTGCCAGCAGTCACCGAAGTCAAGTGTTAAACACCACTTCGACTCAATGGATGTGTAATTGAGTGTAATTGAGCGTATGCTTAATATTATTACTGGGTTAACGTCCACAACTTATACGCCACCATCAATATAGTTGATACGAAAATTGTATGATTTACTAGAATAGCAAATTGCAATCAAATCTAAAACTAAACCACTAAGTTTTTAAGAGAACTGAGGCAATAGTCGTTTTTGGGGTCGTTGGCACCATAATTGTCTTACGAGCTCTAAAGGTAAACAAGAAAAACGATTGGTACCACCAGTTTCAACGTGTACTCGAATTAAATTACCTGTTCGTAACATTTTTTTATTAGAACAGTGCAACATGCAACGGAATGTCATTTGAACATTTTTTCGAATTTTATTTTCTTGTTTTATACGCAACATTAAACTCGACGCCAGCCAACATCTTGTTGACTTTTTAAATGATCAACTTGATGTTAGCGCTGAATACACATATGTATGTACATATCGCCAGCTGAAAAGCTTTAGAAGTTAATAATATTTTTAACAAGTGAACCAACAACGTATAATAATATGATTGCATTGTAAAATAATATTTATAATAAAAAATAAACACCAGTATATCCCGATTAAAAATCTCTAATAGCACATAGATTTGAGTATACCATCATTATCATTTTGTTATTACGTTTTCAAATACCTTGAAATATTCATCGCAGGCCCCCTACGGTATATATATTCTGGGTCGTGGTTAAATTCCTACAGCCCTATCCAAAAACATTTATCAAAGGTTTATGAGACGAATTTGAATTTTCAGTGTAAAAGTACACTTTAAACCTTTGATAAATGTTTTTGGATATGGCAGTAAGACTCTATCTAACGTATGCCAGTTGAGAGCACACTAGCACTCGAACGAAACGGGGAACGGCGTACAAACATCCCATATATATATATATATATATATATCTAAGAAATATTTTAAATCGAAATCGGTTCAGAGAAAGAAAAAACATTGCCCCCACTAGAACTAAAAATACTTAGAACTCAATACTTTAGTTGATATTTGGTACGTACAATCCACTTATAGCTTCAACATACACCATGACTCCTACCTTTACTTTACTTTTATGGGGCAAATGGGAAAAGAGGAATTTAAATGGAGCCAACCAAACAGCTGAAGTTGCTGAATTTGCTGTATACATTCCTCAGATTGTAGACGGTCAATATAAAGGATTTTTTCGTCATGAAAATCGGTTCATACTTGGAACTGTTTGAAAGAAAGACTTTTTTCCAAATCCAAGGTGCAAGCATGAAATATGATGGGATACAACTGGTAAATGGTCGCTCTAACTGCAAAACGCGAAAAAAGGGACATTTTGATATGCGGTACCTCTAGGTTCAAAATGTGTAAAAAGGGTTAAAATTGGTACCAACCAAACGATTGTAGTTGGAATCATGAAAGTCATGAAGGGTGTGTCTGGGGTGGTCTATTTCAATACTACTATGACAATACTTTTGATAGATGCAAAAAAAGACAACGTGAATTCTTTAAGAAACATGACCGACCTAAACTCCACGTTCAATGTTCTCAAACATTCAAATAGAAGCAAATTGAGGAGCTGTAAAGCATAGAAAATATAAAATTTGCAATTAATTTGGAAGTAGAAGTAAGAATCGTTCGTAGGTTTGGTAGGTCTGCAATAGCCTTGTCACACTGCAAAATGTCAGATCCCATACAAATTTGACATTTGAAAATCGACCGCAGTGTGACAAGACTAGAAGTAGAGATTCTGAGCATAAACTTATTTAGTTTTTTTATTTTTTGTATTTTCCCTAATAGGATGGAAAATATTCCTATTTGGACAAATGGTGCAAATGTAATGTCGGGCTACAAGAATGTACTTCAAATGAAACCAAAAAAAACACAAGCCGCTTTTATTCACTGCCGGACACAAAAATGAAATATTTTAATTGTCGACTAATATTCCAAAATAAATCAACAATGTTTTTCAAATTGCAAAATGGTCTTGAGCCAAGACAATATCCCAGTTCAAATCAAATATTGATTACAGACCAAAAAATACAAACGAAAAACTAAAATAAATACTTAGTTTTAGGTTTACGTGGCCGCGGGAGCGTCAAGTAATGCTTTAAGGCGAAGTTTTGAATAGTACGTTCGTTTTGAATTGTTATTTGTTTCTTAGTTTGGTTTATTTATATATGAAAAACAAAAAGGATATTGGCGTAAAGTTTGGTTTCCTTATAAGTTATTCCAAAATATTTGGTATTTATCACAGTCAGTTTGTTAGCTAAACGCTGTCAAAATAACCTCTAAACGACAAATACCACGCGTCACTAAAATCTGCACGACCATTAACAAACTGCATTCATTGAAAAAATACAACATGGCCGTGTATAAAATCAACACTTATGTTTGGGGGGTTTTCATTTTTTCCAAAAATTATAATATATATTATAATATAATTTTAGCAGTTTAATGGCAACAATTGTTGTTCACACAGAAGCTGTGGTTTAGGAACAGTCACCAAAAAATTATTTGTTGCTGACTCAGAAAATCTATACAGAATAGAAAAAATCGTAATTATTTCTTTAATATCTAACATCCTAATGATATATGATATAAAATATCTATGGGATTTAAAAAATGTGCGGAGAGGTTCACAGCTCCTAAATAATACGGCATTTAACTGCGATCAACAATTCTACTGATATGACATTGGGAGTGGGTGTAATTGACACACTTTCTCTATTTTAGTTCATGTTGCAAGAAATAGTTGCGAAAGTGTATTGCCGCCAGAGCATGGAACGCACGCCATGCTGTAGGCTCTCTTCGGCCCAGTCGTTGTTGTTTTTATGTTATCTTGCACTTTAACAAACAACTTACATATGTACATTAGGCTGGGTCAATTCCCATACAAATGGAAAGACAATTTCCAGACACCCCACGAAAATAAAGTAAAGATTAAACAATGATGATCTGCAAAATATTTCGTCACTGGGTCAAGCCATCTGCGAGATAACGCTCCTGAAAACACCTCCAAAAACCATGTTTTTCCCGTGTAATTTTTTTTGTGCTGCATTTTTGCCAACATTTTTTTCTGAATTAATAGATCCTTGGGAGCACTTTAAATATAAATTTTGATTCTTGTCTTAGAGTAACTTATTGGTCGAATTATTGGACGTTTATAGCAATTTTTTTCGTTTTTTCATAGTGACAACTGAAAACTTGTTCGTATTTGGTGTCAATATTTTATATAAAAAAAATTTGGGCAAAAATGCAAAATAAAAAAAAAATTATACGGTAAAAACATGATTTTTAGAGGTGTTTACAGGAGCATTTAGCTCACAGATGGCTTGACCCAGTGACGAAATATTTTGTAGATCATCATTAAATAATCCAATCTTCAATTCTGGGGGGTGATCGCTGCAATTTATTTTCGTGACCCAGCCTAATGTACATACATACTGAGTTAATGCAATTGTTGGAAAAGAGTAAGTGACAGTCAACAGTTGTAGTTAAAAGCTCTGAAATACCAAGCTTTTCCAGCGAAAAGGTATTAACATTTAATAACTCGGAGATAGAGACCATGATTTTATCTATAAAACGATACATTCATACACACACTCGTACATAACTATCGCACATTTATTTAATTATATGATATGTTTTTGTATATGTATGTGTGTGTGTAGAGAGAGTGAGAGGTACTGACATACCGCCGGCTCCATTCGCTTGCATAGATCGTGCTTCCACCGTTGCATCCATGTATTGGTATATGGTCACGGGTCCCTGATACTGGGTCATTGGCCCGATCACCACATCGCTGGAATTGGACAAGTTGACAACACTGGACGGCTGTACAGCGGGGTTGGAAAATATGTTCTGGGGAATGGTTGTCGGCAGGGATGCGGCGGCATTCGAACTCTGGTGCGACCCGGGTCGGCCCGTCAAATTCCAGAGCGCGTTACTTGGGTCCGAACCACCGTTTCTTTGTTCATACATAGTCACTGGCACGTCTGTTGTTTATTTATTCTGACTCCATACAAATAAACACACATACGCATGTACGTTTTGTTTTATTGCGATTTATTATAATTTTTTGTTTTATTTGTTTTTTTTTTTATTTTTAACAATTTTACATTTGTTGCGATTGCACATGTGTAAATGACACATCCATGACACTCGGCTTGAAAGTGCAGAGCGAAGTGTGTGTGTCCCGACAGCGATCACAATTCTTACTGAGAAGCGGTGCACTTCGCATTTAAATTTGAGCACGAGTTGAATTGAATCGAGTCGAGTCGAGTCGAGTTGAAAGTAACAGCCAACTACTGGCCATTGCAAGAGACAGACAGCTTCGAATCGGCCCGATGAGACCACATCTTTTCGATTTCATTCCGATTTGCAGTACTCAATACTCGTTATTTCTATTTACCGACGACATTCGCACACCGTATTCGCAATGCACAATGTACATACCCAGCAAAACAAACGTTCAGAAATCGATACGACAGTCGGCATAAACTTCAGATACCGAAATCGGTCAAAAATCGGTACCGACGAGCTTGAATGATATTTTATATTCTTGCCTGTGAGTCAGTCACGCAGTGCCAGGACAGCGATCAAAATCGAAAATTTTCTTTTAAATAATTAACTAAAGCCTTTAGTGAAACGTGGTGGGAAAACGTCGCGGAAGAGAAAAATTCGAAGGAGTTTTGGAAAGTTATTAGTTTAGATGGCTCCATGCTCGGATTTAATAGGATCTAATAAACAAGACAATGACTCAATTGAAATGAAATATTGAATATCTATTAAAAATGTTCTTTATAGAGACTTGCAATCTCTCAACAGAGATCAAATCAAAGTGCATGTATGTAATTAAACAATTATTTGGTAAAGAACAACGATGAAACTAAATAAACCATTTCTGTGCTTGTAAATAATATATCACACTTGATCCACAAAAGGGTAACAACTCAAAATCTAAAATTTATATTAAACAACCAATAATAATAAACTCTATAGTTGAATCTAAAGAAGATATCCTTAAACGCAGATAAGGCCAGACGGGTTTTTACGAAGGAGGGGAAAAACAATGGACGATTTTTATAGTGGATGGAAATGACCAATGTATGTTGTTTTTGACGAAGAGGATCGTTTTTAAATTTTGAGTTGTTACCCCTTGGAACAGGTGCTGTATTTATATCCCACTATTAATTGATGACACGTGTTTTGAATCAAATAAGGTCAACTTTAATCCTTTGACGACCGTAGGTAGGTATACTTATACATTACTTTTAGCACTTATAATTGTCCAGGTGTTTGATAGACAAAGATGAAGTGTGCGGTAATTCTCTACCTGGTTCCACTTAGCCACCGGGAGGTATTAAAGCCCTCTAAAAATTCTTCGGTTATGCATTTTTTTATCATTATTATACCCTCCACCTCCAGGATGGGGGTATACCAATTTTTGTCATTCCGTTTGTAACGCCTTGAAATATCGACCTGAGACACTATTATATATTCTTTATATATACTTGATCGTCATAAAATTCAATACGATCTAGCCATGTCCGTCCGTCTGTTGAAAGCACGCAAGGACTTTTCGAAGTTCGTACTTTTGCTAGATTCATGAAAATCGGAGTATACATTCCTCTGATTGCGTAGACACGAAAAATAATAAGGTTTTTCCAAATTCGTACTTTCAAGTGATACAATAGGTACAATAGAGGGATAAAAATAGTACCAACTAGACGACTGCAGCTAGAATGGTGAAATTCGGTGTGTACATGCCTCTAATTTCGTAGACACGTAAAATAAAGAGATTTTTCGGAATTCGTACTTTTAGGGGGGAAATGGGAAAAAGGGTACCAACCAAATGGCCGTGGCTGGAATCATGGAATTCGGTGTATACATTCCTCTGACTGCATAGACTCGCAAAATAAAAAGATTTTTTCCAAATACGTGTTTTTTCATTATTGCAAAAATGGGCAGAATCATGAAGTTTGGTTATTTTGCTCTGTGTACGTGAAAATTTCAAAATTTTTTACTTTTGTAATTAAAATAGGATGGAAATACAACCAACTGTAGCACCCACTATCTACCAATATTGCATATTGAAGATTGCAGTCATATATTCACTTTTTGAATTGACTTGAAGTATTATTTCGATATATATAGTAAAAACGTATTGGTAGCCCTGACTTATAAACGTGGTTTGAAATAATAAAAATATTAAATTTATTTATAAAATTTTATAAATTTGTTTTTATATATATTTTATATTTTTATATTAAATGAATAAATTTCAAATAACAATAACAATAAGTGTGCGATAAGGTCTCCATGGACCAACTTCCGAAGTAGTTGGTGTTATTAATGTAAACAACGATTCGGATACATTTAAGTTACATTTTATTGAATAAGACAAATAAAAAAATGTTTATTACTTTCATGTGATTTATAATATTATATGCCACTGCTATACACGGTGATTCACTGATCCTGATAAAGCCACCGACTGCTTGATGATGCAAATCACACAGTCACCAGATGAGATAAATCTTTATATATAACGGTACTATCGTCATTGGTATCAATGTTGGAAATTGATGTGGAATATATATCGCTAAATTCTAGAGCGTTTTTATAATTTATTCTGATCATCTAATAGTGGATGAACTTTGCTGTAACTGATCTCGTCGTAGGTCGCAAGGGAACTTAAAGCTAAGTTATTACATTAAACCCGAGTTTAGTAAGTAGAGAACTCTTTACTTTTGGCAGACGTGTTTATGTTACAAATGGGAAAAATTTTAATTAAATTAAAAATCAAATAGGTCTCTGGGGAACTTATCGCATACAGAAGATTCCAGAACTTGACGTCGGATTCAAAAGTGATCAAAGTAGAATATGTAGTTGTTGTCATTCCAATAACAATGATATATCACGCGTTATGATCGAACCTTAAATGGAGACACGTGGCAAACATAGTTTTTTGAAATTATCCTCAAACTGTCTTTAATTCTAGGGGGTGACCGGTGCAACTTTATTCGTTCGTATGGAGTCTAGTGTAAATCCCTCTAATTGCGTAGACGCGTAAAATAGAAGGATACTTCGAAATTCGTACTTTTAAGGGATACAATTGAAAAAGAGGCATAAGGTTGGTGCCAACCAAACCGCTGAAGTTGAAATCTAGAAATTCGATGTATACATTCATTAGACTCCGGTAGACATAAAGTGAGGGAAAAAAATACATTAATATGTTATACACATATATCACTATGTATATAAAAAATACCATTATATGATGGAACTAAGAATTTTAGACCAGAAAAGGTTATATTTTGAAGGAAGCCATAGAAACCCGTCTAAACCATACACGAAAACCTCCAAGAATTAAATGCAATAAGGATTAAATTCACATAACGATTCTTCAATCCGAGCCAAAACTAAATTTATTTAGACAACTAGATATTAAAGAGAATAAATCGAATGTGCATATCACCATTTCCAGTTCAGAAATGGAGATAGAACTATTATTAAATAACTTTTATTACTGAACAGTTTTTAAGTTGTTTTTTAATATTTTTCTGTAAGCAAAGGCTCTCCAATTTATTTCCCGAAATGTCACCCGTAATCATCTCTAATTCATAAAATAGCATGTGCCATATTTCACATCTCTATGTGATGATGATGTACTATTTCTAGTTGTTGGTCACTCGTTGTATGAAAACGCGATAGTGCGCCAATTCGAGGCTTCCAGCTTTTGCACGTTTTTTAAAAATAATCACTTTGAATGTACAAAATATGAAGTGCCCTCTAGTTCCTCCAACACAAATCACCATAACCCACGTAAAATTAAATCTTTTATAACTTCGAAATATTGGGAAATTTGATCCTTGGCAATATTTTCCTTGGTACTATAAACACTTGAAACATCCATACGGTTAGTCGAATGCAATTTGATAATGCATTTAGAAAATGTCAATGTCGGGCTATTTGCTTTGCTGGGTATATTCAAATATTCAAGTTGTAGTTGTATTTGTGTGTAAGTTCGAGTATGATTTTGAGACTTGTTTGGGTCAAGCTTTTTTGTGAAATGTTGCAATCCTAACATAGGAGTTGCGAATGTCATGTCATAATTCGTAATCTTTAGAGATTGACAAAAACCGAATAACAAGATTTCTATATAATATCCGAACAACCCGATCTGTTTACGCTTTCATCAAACAAACGGACTCCTAACATATACTCATACATACGTTTGTAATATTATACAATGTACGTGATGGACGATTTAAATTTAAATAATATTGCTGCCGTCTGAAAGGTTTTTATGAACTCGAATCTCCCTTGCGAATCTAAGAGGAAAGTGGAATGCCATTGTAGTTCAAGAACTCCAAAAACATTCTTATTTTATTATATACAAGATATTAAAATCCCAGAATGGGGTGACAATGGGTTCAGCATTCAAGCAAGTTTTTACGTTATTGCCAATTGGTTTATATTAGATCTTGGGAGAAATAAATGTAGAAAGAATAATAGCTGTGTTCTTTTCGCCCCGTATTGGCAACACTTTCATAAGATATGAAATTGTGCACCCTTCATACCCATGTCCTGAATGAATTAAAACCCCAAAACTATTTAGACCCATACATCATCAAAAAGCATATCAAATTTTATGTATTTATTAAGAAGAAAATTCGGGCATGAGAGGGTTAAAAGAGTTATGTTTATTTATCATTCCGTTTTTAACTCCTCCGTTTATGCTCCATAACAGTAAAATCCAATGACGTTTTATGTTGAAAGCATGTTAGCATTCCAGAAAAACATATTTTTCATATGTTGAAATATGTCTGTATTTATAAAGTATTGTTAACGGACCCATCGAAATGTATCTTCCACGTTATAGATATATTTCATTGTAATAAATATGAAATAGCTTTATTTTAATAATAGCCTTGTCACATTGCATGCGAAATCTAGCTAAAAATAAATCTAGCTAAAAAATCTAGCTAAATATAATTTCGATTTTCAAATGTCAAATTTGTTTGGGATCTGACATTTGTAAATCGAACTTATGTCATTTCAGCTAGATTTCGCATGCTGTGTGACAAGGCTATAAGGAAATGATAAGGCAGGAATTTCGCGATGAAATTTTTGAAAAATGTTCTTTTATTTTTCGTTATCATCAGATTTTCTATGGAAGAAGAATGTAACTTGTGTATATGGTTCTTTTTTTTTGTATTGCACATACATACATACACATACCAATTGGAATAATTTATAACATTTGAGTAGGGTGTAAAAATACACTTCCCAGTTAAGACATAAGGAGTAATCCAATTGAACACAGACTTGTCTTGGATTACAACGCTTATTTTTTCCTCACAATCTGCAACAAAATATACACGGATATCTTTCTGTTTTGCTTGAATTCATGTAATTTTTGTTTACATTTATTTCACAAACTGTCACAAATGGATAGAAATGTTGCCAACTTATAATTGTTATCCATATAAAGTTTTGTGAAATAGGCATCCCGCTCATCCCCGTTTTACTTACTGTGGATAAAAAGGTTGTTTAACCGTATATACGTTTTCGTTTATATGGCTAAGCGTATATAGGGGACGAAAAGAACACAGCTAATATTGATAGATTAAAAACAACAAATAAGGAAAGGCTAAAGTCGGGCGGCGCCGACTATATGATACACTCCACTTTCTATCCGAATACAATTGAATTCGGTAAAAAAGTGGAAACGGGAGGAATTTTTGTATGTTTCCTAGCCATAGGCTAATATGACCTGGTCCAATTTGTCAAATCGAGAAGAATATTTGTATCGGGGCTATATCCAAACATGGAATGAAGTGACCAACTTTGACAATAAGTTCTACTAGTTCAAGTATAACGTGTTACGGTGAAAATACGTGGTTTATGGGACGGAAAAAGTCAAGCTGGGAGCGAAATTTCTATGGGAGCTATATGTAAATCTGAACCGATCTGAACCATTTTCACCATGGGTGTTTCTAGTTGATGAATATAAGATGTTTTGCCAATTTTGAAGAAAATATGTGGTATCCAGAGTGAAAAGAGTCAAATCGGGAGTGAAATTCATATGGGGCCTATATCTAAATCTGAACAGATTTTCTTCAAATTAAATAAAAATTAAATAGCGATCGCCCTTGTCCCAAAAAACTTTATTGTGCAAACTTTCATTTGGTTCTGGCTAAAACTGCGGCCTGTACATTGATTACAAGAATAGACGGACGGACATGGCTAAATCGATTCAAAAAGTGATTCTAAGTCGATCGGTATAATTAACAATGGGTCTATCTCGCTTCCCTTTGGATGTTACAAAAAAATGCACAATGCACGTGGAGTGTATAAAAATTGTCAAATAAATTTTTGGCAATGGGCCAAAATATTCCTATTCTATTCTTCTACAGTTTAATCTAAAGAGGATAACTAATTGCTACGATTAAAAAGTTTTCGAAATTTGCATATTATTCGCGGTTTATGGTTCATAGCCACTTTTGCACGTTTAAAATTGAGCACTACGAATGTTGAAATAAGCACATAGCCATTAATATTCAAATATATAAATAAGACTTATTGTAAACTCGATAACGTTTTTTATGAAATGTTGGCAATGTTGTGTAGAAAACGCATTTTCTGGGATGTACACAGCGAATTTAAAGATTCGACCTTCATCCGTCAGATTGGTACCATTTTTATCCCTTTTCCAATTTTTTTGCAAAAAGTGGATATTGCGGTAGGGCACGATAAACAAAAAATACAAATTGGATATTTTTGGAAAGTTTTCATTTTCGCGGCAAATATTGCTAAAATGATTTTCACTCATGACATGTTTGTTTTACGATTTTCTCGCGATCTAGCCAACGCACACTGGTCCCAAATCCATTTTTTATGGCATAAAGTCGAAAAATAAACATACAGTCTTGTAATTTTGCACATTTGCTAGACATATCATACGCAAAAAATAAAAATAAAATTGGGCCGATCGGACCACGCCCACTACCACCTCCCATATAAATTCAATATATAACCTACATAATTGTCACCCTGTATTGGTACAGGGTGACCAAAAACAAAATTTTATGAAAGCTTAAAAGAATGAAGAGTTGTTTATTTTGACGAAATGTGTTTTTCTAAACATTATTACAAAAGCAAAATATAGCATACAAATAGAATACTTTAAACTGCAATTTAAATAATTATTTCAAGAAATAAAGTAAAATGTATACATGTGTACAAAAAGGTGAATGATGTTGTATACCATTTTAAAGGTACTTTCACTACCTTTTAAATAAAATATTGATGGGTCTCGTACATAAAACTAATTCAGAGATATAATCATATATGTATATGTCTATGGCTAATCAAAAACTGTGCTAAAATAAAATGACAATTTTTGGAGTTTGCCGAAAAATGCTGACGAGATATTAATTCCACCATAAACTACAACCTCAGACGAACACTTTCACATTTACACTTTGAGTCAAGTCGAGTCATACATATAACTTTTGGTCCACGACATTTATAGATTATGTTCTCTACAAATCACAAAATTACAATACCTATGAATACTTACAAGACCACAATAATCATAAAATGTTAAATATAATTTTTCAACTACTAACTCTTGCCGTCAATTTTCATAACATAGTCACTTTATTATTTTCTTTTTAAGTCTTGATTTTAATTAATTTGTAAAACTGCTTTATATCAAAATCAATCCCACTTTTTTTGAACCGCAAAGTTTAAGTACCATTCAGACTTGTGGTGTTGCCACCTAATTTTCTCCAGTATATTTTCTTGATTGCTTGGAGTTATGCCATAAAGAAAATATATACACATTTACCACTTTCCAATTTTAATTTTTTTGAATTTCTGCCAAAAAAATGGATTTGGGACCATAGTGCAACGGATCCGACTTAATTTTTGTTTGTGTATTAAGAAGAAATGTCGCGAAAATCGCTGCAATTGTTGAAAAATCCAAAATTCGCGGTTGCAATTGCTTATATTTAAACTTTCACTGTTCGTGATACAGAAACTTTTCTGACACAAATATTCCGAATGAAGTCAGCAATCATATGCTATAAAAATATTTTGGTATGCTCAATATGATAAAAAGTTACGCGGGTTTTTCTAAAGACAGTATACGAGTGGTGATTATTCCCTCAGAGGATATGCTCATCGTATTTGTAGTTGAGGGTGGTTCTGCGCCTTTTCATCCACAACGTATCACTGTTTGGCGTGTGTTTGTGCTGGAGGCGTCATTGGCGTCATACTTGTTTGAGAATGAGACTTGTGAAGTGGTGATTGTTGTCATAGTTCGATATCGAGACACTGACTTCTTTATAAATAAGTTGGCGACATGCAGTTCCAACAATTTTTTTTTCGTAGGGAGGTACCAATTCCATCTTAACGAAGTGTGAGGAAAATATTATATTGTCCAAATTAGGAATAAAATAAGGGAATAAATCCCCTAAATACTTTCAGGCGGAGGGATGGACACTGCTGGAATTGCTTAGATTTGTCCCAAACGTGCTCTGTTTTTTAAGTCACACCCCCGAAGGTTTAAATTGACATTTCTCGAGATTCCATCTTCCCTTCGAAAATCATTGAGTACATTTTGAATTGAAACACATTTCAGTATATTGCTGTCCATCAATATCAATTCCAAAAGAAAAATAATTATTTCGGTAGCGGTAACGATGTTATAGCGACAACGGAAACCAATCTTGTTTTGCACTACTTTGTGGCAAGCGACATTATGGTTGTTCTTCTTTAAGCGGCGATAACTAAAACGATAATAAAAAGTTTAGTTTTTTTCCCAAAATATAGTTTAGAAATATAAATGTGCACAAACGTTAAAGAGAATACCAATAATTTGTATGATGCTGTAGTGCTGCTTTTTGTGATATTGACGATCTGACTATACTTTTGGATAGAGAACCGCAAAATAAGAAGAAAATTTGGTGGACATGTCATCGACAGCTTTATAGTTAACGATAACTTATATAGTTATCGATTGTGAAAATTCGATAAAAATATGTGTATTCTTATTTAAAGCAAAATAAAAATTAAATGTACACATGCAAAGGAATTCAATAACAAAAATAATTGAAGTACATGTACTTCAACAAAAACTAAAAAGGAAACATAATTTTTAAAAATTCGCGAGATTTTTTAAAATAATTTTACGCCTGCGCGCTCTTTTGAAGTTTAAAACTTATTTTGAAATCATCTTCGATGTTGGAGGCAACATATTCTCCAGATTATCCGTGTAAACAGTGATACATCCAAGACTTTTCACGGCTCCCATTTATAAATGCCGGGACAACTTTCTTTATATCCTCTAGAAATTGCATTATTTGAGAACCAGTTGTAATTGTAATTGTTTTCAATAAAATCAAAAAAAATTTACCTTTTTGAAAGTGTATCTAGGCAAGGATGTCTCTTAGATTCAGTTATTTAATTTTTTTAAAAAATTTTCTGGAATCTCGAATTGGCTCGCTATTATGACATTTGAATTACGTAGACAGTTTGCATTTTCTATTCCGAATTTTCTAAAGAAAAAGAAAAACTCTACACATAATATAAAAGGAAGCAATAGCTTACTCCAAATACATGGACCTGCTCTAACTGAATTGTGCAATTTTTTCATCTTTTTCGGGAACATTGTACAATAGCTCGATAAAAAATTGAAAAATTTTAGTTTACCTTTTCTCCATTTTTGATAGATTCCATAACTCGAGAATTATCGAAAAATTTTCATTCAAATCAAATATAAATAATAAAAAAGTAAAAAAAGGATTTTTTAAATTGTCAATTTCGATAACTATGATATTTATCAAAAAAAATATTTAGTTTTCTCGCTTTTTTCATATTGAACTCATTTTACAAATAATTTTTTTAACTTTAACGTACGATAACTCGATAACTAAGTGAGATATCTATAACATGCCGACCAACTGTTCTTCTTATTTTGAGGTCATCTATCCAAAAACATAATACTTCGCTTAGTATTTATGGAATTATATCATTGTTGGATAGTATACATTTGACCACATAAATGATGAGAAGGCGGACTCAAAATGGTGGCGTACTACCAAAATACTTTACATGACGAACCAAAACGACAAGGCAAAGGCAGACGGCCCTTTGCAGCGATATAAATAAAAAACTTCCATCGAAACATATTATTACTTCCATACTAAATCGAGATCGGTGATACATTTTTGAAGGTCTTCCGTGATATGTGATTTTAAAGATTTTATAGGACTAACTCGTAATGTTGCCTATAGGCAACATTGGGCATGAAAGGGTTAAGGAATTAACTGTTTGGCATGACACCGCTCAAAATCATCGTTAGGCGTGTTGTTTTGGCAACTCGCTAAATTGGTCGATTTTTCTCAATCATTTCATGCTTTAAACGTTGATACAAGCCCATGACGTTCCTTGGGTAAGTGAACTTGTCTGCTTTGTGCGGGATTTGTCCGAAACTCGACATTTTCCCTAAACGTATACATTTAAGGGTTGTTTCTGTAACGTATTTTCGTTCGGTTACGGCGAACGATCAAAAATCACTCAACTATTACTTGAATTCTAGGTAACGCAGATAAGAAATATTTTAGATACGAGTTGTTTGCCAGCCTTCTGTAGACACAACGAATTTTAGACTCCTGCGTTTTATAGAATTCAAATATGTAATAGTCGAGTGATTTTTGACGACCGATAATAATTTAGGGACACAGACCCATAATGCCCGCTGTGCAGTAATACCCCCAAGTCTTTATCACAAACAATTCCTAATGGAGCTGACCAATACCACGGATACCTTTATGTATACCCAGCAAAAATAACATGACGGAAAAGTGGTTAAACATGGGTTAACCTGGTGAAAAGATGATGTGGAAGCAATTCTTTTGCGGACAAATCATGCATGATTTTAACATGGAGTTGTCAGTGAGAGGAATGGGTTCATTTACAGATATCTGTCACTTCGTTCGAATGAGTGCCTAGAAGTAAGCATCGAACTTACATGACATTCTTTCATATGTGAAATTTATTAATTTTTGGATGCATTGGGATTATGAATCATTTCTCTGAATTAGTGAAACAAACTCCTCGAGGAATCCTTCTTAAAACAGATCATGAATTACTTCGGTTTAATTTTACTTTTAATAAAACTCTAGTTGGACCCAGCAAAAAAGACATGACGGAGAAGTGGTTAAATAGTTGTTCAACTGATGAAAAGATTATATTTTCGGCCGCATCATGCATGATGTTTGCATAGGGTTGTCATTGGGAGGAATGGAATGTCACATTTATATCCTTAAAATGTTCTCAATTCAAAACAATCTTTCCTTCTTCATATACGGAAAATGGTTCCATTAGTGCAGTATTTTTATGACGTACCAATAAAGAAAATATTTGAGATCGAAATTGAATAAATAAATATTTTTATCCTACCCATAAGATAGATTATTAAAATCGACCAGACAAACCACAATAAGCCATTTAAAATACAGCGCAACAGAATTTTTTTCGATATATGATTATTTTACATTTTCTATGAAATGAAAAAACTAAATATAAATAACTTAATTCTTTCGAAAGGGAAAATTCTAATTTATAATTTATGTATTCGTTTCGTATTATGTATTTAGAATGAATTATTGTGGAGCTATGATTCAGGAGCAATGAAAGTGCCATTCATTTGGAAATAAAGGGTGATTTTTTAAGAGCTTGATAACTTTTTTTAAAAAAAAACGCATAAAATTTGCAAAATCTCATCGGTTCTTTATTTGAAACGTTATATTGGTCCATGACATTTACTTTTTGAAGATAATTTCATTTAAATGTTGACCGCGGCTGCGTCTTAGGTGGTCCATCCGCTTAGTCCAATTTTGGCATTTCCACGTTTTTGAGTAACAGAGACCCAATTGGTGCGAACGGCGATGAATCGAAAATTGGTGGTCATCATTAACACTGGCCGATACAGCTGCGATATTTTCTTCAGTTCGCACTCTACGTAAGCGTGTTGGTGGTTTAATGTCCAACAATGTAAATTTGGTGCGAAATTTAGTCACAATAGCCCGAATAGCCGCTTCAGTGGGTCGATTAAACTGACCATAAAATGGAAGAGCGCAATGAACTTTCTTAACAGAGCACGCATTTTGATAATAAAATTCAATAATTTGCAAGCGTTGTTCGTTTGTAAGACGATTCATGATGAAATGTCAAAGCATACTGAGCATCTTTCTCTTTGACACCATGTCTAAAATCCCACGTGATCTGTCAAATACTAATGCATGAAAATCCTAACCTCAAAAAAATCACTCTTTACTTCAATTTTATTGATGGGAGCAAGTGTTAATCTATATTTTGGAAATGGTTTTGAAAAACAAAAAAAAATTGGAAGTACTTCCGTAGGAAGCACATTTTAATCGCATCTCAAATCCATATATGCATTTTCCCGCTTTTGAAGAAGTTCTTTTAAACAACTTCCAAAAAAGTCGATAATACGAATAGCATTTTCACAAGTGAATGGGAACGAATTTTTAGTATGGGATCACAGAGGCAAGGTATCCGTTTTGCACCCTCTCTTTTTTATTACTTAGAACAATGTTTAATTTTAACAATTTAAACATTTCTGCTTCAAAAATACAAATTTATTTCGTTAATAAAGTACTTTAAATATTTCATTTTTATTAATTATTAAAATTTCATAATATCGGTAAAATTAAGTAGTGTTAATTTATTTAGTGCAAACTTAATTTAATATTAATTTGCCTTATATATTAATTCATACTAAATACATATTTGCTAAGCTTCCTATTGTCAGTTCTAACGAACAAAACGGGTTTAGTTATTCAGCACTCCCAACAGAGGACAGCTGAGATGGTTAGAGTGCCGTAGTAGCTACCGCCGGTTGCGACGGATTTCTTGAACCAGAAATGGAATCTAGTGAAAAAGCGGTTCCATTGCAAGACTTTAAAATAGCTTTTAAGTCTTTCAAAATAAAGGACATCCCTGCTATGTTAAATTCATTCAATGTTAAATTCATTTGTGAAAATCCCAATTTTCAATACTTCCAAATCACAAGATGAACATATTTTTTAAATTTTTTGGGTGCTCTCTTATTGCTGGGTTAGCTTGGAACATAATTTAGGAGTAATGATAATGTCATTTATTTTGAACTACTTCCAAGTTTTTTTGCTGGGTATGTTTATGAAATGTACTTCTCAAAAATATCGCCCCCATCCCGGCGCCGATTGCCAATTATTATTGACTTCTATGTTTCACTACTGATTTTGTTGTCACATTCAATGTCGTGATTACATATATTACGTTATAAGGTAAAGTTTGGCTAAATCTGGCTAGGCTAAAAAATTATAAGGCCGTTAATAATGTCGCTAATTTTTGGTAATAGAAGAATACAATTAATTTTATATAATCAACCAAACAAAATACAGAATTTTTGATAGAGTTCGATTTCATCCGCTGGATTTTTATATCCACACTCTACAGAGTAGGAGGGTATATATCATTTGGGACAGACAAAAGTGTAACGCATTGAAGAAGTGACTTAGACCACGTTTCAAGACTTTTTAAGTTGTTTTAGCCATGTCCGTCCGTCCGTCTGTTTGGCTGGCTGGTGTACACGATAACTCTCGAAAGGATGAATCTCGACTGGATATTCGGAATCAGCTACATTTTGATATTTTTATAAGCACTTTTAGTGCCCCTTCCAGTAACTCCCACACAAATCACTCTAAGCTAGGCAAAATTAAAGCTGTTATAACTTCTGATCGTAATACTATGAAATTTTACATTTGCAATGCTTTTATAGAAGTAGCTGATGCTACATAAATTGCGTGGAACTGAACCTAAGGAAATGCAAACATATGCGTTTCTTAGAGGGACTGACTTAGAATTAGTCGATTCTTTTGTAGACCTTGGTATTCTAATGGATCCAAAACTGAATTTCTACAATCATATTACTACGATCGTTAGCAAGGCACACAATATTACTACTATCGTTGACAATACATAGGAGTTCTCGGATACTTACGTGACGAAGCAGTTTTTTCATCACTTATTCTGGCCTATTTTGGAATATGGCTCCGTAATGTTGGATCCTCAGTATGGCATCTACATTGACAGAATTGAATCAGTTTGTTCCCCCCTATTACTAGTAGATTGAAGTTGATCGACTTGCATTGAACACAATGATGGTTTATAAGGTTATAATTGGTGATTTCTCTTCTGACAACATAATTTCTAGGATTAAGTTTTACGTGCCATTTAGACCATCTAGATTCTATCAATTTCTTCATATTGATTTTCAGCGTACGGATTATGCTTCCGCGGAGCCCATTCGTAGAATGTTTATTGATTTCAACTCATTGTGTCACGTAATAGATTTCGGGTTAGGAATCAATATAATAAAATCGAGGATTTTGTCCTGTTTCGATGTTTAGTTTGTTATGACGCGGCTTACTTTAATATTTTTAGTTACTAACTTTAAGAATAACCTTTAGGTGCATGTGATACAATATTTGGTTTAATAATATTTTTGTTATGCCGCCTGTTGATATATGATCTGAGAGGCGTTGGGCGTTCGATAGAAAAAAGATCAAAAAACAAACAAAAATATTTACACTCTAACTTCTATACTGGTGCATGGAATCCACTATGACTTGATATTTGATCATGTTTCTACAATTGTTTTATAAATAGGGACCATATGCCACGAAGCGTCTAGTACCTTCTACGCAAATCATCTGGCCCTAAGTAAAATGTAAGTCCTTATAATTTCCATAGATATGTTCTCTAATGTTTTCTTACTTGTGAAGATGATCGATACTTTCAGAACTTTGTCATCAGAATCAGTGCTGTTGAAACTGTAGTGGAACATCAAAGCAGTGCATAGCATACCTTAAGGCGTTACACAAAAAATTACATTTTTCTGTCGGTACAGTACTATTTTTGGACTCTTGTAAATTTCCAATATAACAAAAATATAAAACAACACACAAACACCCTCATTTTCTAACACGCAAAGTTTAACTTTTCATCGTTCTATATTTTTTAAATAATAATTCGGGACGAACATACCAAACGCCAAGTGTTTCAAATAATAAATAAAAATTTCCATGTTCGTGTTCACGTTTCCCTTTTGCGTTAAATTGTTTTCGCTCGTCTGAGACAAACGATCCGAAATCATTCAATTATTAAGAGAAATCTCTTTGGCTTATAGATTTCTCGTAACAATTGAATGAATCTACAATTTGTTGAATCTACAGAAAAACACGCAAAGAGCTCGTAGCTAAAATCTAAAATCTTATGTACGTTTTAGAGATTTCAAGTAATAATTGAGTGTTTTTTGATCGTTCGTCTCAGATGAACGAAAATAAATTCAAAAAACATTTACATATTTATAATTTCATAAAATAGATTTTAATGCAAAATCAAAGCAAATAAAGTAAAATCTGTTTTTTTGTAAGTAATTACCGTAGAAATTGAATATTTGAAGCCGAAAATTCATTCTCGGTTCATATAATTTTTTATGAATCATAACCTTTCAAGTAGTAAGAACTAGGTATACATTTTCCAGAATTCTACATGAGCTAGAATCAGAGACTTGAGTAAAAGTTCTGTGCTTTGAGTGATAAGATTGATAGCGCCATCTAAACAACAAACGGCATGGTTGGCAACACTAACTTTTACTATCTCCTTTATATATATATATATCTATCACAACACATGGCATATTTCATAATAACTATCAAACAGAAGCACCGCCATCTGTTAGGCATATTATGTATGCCCATTCATATGCATATTATATTACGAAAGACCTAGAACCATAAAGACTGAGAATATGGTAAAATAAAAAATATATACAATAGATGTCCTCATAGTATTAATAGAAAATTGGAATATTCAGCCCACAAAGATGGTGAACATTTGCAAGTTTTGTGCCATCTACATTTAATTTTTTCTCACGTCGTGCTCAGTCTTTATGTTTTGATGCCTTTGATATTATTACAGTGTGCTGCCCTCTAGTGCAAAGTAGCCTAGCCATTTAAATTTATATTTCTATCATAGACACAACCCATTGCAATCTATGATAGAAATATACATTGGTTTGTTTCCAAAAAGTATAGATTATCTGAAAGAGTCAAAGAGTATAGATTATTTGATCTATACTCTTATTATTTACCTACTATCAAATACCCGTCACTTCGTACCAGTGTTACCGCTGAGAAATTTCAAAAAGTATCACAAAAAGGGGATTTCTTCAAAAAAGTGGCACACTTTTTTAGTTTTTATTTCGAGAAAACAACAGATTACATGAAGTAAACAAAAAAAATTCATTTGTATACATATATATATATATTAGGCCGGGTCGCAGTCCATACAAATGGAAAAACAATTTCCAGTCACACCATGAAAATAAAGTTTGGATTGTTTAATGATGATTTGAAAAAAACACGTTGAAAACACCCTAAAAATTGTGTTTTCTCATGCATTACATTCAAAATTTTGATTCTTGTCTTGGGGTAACTTATTGGACGTTTATAGTAATTTTTATGTATTTTTTTCATAGTGTATAGTGTTAACTGTAAACTTTTTCGTATTTTGTGGTAGTATCTCATAAAAAATAAATAGCTGCCGTCAATACCTTTCGAATAACCTAAATCATGTAGATCGGAAATAAATTGATGCCGCAGCGCTAATTTTTTTAAAAGCATTTTGGATCTGAAAAACCATCTCCTGTTTCCAAGAAATATGAGTTTTTAGCTGTAACTTTGAAACCCCACAAAAAATCAATAAGCGTCCAATAATATGACAAATGAATGACAAATTTATATTTTAAGTGCTTCCAAGGGTCTATAAATTCATAGAAAAATTTTGACAGAAATGCAACATGAAAAAATAACACGGGAAAACATTATTTTTAAAGGTGTTTTCAGGAGCGTTTATCTCACAGACTGCTTAACCCAGCGACGAAATATTTTGCAGATCATCATGAAACAATCCCATCTTCATTTCTGTGGGGGTAACCGCAACAGTTCATTTTCGTGACCCATACATATATATATATATATATATATATATATATATATATATATATATATATATATATATATATATATATATATATATATATATATATATATATATATATATATATATATATATATATATATATATATATATATATATATATATATATATATAACTTCTAACTAACTAACTGTACGTCAAGTTTTTATCTTCAACCTGTTCGTTAACCTATGTTTCATTATTGTCAGCTTAGAAAATCGCGCTCTGCGCAAGCACTGCTATGAGGCAAAGTATTAACATATGTGGCAAATTGATACAAATTTTGATATAAATCATTTAAATTATTATTAGTTTTTGTGTTGTTGATTAGTGATCGATTGATTGATTTTCTATGAGTTTTGAATGTAATACATTCGAATTTCAGCTTATTCGATCAAGTAATTTCTTCTTAAGAAGGAAATCTTTGTTTTTTTTTTGTGGTAATGGAAAGGAGGAGAACCACACTCAACCATACACACATTTGACCATATACGTATTTCGTTGTCCTGTGTAGAGACAACTCATCAGTGATCCTTCTGTATGGAGTGCTTGCGTTACAATGAAGTCATAAGTTGTATATATATCTACGTTATATGAAAATCACACCTGCGTATTATATGTATACACCCGAAAACCTCACCGCAAAGCGTTTTGAAGAGCATTATTCTACCTAAAACCTTTTCTCATTACCATTTTGCTGTAGGCTGATATATTTTAAATTATTTTTTGAATTTCCCACTTTATACCAGAAAACTTCGACATTAGTAATTGCGAATACTGCTCGTAAGTTTTATCATTTGACTTATATTGTAATAATTTTAATTAATTTACAAAAGCCTGTGGTTTCCTAATTACATCACTAAATTCAGCCCCGTTGGCAAAATAGTTGATATCATCGTTAGATTTTATAAAAAAGGGTCTAAGAATCTTAAACTATTCAGTTTTTGGTCATTTGTATAAACTCTTGAAAATATTTTTATAATCGATATCTCTGTAAACATTATAAACTCTTTTTTAAAATGTTTTTAAAAAGTCGTTTGTCATCGAAACTATATCTTGTGTGAAGTCTCACTTTGAAAACTTTTGTTTAGTGAGTTCATGATTTTAAGAATATAAATTTTAAATATATCTGAATATATATAATATATCTGTTGACAGTTCTTGCTGAATAATTTTATTAGGACTGTTTCTCTTTAAGCCGGGATAACAAGCTGCGATAACAAAAACGTTAATAATTTTTTGCTCAAAATAAAAAAATATTGTTTCACATCGTCGCCAACTACAATATAAATATATGTATCAAAAGAAATTTTCAAACAAATATTTTGTGTCGACTTTATTGAACTTAGCCTCGACGACGGAGAACGATTGTTCACATTAATAGTGAAATGTTTGTTCGTTGTCCTGTCGCTTCGAAAACTTTAAATTCTTTATTTTTGGCTTTCGGGTACACGCCCAAAATCTATTTTTCCCGGATTTTAATTTTTTCATATGGAGCTTGACAGGAAAAATCCGAAAAAGTGGAATTTGAGTCTACATCCGAACGCAGCTTAAAAATATTTTGTCATCCAATTGCAATATTTGACATACCTGATTAAAAGCTAGTGATCTAAATTTTTATACAACATTACATTTCTAATTTTAATGTGGAAATGATGGAAAAAAATATTCGAAGAAATATGTAAAATTTTCTACTGAATTCCCGTGGGATTCCCGTACGAATTTCCCAGGATACGAGAAATGAAAAAAGTGGCACAAAAAAGCAAAAAGTAGCACATTTAGTACCTCAATGAAAAAGTGGCACAAAAGTATCTCGGCTCGAAAAAAGTGGCAAAATTGCCACTTTAGTGCCACAACGGTAACTCTGCTTCGTACGCGGTGAAAGGATATCGGATATCCCTTTCAGGGTAAATCGCTTGTAAACGCTCACAAAATATGAAAAATCGCATTATTTTGCGCAACTACGTATTCACACCACATTCTCTATTCCAGATCCTACGTAGCCGGAGGGATTTATACACCGAATTAATTTAAGTAGACACACAAATTGAAACAATATTCTTACAAAAAATCATATAAAGTAGAACATTATTTGCCCGTTTCATTCTTAAGGTGCGATAATTATACATTCACAATACAGAGTAGGAGCATATAAATATATATAATTTGGGATAAAAAAAGTGCAACGCATTGAAGGAGTGAGTCTGGCTGGTTGGTGTGCACGATCACTCTCGAAGGGAGATAAGGAATTTATTCAAACTCTGAACAAAGTATTATTTTTCCCAGACTTAGTTCAAATTCGGAGAACTTCATGATTCTAGTGCAAAAATTTGGTAGGTACTAGTTTTATCCCTTTTGTCTCAAATTTCTAAAAAATCATTTATGTTAGTAAGTGGTACCATTTTTACCCACATATTTCAAAAAAATAATTTATGTTGCGCGTCTACGTTCTCGGAGAAATGTACACACCGAATTTCTAATAGCCTCAATTTGCTTTGTACGATTTTTATCACTTTTGATCCGCTTCCACCTTTAATGAACATATCTTGATACAATACATTTGTATTGCACGTCAGAGTAATTATGTATACATCTTATTCGATACATTGGTGGGTATCATCTTAATCGCTTTTTGTTCCGATCGACTTAAAAAATTTTGAAAATCCTTTAAAGGTTAGAGGAATATATACAACGAATTTTTCGATTCTAGCTTCAGAAATGTTGTTGGTACCATTTGAATCCCTCTTTTCCTCATTATTCTTAAAAGATCCCTTAAGTTCTATCTATGAGGATGTACAAATCGAATTTCATGATTTGTGACACCCAAAAAGTACGAATTTTGCAAAAAGGCGATGGTACAATCTTTCTCCATTTTAATATCTTAAGAGTGCAAATTTTGAAAAATTCCTTCTTATTTCGCATCACGCTGTACGACGAATATTCACACCGAATTTCATGATTTTTTGCGTCAGCCGTGTTGTTGGAAGGTTCTTATTCCCGTTTACCCTTTAAAAGCACAAATTTCGAAAAATGCCTTAATTTTGTGTTTGTAAACATTTTGAGGAATGATTCATGATTCCAGCTCCATTTGTTTGATTGGTACAATTTGTATCCCACTTTACCCAATTTCGCCCTCAAAAAGTACGAATTTTTCAAAAATTTTTTCTTGGTCGCATTCGTATAATAATATGCGTTCTAAATTTCCCACTTAATCCCTTAAAAGTACACATTTCGGAAAAATTCTTATTAGCACTCACCTACACTGTAAAGAGAATATAAACACCGAATTTCATGATTGCAGCTTCAGCCGTGCTTTTGGAACCTTTTTTGTCCCCTGTTCTCGTCTACCCTTTAAAAGTACGAATTTCGAAAAATTCTTCATTTTGCGTTTGTAAGCATTTTGAGGTATATACACGACGAATTTCATTATTCCAGCTCCATCTGCTTGATTGGTACCATTTTTATCCCCTTTTACCCGATTTCGCTCTCAAAAAATACGAATTTTGCAAAAATATTTTCTTTGTCGCAATCATGCTATAAAAGTAATGCCCGTTCTGATGTGCACTATGGTACAATTTTTATCCCATTTCATCCCTTAAAGTACAAATTTCGAAAAATTCCTTTTTATCAGTGATCTGCACCAGAAAACGAATATACATACCGATTTTCATTATTGTAGTGTCATCCGTGTTGTTGGTACCTGTTTTATCCCCTTTTCCCCGTTTATCCTCTAAAAGTACGAATTTCATAAAATTCGTTCATTTTGCGTTTCTAAGCATTTTGAGAGATGTACACACCGAATTTTATGATTCCAGCTCCATCCGTTTGATTGGTACCGTTTTTATCCCTTTTTTATCCGATTTAACACCCAAAAAGTACAATTTTTTATTGGGCACATTGAAGATGCATTTGCGTACCAAATTTCAAGATTCTAGGCCCAACCGTTTGGTCATTGCTGTGGTACCATTTTCATCCCTTTCAGCTCCATTTTATCCCTTAAAAGTACGAATTACGAAAAACTCCCTTCATGTCTGATCTATACGCTGTAAGAGAAATGTACACACCAAATTGCATGCTTCTAGCTTCAGCCGTGTTGTTTGTACCATTTTTGTCCCATCTACGAATTTTTCAAAATCCACTTTTTGGGATACCTTCATACCGCAAGAGGAATACCCATTCCAAATTTCAAAATTCATTCTAGGCCCAGCCGTTTGGTCATTGCTGTGGTACCATTTTTATCCCATTTTACCCCTTAAAAGTTCGAATTTCGAAAAATCCCGTCTTATCACATATCTACACTGCAAGTGAAATGTACACACCAAATTTCATGATTCTAGCTCTAGTCAGTCAGCCACTCAATCACTCAATCCCGCAACTCTTCTACAGGGTGGCCCAGATAGACCGAAGTGGTGTGAATTCCTTATAACTTTTTTATTATATTTTTTTTTTTTCTTTTCTTTTCAGTATTTTGTAAAGAAGACTTGGATAATTTATAATGGAGCAATACACAATTGAACAACGTGCCCATATTGTTGAAATTTACTTTTCAAATCAACGGTCCATTGTGTTGACTCAGCGTGCATACCGTCGTCAATTTAATGTGCGGGGATTTAACCGCTCCAGACTGTTTTCTTTGGGGCTATTTAAAAGGAAAAGTTTATGTTAATAAGCCTAGGACTATTGAGGAGTTAAAAACCAATATTCGAGAAGAAATTAACAACATACCACCGGAAGTTTTGCGAAAGGTCATGGAAAATGTGTTGGAAAGAGCACATTTGTGCGAAGCAGAATATGGCCACCACTTGCGGGATATCATTTTTAATAACTAATCCAAAAATATTCCCCATAAATTTAATGTATTTAAAAAAAAAATTAAAAAAATATCTCTTAAATAAAAAGTTATAAACAAAACAATTCACACCACTTCGGTCTTTCTGGGCCACCCTGTATATATAGAGACTCTTTGTGGAATTCCTCGATAGTAGGTCAAGATTTATGTATGTGCCAACAAAATCCCACTACTTCGCATGCGGAAAATATCAGTTTATATACAAATAAAGTGGAATTTTTAGTATTTTGGCTCACTATTAACTATTTTGAATTATTATTTTTCCCCAAAATGATCCAGTTTAACTATTTTCACTATTAACTATTTTGAATTATTATTTTTCCCCAAAATGATCCAGTTTAAGTTTTACTTAAAATTAAAATTTTTATTCTACGTCAGAGAGGGGCACACTGGATTCGGAAAATCCCTAGCTGGTACCATTTTATCTCTTTTTCCTTATACTTATAAAACATACATAAACATAAAACATACCTTATACATTATAAACATATACATACTAACACAGAAGGATAAAGTTTGGATATGTCTGGTAGAACAGTAAGTCCCATACAAGATTAAAATTTGAAAGGATTTTTTCGATTTTTTGTTCCATTTCCTAAAACCACAAAATGTATTTATTTACCCAAAGCACCAATACCTCGTTCCTACTTCTAGCATAAAAATTAGAAACAAAAATGGCAAACGCGAACTAGACAGAAAATGAAAAACTGAGTTGTGCTATGTTTGGTGCCTACTTTCTGAATTCTATAGAGATTTTAGATTTTCATGACCCAAAATTAGTGTCGCATGTAGTGGTGTAATACAATACTGTGCAACGGTATATACATATATGTTTAATATTATATATGTATATGTTTAATATTAAAGTGCCGAATGATTAACAATTAATCGTTTTGTAAACATAGGCTCAAATTTCGGGAAGAGCAGCAAATGCCAAAATTTTCCGAGTCGTATAATTTTAATTTGTAATATAATTATAAAGAGTGATTTTTTTGAGGTTAGGATTTTCATGCATTAGTATTTGACAGATCACGTGGGATTTCAGGCATGGTGTCAAAGAGAAAGATGCTCAGTATGCTTTGACATTTCATCATGAATCGTCTTACAAACGAACAACGCTTGCAAATTATTGAATTTTATTATCAAAATGCGTGCTCTGTTAAGAAAGTTCATTGCGCGCTTCCATTTTATGGTCAGTTTAATCGACCCACTGAAGCGGCTATTCGGGCTATTGTGACTAAATTTCGCACCAAATTTACATTGTTGGACATTAAACCACCAACACGCTTACGTAGAGTGCGAACTGAAGAAAATATCGCAGCTGTATCGGCCAGTGTTAATGATGACCACCAATTTTCGATTCGTCGCCGTTCGCACCAATTGGGTCTCTGTTACTCAAAAACGTGGAAATGCCAAAATTGGATTAAGCGGATGGACCACCTAAGACGCAGCCGCGGTCAACATTTAAATGAAATTATCTTCAAAAAGTAAATGTCATGGACCAATCTAACGTTTCAAATAAAGAACCGATGAGATTTTGCAAATTTTATGCGTTTTTTTTTTTTAAAGTTATCAAGCTCTTAAAAAATCACCCTTTATTTAATAATTTCATATAATTTAAATATTTTAATATAAATTTCAAATAAACTAAAATCTGTTTTCATGCTTTTTGAAATTCAAATTTGAAAATAAAATTAATTAAGCCAAATTTAATACTCATTACTGATATAATATATAATGGGATATGACTATATAGATTATAGAATAAATTAAGTAATTAAAACGCTGATTACACTTTAAAATTTATTGTACAACTAGAAAATAGAATTCATGAAAATGTTATAAAAGTGCGAAAAATGATTAACCAAATGGTATCAGATGTACATTTCTCTAATAATATCACATAACACTCGGAAAATCTGGAATACCAACAACTTATATCAGCATAGAAACAACATTTATCTCAGCAACGTTAAGCTTACCTTAATTGTTTGTCGGCTTTGGAGCAGGGGCGCGGCTCGATTAAAAATACCATCACAATATTTTGAAAGCTCAATAAGAATTTTATTTACAAAATGTTTCATTGATTCATTGTATGTAAGTGTGGGTATGTATGTATGTTTGTATAGTTGTAATTGTTCTATTTTAACTGTTCTAATAATCTACGATTCGATGGCTGAATGCAAAGAGGTCCTCCCAACTCTCTCGTGGCTACATAATCCGGCGGACCACCATGAAATACAACTTCCGTGTAAAATAGAAAAAAAATCAGATTTCTAGATGAAGTCCATGCTGCAAAGCAATTTAATTAAAACAATTGTCTCCATCTCCTGTGAAGCCATAGCAATTAGAGTCACAGCGTCCCATCCACATTAAGCCATCGATATGTAAATATATATATATATGTGTGTGTATATTTGCACACATATGTATTTATGTATGTATTTTGCTTTTGTTTCTATCCCATTCTTTCTTAACAACACATTCGACAACAGTATTTATAATTTGTTTATCAAAATAAAATTAACAAAATCCAATAACAATATTTGCTTGGCTAATTAGGTATGTATGTACATACATCCATCCATGTGTATGTATGTATGTACACATGTGCGAACACGTAACAAATTTGACTAGAAAATAAACATTAGGCGGGGGTGGGGGTAGAAGAGTGCTGGGCTGGTAGCATTGACATCGAACGACACAGACCAAATATTTAACAGAAATCATATCGAAAATATGTGCGCGAGTGTAAAGCTCCAATAGAACAGATTCAATTCGATGCACGCCGACATCGTTATCAGCGATTACAAACCGCTATTTGTTCTTGTGCTGTGAATGGAAGCAAACAAAGTGCAAATCAAACAGGAACATTAGGTTGGCCCAATGATTAGAGCAGTGCTGCAAAATAAGCACAGTAGCTCAGGTCTATCATTCAGTGGAAGTTATTCGCTTTATTTTCGGCGCGAGACAATGACATCTCTCCCAAAGGAGTATTTTGAGTTAAGACGCTTTTCTCGCAAGCGTGCAATTACATATGAAAGTATCTTCTAAAATATAAGTTAAGCCTAAATTAAACATAAACGACGCACGTCCAACATCCATAGGTCTGTATGGACGCGCGTTTCTATCTGGGGCCGTGTGACAGGGGGGAGTGGTCGGGCGAAGTTCATTTGAGTCTGCGCATGCGAGAGTGATAAAATGCAAACCAAAGTCAATATTGAATGTGTTTCGTTGGCGGCTCCGATCTGATTGCCGTAGAGTACGAACGAATACGAAGTGGGTGTGTGTATGTGTATGTGTGTGTAATGGATTTGTTTGCTATAAAATATCGTACGATCCTAGATTGTGTTGTTGTCGCCGTCGTCGTCGTCGTCGTACACCACACTTTTGGCCGTCGGCATGCCTGCTGGCAATTGCGCCCACGACAACAACAATGGTCATAATAATTAATAACGGTAAATATAATGCAACTCGATCGTACTTCAGTTCGTCTCCATCTGCGCAGAGAGGGGCTGGCGAGCTCAACTAGTCTCAATCGAAGATGCACGCAAACACTGCCAGACAATTCAAGCCGAAATTGTCCCAGCATCCTTCGTCGGTGGCACCCTTTTCGGCACGTCTCATCTTCTTGGGGTAGTTCTTCGGGTTACTTCGGTCGCTCAAGTTTATGGGCATTTTGGCGAATTCCGGCCGGGGTGTTCGGAATTTCTCCAACAATTGACTTTGCTCAGGCGTTAAATTCTTTAGTTTTTTACCTGGAATGGAATTAATGTTACATCGTGATTAGTTGGTTTGTTGTCCAGGACATTGAACATGGCTGAAGTAGACAATTTTGTAGGTTTGAAATGGAATGATGGACACAAATCGGCTAACCTTGTATTCTCTGCCATATTTTCCCCAACTTTCTGATGCTCCGAGCATTAAAGTAATTTAATTTATCTAAAAAACGAAACGACTGGGCATGAATATTTTATAACAAATTAATTGTTTTGCGAGTAATAATCGCATTAAGTTCTTCTTATATCCTACATACATATATAGTCTGTTGTCCAGTTGTCGAACGCTGTATAGCATTTGTCTGGCCATTTTACATTTTATCCAGTGACAGTCAGTCGTAGTGTTGTCAGTATGTTATTCGTTGGTCCCATGGGAACGTTTTTCTTGTAATTCTCAATAGCATGACATCTAACAGAATAGACAAATATGAACTTAAGTTTACAGCCATTTTATCTTATGTATTTGGTTCATGTTGATTCATTATGCCACTTTTGAATTCTTTTACCGTATTGGCGATAGTTATCATTGTTATTTGACATATTTCCATACAGAAGTTTTAGTTTTGAAAATGAACAATATTTGAAACGATATTGATTTCACTGTTGTCTCAAAAATCGTTCACTTTTATATATCGAGGTCTTATATTCATAAGTGGCTATGAAGAAAAACAAAACTTTTCCGGAGATCGCTCTCCGGAAAAAGACTGATTTTCTCCTTAGTTTTAAGAGCAAGTATTAATCATAAAAGGATTACTAAGTGCTACGATTAAAAAGTTTTTGAAATTTCCTATTATTCGCGGTTTAATGGTTCATAGCCACTTTTGCATGTTTACAATTGAGCACTACGAATGTTGAAATTAGCACATAGCCATTAATGCTCAAATATATGAATAAGACTTATTGTAAACTTGATAACTTTTTTCATGAAATCGAAAATTTTGATTTTCTAGCGATCAAGCCAACGGATCCGGCTGAATTTTTGTTTGTTTATTATATGTGTAACATATATGTAGTCAGTCGCGAAAATCGCTGCAGTTGCTGAAAAATCCAAAATTTGCGGTTGAAATTGCTTATATTTAAACTTTCCTCATCCAGGATTCTGAAACTATTCTGGCACAAATATTCCCCATTATCAATATAATAAAAAGTTACGCGGGCTTTTTTAAAAATACTTTTCACAATTTTTGACTTTACAGCCACTATTTATCCTATTTTAGACTGATAACTTGGGAACCAAAATGCTATTAACCGCGAAATGATGGAATTTGATAGTACGATATGCCCTAAATCTAAAAAAAATGTTTTAAACAAAATCGTTGTAGCGAATTATAACCTTCGGTTATAATGATCGCATAACAATGATCGAAACGATACATTCAAAATTCAAATGTTACACAAACTCCAAGCAATAACATATTTTAATGGTCAGATTATAAGATTTTCTTCAAACATACCTTATTTTCTTCGTTAGTATACCAGCCAATAAAAATAATACAAAATAATTTTCCTATTTTGTTTCGAGTTTTTCGAGCCAGTACAAAAATTATTTTATAAATTATCTTAAAGTCGTTTCTTGAAATGCCATAAGGTTGATTTTCGACTGTTCCTAAATCACTGCGTAAAATTCGCCCACACAATTACCTATAATTTGATGTATTTACTTATAGTAAAAAATAAAAATGGATTTAACTGAACAATAGATAATAGTTTTCACTAAAGTAAAAATATACGGGGCTGAGTCTCACTTTACTTGATTTTTGGTGAAACTAGACCTGAATTACTACATGTAGAAGCTTCAATTTCATTCGATTGTTTGGAAGGGTTTCGCGTGTATAACTTGTCTGTTATATTCGCGATTCTGCGACTGGGAACTCACTTCACTTACACCTACAGTGAAACTCAGAACATCGCCGATAGGCGTACTGTTTGGCAACGACGCACTGTGGCTCAGAATCAATTTCCATCGACAAAGTGCAAAAACTTTTTTAGTGAATAGTTTTTAGATTTTTTATAAAAAATGAGGATCCAAGGATTATTTTGAGATATTAACATCAGGTATATTTTAGAAATTTGTCCAAAGTTGACTAATTTTCTTTAAAGAAAAGTACGATTTTTTATTTTTTGTATATTTTAAGTTTTTTTTTTAATTTGTTCAAAATGAGCAAAAAATATCTAATTGCGTATTACAGATTTTCAGATTTTGAAAATTGATAAAACGTAATTTCTTTTTTTGACTCGAATATTTTCTCATACGTTTTTAGAGTTTTTCCACTCAACTCTTTATTAGAAATTGTGGTTTCCCAGCTTTATTACGGCGTGTGTTTGTGTCAACTAAAATTTGTTTGTAATAAATATTAAAAAATAAATGTCTTATCGTAAAAAACACTACCGCTGTGCCAAAAGGTTTCAATAAATCCTACAGAAAAAATCTGAGAAATCAGTTAAAGGCGTGTTTCCAATAAAATAATTTATTATCGTTATTGAGAGTACTGAAATGAACCCCACATAAAAAAGAAAACATCTAAAAATTAGACCACTTGACAACGTTTTCAAGACTATGTATGGACTTGAGTTCATCATCTGCGCACAGAATACTACGTTAATTTTTTGAATTAATGGGTAAACCCATGTAGCCCATTTTCGAAATTGTTCATAGGAAAAAATATATAAAAGGAGGTGAACAGAAATTAATACTTGACAATAGGGCGTAAGAGCTTTGGAATAGCAAATAAGTTGGAGGCATTTGTAGGTATTACTGTCCAAAAAGGGAAAATTTTGGCCTTCAATGTGCGAAATGGCAATATGTAAAAATAGACCGAAAATCTGACTTTTTTCAATGTTTCAGCTAAAACAAGTACATAACGCCATTGGAAACTGTTGTCATTTATACCAAACGATAGGTAACATCAACGGCTATGTATAAGTGTAGTGGGGGCTAGATACAATTTAGTCATCTGTACCCCTGTTCTGTAACTTTTTTGAGAACTTCTCGTATCGAGCGTGAAACCAAAAATGCAACTGTTTCTCGATATGTGAGTAAAAACTGTGTCTGTAAATCAATGCGAAAAGCGGCAATAGTAAACAAAGAAAGGAAGAAACTTCAAGTAAACAATCAAAAAATTTCAAATAGACAATATAAATAAATTCATATATTTATTACATTTATTAAAAAGTGTCAAGTTATTTCTTGTGTTGTTTAATATATGCCGTTCGAAGTTGCAACATCTCGATTGAATATTTTACAGAAACAGTCTTTCACACATTTTTCCCGTAATGTGAGAAAAAACATATGTGTCAAATTAAACCGTTTCTGTTTCATTTCACATGTTTCATGTAAGAAATTACTCGATGTGAGAGTTACAGATGTTAAAGTGAAAAGTTTAAAAGAAATATTTTGTATAAGTCGCTAGCAAAGTTATGAATATATATATAAAAATATTTGGGAATACGATTCGAAAGTGCAGATTGAAACCTTTCATTTGATAATAATATCATAAAAATACGATGCCGCTTTAAAAAGTAATTTGACTTTTAATAACCTTCCCTAACCCAAAAATAGACTGAGTGAAAATAAAATTAAAAGATGACATGAAATGGTTGTTAACGCTAAACTAATACAGATAGAAAGAAGCCTGCAATTTGAAGTGTTTTTAGCACATATTCTCTTCTTTAATTTGTCTTATCTATATATATATAAAAGAGTTGCGTTACTAACTGACTGACTTATCATTGACCAGCCCCCAAACAAAAAGGCTGAAGGGTAGTTCCCAAATACGACGTAGACGTCGACTAAGAAATTCTTACGAAATTCGTACTTTTACGGGGTAAAATGGGACAGAAACATGAAATTCGGTGAGTTCCTTGCACTGACCATGCAGAAGAGCTACAGATAGGGATTTTCGAAATTTGTACTTTTAAGGGAGGAAAGAGACAAAAAGGGATAAAAATGGTACCAATTTAAGAACTGCAGCTAGAATCGTGAGAACGGTATTTACATTTCTCTGACAACGTAGACTTGCAATATAAATCGATTTTTCAAAATTTGTACTTTTAAGTGGTGAGCGGGAAAAAAAGGATAAAAATGGTACCAACTAAAGTATTACACCTAGAATCGTGAAATTTGGTATGTAAATTCCTCTGACCATATAGAAACGAAGTAAAATTGGATTTTCCGAAATTCGTACTTTTAGGGGGCGAGCGCGAAAAAAGGGATAAAAATGGTACCAACTGAAGTATTACACCTAGAATCGTGAAATTTGGTATGTACATTCCTCTGACCATATAAAAGCGAAGTAAAATTGGATTTTTCGAAATTTTTACTTTCAAGGGGTGCGCGGGGCAAAAAGGGACACAAGTTGTACCAATTTAAGTATTGCAGCTATAGTCGTGAAATTTGGTATGTAAATTCCACTGACAACGTAGTAGCGCAAATCTAAATGGATTTTTCGAAATTTTTACCTATTAGGGGTGAGTGGGACAAAAAGGGATAAAAATTGTGCCAACTAAAGTATTGTAGCTACAATCGGGAAAATTTGGATTTTAAATTCCTCTGGCAACGGATAATAGTAGTACCAACTAAAGTGTTGGAGCTATAGTCTTGAAAAGCGCTAATCTAAATGAGTTTTTCGGAATTTGTACTTATAAACGGTGAGCGGGATTAAAATAGTACCTACTAAAATATTGCAGCTACAGTTGCGAAATTTGGAGTGTAAATTCCCTGACAACGTAGAAGCGAAATCTAAATGGATTTTTTTGAAATTTGTACTTTTAGGAGGTGAGCGGGACAAAAGGGGATACAATTGGTACCAACTAACGTATTGCAACTATAGTCGAGAAATTTGAAGTGTAAATTCCTCTGACAACGTAGACTTGCAACATAAATGGATTTCTTGATTTAGTATGTAAATTCCTCTGACCACGTAGAAGCGCAGTAAAATTGGACTTTTCGAAATTTGTACTTTTAAGGGATGCGCGGGACGAAAAGGGATAAAAATTGTTTACAGTCCTTTAATTACGTAAACGCGGAACATAAATGGATATTTCAAAATTTATACTTAATACAACGATAAATGTGTTACCAAATAAAATACATTTTTTAGGGAAAGCAAAAACACATGTTACCTATAGTGGTTTTTCAAAATGTGTACTTTTTGGGAAAGAGGTGCAAAAAGTTATAAAGTAGCTGGCTGCATCTAGAAACATGAGATCGAGGATATAAATGGTGGTGATTTTTTGTTCAAAACTTGGTAGAAAATAATACATACGAAGGAGTTCAGCTAAAATAGTGAATAAGTAAATAGTATGGATTCGGAATAAGATGCTAGATTTGACTCAGAAACACATGTGGATCTCATACGTTCAAATTTTAAGCAAAAGTTGGACGAAAGAAAAAAATCCGCAAAATGTAACAGGACAATATATTGCGCCATAAATCGGTTAAATTCGGTATATAATGGCATATTCTTTGGTTTCTCATATATTTTTTTGTAAAAAGAACGAATTCATGATTATAATGATTACAAGAAAGATGCTGTATTTTTTAATGTTTCAGATTTAAATTAAGTTATTGTCTCTAATCTCTATAAAAAATACTGGTTCATTTAATTTAAAAAAATCTTTGTTGCTATGTAAAAGTCGGAAAACTTAACAATATTGTGTTTCAATTCACAATCTATATTCATGTTATTTTTATGTAAGTTATGTTGATCCAAATCATAAATATTTTTAAATATTTATTACAAACAAACTTTATTTGGCACAAACACAGTTTGGCGCCGTAATAAAGCTAAGAAACCGTATTTCTAATAAAACAACTTCGAGAGCATAATCTCTTAAAATGTAGGAGAATAAATAATAAAACAACTTCGAGAGCAAAATCTCTTAAAATGTAGGAGAAACAGTTCGACAAAGTCGAAAATAAAATTAAAAAATAATTGTTTTTCTGTGCATTATGACCAAATACGTAAAATAATGTTAAAAACAAAAAATAAAAAAAATCAGTTTCAAGATCATTTGTTTTTGTTGAAAGAAAAGTTGTTAAAGCAACAACTTGTTTAAGTCGTACCTCACCTCACCTCACTTCATTTCATCTGTTTTGTTTTTTTAGACAGAAAACAAAAAAATCTTCAAAATCGAAAAATACGAAAGAAATCAACTTTTGGGCTAATTTCTAATATCCGATTGATTAATATATCAAAATAATCCTTGGGTCGTTTTTCAATTTCAACCTAATTTCAATTTTGTACAGAACTAAAAAATGTTTACTACAACAAAAGTTATTGAATGTTGGCCAATGAATTTTGGTTCTTAACCACTGTGCATTGTAATAAGCAATCCATTAAAGTGCAAGGTCGTAAAAGATTCAACTATTTCGAACACGCGACTGCTAATGTAAGTAAGTTAAGTACCCCCAGAAATGCAGTGCATTGCGATGGCGGGTGGAAGATAGGTAATTAGAAGGAGGAAAGAGTTAAAATCTGCTTTGAATGTCGCAATTGGGGTGAAAAATATCTGAATGATAATGATTCTGGAGCCCAATTTACAGCAAATAGGCGAGAGTTCCTGGAAAGTCGCGTACCTGTACCGTACGACCTCACGTCCCGGATAAGATACGATTTCGAATATCAGAAGAATAAACACCACAATGTATCGATAGAACAGCGACATTCATCCCACATTACGACGGTGATCAATTGGATACCCTACCTATCAACCTATCAACACCATCGTCCTCCTCAAAAGTAGCTACACTGAAGACCTAGGGGCACCCGACCATATAAAGGGTGGTTAAATTGTAAGGGCCGATGTTGAATGTGAACCACACCTAAACGTCAAGTTCTTCTCTGCATTTCATTTGACATTCCTCAATTTCAAACTTACTCAATTTGAACCACAATCGAGCAACGCATTAAATTTATTCAGGCTTATTATGAAAATGGGCGTTGAAATCAAAATGCATATCGTGCTTACAAGGTACAATTGACTCAAGAACTAAAGCCTCTTGACCATTCCAAACGTCGTCAATGGTCAGAATGGGTCGTAGAAAATCTTCAGCTTCAGTGATGAGGCAAATTTTCATCTCAGTGGATTCGTCAATAAGCAGAATTGCCGCATTTGGGCGAATGATATTCCAAGAGTGATTGTCGAAAAACCAATACACCCACAAAGAGTGACTGTTTAGTGCGGTGCAGCATCAAAATACGGAGCGTATTTTTTCCAAAATGAGGCCGGTCAGGCAGTTACTGTGAATGGTCTTCGCTATTGTGAGATCATAACCAACTTTTTATGGTCCGAATTGGAAGATATGGATGTGGACGATATGTGGTTTCAACAGGACGGTGCCACTTGCCACACAGCTAAAGAAACAATGGCTCTTTTGCGCGACAAATTCAATGGCCGTGTTATCTCACGTGATGGCGATGTCAATTGGCCGCCAAGATCATGTGGTTTGACACCGTTGAATTTCTTGGAAAAGGTGTACGTCGATAAGCCTGCAACAATTCAAGAGCTAAAGGATGAGATAATTCGGCACATTAACGGCATAGAACCTCAATTATGCGTCAGCGTCATCGAAAATTTGGACCATCGGATGGAGGTGTGCCGCCGAGATCGCGTGAATGCTTCGTTCGCCACATCAAAGAGCGGAATACAAAAAAGGATGTTGAAACAATACAATGAATCGAATTAACATGAAGTGTAAGAATGTTAAGTTCATATTTTCAGGGGTTAAACCACCATATTGTTTTTGGTTTTTTTTCTTAGTTTCTCTAAAAATTCTACATACTTAAATGAATATTTTCATCGTCTCCGACTTACGAAATTCCAGCTATTTCCGAAGTCACAGCACTTAGAACTTGGCGCGGCAGAGCCGGTAAAAAGCGGTTTATTTTTTTTTCTTTTGCTTAATTCTCGAAACGGCTTTTTTCAAACTGGTGTACATAATATCTCTGAATCTACTGAACTGATTTTTCATTTATGTCTATCGTCCATCGTAAGGTTTTTTGATTTAAGGTCATGTTCAAAAGTAATGTTGTTTACAAAAAAGTTTAAACAAAAAAGAAAGAGTCATACGATGAACTTAACCATACCTTCTAGAATAAGAAAAAAATTTGTTTGAATTTTTCAGATGATGTCTAACGGAGAAAATGTGCACACCATCAGCAAGGGTTTTCAAACCATGGTCACATTTGACGGCCCGTATCTCTGCCATTTTGTAACTTTTCCAATATTATTTTTTTTTAATGTTGCCCAAAGTGGACACACGGACTTCAGCCATAATCGCTAATCGCGAAAAAACATTATTTGCGGTAAAGATCTCGGAGCACTGCCCTCCGGAGTTGAGTGGGTCTAATGAGCAAGCCATGAAGAGTGTACATTGAAATCTCCAGCAACACAATTTCAATTTTTAGGGAGGACTTTTTTTACAAATCTGAATTGCTGTACGCGCGTTCTAATACTGAAAAAATGTAATCCAATATTGAAGGATTGCAAAAAGTTTAAATTCTTCAAAATTGCATCCCAGAGATGGCTCCGCGGACAACTGAATGTAAACCATTCGTCGACAAATGAAGTATATAATTTCAGAAAACAAGAATATCTCGTAAAGACTTTCAGCATAGTCGCTCAAACGCAACGTTCAAGTCGACTAAAGGAAACAAGGTCACAGTAAATCGTGGAGGATATATCTGTGACACTCTACACAAATCGTCAACGACAAGTGCACAAGTGTCGCCAAAATCATGCAAGCCCAGATGAGCATGATGCCACATCCCTTATCTTAAAAAAACTGATTTTCTGTTAATTAATGTGTACGACCTATAATTTTCCGGACGGGTAATGTGATTTGATAAAGAAAGTGCTATTTGACGCTGAAATTGCTGAAACCCCGATTTCCGCGTGTGTACACAGGTCCTACGATGGAACTACCACAGCAAGAAAGTGTAGGAAAACAAAACGTCTACTTTTCGTTCCCTTCAAAGTTAAAGGAAGATCAGTGGAAAGCGTACTACATGAGGTAGTCCAACACATCAAAAGATCTCATCGAAATTGATGACGCTTTTAAAAATGTTAAGACCGACACTCTTATCCAATCCCTAGACCAGTTCGAGGATGATCGGGTAATAGTAGTCCGGACTGACCCCATACTTAGGGATTGATGGGTAAAATACGATTACAACAACATAACCGTTACAGAAAAGATTTGGTATGGTACGTTACAGGGGGCATCCTATCGCCACTCTTGTGGGTCACTACCATAAATAGTATGATTCTAACTGAAGAAGGATTAAAACCAGTCTGTTATGTAGACGACGATACACGTGCATGAAGAAGGGCCACTGAGACACAGAAAGGTTTCGAACATATATTTTTTTAAAACCTTCTAGACTTTCTGAAGCAATAAAATATAGAAATTTTAAGTTCTTTTTAAAATAACTCTGAAAAGGTAATTTTGCAGTAAAAACACGAAAATTACATTTTGTAAACATGTATATCCAATTTTCTGCAATTATCATAGAAAAAATGCAAGGCCTGAAGTGGGGTCAAGCGCCGAGGAATTCGAATCGTTTTTTGTGTAATATTTCTTTAAAATATATATGTATGCATGTAATTTCAAGCAACTATTTGAAAAAAGAAGTCCTGTACTTAGAGAACAAGTCGGTTGATAAAAAAGCAGCGATTGTCTGCTGCCAATCAGCAGACACTTTTTTTATACAGTTTTTTGTATAACAGCAGATATTCTGCAATCTTACATCACTATACACACTGCTAAAGAGTTTGCAGTCTGCTAAAATTTAAAATATAAAAATAGATAAGCGTTCCTATTATATTAGCTTGGGACAATATGCGTATCATTAAAACAAGTAAGGAAAGGCTAAAGTCGGGCGGTGCCGACTATATGATACACTCCACTTTCTATCCGAATACAATCCAACTCGGTAAAAAAGTGAAAACGGGAAGAATTTTTGTATGTTTCCTAATCATAGGCTAATATGACCTGGTCCGATTTGCCAAATCGATGTCGGGGCTATATCCAAACATGGAATAAAGTGACTAACTTTCACAATAAGTTCTTCAGTTCAAATATAACGTGTTATGCTCACTTTGAAGAAATTCGGTGAAAATTCGTGGTTTCTGGGGCGGAGAAAGTCAAATCGGGAGCGAAATTTGTATGGGAGCTATATACAAATCTGAACCGATCTAACACATTTTTATTTGTTTTATGTTTTATTCATTTGTTTTACAAATTTTGAAGAAAATCTGTTGTAATATGTGGTATCTAGAATGAAAAGAGTCAAATCGGGAGTGAAATTCCTATGGGAGCTATATGTAAATCTGAACCGATCCACCACATTTTTACCACAGGTGTTTCTAGTTGAAATATAAGATGTTTTGCCAATTTTGAAGAAAATCTGTTGTAATATGTGATATCTAGAGTGAAAAGTGTCAAATCGGGAGTGAAATTCATATAGGGACTATATCTAAATCTGAACCGATTTTCTTCAAATTAAATAGAGTTCGTCCTTGTACCGAAAAACTTCGTTGTGCAAGTTTCATTTGGTTCTGTGTACCATTGCGACCTGTATCGTGATTACAAGAATAGATGGACAGACAGACAGACGGACATTGCCAAATCGATTCAGAAATGATTCTAAGTCGATCGGTATAATTAACAATGGGTCTATCTCCCTTCCTTTTGGGTGTTACAAACAAATACACAAAGACATAATACCGAGAGTATTGGAGTGTATAAAGACAATCGCAATTTCTTTCCGTGGTAATAAATTGCTTTATAATAACTTCTATTCAAAAAAGTTTTGAATATTTAAGTGGTCATACTGTTCTGTACATATGCTTAAAGTTTTTTCTATATTGCTACAAACAGCCAACAGCTGTTTACCATCTCAGCAAATCTGTTGTCTCTTTTGCAGCAGAAAATCTGCACTTTCAGTAAACTTTCTGCTTTCTTTTACTGACAAATTCCTTTGAGTAGAAGGATTACTGAAATGCAATATTGCCGATGAATGTATCAAAATATTTCTTGAAGATCCTGGTAATGAAATATGAATGGTTGCCAAACGCTCACGTATTCACACGTCAAATTAACGTCATTTATGTTATCTGTGGTCTGGAAATAAGAAACTAAACAAAATTGTAAAATATTTTTCATTCCACGCGATTTAGGCATAGACAAAATTAAGAGTATTCGAATCACGAATATGTTTACATTTTATGTACATCACTATTATGATTTGTCAAAGCCAATAGGATGTATGTATATATACTACATCTTCCAGTGTTCTATAACTGCCCCTGCACTACAGTAGGTAAAACGTTCACTTTGCATTCCTAAAGTTCTGAGTTCGAAACACGGCAAGTGGAAATAAATGTTTTTAAAGTTTGGGAAACAATAACCCGTGAGCTATCATTTTACTTCCCCTTGAAACAATATTAAAAAAGCATGTTTTCGTTTCTCGAAGTTCCTGTGTTTAGAACTCACAACCTTAGGAATGCAAAGCGAACTCTCTATATCTACCTAGACCACAGAGGCAGTTATCGCACGCTGGCAAATTCGAATTTTCATTTCATTTCTCACAAATTAGAAGGGAAATGGCAAAATTTCATTCTATTGTTGGTTTAAAGTAGGGCTGTGTCTGCAATAATTTTTTCAAATTTGTTAAAGGCTTTTAACAGACTCATAGCGCTAATGGTTTTTGGATACAGTTTTCAGAAAATTTTCCCATTTTTTACTTATTATGCTGTTTTAAGTTTTTTTTGCATACGACCGTAAATATTTAGGAATAATCCAAACAATCGACTTCTGGAAAGAAACGTTAGTGAGCACATTATTTCTCGAAATGGGCCAGTCACCGAAATCGTCCGATTTATATTCAATTTAATATAATCATAGAACAATCCGGAAAATTTCTACGTCTTGGAAGACAATATTGTGCGAATAATATGGTCCCTATTGCTGTAAATTTGGACATTCAGAATGCGCCACATCCGGGCCAACTACGGCACTACATGCCGCATTCAAATTATATTCAAATACTAATGGCATAAAATGTTCTTTTTAATAAAGTCAATTTTAAATTATGTATTCTCATTATATTACTTTAATCTAATGTTGTACACGTCCAAAAGAGTACCCTTCGCAATACTGCTACACATACTATACGAGAGACTAGACCTTGGATCACATGAATCGGGTGATATGTATATAGTAGAAGTGTGTGGTGTGAAGGTTTGCCAAAAACAAACAAATCAATGCAGCAAAAGCATCACTGAAATAGATAATTACCTTCAATAGCATCACCTACTAAAGATGTCTCCACGGGGTTCAACAGTTCGACACGGTCACACGCTTTGCGGAATTCCGACGAGGTCAGCAGACAGTAACGAGGTGTTAAGCACAATGGACCCAGGACGCGACAACGATTCTCGGCCGTTGCATCCAGCTTTTTGCGAGTACACTCCGCCACACTCCAGTCGGCAAGGCAGGTGAAGAGTGTCAGTTCTGAGCTTAATTGCAGAGCATCACGTTTCGCAATCATCTCCAGTTCCTCAAAACGCAATTCAGTCATTTCAGCTTTGCTCAAGATCAGTTCGGCATGCATGTCGATCAGCTGCAGAGCGTTGTTCAATAGGGCAACGCCATAGTCTTCGGCTGTGAAGGGATTCGGATTCGGGGCGGGTATGTTGGCTGAGCTGGAGCTTGGGTTGGAATTCGCGGCGCCGCTCGTTGAATTGGACACTGCCTGCTGATGGGCCTTGCGCTTGCTCTTCTTGGAGGCCAACTCCTGTGTCGTTATGACCGAGCCGAACTGATGGGGATTGGATGGCGTGATGCCCTGGTAGAACCACAGTGCCCGGAAGACATCGATCACAGTCGCGCTGCTCAGTTGAAGGTCCAGTTCACGAATGCAATGGATAATCTGGTCAAAGAGAGGTGGGGAGAGAGAGAAGAGAAAAATCGTATAATTGCGACAGTCGAATGGGACTCGATGTGGGAATATCGTCAATGGAATAGAACATACCAAATCGGGACAATTGTATCGATCAGCCAATTCAAGTATTTTCAATATATGCAAATGATCACGATATTTGACAAATTTTGTTTCCAAAAATCGTATGACAAGTTCAAAATCATGTTTATCTACATTTGAGATCTGAAAATGATTATCACCTTTGCGTCCGCTATTCGGGCCAGCATGTATCAGTTTTGCCAATTCCACGCTATTCTCCAATACGGCCTTGCGTTCGCACCGTATCATGTACCGGTCGTCCCCATTGACCACAATGAAGTCAATGTAGGGGCATGGAATTATCGGTACGCCGGTCGAAACATTTGTGTGTGCTCTCATGAAGTACGGCGGTGCTGTTGGGCAATAGGCCACGGTGCGGTTGGTGCTACTGACAGTGGCACTGCTTGTGTCGCCGCCACCGCCACCGCCTCCGCTACCGCCGCCGCTGCTTTTGCCTTTGCCCTTGCTGCCACCGCCCGCACTACTATCCGGATTATGATGGCCATCCGAATTCAGACCAAATGGCAAAACCATTCTCTCTGCTAGAGCTGGTGCTGGTGGAGTAGCGGAACTTGCTGGTGTCGGTATATGTTCGTTGGTACTTAAGTCTTAACAAGTCTTTCGAAGTATTGCTTTCCGTCAAATCGAAGCAAATTCAACAATTTCTCGTCATCGAAGGCAGTGTAAATCGTTGGAGTCTGTAACGAGTGAAAAGAAGAAATGACTAAATTAATAACTCTATTCAATTTCAATATATATATATATATATATATATATATATATAGAAGCTAAGTAAATATATCAAAACATTGATAATGTTGCACTGAACCCCATGACTGAATGACTAATGCGTTCCGGCAGTGCACCCACAAGTTCACACGTTAGCAGCACACACATCGTATCGCATCGTATCAATGGCATGGTCTAAACACATACACTCTCATATGCAAGTGAACATGCAAGCGAATACTTGATAAACTCCCGTTCTCCAGTACTAAATTCATGCACGATTAAGTCAATCATTGGTTGCCAATCTAACACCTTCACACACACACTCAATCCTCGGTCACATGCATGAATGCAAGAACTCCGCAATTGTTGCGTTAAATAACTCAAATCGGTTGTGGTTATTTCGACTTGACCGCTTTATATTTTACACTTGGCCTTAACTTTGTATTAATAAAATTAATTAAAGTGGCGATACAGTGGAACACTCTTAAGGTTTACACGTTTTTTTTTATGTAATGATAGCGTGATCCTACACGAAAACCACCACCCCGGGACTGCATTCGCATTACTTCGGAAAGGGCTCAAATAACCCCGTCCAAAATAGTTTCGTACAAGATTCTGCCATAAACTACAGTTGATGTCGGTGCCATTTCGCACAGTCATACAGGCACCGGAAATTCGAATAGAGCTGAATCTCTGCATCCTTCGGTTGCAATAAAAGAAGCAAGATGAAAAAATACTCGCTTGTAACAAGCAAATGTGAAAAGAGTTGCCTGTTCAAATCCATGGGCTAAACTAGACTGTCCTGGACAAAACAACAAAATTATGGACGAATAGCAAAATTAATTTCAGTAGTAATATAGGAAAATCATAAAATTCATTTAAACCGAAACAGAACATATTAATTAAACTTGAGTTAGCAAAGAGCGCCGAATCGGTTGAGCGAGTAGGGGGTGATTGCTTGTGTTCACACGTTTGCCGTGTTTGATTGGTTTAGGGGTTTGAATTGAACTGATCTGAGAGAAAAATCCGATAGAATAGCGAGACCAATCGAACACTCCTTTTTACACCAAATGATTGTTGGAGATGGTTAATACTAAACTGGCATCGTCATCTTCTCTATGTATTCGAAAACACTCAATACTTTACGAGATACTTCGTCTCGGCCAGAAAAAATGCTCGAATCCCTGGTGTGCCGTAATGAAGATGGTAGATAAGACGAAACTGTACGTACATTTTGGTCTGTAGTCAATATTTGGTTTGAACTGCACTGATTGTAGTGATTGTTCAAGACCATTTTGCATCTATATTTTATAGAATGCAAATTTATTTACAAATGGCTTGGTGACATGATGACAAATAAATACGTACAAATAATCTGAAACGTTTGGCAGACTTTTGAAATTTACCCAACTTATTCCATACTTATTTCCATATCGCGTAACGCAACGAAGGCATTTGTTTCGCTAATATCTTAGAATGTACTTTTTGGAATAAAACACACAACGTTTTCCACATAATGTAGAGCTGATGGAGAGCTGTTCAAAATTAATATAAAAACACGTAAGGAAAGGCTAAAGCAATATATAAATCTGAACCGATCTTATCCTCTTTCCCCATAGATGTTTCCAGTGTAAATATAAGTTGTCCTGCCAAATTTGAAGAAAATCAGTTAAGAGGTTTCTACAACGGTTAACCTAAAATCGGGGGCGAAATTTGTATGGGAGCTATATCTAAATCTGAACCGATTTGAAACATTTTTACCAGAAATGTATCTAGTTGCAATATAAAATTGAAGAAAATCTGTTAAAATTTACGGTTTTTAGGCCGGAAAATGTCAAATAGGGAGCGAAATTTGTATGGTGGCTTTATTAAAATCTGAACCGATTTGACATTTTCACCATAGATGTTTCTAACTTAGATATAAGGTGTTGTGCAAAATTTGATCAAAATCGCTTAAATTATGTGGCTTCTAGAGCAGAAAAATTGAAATCGGGAGCAACATATGTATGGGGGCTATATCTAAATCTGAACCGATTTGCTTCAAATTAAATAGCGTCCGTCCTTGACGTGTGTCAAGTTTCGTTAGAATTGGACAGTAATTGCGACTTTTATCGTGATTACAAGAATAGATGGACGGACGGACAGACAGACGGACATGGCTAAATCGATTCAAAAAGTGATTCTGATCACGCTTCCTTGTGGGTGCTACAAACAATTACGCAAAGACATTATACCCCGTGGTGTAGGGTGTAACAAACAAATAATAATTTAAGAAGTGTTTTTAAAACTCAATCGTACGACCGTAACATTCGTTAGGCTGGATGGAAATGAACATATTTAAAAAAACTGGACAATACATTTGGAGTATGAGTTACATAAAAATATTACGAATAATATTACTCATTCGCACCCCAAAATTAACTTTATCGAAAATGAGAAGAATTGCGTTGTGCTACCACATTTCAAATTTCAAATCGAAAGCAAGGACCGTCGCAGAAAGACGGCGATTGAGTTAAGTTTAGCTTTAAGGGATGATATATTTGCTTCGGTTATTCCTTCTTTACTCCGGAAATCAAACTAAGACAACTTTATGTTAGTTGTCCTGTCTCCCAGTTATCAGATGGTGCGTGATAAATTAATTATGACTAGCATCGAGTATATAACTGAGCAACGGTGAATAGCATACATATAAACCCCGCGAAATCAAAGCGAATTTTAATAGGCAAAAAGTCTGAGTACCCCATTGTTATATGTTATTACGAGATTGAATATGTGTAAAACTATGCAAAACTTTTAATAACACTCTCACTGGGAATGATCATATTATGGCCACCACAGAGAAGATATTTCGAATGCTACAGACACTTTATACCACAGAATGTCTTATTTCACAGTACATCTTATACCCTCACTTTCAGAGAACATACATATGTATGAGATTTGTAAGAACTTAAATTTTACTTGGGTCCGGATAATTTGAGTAGAAGTAATAGACGGTCCCAGCTTCCACATTTGTAAAACCATTCTAAAAACATGATCAAATATCAAGTCATAGTGGACTCCAGGTATCAGTAGAGAAGCTGTAAAGGATTTAATTTTACCTAGGATAGGGAAAATTGTGTGGGAGGTAATATAGGCTTAAAGTCATTATGAAAAGATTTTCAAACATCACATTGTAGCTGATTTCGACAAGCCAATTGGAAGTTATATTAGATTTATTTTGGCCAAATCTTATGTCAATTTGTGTAGGAGGTACCAGAATGGGCGTGGCAATTTTTCCAATCATCCAGCATGAACTAGAATAGAAGATTGAATTAAAACATTACCATGTCCAAAGATTGAATAAATTCCTTAACTCGTTTTGAAAGTTATCGTGTACACCAGCCAGACGGACGGAAATGGCTCAAACAACTTCAAAAGCCGTAGTAGCCGTATACTTAGGGTCTTAAGTCACTCCTTTGATGCGTTACACTTTTATTCTGTCCCAAATGATATATACCCTACCCTACTCTGTAGAGTGAGGGTATAAAAATAATAAAATGCACTATATTTTTGTCATAATAGGTAAAACGACGTCTGAAAGCAAAAAAAAAAACAATTTTTCACTGACTCGATCGTGTTTGCTTTTAAAATTCCTTGACTTTTCTGATGGATATAATTATTCAAAATATTTTTGAAATTTTTCTGCTTCCGGTATACGTAGCTACCAAATGCAAAGGGTCCTTTGACAATGTACACATTTATATCGTCTTAAAAAGTGGAACAAATAAGTTGAAATATGAGGCATACGGAAGAAATTTCCAAAAACAAATTTTAAGGGCCTTAGTGTTCTCCTATACATATGTATCTAAATATCAATTTCTATGTTAATTAGTTCCAGTTCTAGAAATATTTGAATATTTGTACATCAAAAAACTAATCGTTGATCACGAGCAAATCTATATTTTTATTAAACTTGAGATCCAACAGAACAATTGTTATCGGTTTACTTCAAAAAACTTAAAACATAAAAATATATTTTGCAATAAAAATTCTCAAAAACAAGTCAATTAAACTGCGGTAGTATTGCTGCACTGTATATTGAGTGTGTATTCATTTTTCACACAGTAAATCGATCAAATTGTTGTGAAGTACTTGCATCTTTAAGAAAGTCCTGTTGAATGTAAACCAGTCAGACATGGCTATGTTGGATCTCAAGTTTAATAAATGGTAAATGGTACCATCGATCTAGGCATGACTAATTGTATCCTACAATGCTCACAAATCAGTGATTAAAGTTTAACTTGTCTTTTTAATAGCTCCAAAATGGTAACATTGACCGATAAGGTTGTAAAGCATCATCGGATCAAAGAATCTAAGTAGAACAGATGAAAAAAAGTATTAAAAAGTATAAATTAAAAATTACCTTTACGACGCCTACACAAAAATAAATTGCCTAGTTGACAATCATTAAATGTTCAGAGTCTCACCAGATTTTTCCACAAGATGAGAAGAGGAAGTGGTGGCTTATTCGAATGCCCAAATAACTACTACATTATTTATACAGAGATTTTCTTCAAACAGGTTTTGATTTCTTCGTTTTTCAATTTTTTCTATTTTTTATGTCTCTTTTCTGTTTTATTAAAAAATTGTTTCTACGTGAAAGAGATATTTGCAAAATTTTTAGCCCTCGTAATTAAATTTAATTTGTAACTCGATATAATAATACTACTTTTTCCTTCGATGAAAATTGAACTTAAAAAATTGTTTATGACGCCAAATTACACCAGAAAATTGCATAACAAAATGTTTATAAACTAGTGTTATCAACCTTTTATTGGTACAGGGTAACCAAAAATATAGCTTAGAAGATAAAAAGCATTAAGCATTAATACAAAACTAAAAGATTTCATGTAAATTTTATACTTGACTCGGAATATCTTGAGAAATATTATGAAATGTGCAGAACGACTAAAAAAAGATTATAACGAGCACTGTGGACAAAACTGATTCAGGGACATTAACTACGACTTCTCGAAAATTGTGCTTAAATAAAATGCGAATTGATGTAATTTGACAACAAATGTTAACGAGGTTTAAATATCCGCATAAAAGCACACTTTGACAAACAGTCTTATATTTGCACATTAGTGTGACCCGAAATTACATGAAAGCAAATTAAATTCCACAGGATAACCGGCAGATTAGAGGCCGTCGACTGTACGTAGACTAACGTCTACTAACGTATTTGGGAAATTATGATATTTTTATGCAAATTGCAATATTTGTTTACTATTATAGACTACAATGCGCACTTATTTTTATTGTTTTAAATAAATTGTGATGTATGAAAAAAATTAAATATTTTAGTTTTTTCGTTTGAATTTTTTGGTCTGTAATCAATATTTGATTTGAACTGGGATATTGTCCTGGCTCAAGACCATTTTGCTTCTATATTTAATAGAATGCAAATTTATTTACAAATGGCTGAACTGGGATATTGTCCAAATTCGGCAAGTGAGTTGTGCTTCTCGTTCGTTTGTGAGAATCATCTCCTTATAGAGGCCGGGTTTGATGTTGAAAAGTCGCTGCGAAGCCACTTGAAAAGACTTTTGACATGGTCGAAATCATGATCGTGGTAGTCTGCAGCCAAGTAATAAATGTCACCATGCCATTTGTAAATAAATTTCCATTCTATTAAATATAGAAGCAAAATGGTCTTGAGCCAGGACAATATCCCAGTTCAAATCAAAATTAAATATTTAAAAAAATCACGCCCACTTATTGGAGAAGGCTACCAAAATGTTTATACAGCTTGATTGCCATCGACTATACGTATCAAAATAATACTGCGAGTGTATTCAAAAAGTGGATATAAATGCTTAAATATCCAAAATATTATGGGTTATTGTGTTTTTTTCTGTACTGGTTAGAGAAAAACTTTATCTCTCTCGACCAACTTTACCCATTTCCAAACGTCCCATAACTACAGCCGTTAGGATGGTACCATTTCAACCCTGCTTTCCCATTTTGACATTTGAAAGTACGAAAAGTCAGAACGAATTCCATGATTTCAACTTTATTCATTTGTATTCCTATTATCCCCATGGCTAGATCGCCTTCGAATTTTTACACGACCCTGAATATACATACTCCGTTGAATATAAACACAAAGTTCGCTAATCTTTAAAAATATAGATTATGTTAGGGACTTCCCCTCGTAGTCTATATACAAGGTGAAGTACCTCGCTCTTTGCTGTTTATAACAACTGTGCAAATATGCAAAAAAATAGTACTCTACGTTGAATAGGACTGAGACTACCTGAAGTCGATATATCATAATTTTTCTTTGGTTTACTTATAGTGGACAACAAGGAGCTAAAATAGTAAACAGTCAAATAATTTGTTTATTATAACCCACCCTACCCACTGTATTGATATGCAAAATAAATCGAAACAAAAAACCTTTTTGGACCAGACTTCTTTTGATTAAATTTAAGGTATTACAAATGGAAAAGTAAACAACACGTGACATTGATACTTTCGGTAGTGATGTAGGATTTTATATTCTTTGATCGTAAAATAACAATCAGAATCATTTCCTTAAAGAGGCCGGTGTTTGATGTTGAAAAGCCGCTGCGAAGCCACTTGACAAAACTTTTGACAGGGTGGAAATCATGATAGGGGTAGTGTGCAGCCAAGTAGTAAATGTCATCATGCCATTTGTAAATAAATTTGCTTTCTATAAAATATAGAAGCAAAATGGTATTCAGGCAGGAGAATATCCCAGTTCAAATCAAATATTTATTACAGACCAAAATAAAACAAACGAAAAAACCAAAAAAAAAATTAAATAATCTTTCTTAATTACTTGTATTGGGCTTCAGTTTCAACTATACATATGTGCCAGTTAGAATAATAGTGGTCTAAGTCACACTTTATCCATTCTGAGATTTACAATGGTTTATGTTTGAGCCAATTGAAAAACACACATTTCTTATTTCTTTAAATATCCTACTACTATATGGAACTTTTATAAAAAAAAATCGACAACGTTGGTACCTCTAAGGGAACCACTACTTTCGGATGATGTACCGACTTAGACCACTTTCATTCTTCTCAAAATTGTACAAACAAAATTTTTAATTTTTTTTTCGCAAAAGTAATATTTTTGTACCAAAAGTGAAAGAAAACACAAAATATTTTATTTCAAAATAATTTAAAAACATATGTCTAGAAGCTTTATATCGAAATTTTTATTTATTTTTTTTTTTCAAATTATTTCATTTTATAAGTTATTCAAATTATCTGAACCACTTAAAGTGGTCATTATAAATGAAAAATGTTTGTTTACCACCACACATCAATGTCAGAAGTGTGACTTAGACCACTTTCAAACTAACACTAAAGACAATTTTGGTGTGTATAAAATGAGAAATGCCATTGTAAGGTACATTTTTTATAAATGTCAATAACAAAAGTTCTTAAATTAGAGATCTGATTAAAGTAAAGAGAAAAATTGGCATATCTCATTTTTTGGATTTTTGACTTAGACCACTAACACCACTTAACTGGAACATATGTAATTGTAAAAGGGTGTTTCGCCAATTTTTTCGACGTCAAGTTTTTTAAATATTCGGATAGAAAAATACATGGGAATGTGGAAAAACGCGATATCGAAAAATGTGGTACTTGCCCCTTTTGGAATTAAGGCAGCGATATGTTCTTTTCATAAGTTATCTTCTTCCACGCTGTGCTTTTAACATAAGTCTAACTCTGGGATTTACTTAAACTTCCGACTTTGAAAGCCTGTCGATTTGGTGCCAGTGCAGTGTTGCCACCTACATATCGTTCATTCCATATCAAACCGAACGATTTTCGTAAAAAAAAATGCGACCACGACTCCGATTTTAACGTTTTTAACATATTCTACTGTTAAAAATATTTTACACGTATTTTTTAACAAAAAACCGAACTTTTTTTCAAAAGATGGGACCAATTGGAAATTGGGAAAATGAAGAAAAACGTGCCGAGGTATGAACATTGAAAATGGTGTTGTGAGAAAACGTGTGGGCACAATTCAAAGAATTGGGAAGAAAGGTAATTACAAGTACTTTTGCCGACGTTCTTGGCTATTGACTGCTACTGACAACAATTTTGTGTATTTCCGATTTTTCTTCTTCTTTTGTATTTTTCACTACGAAAACACAAACCTAAAAATTCAGAGAAAATATAGGTATATTCCCTGATCGATTCTAAAGAAACCCTGAAAATTTCAGCTTGGAGAAATAACGAGTTGTATTAAAAAAAAAACATTTACTAAATGTAGTCGCCCGAAAAAAGTATTTTCTGAACGATTGTTCATAAAATAAAATACACACAAGTAGTTTGTGTATGCTTAGCTAACGGGAATACTCCAACATATCAAATAGGAATAAAACCCAAATACAACTTGAGAACAATATTATAAAAATAGTGAATTCACAACGAGTTTTTAACACAAGCCTCAATGTTCATACCTCGGCACGTTTTTCTTGATTTTCCCAATTTTCAATTGGTCATATATTTTGAAAAAAAAAAAACGTTTTTTTTTCGTCTTCTACGAATCAAATATTTTATAAAGTTTAGTTATCGTACAAAGTTTCAACGAAATCGGAAGTGGTGATGTAAAAAAGGTGTTCGGTTTGACATGGAATGATCGATATTCCAGATTGCTTTGTGTTTTCAATTTCTGAAAATGATTGAATTGGGACCAGTTTGCATTGCCAGTATTTTATTTCGGGTATAATTGGAAAACAGTGCTTTATTTTATGTTTCATTCGGCTATTTCTGGCCGCTGAGACTCACCGTTACCTGCTCAAATGCCACTCGTGCTCGTCGAACATTCGTACAATGTGTCAATTTGATTGAATAAATTCAAATTGGCGTTTCAGATTCCTTTTGTTTATGTACGAACGTAGATATGTAGCTTTTATGAGTTTTTTCTTTGATTAACACCACGAGGGAAGATTTTTACAACTCCCCCGCCCAATAATAACCGCAATGACAACAACAACAACATTAACGCTAACGCTAACGTGCGCGAGTATCTAGATGATAAATAGAATATAATTCAATTAGCTCATTTGTAAAAAGTCATATGTTATTTCGACATCTCTATATCAGTCTGTATAAACGTTTTTATTTATTTGTTCAATGAGTAGCCCAGTTCAAACACGCACATATACACACACAATATTTTTAAACGAAGTCACATGTAACGGAAAGCGCCCTGAACTCTACGCGTCCAAGTTCAAGACGTTACGTTTTGCCAAAGGAAGTTTACGCGCACACCGACATTTTTTTTTTCTGTTTTTTTTTTCTTTTATCAAATCAAACATTTTCACACATTTCCAGGTACATATGTATGTATGAATGTACGTATGTACTAACCACACTCTGATAATATTATCGCGGTCGGTCGGTTATCGCCGTTCGATGTCAATCACTGGAACTGTCACTTCTAATGCTGTTCATCAATCTTTTCGGACGGCCACCCGAATTAATTCCGCGTGCGTACGTATGTATGTACATTTGTATTTAGATGCGTTGGTTGGTTGGGTGGTTTGTACTCCGTGCCAAGAGTAGATTTAAACACTAAATCAGAGATGTCACCTTTGTCGTCATTACGTCGGGACGACAAATATTAAATATTGAATGAATTTCGGATTTTTCTTTTAAAAATATTGAACTTTTCTGCACGAATGGAGAACTTCGACTGTGAAGTGTTTGGCGAGTGCTGTGCGGTTTGTTCCGAGGCAAATGCCCCCAAACCCCATTCGCACACGCCGCCAGTAATAATCGTAAAGCGTTCATTTTTTCGCCGGTGTTTACTGTGCGTATGAAATTGTAAAATCAAATTATATTTCGCACACACACACACACATACACTTCGGCATGCTCTATGCAAGCAGTGTGTGAGCGTATTCGTGTGGAGGGGACGAACCCGAGAGTCACTTTATCGCGTACACACACATACACACACCCCCAAAGATAAATTCATACACGAACAACAAAGTATTCGTGCGGTTCTTAAGCGCTCGTAGGTTTCTGTTGAACTGCTTCCATTGTTCTATGTATGAAGACAAAGTCAAGTCCCCCGTCCAGAGCTTTCCGATGATACCTAAGGTTTTATAATCCGATGACGCATGCGCACAATAATTCAAAGAAGTGCATCTATTTCTAGAAACACTGTGAATTTCCCAACAAAAATACAAACTGCGTTGAATGAAGTCAAAATTTGAACGTCAAAACTTCGCAGCAACGAGGAGAACAAACGTACCAAACTTTATACATGTCGGAGGAGCTCGGGTTCGTCACAGTGTCGAATCCTGATTCCACCCAGGTATGTTGTTTTAGAGAGACAAAAGTATGGGGGCTATATTAAAACCTAGAAGGATGCGACGCTCAGAGTATTATCAGCGGCAAAAACTCCCAAATTGCATGCGTCCAAATCTCGACTTTACAGATTGAATTGTGGAAGTAACATTCCTATTAAGCTTATTCTAGAGGATTTTGCCGAAATCGCGGCTAAATTTAACTGTGGATGCCTTTAAAGTTCATAAATGCTAAAATAGTTCAAAATTTCATCATAATAGTGGTTATATTATTAGAGTGTATCTCGGAAACCATGTATCGTATTGGAATTTCGTTTAGTTCGTAGAAAACAGGAACTGTTGAGGAGTTCTTTTGCACTTAAAAAGGTGTAATTATGTTTTCGATTTCCTCTTCAGACACTATTTACCCTGAAGATTGAATTTATTTAGTATTGCTACTATTGTTCGGTATAAAACTATATTCGCGAGGACGACCGATGCCTCGACATTTTCAAATATTGTTAAACTATTGTCTCATTTATTCATTTTTGAAAATAATATTCTGTTTATGACTGCAAACATCGATTGATTTACTGAAATGGCAAAACATTCCTAGTCAGAAATGAAGCAATACTTTTCTCGTTTTTCTCTGTTAATATATTTTGGAAAATTTGTTTAAAGCATACCTTAGGGATGTAAGGTTTTATGACAAGCGAGCGCATGTAAATATCGAGCCGATATAAAGGGTGATTTTTTAAGAGCTTGATAACTTTTTAAAAAAAAAACGCATAAAATTTGCAAAATCTCATCGGTTCTTTATTTGAAACGTTAGATTGGTCCATGACATTTACTTTTTGAAGATAATTTCATTTAAATGTTGACCGCGGCTGCGTCTTAGGTGGTCCATCCGCTTAGTCCAATTTTGGCATTTCCACGTTTTTGAGTAACAGAGACCCAATTGGTGCGAACGGCGACGAATCGAAAATTGGTGGTCATCATTAACACTGGCCGATACAGCTGCGATATTTTCTTCAGTTCGCACTCTACGTAAGCGTGTTGGTGGTTTAATGTCCAACAATGTAAATTTGGTGCGAAATTTAGTCACAATAGCCCGAATAGCCGCTTCAGTGGGTCGATTAAACTGACCATAAAATGGAAGCGCGCAATGAACTTTCTTAACAGAGCACGCATTTTGATAATAAAATTCAATAATTTGCAAGCGTTGTTCGTTTGTAAGACGATTCATGATGAAATGTCAAAGCATACTGAGCATCTTTCTCTTTGACACCATGTCTGAAATCCCACGTGATCTGTCAAATACTAATGCATGAAAATCCTAACCTCAAAAAAATCACTCTTTATTAATCTGAAGTTGTCTGTCCATATATTGTTGTAATCAATGTACAAGTCGCAATTATAGTCCGATCTTAACAAAAATTGGCACAAGTATGTTTTGTGGGTCAAGGACGAACGCTATTTAATTCGAAGCAAATTAGTTCAGATTTAGAATAGACCAATACAAATGTCGCTTCCGATTTGACTTTTTCTGCTCTAGAAACAACATATTGTACCCGATTTTCCTTCATAAATTTCTCTTTGAGGCTTAGTATGGAGGTGGTTATATGAATATATTTGATAGAATGTGATCAGAAAGAAATGTTCGAAGGTATATTACAATTATTATTTTTCACGTAGTCCACAGCTCTATCGCTGCTATATGATGAGCGCATTTAATCAGATACTTATATTTGCAGAAAATATATTACATATATATCGGCAGAAGTATTATTCAATTAAATTGCCTGTGTTTCCGAGTGTGTTTCCTGTTCATAACCCCCTATTCCCACAGTGGCTTTATCATTGAGTGGATGCCGAGTATCGATTGTCGTCTTATCGACCAACCTAAAATTCGATTTTTGTAGTCGATTTAATTTTTATATCTAAATTCTGAGATAAAGTAAATTATGCCAAGATTCGATTAGATATTAAATAAATACAAAAAAATCAAAGGAGGATTTGCGGACATATATAAAGTGTTGATATATCATTTCTGTTATGTGATGAAGTATGAATATTCATACTAACATACCACTTGATTATTTTCAATATGACATGCATTTCAAATAGAAATTATTGTCTCCTGTAAGTTACCTATATGTTTTCGTCCGAATTTCTTCCGCAAAAAGCCAATACTTAGGTGCATAATGAGCGTTTGGCATTCTTTCAACTTGCATTTTTTAAACGATGCCACACTTGACTAGAAGCCAGTTTCTACATTGGAAATCATAATTTGGCATCATAATTCAAAAACTTCGCGAAAAATACATACGACCTATAAGTTGTTGTTTTTTTTTGTTCATTCAGAGATGCTTGGCCAGTTCAATAAAAAATATTGCGCAATTAATTAAAAGAGTAGCGCTAATCGCATATGTTTTCAGGCAAAAACATGTCGTCTGTTTAAAACGGATGTTAGGTATTTCGATTAAACGATACCAAAAATCGATTTCAGTATAAAGTTGGACGCCAAAAACGCGATCGATCAAAAGTCGATTTTCGACCGAAATCGATTTACCAGCCCCTAATGCCGAGCTTACCAAAATGATGGAAATCCACCAAAAACTCTGGCGATCGACTCTGGGTCTCTACCGAAATCATTCGCTACGATCGCTTGACTCCCTTGACTTCCCCCAATTTACACATCCAATCGTGGTAGTTTTTGATATGTTAATCGGCAGTTGATATTTTACTACGACTATTAATACATATAAATGAATGAATATAAATATATGTACATGCTGTACATTCATTGTTCACAGTTATCTTGTCGTTGTCGTTGCCGTTGCCCTTATCGTGTCCAGAGGCACAAGTGGTGCTTGTATTAATTTCCAATTACGATTTATTGACTTTATCTTAATTAGTGAGCAATACTGGAATGATAGTGTTTAGCGCTAAAATCACTCTCAGGCCAGTTTAGAGTGTTTATAAAGTAATAAATCAGACGTGCTGTGATATAAATGAGAACACATATGTATAGAGAAACAAAATCGATCGAGATATGATCCGGATTATGGATCAAAGGTGCTACCAGCGACCAGCATATGTGACGCACCATTAAGAACTGAACGTCGAGACCCACAACGCCAGCATTCACAGTCTTGCGTCGAATGGCCCCTTGTGAAAGATAAAAATAAAAGATAAAGATTTATCGAATCGAATCGAGACTAGTAGGTACGGTAGTACGTATGGAGGTAAGGTATATATGTATGTATGTACATTTAAATCGTAATAATATTAACAAATATTTACCAATGTAAACATTAATTTCTATTCACACATACGAAATAAATAAAATAAATACACATACATACGTACATATGGTTTGATGCGATGTGGTGTGTTTGTTATATGTATTTGTAAGAAAACAAATTTCTAATTAAATTATCAAAAATACACATGGAAGCGAGTGCCAGTAGCAAATGCCAGCAGCACATACAGCCTGTTATAGTGAGGACAATTTACATACGGCCACACATAATTTATGCAGCTCAGCTAGTGAGTAATTCGTATGGTAGGATATGATAAGCGGTCAAACTTCCGTGAACAAAGTTCAAAATCTTTTTCGTGTTGTTATTCTGCGAATTTACCATCAGTAGGTCGACATACAAAATCCTTTATTTGTCATGATTTTCTTTAATCCGGAATAAAAATCAAAAACTATAATACAAATTTTATTTTTTACTCAAAATAAAAAAATATATTTCCACAACAACAACATAAATGTTGGAATGAAAACCAATTTGCACAAAGTAATTTTAGTTATGCCTAAGGTGGCCATCCATCCCACAATTCGCGGGATTATCCCGCTTTTTGGTGCCCAGTACCGCTTAAATTTTTTATCCCGCATAAAAAAGTCCCGCTTTAGCCGCTTTTTTGTTAACAAAAATGTTTAACTTTTTAAAGTAGTATGCAGGATTGTTAGTTGTAATTGAAACTGAAATGTAATTCTAGACTGCGTTGTTAGAAAGAGAATTAATGAGGCATGTCATGGAATGTCAACTTGTTTAAAAAAAAGAAGGTATTCCAAATGCACTTTCAATACTCAAGTCGTGGAATTTTATGTTTGACAGATGCATCAGCAAAATTCTTGCCTAATTTCAAGTACTTTAAACAATATTATTAAAGACGAATAAATTTAAAATCACAACCGACACATTTTTAAATTTTCTCAGGAATTCCCCATAAATATTCTGTATTAATTTTGGCCTTTTTGGTTAGATTTTCACGATCCCGCCTTATTCCTACAAAATACCGCCAAATCCCGCTTTTTGCCCAAATTGAGATGGTCACGTTAGTTATCACCGCTTAAAGAAGAGCAGCCCTTTTGGTTTTCCGCACTGCTTTACATTTGTCCGTACTTTTAATTTCCAGGAATGCGGGAATTAATTTCGCTCAATGCAAAATCACTTTGTCGCCAACAACAAACAATTTTTGAAAAAATAATTTTGTATTCGACTTAACGTGGAATTTATGGCTATCGATGCTACGTCAAAATTGTCAACATAAAATTATTTTTTCGCAAATTTGTTTTAATACAAGCATCTATATTGTAGTTGGCGTCAAATTTTGTACAGCTTTTTCATTATTGTAGCTTATTATCCCGACAGCCCCATATATAAAATTGTCAGTAATCGATACAATGCGAGAAATGATGAAATTTGACCATTTTTTAGAAATTGATATAAATTACAAATATATTTTATATTTTTATACCCCGCACCTTATGATTGGGATATATTCACTTTGTCATTCCGTATGTAACACCTTGAAACATTCGTCGGAGATCCCATAGAGTACATATATATTGTGTCATGGTAAAATTCTAAGACGATCTAGCCATGTCCGTCGGTTTTTGAAGAGGTTAAAATTTCCGTAAATTTGTCTTATCTTATCGCAGATCGATTAAAAGTGAGCGAAGTCGGCCCAGAGGGAAAATGTTTTCCCTAACGAGGACTGAAAATACTCCCTATTATTTAGATTATTTAAGCAAATAAGCCCACTGTGCAATGACTGGCCATATACCTAACTTTGACGACGTCGACACACTAGCAGCAGAGAGTCACTACAATAGGAGATACACTTTAGAAATGATACATATATAAGAAGTTCCGACAGAGAAGAGATTAAATTATAAGACGGTTGCTCACACATATATAGGCAACTTGTAAATGAAAATAGAAAGAGAAAAGACATATTAGTTACCATATTGAAATGTAATTATTGTAATAGACGATTGTTATTAAATTTTATGTATATTAATTGTGATGTTTTTGTAATTTTGTTTAGTGGAACACCCCTGAAGATGATCGACAAAGTCGAATCGAAATATTGGGCAAAAATTTGAATAAAAATAAAACAATAACGGCCTCAAGCTGGACAATATCAAAATTAAATTTTTATACACATGAAATTTGTGCGGAAACACAAAAGGTACAAAAAGATTAAGCGGGTGAAATTGGGACAAAAAGGGATAAAAATGGTACCAATGATACGACAACAACTCGACACATGAATTCGAATATGATTAGTAGACACGTAAAAGAGAGAGAGGGATTTTTCGAAATTCGTACCTTTAAGGGATACAATTGGAAAAAAGGGATAAAAATGGTGCAAACCAAACCACTGAAGTTGAAATCATGCATTCACGCGAAACATAAAGGAATTTTTCGAAATTTGCACTTTTATGCAGAAAATAGGGCAAAAGGTACCTAACAAACGGATGCAGCTAGAATAGTGAAATTCGGTGTGCCCATTGTTCTGACTGTGTAGATACGAAAAATAAAGATATATTTCGATATTCGTACATTTAGGATAAAACGGGATAAAATTGTTACCAAGCAAACGGCTGTAGTTAGAATCATGGAATTCAGTGTTTACTCGTCTGTCTTCGTAGACACACAAAATATGAGTACTTCTCCAAATTCATACTTTTAGGGTCAAAATAAAAAAGAATAAAACTGGTACCACGCATACGTTGTACCTAGACTCATAAAATTAGATGTGTACATTCCAAAGTTGACCCGAATCATAATGAATCATTGAAATAATACTACTTTGCCTGTAGCTGTAGCTGAATCAAGAAATTGCAAATTGGGAAATGTTTCTTCCTAATGACTCCTGACTATACACCTAATATTTAGGGCACATTTTTGAAGATTGCTGCCTAATGTTCACTTTTTAATTACAATGGTAGTATTATATTTATTATTATAACTATTATTATTATAATAAAGAAGCAATGCACTTTATTTAAAGCAGTGCGCATAATTTGAAATATTAAACAAATATAGTATTGTGCAAAGAACATATCACAATTTGACTAATATGGTTCAGCACTTCTATGTAAAGTCGACAGCCACTAGTGTGCGGTAATACTGTGGAATGCACTCCGTGGTGGAGGATATGTAAGATTCGGCTCGGCCGAACTTAACGTCTTTTACTTGTTTATATTATTTTATTTTTATTCAAATTGGAATAAAAGTTGCTTTGCCCCCTGCAATTTTTAAGGTAAAAAAGGTAGTGTTTTTTAAGGTCGAAAAGAGTAGTGATATTTACAATATTTTATCATGGCTGGTATTTGATTATTTAGAAAGCTCTTACACCTACGAGTTATCAACCAACCAGCCAGACTAGTCAGGGGGTGGAAAGTGCGTGCCAGACAGGCTTAAAGTCCGGGAGCCAGCAACGAATACCCTTAAACTTTAAGTAAAACAGCTAAAACCATTATGGTAATTTCCTTCCACAACTACAAAGAAAGAAAATCCATGTCTGGCAAACCTTCGAAGGCGGCTTTGGTCGTGCCTCCTTTAAGGTCGAATAAAAATATTCCTATTTCCACCACTTTCCTATAAGTAGAACTGCTAAATTTTTTATGGTCGATTCCTTACATTATGAGAAGAAGAAAAATGCATGCCTGGCCAAACTTCGAGGGTGGCTTTGCCCCCCCCCCCCTGCAATATTTAATTGCAGGGATTTAATTTTGTACACAAATTAGAAAAAATCCCTCACATTGTCGCCAATAAAATGTAAATGTCTGTATCATATATATATAACTAGCTGAACCCCGCCCGCTTCGCCAGGCAAAAAAAACAAATGGTTAAATATCTCTCAATAACACTTTTGCCACGCCCACTCCGCCCACAAAATGAAAATCCAAATTTCGGCATCATATTTATCATTCTCGTGTTCAGTAATATATACGTTCCAATTTTCAGCCTTCTAGCTCTCAAAAACACTATTGCCACGCCCACTCCGCCCACAAAATGAAAATCCAAATTTCGGCATCATATTTATCATTCTCGTGTTCAGTAATATATACGCTACAATTTTCAGCCTTCTAGCTCAAAAAACACTTTTGCCACGCCCACTCCGCCCACAAAATGAAAATCCAAATTTCTACATCATATTTATCATTCTCGTGGTCAGTAGTATATATGTACCAATTTTCAGCCTTCTAGCTGCCAAAAACACTATTGCCACGCCCACTCCGCCCACAAAATGAAAATCTAAATTTCCATTTTTTTTAAAACCCGTGCTGAGAAAATACCTTTCCAACAAAGTACAAATCATCAAAATCGGTTTGGCCAATCTCGAGTTATGGGATTACATCGCTTCGGACACTTTCTTTTATATATATAGATATATATTATATACTATAAATTCCACTTGCATGAAGGCATGTGAATTGATTTTGGATAAGTACCAAAGTTTTTCATTCTGTTTGTAACACCTTGAAATGTCGACCGTCTTAATATTCTATAAGTATGATCTAGCTCTTTTGCCAAAACCATGCCACTGGAAATTACTATGGAAGTTGTGACGTTTACTTACCGCAAAGTTATTTTTATTAATTTTAATGGCCCATGAAATGAAAATAGTTACCGTATATAAAAATAATATGGGCACTATGGAAATTCGAACCAAATAATGCTTAATAATGGACTGACATCTACTGGAAATAATTCAAAAACTAGAAATAACTACCATTTTCTAGAGGGATGTTTAATACCTATGGAAACTATTGATCCATTTTGGGCTACATCGCGATTTCAACAGAAGGCTAGACAGAAATATCTTTTGTATCTGATATTCAAATTGAATGTCCCTTTAAAATGCTGTCCTTTTAAATACGCCAATTTTATATACCCTTCATTTACATAGAGTGAATTTTACGTTATTATCTGAACCTAACTATTTGAGAAGTTTAGGATCGCGACACTTCTTCCTTTTTCATATATTCGTGGCTGTTGTCTGTTGCTGTTACCGTACCTACCGTACATGGAACGTAAGCACATTATGACCTCAGTGACCTTAAATAAATCATACACACTGTAGACGTTGGCAAATATTTTGTATTTCTTCTTCGCTTGTGGACTGTTTTCGTTTTGTGGTTTGGTTTTGTCAGACGCGCATTCAAAAATTAGCACTTTATGAGAGCTCCACCAGCGACTGTCCCGTGATTAATACCGCAAATAAATATTTGACAATTGTAATTACGATAAGAAAAGTCAATATGAGAAAAGAAAACACTTTGATTACTTTGATTTTCAGACCACGATAAGAACCACCCAAACCCCCTCCCACATCACATAACGGAACATACATGGAATGGTGTAGGAGAATTGGCATATTCACTCCATGACCACAGAAATGGCCGGCAACCGACTGGAGCTTAACATTGAATATTTACGAAAGGAGTGAGATTGGAAGACAAACTATGCTGCACAGTGATTGGAACTCGATTTAGTTGGGAACAAATTCTGTAACTTCAGATGGGTTTGACTGAGGTCCCACAGACAATGTGTTTTCGAGTTTACATGGCCATTCCTTGGGCTCTGAAGTTGGTCACATAGGGTGGGAACAAGTTTGCAGAGTGGCCAATAGACCAGGACAATATTCCACTTCAAATCGGACATAATCAATTTCAAAATTAAAGAAAAGAAGTAGAAAGGCGGTAATTTCGGCCGAGCCGAATATTATAAACCCTCCAACAGTATTACCGGCAGAGTTAAGGCCATTTTATGAAAATTATGATGTTTTGATGCAGATTTAAATAAAAATAATAAAAAAACTATTAGGGGTTGTTTGGGGTATTTTCTGTACTTGTTAGAAAAAACTTTTTCATCAACCATCCACACAGTTAGAGGAGCTTACGCACTGAATTTCATGATTCCAGCTACAGCCGTTTTTTGGTACTCTTTTTTACCCTGTTTTCCCATTTTAACCCTAACGAGTACGAATTTAGAATTGTTTCTGTATTGCGCGTCTACGCATTCGGGGGACGTATATACCGAATTTCATGATTCTAGCTGCAGTGGTTTGGTTGGTATTATTGTTATCCCTATTCGCCGCGTTTTCCCCACAAATTTCGAAAAATAACTTTATGTTGCGTGTCTACACAGTCAGAGTAATGTATAAACCAAATTTCGTGACATAAACTTCAGCCGTTTGGATGGTACCATTTTTAACCCTATTTTCCCAAATTGTCCCTTAAAATTATGAATTTCGAAATATCCATTTATTTTGCAAGTCTAAGCAATTAGCGATATAAACATACGGAAACATGTTTCTACCTGTTGCTACGATTTGTTCGCGTCCACGCATATGTATGTACAAAATTGAAAAAATTTGATCCGATTTCACCCATTTTCAATCCCAATCGATCAGCGATCCTACGTATGTATCAAATGTTTCGTTTACAAGGATAACGTGATTTCAACAGACAGACAGACGGGCATGGCAAAATTGTCTCAGAATTTCACCAGGATATAGAATATATGGGGAATTCCACGACAAATCGGATTGTTAAAAAAATATTTTTGATTTCCTCCATTCTTTATTATTCTTTAATATATATTTTTTGAAGTACTTTTTATTGAAAAAAATATGCACAATGTTTTTGTATACAAATTTTGATTTTTTAAATTAAAACTTTATTTTTTAATTGTTTGTACTCTTCGATTTTTTATTTAACCATCTATTTATTTTGTAAATTTTGAGACTTTGTTGAAAGTGGGCCTATAACAATTATTAATAAATAATTAAAATATAAAGATTTAATTTAAAAAATCAAAATTTGTATACAAAAACATTGTGAATATTTTTTCAACATTTTTTCTGAAAAGTACTTCAAAAAACAAAAGTATTAAAAAAAGAATATCCAATTCGGACCATTATTGACGAAGTTATGAGTAAAAGACTGAAAAAAGAATTACTATTTACAATTTTTTAAAAAGCTATATCTTTTCGCGAGTAATCAGAAAATACTCAAAGTATACCAGGGGGTGTTTTTTAGTGGATTTTTGTATGGAGGAAATCAAAAATATTTTTTTTTCGAACTGTCCTATTTGTCGTGGAATGCCCCATATATACTTTATGGGATCTCCGCTGAATATTTCAGAGGGTTACAAACAGAACGAGATCCGAAGAAACGAGTAATTTTGGGAACTTATTTCAAAAAATAGGTCTTATAGGTGGCCAAATCCAAGGAAATGGTGAAAATTTGATCACAATTACTTTTAATCTGTTTATAAAGTTGTAAGAAATCAAATCACATAGACAAGGTATTGTCCTCAAAATATCAATACTGCCTAATTTCATTACGATCGTTCGACAACTGGGGGCGATGAACACAGCTAAATCGAGTTATAGTTTTTAAATATCTGTCATTCCATGCCAAAGTGAATACCTATTGTACATCACTATTTCCGATTTCTTTGATAATTGGTAAAATTAACGAATAAGTAACGTAGGCACAAATTAAAGAATGAAGGCATATATTAATAAAAAGTCAAATTGAGTGCGAAATTAGTATGGGAGCTATATCTAAATCTGAACCGATCTTACCCACTTTCATCATTGATGTTTCTAGTCGAATTATAAAGTGCTGTGGCAAATTTGAAGAAAATCTGTTAACGTATCTGGTTTATAGATCGGAACAAGTCAAATCCGGAGCGAAATTTATATGGGAGATATATAAATCTGAATCGATCTGACTAACTTTCACCATAGATGTTTCTAGTTGAAATGTAAGGTGTTGTGACAAATTTGAAGAACATCGGTTAAAATGAGTAGGCTACTAGAGCGGAAAAGTCAAATCAAGAACGAAATTTATATACTACCTATATCTAAATCTTAACCGATCTGACCCATTTTCACTTATACTGGATAGGTATCCAAAAGTTTTAATAAATTTTATTATTATTTTTTTCTGATATACACACATTTATATTGTTATTGGCGATAATGTGAACAATTATCTTTTCCATTGAGTGAAAAATTAAGACTTTATTTGCTTTTTTGTTATCACAGCGTAGTTATTCTGGCTTAAAGCCATTATAAATATAACCTCAGGCCGTAGATGAATGTAAACGAAACACCAAATTGATTAATACAAGAATTCACTCACACGGCCCACTAGAATATGGCAAACTTTCTTAATACGAATATTTCGACAATTATTTCGAAATGCAAAACATATGGACATCTCCCAGTGGCCCGGACGCAACATTCGCACGCCTTTAACTACGCCAAAAACAAGAAAGAAACTGAATAAGACGATGTTCTAAAGAGTACTACATTTTAAAAAATATATCGTCAGGATTTAGTACAAATTAGTACAAAATTATAAACAATTTTACATTGAAACGGACGCTACAAAAATACAAAGTTCAGCGATTTTTTGGAAACTTTGTGTTTCCTTTTATACACGTACATGAAGGTCAGAGGATATATTTTTTCGTAGAATTATGAAATATGAGAATTATCTCTTAGATTTGTTTAATTAGGTACAGCAGAAACACGGACGCGACGAAACGGTCGCTACAAATATTTCCACTCGTAGTAAAAAAGAAGTAATTTTCGTTATAACACTTCAACTTTTAATAAACATAAAAGAGAACAAGTTAACTTCAAGTTTCGTAATAAAAAAAGTTGTCGAAATAAGGAAAATGTAAAGTTTAAAGCTATTAGAGTGGTCTGATTTCATTTTTTGTAGACCTTTTTTGGGAGATACCCATGAAATAATAAAAAGACAAATGTTTGGGGTTTATTATCGCCGTTTTAGGATTTCAGGGAATTTTTATATGACTTATACAAAAAAAATAAACTAATTTACCTATTGCAGAAAGATGACCGAATAAATTGTCATATAAACTCAACTTATCTATGCCTATGGCAAACGGAACAGAAGTTAGAGAATTATTTCCAAAATAAATCGATTTTCAATACAACAGTGTGCTTCAGTTGAGAGCCATAACAATCAATTCGAATTTTAGTGAACTTCTAAATTAAAAGACCTTCTAACAATGTACCACTGTAGGAGTTCTGGTAGAATTGTACTAGGCGGAGAACTTCGTCTACTCGTAGTCAAAAAGGTATGCTACCAAATGATATTTCGGAATTGGGAAAAAGTGGCGACCATTAACAATATAAGTGATGCAGGTGCTCCCAAAATCTTACACGATTCATATTTAAATATGAGTTTCTATAGGATTAGATGTTTTTAATTTCGCTTCTTATTCTCGTAGCATTGTGGTCTTTAGAGTATGGTTTCACGTGACGGCAAAGTGAATGAATCACTCACTTCAGTGGGGTGAATGATAACATAGAACGATAAACGTCAAATACAGAGATACACGCTGACCGATTTTAAGCCGACAAGCCGCCGCCGCCGCATGGATCTGCACGAGCCGCGCCGCCGCCGATTTCGTCGGCTCAAATCGACTTCAACACGCCGCCGATTTCATCGACTCATATCGACTTCAACCACGCCGCCGAGATTTGACGGAGTTCTAACTCAGTCAAATCTTACTACCAAAATAGACAACCCACTTAAAATTACAAAAGAAAAAATAACTGTCGACTTAGACAACCTAGTACTGTGAAATATATTGACCTTTCTTTGAATTTAGTATCCCACATATGATGATGTCTATAGAAAGTTGAATGATTGTATTTTGATTTGAAAGTCGCATTTATATAAGTCAATTCCAGTACGGGTGGCCATGTGTTCCTATAAATAACAATAAGGCTGTTTTTCTTTAAGACTGGATAACTAAGCTGTGATAAGAAAAAACCAAATAAAAAGTTAAAACAGCAATACCAACGTGTGTATAAAAACAAATTTTAACAAAAATATTTTATATTAAAAATATTGGACTTAGCATGGATAATTATCCAGTGTAGGTCCAATTTAAATCCATAATTGTATGGGGTAATAATATTAAATTGTGGGAACATTGGCTAATATTAACGAATATTTAACTATAATATATATATATATATATATATATATACATATATATATATATATATATATTAGACCGGTCCTTATTTCTTTTTTTTCGAATTCGTATGACGCTAAAACTTCTCTATTTGAACCTAAAAATACACAAAAAAATTTGAGCTTGATTGGACAATTTTTAGGCGTGCCCCCGCCAACAATTGTTTGTCATTAAAGTTAGTTACTATCATATAGGGGAAATTATCACCTTTGGTGCTCTTTTTTTGACATAACTCGAGAACCACTAGTCCGATTTTGTTTAAATAAATTGAAAAATAATTAAGAATTACAATTCCTTTAAAATGTGTATATATAGCGTTTTTCTGTATAATCAACAGTTTAGCCGGTAAAAATAAATGTATGAAGAAAATAAATATTTTTTGCCTAAAATATTAATATTTTTTATTTTTTAAATTCATAGAAAATCCAAAACGAACAAATACATTTTAAAATTAAAAATCTAAAGCGATGACAACCAAAAGACTTCGATCGGATGATGACATTATGTTAATTGGCGTAATGGACCACCAAATTACTGGAGCTAAATTACCAGGAAGAAAACAAGTGCTACAAGTTTTATTTTATAATTTAAGAATAGTTGGCTTAAATTTAAGAGAAAGTTCTAGATTAGTTGTTGCTGAGGTCAGCACGTTTTGGCAAAAAGCACGAATTCCAACACACCATGAAAAACACTGCATTGAGAAGCTGGAAAAATTATACAACAAGTGGAGAGATATTACAAAGCATCATGGTCGAAAAACAGAATGTCAAAACAGGAAAGAAACTGAATTTCAAGATAAATTAGATGATTTATTCGATATCGCACATGCAAACGCGTTTGAATTAATTAAAATACAAGAAGACAAAGAGTTCTTAAAAAAGCAACGAGAAAAAGGAAGACCAGGTTGTATGCTAGGAACGGATAAAATTGTAATGCAGAAAGAAAAGCGAAAGGCAGTCCAGAAAGAACAAGAAAACCAGCGTCGAATAAAAGAAGATGAACGAAAAGAGTTATATGAACAACAGATTCAAAGAGGTATACAATTAAATATTCTATCTTTTAAGCAAATCAGAATTATTGTTGTAAAACAGGTATGATTGACATTGACGACGAAAACGATATTGAAGTTGTAGCATCAACATCAACATCTGTATCAAATCCAAATCCAGGTATATCAGGTATCTCCAGAGGTAAAACAATTTTTTTTACACCAAGACTGCTTTCAACTTTGGATAAGTGGAAAATCACTGATGGTGCTGCAGTTCATATCCTAAGCGCAACTTCTGACGCGTTGGGCTATGATATCGAAGATCTTATACTAAATAGATCATCAATTCGTCGAATGCGTCAGAAGCATCGTGCAACAACAGCACAAAACATTGCAGCAAACTTTGATGTAAGTACTGTAATGTGGGTTTTCCCTATGCTTCTTTTTTTATGTTTTGAGTATAAATTAAGAAACTTGAGTTTTTATTTCCAGATTCCACGTAGTTTTGTTTTGCACTGGGATGGTACAATGTTACCAGAAATTAGTGGCAGGGAAAAAGTTGACCGCTTGCCAATCATAGTCTCATCTCAAGGTATCGATAAACTACTTGGCATTCCAAAGTTAAAATCTTCGAGTGGAAAAGAAATATCAGATGCCGTGTTTAATTCAATAAATGAATATGAAATGCTTGATCTAGTTCAAATAATCTACTTCGACACAACTGCTCATAATACAGGAGTTCAAAGCGGTGCTGCTGCTCTGCTTGAAGGAAAACTAGGTCGCGATTTATTATATTTTCCCTGCAGACACCATATTTACGAGTTGTTGATCCGTAAAGTGTTTGAAATTAGAGTGGCTACTACAGCCGGTCCAGAAGTGCTAATTTTTAATCGCTTTAGCAAATACTGGATTAATATTGACAAATTAAATTACAAGAGTTGTTTAGAAGATGAACACATTATTACAGTATTGACTGCTGAAGAACGTGGAACAATTTTAAATTACTGTCTAGATAACATAAAACAAGCTCATAGCAGACGCGACTACAAAGAATTATTGCAATTAGTTGTCACTTTTCTTGGTGGTACGGTGCCGAATTTTAACACCTTTCGTATACCTGGTGCAACTTCTCATGCTCGATGGATGTCAAAATGTATTTATGCACTTAAAATGTATTTGTTTCGTAATGAATTCAATATGACCAACCAAGAGTTAAACGGTATACGTAGTGTCTGTCTGTTCGTAGTTTGTATTTATGTAAAAGCCTGGTTTGGATGCACTAAAGCAATTGAAGCAGCAAATCAAGACTTAAATTTAATTAAAAATATTATGGCTTATCCTGAAAGGGATATAGCTCTTGCTTTGCTACAAAAAATCAGCAATCATTTGTGGTATTTGTCGGAAGAAGCAGTCGGTCTTTCATTCTTCGATCCTAATGTAAGTGTTGCAATTAAAAAAATGGTTCAGGCAATTAATGTTGAAGCAAATACAGAAAAATGCAAGCGAATAATAACTAATCCAACAAATATCGGCACATTTGCGCAAAAAGATTTAAGCGATTTTGTAAATTCCAATATACACGCATTCCTTGATCGTTTAGAAATTTCAAAAGAATTTTTGCAAGATTTGACTACGCTCACGGATCACAAATTTGTAAAAACCTATCTGTAGTGAATGATGCAGCTGAAAGAGGCGCCAAATTCATTACAGATTATAATAATAAATTAACCCACAACGAAGAGGAGAAACAATTCCTTTTTCAGGTGGTTAAAGAATATAACATGAATTATCCCACTTTTAAAAAGACTTCACTATTAAATTAAAATAATATTAATGTTACTATGAGTATGAAATTAATAAAAATATTTAAGTTTATTCTTAATTTTCAAATAAATGTAAATAAAATAAAAAATATATATATTTTTGCCTTATTTCTCATAATAAAAACAAAAAGGTGCTTGGGGCACGGCTAAAAATTATCCAATCGTTGTCAAATTTTTTTTTATGCTTTTTGGGACTAAAACGAATATTTTTAGCGCTTGCCGTAACATATATTCGAGAAAATAAATTTGTCCATATAAATAAGGACCGGTCTAATATATATATTGAATAAAAGAAAATGTGTTAAAAACCAATACAAATTATTCCTTCCATTTTCCCAAAATTGTCAAATAAATAGGGGCGATCGAATGACAGAACGAGCCGACAAATCAGCCGAAAGCCGCCGCCGCCGACCCATTTTGAACAGCGCCGCCGCCGCCGATAATTATGGTTCGGCTTGTAACTCTGGTCAAATATTTACTTTCCAATATTTGATACGATTCATAAGCTGGCGACAAGTTAACTCTACACGTTACAGTGCTAACGGAGGCGATATTTAGGCTTCTTACAGTTTTATGCCAATGCTAAATGTTCAAAAATATTTGAAAATTTTGTATTTTCGTCGCTTCCTGTGGCTTTCTCGCCTCCTCATTTGATTGTGTAACGCCATCAATGGTTAGTCATTCATTCATTTTGTATTCTGAACATACATATGTGACATGCATTGTTGTTCACACTTTATTTATGTGTGATCGTAGCAAATGATTATTTGTGATCCGTTCAATCACCTTCCCTCACTTGCGTCGCATCGTCTAGGACGAACCCTGTTGGAAAAATAAATGCATATAAAACTTGGAAATTGAAAACAACACTTTGTCACACTGACAATTAATCGTTTCGAAATGTTCAATTGATTTATGTTCGTGCCCAGCGACATGTCGCATTTACCACCGGCATATTAGGAAAAAGGTTTAGAAACTTGATAGCAAGTCAACATGTTTTTATTTCCGAAATGGGGTGTGTAATAACAAAAATTTTAATTCTGAGAGGACTCGAGAAATTTCAAAGATTTCTGCAGAAAACCATACTCTAAAAACGCTAAATATTGATGTGATGCCTTCAAATTTTATAAATATTGAAACAAGTCAAAAATGTATCATGTGCGTATTTGAATTTAACGTCGTTCTTTTCCATGAGTAGTGTTCTTTTCCATTTAGAAAAGGTTAATTCTATTTTCGTTTTCCTTTTCAAACAGTGGTTTACGTGCTAGTTTTAAACGTGATTATTTCTATGTTTTTTAGAATTTTCTATCGAAATATGTAAAAACGTGATTGCGAAAAACTACAGTTACGCACTTTTACACCATATACTTGTACACTGAGGTCTTAGTTTTTATTAAAAAAAACTAGCTGACCCGACAAACATTCTCCTGTCCATATTTCAGTTAGCTTGTTTGTGATCGTAGTGTGAATTTTTGAAAAGCTATTTCAAATGTTTAAACAAACCTGGAATGAGAAAAATTCTGTTCTCAGTGATTAATGTATCGATTAACGTTTGCTGTCATAGATCTTCAATTTGGATTTTGAACAATGTTTGAACACTTTTCGTTTGATTTTCAATAATGCAGAAAATCGGCGATTTTGCCATTGACATTTTCAAGTAAGTGTTTTGGATGTAATTGTGCAGATTCGTCGTTTTGCAATTCGAAACGCTTGACACAAAAAGGATGAATTCGAGCATTCATTTAGTTTATTGGGTGGAGTAGGCCGTGGAATCACTGGCAGTGTTTGGTAAAATTCACCAAAAGAATTATTGCACCACCTGACCATTTTGGATTGTTTCATTGTTAAACATGGGATTTTTATGCATATTCTATTTGTAATCTGCATTTCTATCTATGCAACATATGACAACATAATATTTTTTATATTAATCATGAGAATCATTTGAGTAAAATCGTCATTCAATTATAACCATACTCTCAAAATATACTTATAATATCTTAGCTAAAATCAACACGATCAAAATAGTCTTGTGGTTCCAACGTGATCGTCCAGTGGATAAACACTCCAATTCCATTGTTTCATGAGTGTCGCACGTTAATTGGCGATTTAACAGCGGAGCTCTCTAAATGTCTTCATGTTCGTGCTTTCCATTAAGAAATGTTTCTTCAATTCAATAAATATTCTTTAATTTTCCAGTTTCATTGCAAAAATATTCTGATATTAACTGAAGATTCTGAGGCGATAGTCTGCGCGAGTACAGTGAATTTAAGAATTCCGTTGTCAACATAATTTTCGCTAGAAACTACATCCTCCAATTCAATGTTTTTCGCAGCCAATATAGCATGTTCTTTCGATGATACACGATTTTGATCAACATTCGCAATATCAACAGCAATTTTCCTATAACGAATGTCCAACAATTGTCTTGAAAATGCGCCAGAATGGCCGTTCCACAACACATGATTCTGTTCGTCAGCTGGAGGTTGCCGTGGAATCGCCAGTAATGTAAATCGAAAAATCACCTTCCAACAGAATCATAGAACCAACAGTGTGCCATTGTACACTCCACCGAACTGATTAAAACGTCGGCCATTTCAGATCTGTGAAAGGTTGCATCACTTTAATTTTGCGAGCGAATTTTTGTCAAAAATTGCTACGATCAAATAAGATTTTCCGGTTCCACCGAGAGCGTCCAAGAAGCAAATCACTATAGTTCAGTCGTTCATAAGCCGTGTGTTCCGTAAGCATCTTATTCTCGCAATGTAACGTATTCACATTCTTTTTGCATTGCATTCCAACTTTTGATTAAATGCCTAGTGCATCGGAGAGTGTGGCGCATGTCTTCATTCAATGCCTCATTGTGAATTTTAAGAAATGTCATCTTTGTATTTGGTTCACAAATCGGTGAAATTAAAGAAATACGTGTCAGTGGATTTCCCTATTTATTTGATGACCGATTTCGAACTGGAATTATGAAACAAATAAAAATGAATCAGCAAAATATGTCGTTCCTATCAATTCTGGCAAAAAGTGCTTAAAATATAAAGATTCATTGCACTTTGTCCGAATTTTCTAACCTTGTCTTATAATTATCTGCATTTTTGTGTCCGAACACTGTCGCAGAATCATAACCAACATAACATAAGAGAATTTTGCATATCCATTGCTTGAATTGCGACTTATAGCTTTGAGTTCATTCAAAAATTCTATATAAAAAGGCACTTTCACGTTTTTAAACATTTTCCTATTTTGCGGTCAATTATCCAAAAGTTTTTTCATCTTAAAACCTAGTTCGGACTACCACGAACAGTTTGTGACAAAAATCAGCCAAATCTGTTCAGCCGTTCTCAAGTGATGCGATTACCAACGAACATAATTTCATTTTATTATATAGAAGAATAACTTTTATATATATCAAGCTAGGTCCTATATATATATATATATATAGAACCTAGCTTGCATCTTTCGCATTCAGGTTTTTGATAAAAAGAATTCACATCACAAATTACCTTATAAACTACATCAAAAAGTTGCCAGATGACTCAATATACTGAAAATGAAAATAAAGAAAAAAACTAATCTATAGAGGTTATTTTGAAAGCGTACAGCTCACTAACCGGAATGGCGAAAGCGAAATATTTTGGGAGAAGTCATAAAATAAACCAAACTTTCATTTTAGTCGAGAACATCCACAACATTTATTTTGTAGCCACTCTAATATTAACGAGGCTAAAATAACCCACATAGTATTCGATCTATGGAGAACCTGATGACACTGCTGTCCGAAAAGTGGATTAGAGCCATCCACTTGTTTGGTGAGAGTAAGAGTAACTCCAAGGCCCTTGACACAGTCTGGCACGGCACACTCATATCAAAGCTTATCGCATTTGGTGTCCATTATATCTCCATTTAAATCGTCCTCTGAGGAAGGACGCGCTATACGTGTTGTTGTTTATGGGTTATCATCCGACGAGCATAGGTTAACCGCAGAAGTACCACAGGGCTCTGTCCTTTCCCCCTCCCTTTTTCTTGTTTTCATCGGACTTCGAATCCAATCATATACTCATTCGATCATGGACCAAGTCGACAGGAAATCGAAGACAAAAGGCAATTGATGGATGAGTCTCTCAGCCAGGATTTACTGGCCATTTCCAGAGCTCCTTGTTGTCTCACAAGCGATTCACTGATCCTATGGTGTCGTCGATTTCAATGAACGGTGTAGAAATTGAGCAATTAGATGCTCTCGATCTTCTAGGCATTTGATGTGGGGAAAGAAGCATTAAAGTGTTAAAGCTTTATAAAGCGGTGTAGGAAATGCTTCACTCCCTCTGATCCGGTGCTCCAGGATCTTCCCTGGAGCTTCTTGACGATGTCCAGAGTAGGGCGATGCTGTTGGTGGGTGATAGGCAGGTAGGATATCCAATTCCATTGTTTTCCTTGAACATCGTCGTAATGTGCGATGTGTGTCGTTGTTCTATCGATACTTCCATGGTGTTTGTTCTTCGGATATTCGTGATCTTATACCGCCCGTGAGAACTTTCGGTAGAGATACGCAACTTTCCAGGAACTCTCCCCCACTTGTTGTCGATTGAACAAGCAGCAGCACCACACATTACAGAATGATCGCAATGCACTGCATTTATAGGGGACATCCCCTGAGCTTCCCTGAGGTTCAGTGAATAAATAATAATAATACTCCAAAATGTTGCACCTAGAATTGTGAAATTAAGTCTACACAATCCCTCTCTCTCTAACTTGCTGCATAAAAGGGGGTTTTCAAAATTTGAAATTTTAGAATAGAAACGGGACAAACAGGTATAAAAATGGTACCAACCAAACGGCTACATCTAGAATCATTACATTGGCTTATACATTTGCCGTGTGCGAATTTGCGGTGTTTAGCTGGTATTTAATATTTTAATATAAATATTTGTGTGCGTAATTTACTTAAAATACTATTGGAAAGGGCGTACCTCTTTTGTGTTGATATGTCTGTGGCTGTTAGTGGGCGTAGAAATTTACAATTTTCACAAACATTTCTCTTCATTTCAGTAATCACACAAATTTAAAAAGAACATTGTTGTGCCTTCTCTACGTTTAACACAAAAAAACTTAAGTAGTGCTAGAGTGTCTTAAGAAATAATTGTTGTTTGTTTAAAGAAAGACTCCGAGGTATGGTCTATGGCCTGCGAATGAATCATATGATTGTTGTGTAATGCTTTTTTATCCCTTGCACTCGATGCACGAATTCTATTTCAAAATATTTATTTATTGAAGTCATTTATTGCCTCTTTTGTTATCTTTATTTGATATTTTCATATAAAAACACCACGCGGTCGATGGTTCATGTCCAAAGAAAAATTTGTTATGGCATTGTTCCATCAATTCTCAAAAAAAAGTGGAAATTTCATAAAAGTTCGGAAAAGATGGGCGCGATTGGCTTTAACTCATATAAAATGTATTTTAGAATGAATGAAAGAACTTAATAAATATGTGAAATAGCTTCAGAAAGTTCAGCAGAAACTGAAAATTCGTAGTTCATAACTTCAGCATGGGTTTTATCTTAAATCCCTCTGTCGGTACAGTGATCTGACGCTGTTCTAAAGTTAATCATGGTCTATCATTCCATTTTTTATAAAAGCTTTTTATAAAAATTTTTGCTTCTATGGAAAAATATTTTGCAATAGACTCAAACGCTAACCATTAGATATCTCAAAACGGACGAAGAATTTTAGAACATGGACAATTTTGAGTCCATATTTAACCCTCCGAGTACATGCAAGAGTTTGAGTTACGAAAAAAATAACAAGAACGCCAAATCACTGTACTTTCTTTAAATATGTGTTACAAAACAAATAATTTAATTTTTTTCTTATCTTTATTGAGTCAGTCAGTTTTTTTTAAATTTCCAAATTCAGCTGGTCATAATTGTTACATGTATGTACTCGAAGCAGATTTATGGTTGATTCATTGTATGGACTTGATCTAAATGCGTCTTTAACGACAATTTTCACAGCTTCACATTTCATAGCTTTCCACATGGACGATGAATAAAATTAAATTTTTAATTTTCAGTTTCGAAAATATGTTGTTTAAGATTTTTTTTGTATTTTAACTATTTTGTTTATTTGCTTATTTATTTGCGAGTTTTGGTTAAAAACCATATTTTCCAAATATTTTGTCGATGACTAAAAATTCTTTCGTGAGTTTTTTAAAATAATTTCTGGAGTTACAATTTGAGTGTGCTTTTAAAGAGCTATAGCAACCCCACCAGTATTTTGCCTAATCTAATTCTAATTTTCCCATTAACGAGGGGGTTTCCCGCGGGAAATCCCCGGGAATTCGCAAATTTTCATTTCCCGAATCACGGGAAATTCGTACGGGAATCCCGCGGAAATCCAGTAGAAACTTTTACATACTTTTTCCCATGTCTTTTCCATCATTCCACTATAAAATTTAAACGTTGCACAATAGGTATGACAAATATTGCTGCGTTCGTATATACATCCAAAATGTACTTTTCCGGAAGAAATTAGAATCCGGAAAAAGTAAATGTTGGGTGTATATAGAACGCCCAAAATAAATGAAATCAGTTTAATTTCATTTCAAAATATTTTAAACGATGCTAAATAACGCAAGTAACAATATTGTATTAAATTTTCGATGCGACAGGACAAAGAACGGAAAACATAAACTTTTTATTTGATGTTACACTGACTATTGAGCCTACATATATTGAATGTGAACACGATCGTTCTACGTCTCGTTCACTTTTTCCAATAAAATACATACATACATATAATTGATTTTAAAATTTGAAAAGATGTCTGAATTGATGTCACACTGCACTTGTTGTTTACATGAATTCTGCAATAGGTTTCTTGTGAAATAAATATTTATTTTACTTTAATAAAATGTGAACGTTTCATTGGAAAAATAAGTTTAATTGCGGTAAAGAATATGTTGACGATTTTCCCAATTCTATTATTTTTCAAATATAGCGTCCCAAATACTACAATGTTCATTAGGTGTCTTACTGCTACACATTATTGTTAAAAGTTAATATGTCAAAATCACAACTTCAGGAAAATTAGAAAGAATTGAAAAGTGTACATCGATCATCTCACATAAGACTCGTAAGGTAATTAGAGTAAAAAGAAATAATTTTAAAATAAAGATTGATGTTTTCCGAAGATATCTATATATCGATTTCTGGAAGATATCTATAATTATAATAAAATATGGTCTTACTGATTCGGCTGTTTGGTTAGTAATCCGAGAGGTTAACAACTTCCATATTTCAAAATGTCAGCCTGGTAAAAAATAAGTAACCTTATATTCTCGTCTTTAAAAATTACGGGAGACCAAAGTAGCCCGCGAAATTTTCCCAGACTTAAAGTGGTCCTAAGAGTTATGGTCCTGTTACTTATAGTGGAACCATAAGAACTCGTTTTAAAATCCTTAAATAAAAATTAATGAAGCGTTCATTTGTTGTCAGAGTCAACAAATAATTGATCTCATGTACATTAGAGTGGCTGGAAAATAAAAGTTGTGGATGCTCCCGACTAAAATGAAAGATTGGTTTGTTTTATGTGTTCTTCCAAAATACTTCGCTTTTATCATTGTCCGTTCGTGAGCTGGACGCGTTCAAAATAACCTCTATAAATCATGTTTTTCTTGAATAACATTCATGGTGAGAATGGTATTTAGAAAAAACCTGCTAAAAATTAAAACCTGGTCTGAGCTTTATCAAACCACATTACACACAGCTTACAATATGACCCAGTATAAAGGCAGATTTGTACAATTTTAGTGCAATGTTTGTGTCATTTTTTTATAAAAACCGAAATAACTTCCATATTTTTAGTATTGGTATTGGTTAGGTATTGATCACCAATTGTAATTCCTAACCCATTAAAGGCCGACAATTTTTTTACTGGGTTATTAGCATCGTAAACATATTCTATTCTTACAAAATGCTAATTTTTGAAAAAAAGCATCTGAAATTTTGGTCTTTCAATGGATAAAATGGGAGGAAAACTTCACATAAGATGTTACAATAAACCCGTGCGACATGATTTCCCTCCCAAGAACGAGATTATATAGAAGTGAAACTATAGGTCACTAACAGGAAAACTCATACTCAGTTTTTTATTTCGAGGTCATTTGTCTTTTTACAGGACTTTTAATTTCCAAAGGATGTAAATGTTTCAATAATTTAGTTTCGTACTTTTGCGTTTCATACAATGACGATATGGGTATCAAATGAAAGAGAATAACATCTGCTAAATATACTTTAAATGTTAATTTAACATTAAGAACCATTTCAATTTCTTCCTCTTTAAAAAGTTTATGTAGATTATTCATGTTTTAATTTTTAAGAGGGAAAATTTGAAATGGTAAAATTTCTTTCCAAAAATTAGCTTTATATAAGTCTAGCATTTGTTTACGATGCAAATAACCCCATATTTCAGTTTTTGCTTCACATTTAACCCACTGAGTATTAACAGTATGAAAAAGATAATTGCGGCCCTTAAAGGGCTAGAAAATTATAAAAATTGCAATTGGTTATCAATTCCTAACCAACAAGCCCCTAAAAACATAAATCGAATATCTAAACATAAAAAAGAGTTGCGTGATTGAGTGACTGAGTGATCACTCCCCAGACCAAACGGCTAGAGCTAGAATCATAAAATGTGGTGTGTACATTTCTCTTACAGTGCAGAGGTGTGATAAGACGGGGTTTTTCGAAATTCGTAAAAGGGATACAAATGGTACCACCGCAATGACCAAACGGCTGGGCCTGGAATCTTAAAATTTGGTATGCGACATGAAGGCATCCCAAAAAGTGGATTTTGAAAAACTCGTACATTTGGGTGGTTAAATGGGGCAAAAAGGTACAAAAATGGTACAAACAACACGACTGAAGCTAGAATCATGAAGTTTGGTATGTACATTTCTCCTACAGCGTAGAGATGAAGTGAGTTTTTCGAAATTCGTACTTTTAAGGGGTAAAATGAGGTAAAAAGGGATAACAAGGGCAATGACCAAACGGTTAGGCCTAGAATCTTGAAATTTGGTACAAAAATTCCTCTTATAGCTTCAAAGCGCCCAAGAAAATATTTTTCAAAATTTGTACTTTTTGGGGGTGAAATCGGGTAAAAAGGGATAAAAAGGTACCAATAAAACGGATGACACTACAATAATTAAATTCGGTGTTTATATTTGTTTTACAGCGCAGATAACTGATAGGAAGGAATTTTTCAACATTTGTACTTTTAAGGGATTAAAAGTGTACCACCGACCTGACCAAACGGCTGGGCCTAGAATCTTGAAATACGGAATGGGCATTACTTTAATAGCACGAATACGACCAAGATAATATTATTCAAAATTCGTACATTTTGTTGCTGAGATCGTGTAAAAAGGGATAAAAATGGTACCTATTAAACGGATGGAGCTGGAATCACAAAATTCGGTGTGTACATCCCTCAAAATGCTCAGAAACGCTAAATGGCTGAATTTTTTGAAATTCGTACTTTTAATAGGTAAACGGGGAAAGGGGATAAAAAGGGTACCAACAACACGGATGACGATACAATATTGAAATTCGGTGTGTATATTCGTTTTACAGTGTAAATGAGTGATAACAACGAATTTTCCGAAATTTGTACTTCTAAGGGATTAAATGGGTTAAAAATTGTACCATCGCCCTGACCAAACGACTGGACCTAGAATCTTGCAATTTGGAATACATATTATGACGCGAATGCGATTGGAAAATTTGTACTTTTAGGGTAAAAGCGTATGAAGTTCGGTTTGTATATACATAGAAAAACACAATCAATGGATTTATCGAAATTCGTACCTTTTTATATCCGAATGGTACCAACAACATGGCTGAAGCTAGAATCATGAAATTCGGTGTATATATTGACAGTGTAGACGCGAAACATTAACTGTTTTTCAATATATATACTTTTAAGAAGAACTTGGAACAAAACGCGATTAAAATGGTATCAATTTAGGTATATATGTATATAATTACTGCAATACAATAAGATTGTATCAAATGTGTACTATAACGGGGGAAGCGAATCATGAGTTGTTCAAATGGTACCAACCAAATTGAGGGAATTGGGATAAAGATGGTACAAACCAAAGTTTTCAGCTAGAATATGAAAAGGCTATTGGAAATGTGTGTACATTTCTCCGAGTACGTGGACGCCCTACATAAATTATTTTTTTTTTTTCGAAATTTGTATGTTTAAGGGCGCAAGCGGCACAGGGAGAGTTCTGTGTGAACATTATAGTCATTATCCCCAGCTAAATAAAAAATGTTTGTTCTATTTATATGTTCCGATTACAAGTCACCGGTATAGCAGTTATATGTAAGAGTTTTAATTTTAACTTGGATAGGGACTACAAAGGGCGTGCCAAAAGCATAAATATTTTGTAGGTTTAGAGTGATTATAAAAACATTTTAAAATCTCGAATTGCAACTAATTTCGATCATAGGACCAAAGCTTGTATCCATTTTCGTGGAAAGGGTGTGACAATATCGCCCATATTCTGTTATGTGAAAATATAATATTTAGGTTTAATTTTACGTATGTACGGGTCGTTTATTTTGGGATATCGACTATACGTGTGGGGGTAATATAAGATGTATATCAATTTTCCCCATCTCCGAATTTAAACTAAGTCTATGTGCAGAGATGTGAATAAATTCTTTAAGTCCCTTCCACAGTTTTCGTGTATACCAGCGAGCCAGACGGACGTGAAAAGGGCGTGGGGTTTTAAATCTCTCCTTCAATGCGTTACACTTTTTTCAATCCCAAATGATATATACACTCCTACTCTGTAGTGAGGTTATAATTATCACAACTTTATACGATTTTTGTAAAAATTTGTTTGCTTTTTGTGCCAATAAATTAAACTATTGACTACGTATAAATGGATGACACAGTGTAAATGGATTTTTTTTTAATTTATACAAGGTGTATAAATCGAATCGAAAAGTTAGTGTGTATATACCGCTGAATACGTAGTTGCGCAAAGTAGAACGATTTTTCAAAAGTTGTGAGCAAACGATTTACCCTGAAAGTGATATCCTTAGACTAAGGCAATTTCAAAATATAAAAAAACAGTTTGAATACCGAGACAAAATACTGTCAATACCACCCCATTTGAAAAATTTCCACGTACGAAGTAGCGGGTATTTGCTAGTGGTTTGATAAGGCTCGGGTCGGATTTTAATTTCTAGCGGTTTTTTTCCTCAACACCATTCTCATCGTGAATTCTTTTTAAGAAAACCCTGATTTATGGAGGTTATTTAGAACGCATTCAGCACACGAACGGACAACAGAACACATAAAACAGACCAATCTTTCATTTTAGTCGGGAACCTCAACAACATTTTTTCCTTCCTCACAAAAGAAGCCACTCTAATATACGTATATATTCTTATAAACGCGTAAGAAATTCTGTAGAAACCTAGGATGAATGTCGCCATTTTAGACTCTATTCGAAATTTATGTAGTCACTCTCAGAGAACACGTATACGGAAGTTATAAGGATTTAAATATAACGTAGGGCAGGATAATTTGTGTGGAAGGTACTAGGAGGTTCGTATCACATGGTCCCAGCTTCCACATTTATAAAACAATTGTAAAAACATGATCAAATATCAAGTAATAGTGCACCAGTTATTAAGGATTGGATATTACCTAGGATTACGATTGTGACTACCCGTATGGATATTATGTCGGTTTTATTGTAACTAAAGTTTATGCCACTTGGTGTGGGAGGTACCAGAAGGGGTGTGGCAATATCGCCTATTTTCCATGTGAATATAACCACTATAAAAGCATTGCTAAATATCAAATTTCACAGTATTCCGATCATCAGTATAGAAGATAGAACATCTTTAATTTTAACTGGGCTATCGTGCTTGTGTGGGTGGTATTAGAAGGGGCGTGGCTATACCCACTATATTTTGTACGCTTAAAGTGATAGTAAAAACGTTATCAAATACGAAAATATATCTTATTCCGAATATCCGTGTGGAATTTACATTAGTTTTAATTTAACATTGGAATGTGAGCTTTTTGTGTGGGAGGTACCAGAAAGGGCCATCTTCGAACTTAAACTAAGTTTGCGAAAAATATTACCTTGTGCTAAGTTTGAATCGATCTCCTTTCGACTCCTTTCGAGAGTTATCGTGTACACCCGCCAGCCAGACAGCCGTACGGACGGACGGACATGGCTCAAAATCGTGAAACGGATTTGGTCCAAACATACTTAGGGTGTTAAGTCACTATACACCAAAGAAGAGATATTTTTCACGATGAAAAACCGGGATTTTTACTTTATTTCTTCGGTAGGTACGTTTAATATTGCCAACAGAAGCATTTCTCATAAACTTGGTATTTTGACGGTATCTGTCGGACATTTTTTTGTTTTCGAATATAATGTAATTTGTAAAAACGTACATTTTTAATATCTAACAAAGAATAGAAAATATGATTTTTAAAACAGTCTTTTACGAACACAAAGTGGGTCAAAACTTCTACATACATTCATAGATCTTTTACACATTTTTCTTGTTAGATTGTTAGTTTGTGACAGTCAAATAGATCTTTTCTCGTTTCTCATTAGAATGTTAAATACGCAACATTTTGTAGCTATATTTCCAAAATGAGAGTACAAATATTGAATTTACCATCGGCGAAAATTTTAAACTAAACACAAAAAATAAATATAAATAAAACATTTTACTGTCGTTTTCGGGTTTATAAAGACAAAATACAGGTTATAAATATCCCTTCGTCAATCTTTTTGTTGCATAGGGGTGATTCCACGTAAAGTGACCCTTTTTTAAGACAAAATTTCAAAATCAATTTATAATTAAATATATTTGTATAAATATTTGTATCACTAGTGCCCAAATTTGACCACTAAAAATTACTGAACCAAATATAATGCGGCCACTTATTCGTCGTCCATGGATAGAATCAAGAAATTTAAAGTATATTTAGTGCTTATAACGATATCGAAGGCCGCCAATAAGTATTTAAAACAATTTTTTGAAAAATGTTATCCTTTGAAACTTTGTACTCTTTTTAAAGGGACAACGGGATGAGGAAATGAAAAACTGAAAACGCCAATTAACTTATTTTTTCCTATAGTTTCCGGCGTATATTATCCGGTGCAAGTGTAACGACTTTTTTAAAAATTGTTGTACGATATTTCCCGGCACTACTATGCTGGAAAGAATTGATATAAAACTTGAAATTTTGCAATCCACCCTCGTAAATTTATTTCACAATATTGGAGATAAAAGAAGATACAGGACGGTTACTCATAGCAAAACACATTGCAACTCATAGATTTAATAAAACGCAATCGACAATAAAAACTGTGGCCGACTGAACTGTGATAACCGATACTCAGGGATTTCCCCGGCAAATGTGATAATGCAAGAGTACATTCAATACACGCTGGGATATGAATAAAGTGTTTTCATAAGCATCCAATCGCATTTTATTTATCGGCTTAGTACCAAAAATTAAAAAAATCTTGAAAATTGGCTTGGCTGTATTAGATAAAGTGTCATATGTGTTTGCATGGCTAATGGGTTCAAACACCTACCAACCCAATTGATGTATCTAATATATTACTCTAATATATAACTCGTGATAAACTTGAAGAAAATAAAAATTTGTGGTTTACCCCAATTTCTTAAAAAGTCACAAATCCGATAGTCTTCGATATATTTAGTGTTAATGGTTATTCACCCCCATATAAACGCTAGACTCTCACTCATTTTGTGTGGAAGAAAAGAAGAAGAAAAGAAAAAGAAGAAGAAGAAAAGAATAGATTGATATGTTTTCAAATTGTACATAAAATATTTCGGCTTTAGTAACATGCCCCTAAATTTGTAGGCCCCACAAGTTGCATACATATTGAAATGTAATGGCACACGTCAAATCAGTGACTTCTAGAGCTATACGAAAAAAATAGGGAGAGGCATTTGATTAATAGTAATAACAAAACAAATACTGAAGTGAATAAAATAGAAAAGTTAAAATCCAGTCGAAATAAATTATAACGACAATCAAGGGACCGGTCGTTAAAACTGGCTGTCGTTAAAAGCGGTGCTATCCCATTGAATATGAAATTGTGAATTTAAATTTTCACATTTGACCTTTTATTAAAATTTTGTAATTTATATCCAAACATAAATTCAAACTCAATTGTTAATTTGTGATAATCGATACAACACGTTAAGATATATTGATTTTTTTAAACTGAAGAATTTATACTTAAGGTAATTTCTACCCTCAGCTATAAATTTTAAAATGTTGTCATCGTGGTCACACTATCCCAAGGTGTTAACGCGATGATCAATCGCAACCAGTTCTTACACGATATCGAGATGTTTCAGTAGACCCAAATCTAGGTTGGTAGCTTCCACACTAGCTAAAGGGTCTTTCTCTAAACTATCCTACTCGTTGAAATAATTTGATTTTCTACTAATTAAATAGTGTTTACCCTTAATATAAGGCCCTATGCTCCTTATAGGAACGCAGTTATATGAGTTCCACACATAACTGCAAAAATCATGTGTGCCAAGTTTTGTTAAGATCGCACAATAGTTGCTACATTTACTTTGTTCACAAGAATATTACTCTTTAAAAGTTGTACATGCGGCAGGTAAAAAATTACAACATTTTAAAGGCTGGTACGTAGCTCTCACGAAAATTTAGTTAGCAGATTTCATATATACTCGACACAGAAAATTGTAGTGTTGATCAAATGTAAACAAATAACAGACAGCTACAGGCACATAAATTAAAATCCATACAGCAACAGTAACTGATTGTTTTCATAAACAATTAAAATTTCGTGACGCAACAATTCTCAGAACATTCAATTTCGCACAGAGGCAGCCATGGTACAATAACTCCAGATGGAGTCAATTGTCCAACAACATCTACAATTCAAATACATCCCTGCGTATTTTAGTATCGATTTAGGCGATTGTCAAGGTCACACATATTATCTGGGCAGGGGAAAGTTCCTGAATATACTAGATCATGATCATGATTCGACATAGGGGTGTGCTACTGTCCTATATTCTATCAAAACTATCAATTTTTACTCATTTTATCTTCTAAAGACTACGACGTAGGGGAATCGGGAAGAATGAACCCGGGTAAAAATTGAAAAGGGTGCAAAAGTTAGGAGATCAATATGTACCAAATACTTAGTATTTTTGGAAGCAGCTCCACATATTAGAAGCTTTTGGATAATGCCACAAAATATAGCGTAAAAAGACATCACAATAATCAATATCAGAAGACGACAATGAGGTAAGATACTATACAAAAGATAAGTGCGATCGGTCCAGAGGGAAAATGTATTTAAAAAACACCCTATAATTGAAATTTGGAGTGTTTTGCAAAATCTGTAAAAATATGTGGTTTCTAGAGCGAAGAGAGTCAAATCGGCAGTGACATTTGTAACGGACTATATATAAATCTGATCCGATTTGCTGTAAATTAACTAGCGCCCGTAAAAATAATTCGTACCAAGAATAGATAGACAGACAGACGGACATGGCTAAATTGATTACAAGTCGATCTATAATAATATAATAATAATATATAATAATAGTGGAGGATATAAAAACGCTGCTAATTTCATATTTAAATATTTTAGATTTAAATGCAAATGTAAACCCCCCCAGAGAGGTTTCGAACATATACTTTTTTAAAACCTTCTAGACTTTCTGAAGCAATAAAATATAGAATTTTTAAGTTCTTTTTAAAATAACTCTGAAATGGTAATTTAGCAGTAAAATCATAAAAATACAAAAATTAAATAAAAATCGTGGACACTTTCTTGAATTTCGGACAAAGGTTATGAAAAGTACAAACAACCTAAACGAATTGTGTCAATTTCAAGATTGTGTACTATAATAAAAGTTTGGAAATTTAATACAAAATCTTTTGATAATTTTAAAAAAGTGTAGATAAGAATCAGTTATATCACGATATCACGATGAAATCTAAATCGTTGATAAGTAATTTACCTCTAAATTAATAATTATGTAAAAATCTATTGGAGAGACGAAATTCTTCGTTTCTGCGAAAAAGTATTGGAGTAAGAATTTTTTATGTAGACAATTTTTACTTATACAAAAGAAAGTACTTTAAATACTTTAATTTTTAAATAAAATACAATTTGCATTTTTAAATTTATTTCAAATCAAACGAATGATATACCCCTCTGTGGGACATTTGTATAAGGGCTGTATTAAAACATTGACCCACATATTTCACTTCCACAACAGATGTTCACAGGTCAAATATAATATGGTGTGGCTATTCGCATATTCCGTTTGCAATGTCTGGTTTGTAACATTTGCTATGCGACATTTTTATGGAGCTGTATCTAAATCTGAACCGATGTGATCTATTTTCATCATAGCTGCAACAACAACGCTTTCTGTTACTTCTAAATGTTTTGGGAGTTTGTAATGATAATACAAATCCATTTGGACAAACGAAGAAAACTATTTGATATAAACATATTTCTCTTTGTTCATTTACAACAAGTGATGACATGTTTACCGCAAACAAACTAATTTTTCCCACAAAAGAAACTCAAAAACGATGTCCACGTGTCTAAAATTTCGTTTCTACGTAATGCGTGTAGGTCTCTATTTTAAAATCTACTTTAAAGGTGCGAAACAACAAGAAATGAGTTTTAACTTACTGAAAAATTTTGTCATATTTATCACTTCTGTCAAACATTTTTCAGAGTTAATATTTTTATTTTTGTATATATATATAACAAGTAGTATTTAAAAGAGAAACAACAAATTCAGTAACTTGGATCTACGTAGGAAGACGAAACTCTAAAATACAAATTATTTGTTTCCTGCATTTCATCGAGTACAAAAAAGCTGTATTTGTTATTCGAATTTATACATTTATTTAATCGAAATATGCGTATAAAGATTTTGAGTAAACATCCTGTTACTCATGGCCTGTATAAATTAAAAGCCCCAAAACTAATTAGACATCATACTTTGCCAACCAGAATATCCAATTTTCTGCATTAATTATAGAAAAATGCGGGGCCTGAAGGGCTAAGCGCAGAGGAATTCGATTTTTTGTGTAATATTTCTTCAATTCAAGCAACTATTTGAAAAAAATGTTCTACACTTAGAGAACAAGTCTGCTAATAAAAGCAGTGATTGTCTGCTGCCTATCCGCAGAACCTTTTCTGCTTTTGCAGCAGTTTTTTGGCATAACAGCAGTTTTTCTGCAATCTTACATCACCATTCAGACTGCTAAAGAGATTGCAGTCTGCTAAAATACATAAATAGATAAGCGTTCATAAGCGAGTTTAGCTCGAATTTCCTTTTATATTAGCTTGGGACAATATGTTTATCATTAAAAAGGCAATAGCAATATCTTTACGTTGTAATAAATAACTTCTATTCAAACAAGTAAAGACAGGCTAAAGTCGGGCGGGCCGACTATATGATACCCTCCACTTTCTGTGATATCGGGAACGATTTTTGTATGGGTACTATATATGTCGTCTATAGAGCGGAAAAAAGTCAAATTGACAGTGAAATTAGTATGGGAGCTATATCTAAATCTGAAGCGATCTCGCCCACTTTCAGCAGAGATTTTATACACTCCGCGAGAGTATTTACACTCCACGAGAGTGTTATGTCTTTGTGCATTTGTTTGTAACACCCAAAAGGAAACGAGTTAGACCCATTGTTTATTATACAGATCGGCTTAGAATCACTTTCTGAGTCGTCTGTTGTTGTAATCAAATTACAGGTCGCAATTATAGTCCGATCTTAACAAAAATTGGCACAAGTAAGTTTTGTGGATCAAGGACGAACGCTATTTAATTTGAGGCAAATCTGTTCAGATTTTTTGTCAAATACAGACATTTACAGGATACAAAATGTCTTCCCGATTTCACTTTTATACCGAATTGAATTGTAATTGTAAAACAGTTGATCGAAATCGAGAATCTATTTACGCCTTTGACTACAATTAACTAATTCGTATTAGCCAACAAAAATTTCACAAGCAAACTTCAAAACGCAAGTTTTCTACATGAATTCCTTAAGGAAACGAAATTTGGGTGCGTACCCAAATCAGTAATAGGCAAAAAAGCTACAATTTAAAAAAGCTACAAAATAGTGCCATTGAAGTCAGTTCAATTGATATTGATGTATACAAACATTAAAGCAACGTCAATGTTTATTCCGGAATGAATTGCAGTACAATTCATCTGTATTAATTCGATTTGCCTGCAAAGGACAATTTTTTAATATTTATTACAAACTAAGAAACCTCAATTTGTAAAATTTGATAAAAAATAAAAATAAATAAAATAAAAATATACGTCTTTTCAATTTTCAAAATCTGAAATATGTGAAAATCTATAATAAAAAAATATTTTTTGCTGCGCATGAAGAAATACGTAAAGATATTTAAAAAAAAACTAAAAAAATTTATTTTCTTTTAAATCGAAAAATACGAAAAGTAGTCAACTTTGGGCTAATTTCTAAAATATCGATCGCCCGATTTTTAATCTCAAATAATCATTGTCTTATTTCAAATTTTTACTGAACTCAAAAAAGTTATTGAATTGCGGCCATTGCAAATTCGACCCTTAACACTGTAGGCGTCGCTTAATACAATGGTTCAGCGCTTTCGATGTAACTTCAAATGGAATTTTTGGATCAAAAAGACTATACCCCTAATTCGTCGCTTACAACCAATATGCCAATATTTCATTAATTAAATCAGGCTCCAACGTTTATTATTTGACGCTACTTCATTAGAAAACACAGGCTTTGGTCTGTGCGGACCTTTACTTAAAATATAATAAACAAATAACTACGGAAGTATGTACATTAGGATGGGTCACGAAAATAAATTACAGCCATCGTTTCTGAAAACACCTCTAAAACCATGTTTTCCGGTGTGATTTTTTTCATGTTGCATTTTTGTGTTTTGTTTTCCAATGTCCAATTTTTTACCTGAATTAATAGACCCTTGGAAGCACTTTAAATACATTTTTTCTTGTCTTAGAATAACTAATTGGTCGTATTATTGGACGTTTATATTGATTTTTTGTCGTTTTTCAAGTTGACAGCTAATAACTCATATTACTTGGAAACATGTTAAAAGAGGTGTTATGAAAAATAAATAAAAGGAATCAATACCTTCTGAATGATTCCTAAATGATGAATATTGGACGAAAAATGAGGTCACTGACTCCATGTGTGTAGAATAATTTCAAACAGGAGATGGATTTTCAGAGCCTAAATGTTCGAACTCTTTTTAGAAAAATGAGCGCTGCGGAGTCAGTTTCCATTCTATGTTCATCATTTAGACATCATTCGAAATTATTGACTGTCGCTACATATTTTTTATAAAATAGTAGCACCAAACAAGAAACATTTTTTAATTGTCACTACGAAAAAACACTCGACCGATAAGTTACTCTAAGACAAGAATCAAAATTAATATTTAAAGTGCTTTCGAGGGTCTATTATTTCAGAAAAATAATTTGACAAAAATGCAACAAAAAAAATACACACGAAAAATTGGCTTTTTAGGGGTATTTTCAGGAGCGTTTAGCTCATAGACTGCTTGATCTAGGAACGAAATATCTTTTCCAAATCATCATCAAACAATCCAAACTTTATTTTCGTGGGGCGACTGGAAATTGTTTTCCCATTTGTATGGACAGCGACCCAACCTAATGTACATATGTATATATCTGGTGAAAATATGTTTCGAATTAACACATCAAAGATCATCTCAGATCAGACATTACCATTGAAATTAAAATTGCACGAGTGTGAACAACATATACAGTATAAACAATAAAATGCATTCTAACCAACCAACCATGTTCGAATGTCGGCGTTCGAAGTTCGAGGCTTCGAGGTGCGAACAATTGTCACACATGTTTAACATTGAATCTCTTGCAAGTTGCAACATGCCGCTGCTGCGGTGTACTCGCTGAATAAGAGTATAACTCGATGACAAAATAACCAATAGCAGAGCACACAAAAAAATATAAAAAAATATATTTCTATAAGAATATGAGCCCCTCATTTTCTAAAATAAAGTGTTTGCGCTGCGTTCAAACTGATATTATTTGAATCACTTTGCGTTTGCGTTTGCGATCAGAGTTACAAGCCGTACCATAATTATCGGCGGCGGCAGCGCTGTTCAAAATGGGTCGGCGGCGGCGGCTTTCGGCTGATTTCCAGGCTCGTTCTGTCATTCGATTACCTCTATTTATTTGACAATTTTGGGAAAACGGAAGGAACAATTTTCTTTTATTTTTTGGCAAGTAGTTCAATATTCGTTAATATTAGCCAATGTTCCAATAATTTAATATTGTTATTAGGGTATCCAATTATTCGGACATTTATGTTAATCGATTTATCGTTTATTTGAAAACAAAAAATTTCCAATTAATCAAATAATGAAGTCGAGAGTTATTCGATTAATCGAACAATTGTCCACTTAAATAAAATATAATTAATAAGAGTTATATAGACAAGACACGTCAGTTTACGGGTAGTTCAACTATATATTGAACGTTTATTACGTATTTGATTTTATTTAAAAACTGTAATATCAAATTAGAAATTCATTAGAAGTTGACAAAAATCTTAATATCTTATCAAAATAAAGAACATTCCCTTAAATGAGCATAATATCAGAAGTTATCCATTGACTTTTTTCGAATATGGATCATATGATTTATAACAGAACTGACTTCATTATCGGCGTGTTAACCTCAATTTTTCTATGAATTTACTAATTTTAAATATTTCCGAAGCTATTGGCCAGTTATTCGTTATTTTAATATCTGTGGAGCATACAAATCAAAAATCGAAAAAATTGCGGTTTTATATTTGGTGTTTCATAGTTTTTTAACCAAATGGAGCAAACTGGCTATTCAAAATCAATTTATCATACAAAGCATACGACAATTTCATTAGTTTTTAAGGCAAAACTTATAATATCGATTATTTGGGACAATTTATTCGAATTATTTGTTGTTCGAAAATCATGATTTTTTTATTATTCGAACAAATGTTTGACAAAAATTATTCGATTAATCTCGGTTGGACACCCTAATTGTTATCCCAAACAATTATTTTTGGGAGTGGGAATCCATTCCCAAAATTAATAATATGGATGAATTTAATAAATATTTTTACAATTACAGCTTTTCATGTGAGGCTTGAATATCATAATCCTTCCAAAGAATAATAATACTCTACCTACTTTGACACACTAAATTTGCACAATAGAGGAGCTGTTGTTCATTGTTATTTATAGGAACACATGGCCACATGTACTGGAATTGACTTATATAAATGCGACTTTCAAACCAAAATACAATCATTCAACTTTCTATAGACGTCATCATATAGTGGGATACTAAATTCAAAGAAAGATCCATATATTTCACAGTAGTAGGTTGTCTAAATCGACATTTATATTTTCTTTTGTAACTTCAAGTGGGTTGTCTATTTTGGTAGTAAGATTTGGCTGAGTTAGAACTCCGTCGTGGCAAAACCCGCCATATCTTAAAATGCGTATAAAAACTTTATCAAATACCAAAATATAGCTGATTGGAAGTTACATTGGTTTTAATTTAACTTAGAAATATGGGCCATTTGTGTGGGAGGTACCATAAGGGGCGTGGCAGTTTCGCCCATCTTCGAACTTAAACTAAGTTTGGGGAAAATATTACCATGTGCAAAGTTTGAATTGATTCCTTAGCCCCTTTCGAGAGTTTTCGTGTACACCAGCCAGCCAGAAGGACGGACGGGCGGACATGGCTTAAACAACTTAAAAAGTCGTGAAACGGATTTGGAACAAACATACTTAGGGTCTTAAGTCACTCGTTCAATGCGTTACACTTTTTTTCAGTCCCAAATGATATATACCTCCTACTCTGTAGAGTGAGGGTATAACAATATTACCTTACAAACTACAAAAAAGGTTAATCCTAAAGTTTGACATAGAAGCAACACATCAGATTTAATAATACTAAACAGAACATTAAACATTCAAGTACGATATAATTCTTACGCTGAAAATCAATATGAAGAAACTGATAGTATCTAGTTAGTCTAGATGGCACGTTAAACTAGAGACAATATATTCAGATGGGACATCACCATTCATAACCTTAAATACCGTCACGGTGTTCAGCATGATCTATCAACTTCAATCTACTAATATAGGGGGGGGAGAACAAAATCAATATTCCAATGTAAGTGTCTCAATGAAAACAATAAAAACTGCTTCTGAGCTGACTCAATTCTGTCAATATAGATGCCATACTGAGGGTCCCATACTACAGAACCATATTCCAAAATAGGCCTAACGAGCGAAGTAAATAACTGTTTCGTCACATAGGGATCAGAAAATTCCTTAGCCCAACGTTTAATAAAGCCAAGAACACAATACGCCTTATTAACCATGGCTATAATATGATTGTTGAAATCGAGTTTCGAATCCAAGATCTACAAAAGAATCAACTGTATCTATCTCAGCCCCAATAAGATTATGTCTGACAAATTTCGGATTCGATCTAAATGCAGTTAATGTCACACCAATATCCAAAATTATCTAAGTCGTCCTGCAAATAATGAGAATATTATGGCTGTTTATAAGAAAACATATTTTCACATCATCCGCAGACATCAAAATCCTAGAGTTTATAATAGACCCCGGGAGATCATTTATAGATAATAAAAATTATATAGGCCCAAGATGACTATCATGGGGAACTCCCGATGAAACCATAATTGGCCTAGAACAAGAATTTCCGAATTTGACAATTTGCGAACGATTATTCAAAAGAAGAAGATATCCATTTAATTTATATAACAAAAGCTCGTGATTGACTTTATCAAACGCCTTGCTAAAATCCGTGTAGATGACGTCAGTCTGATTATCCAGAACAAACTCATCAATTCGAGTCAAATTCGTCGTGGTCGATAAGCCCTTACGAAAACCATGTTGGCTGGGACTCAAAATAGAAGAAACGCTGTGAGTTACAACCTTAGTTAGTAGTTTCTCAAAAAGCTTTCGAATTATAGAGGGATAGCTAAATTAAGTGCTATCCCAATTTAGCTATTAGACTGCCAGATTTATGGAGGGGATCAATGAACGACTGCCTCCAAGCCGAAGGGAAATATTCAAATCTCAACGAATTATTAAATAATAACGTCAGAGGAATAGCCAAACCACTAGCACAAAATTTTAAAATTATACTTGGCACTACATCGGGGCCAACACTATTTGTTCATTTTAGATCATTCAAACTTGATAAGACCACCAAGGGCAAGTCAATAATTGGCATTTCTAATTGATTCAAAGCAGGGATAAGTGCTGTCGGATCGATAAGTTCTATTAGAATATGTGGTCGCAAAGAAATTCGTAAAACAATCAGCAATAGCCTGGCCCTAACAAAATCGTGAAAAGCTCTAGGGTTATCTCGAAAATCATTCCCCACTTAAAATTAAAGCTATTATAAATTATATACTGATGATCGGAATACTCTAAAATTTGGCATTCGGCAACGGTTTTATAAACATGTATACTAACTTTGTCATTCCGTTTGTAACACCTTGAAATATCGACCTGAGACCCTATAAAGTATATATATATTCTGGATCGTCATAAAATTCTAAAACGATCTGTCCTTCCGCTAACATCTAAACGAATGGAGCTAGGACGTCCAAATTTTCCATAAATGCGTCTAATAGACGTAGATCGGAAAATTTTTTCCATCACAAGAACTGAAAATACTCATAATAAACCCTAATATTTTAGAGTATTTAAGCATGTTTTTCAATATGTCTGCTTGTACATACATGATATTGGGTATGTGTATTCCCCCTATATCAAAAACGTGCACCATAATGTGATTCTTATTCGTAGGGGGTGAAATGGGGCAAAAAGGAATAAAAATGATATCAAACGAAAACAGCTAGAACACAAAATTCTGTGTGTACATTCCTCTAAATGAGTAGATACACAATATAAAAGTATTTTTCCCAAATTTGTACTTTTAAGGGATAAAATGGGAATAGAGGGATCAAAATGGTACCAACCAATTTTCTAGGCTGCACCCAAAAAAAATGAATTCTGATTGCATAGACAAGTAAAATAAAGGAATTTCGAAATTCGTACTTTTTGGGGTTAAAATGGAAAAAGGGGATAAAAATTGTACCAATCAAATGACTGCAGCTAAAATCATGAAATTCGGAGTATACATTCCTCTGACTCCGTAGTCTCGAAAAGTTAGTGGTTTTTCCGAATTCGTACTTTCAAGGGATACAATGGGAACAGAGGGAGAAAAATGGTACCAACTAAACGGATACAGCTATAATGATGAAATTCGGAGTATATATCCCTCTATTTCCTTAGAAAAGTAAAATAAAGAGATTTTAGAAAGTCGTACTCTTAAGGGGGTATAAAAGATTTTTTGAAATTCGTACTTTTTGACTTCTACGGCAAAAATTGGTTGAATCATGAAGTTGGCTATCTTGCCCTTTTGTGCTGTTGGAATTAAAATAGGATGGAAATACACCAACTGTATCACCCACTATCTACTAATATTTATGGTATTTAAGCTTTTTGGAAGATTTCTGTTTTATATTTACTTTATGAATTGACTTCAAGTATTATTTAGATATATATAGTATAAATATATTGGTATCCTTGCGTTATAAGCGTAGTTTGAAATAATAAAAAAAAGTAAGTAAAGGCTAAAGTCGGGCGGGGCCGACTATATGATACACTCCACTTTCTATCCGAATACAATCCAACTCGGTAAAAAAGTGAAAACGGGAAGAATTTTTGTATGTTTCCTAATCATAGGCTAATATGACCTGGTCCGATTTGCCAAATCGATAAGACTATTTGTATCGGGGCTATATCCAAACATGGAATAAAGTGACTAACATTCACAATAACTTCTTCCAGTTCAAATATAACGTGTTATCCTCACATTGAAGAAATTCGGTGAAAATTCGTGGTTTCTGGGGCGGAAAAAGTAAAATCGGGAGCGAAATTTGTATCGGAGCTATATATAAATCTGAACCGATCTGACCTATTTTCACCATAGGTGTTTCTAGTTGAAATATAAGATATTTTGAAAGATTTGAAAGAGATCTGTTAAAATATGTGGTTTATAGAGTGGAAAAAGTGAAATCGGGAGTGAAATTTGTGTGGCAGCTATATATAAATCTGAACCGATGTGGCCCATTTTTACCACAGGTGTTTCTAGTTGAACTATAAGATGTTTCGTCAATTTTGAAGAAAATCTGTTAAAATATATGGTATCTAGAGTGAAAAGAGTCACAAAGGGAGTGAAATTCGTATGGGGGCTATATCTAAATCTGAACCGATTTTCTTCAAATCGTTCTTATCCCGAAAAACTTCGTTGTGCAAAGTTTCTTTTGGTTCTGTCTACAATTGCGACCTGTATCGTGATTACAAGAATAGATAGACGGACAGACAGACGAACGGACATTGCTAAATCGATTCAATAAGTGATTCTAAGTTGATCGGTATAATTAACAATGGGTCTATCTCTCTTCCTTTTGGGTGTTACAAACAAATACACAAATACATAATACACTCGTGGAGTGTATAAATATTATATTTGATTTGAACTGGGATATTGTCCTGGCTCAAGACCACTTTGCATCTATATTTAATAGAATGCAAATTTATTTACAAATGGGATAGCGACATTTATTACTTGTCTGCAGACTACCACTATCATGATTTCCACCCTGTCAAAAGCTTTGTCAAGTGGGTTCGCAGCGACTTTTCAACAACAAACCCGGCCTCTTTAAGGAAATGATTCTCACAAACGAATGAGAAGCACAACTCACTAGCCGAATATGCGTTTATAAGCATCTCATTGAGTTGCATATGTAAGTATGTGTATATTCAAGCAATACTTCTGCCGTGCCAACGCTCATTTGTCAATTTTAAATGTCACCATGCGATTTGTAAATAAATTTGCCTTCTATTAAATATAGATGCAAAATGATCTTGAGCCAGGACAATATCCCAGTTCAAATCAAATATTGATAACAGACAAAAAATACAAAGGAAAAAAACTAAAATAAAAATATTATATTTATTTACAAAATTATTTTTTCAATATTTTTATTTGTTTTGGTTTGGTTATATTAAAAAAATACATTTTCCTGTAATGTTACGGCTCTTTTACGAAAATCGACAGTCTCTGTGGAATGCTTAACGCCGTTTTTATTTTTATACCCTACACCACTTCGTGGACTAGGGTATTATAAGTTAGTTTCGCGCCAAATGTTTGTAACACCAAGAAATAATTGAGCTAGACCCACCTTTAAGTATACGGATCGGCTTATAATCACCAGATGAATCGATTTAATGTCTGTCTGTCATAAAATTTGGCAGAAGTTACACTTTTTGGCCATGGACGATTGTTATTGAATTTGGAGAAAATCGGTTCAGATTTAGATATAGCCTCCATACAAATATCCCTATAATTTACACTATTCCTGCTCTAGAATACGCATTTTACATGAGATCATGACCAGTATCGTGTTATATTTGAACTAGAAACAGCTCACGGGAAAGTGGACCACATCTATCTATCTATGTTTTGATATAGCCCCCATACAAATGTACATCCAATTTACAATATTACTGCTCTAAAGTGCACATTTAACATGGGATCTTGATAAAATTTTCCACACAATGTTACATTTATACTAGAAAAACGTATTTTGAGAGCCAGCTAAATAGGTCAATGTTTTGGAATAGCGCCCATACAAATGGGCCCCCAGTTTACACTATTATCGCTCTAGAACCCACATCTTACATTGGATCTTGATAAAATTTTGCAGATCATGTTATATTTCAATAAAGAATACCTACTTTGAAAGTGATCTATAAAGGCCCACTTTTTAATGTAGCGCCCTTACAAGTGGGCCCCATTTCCATTTTACATCGGAAGTTTTTCAAATTTTGCTGATTACACTACTCAACAAAATGAAAAAAATTTCATGTACTCCGGATGCGATAATTTTTTCTGTGTAGATAACCTTGACATGAGCTCGAAAAACGCAATAAAAATTTTTTTTTTCGTTTGGTTTTTTTTTATTTTTTTTTTTTTAAATTTTAAAATTTTTTTTTGGTTAATTTGTTTCGTCCGGCATAACTCGGGAACCACTAGCCCGATTTAATTGAATTAAATTTTAAAAAATTTAAAATTACAATTCCCTTAATCTGTTCATATATTGTTTTCCTATACAAGCAACAGTTTCCAAGTTAAAAATGAATATATAAAGGAAAAAACTTATTTTTTGCTTAAAGATTTAAAATTTTTTTTTTTTTAAATCCATAAAAAATCCAAAATGAAAAAAATGTCAAATCTTATTACTTTTACGTAAAGTCACATAACCTATGAGCAAAATGAGACAAAGATCATGAAAATCGATGCACGCGTTTCGCTTTTATTCGCAATTTAGTAAAGGTATGAATTTCAAAAATTTGCTCGACATATGCACAACTTTGTCTATGGTAAGGTTTTTTCTTTTTTTTTTTTGATTCTCAGAATTAACAAAACGGAATAAACAAAGGGTTATTTAATTTTTATGATTGCGTAAGCAAAGTAATAAACGCTAATAAATGTGCGTGAACAATTAAAAGGAAAAAAGGAAAGGGGACTTTTTTAATTATTTGGGTTTTCCGTTGGCTACCTGTATGATTTTTTTACAGAAATGCAACCCACATTTAAGGGTGGTCATTATTCGGAAAATTTAAGACTCACACATGGTGAAACAGGTATGTAGCCACCGTAAAAAAATATACACCCATTTATAAGTACCTGTCAGTAAAATACTAAACAATACACAGTATAAATAGGTCTTCATTGATCGATTTTACTCATTCAACAAGTGTCGACGAACGCGATAGTTAAAATGAGCAAACGTTCGCGAGGATTTGAATGCAATACCAATCCAAGTAATTTTTGTTACATGTGCGCCATGCTCGTCACTCACATCGCCCAGGTTGTCCGGAAAGAAGTCCAAGTGCGAGTGTAGAAAATGTAACTTAAGCGACATATTTGCTCTAATTTTTTTATAATTTTGGAGTAGTTGTTCGACGATCTCTCTGTAATTTGAGCTTTTGTTGTTTCCAAGAAATCCGGAAACAATTTGCCGAAATGAGTTCCAAGCTGCAGCTTCATTTGGTGATAAAATGTGCTGAAACTGTTGGTCTTGCAACAACTTTTTAATTTGCGGACCGTCGAAAACGCCTTCCTTAATCTTTGCCGATGAAAGGTGAGGAAAAATGGTTTTTAAATAGGCGAACGCTTCGCCATCTTTGTTGATAGCTTTCACGAAGTTTTTTATGAGTCCGAGCTTTATGTGAAGAGGTGGGAGAAAAACATTTTCCTTTTTTATGAGTGGTATATATTTCACGTTGTCGCTGCCGGGGATGAAGTTAACTCTTTCTCTCCAACTCCTCCTGGTGTAATGATGTTGACGATCGCGGCTGTCCCAAAGGCAGAGAAAACAACAGTACTTTGTGAATCCACCTTGTAATCCACAAAGGATACCGATAACCTTAAGGTCGGCACAAACTTTCCAATCGTGCCTCTCATAGTTAAGGCACTTTAGTAGATTGTCCATGACTTCGTATGTTTCATTGGTGTCAACGGCATGAGCAATTGGAATCGAAGGTTTCTCGTTGCCGTTGTGCAGTAAAATTGCTTTAAGGCTCTGCTTGTTGCTGTCGATGAAAAGACGCCACTCTCCTGTTTTTGTAAGGACATAATCCGGGAATGTCCTTACAAAAACAGATGTTGTCTTTTTTTGTGTAGTACCTTGCGTATGGTTCATGACGCTTCCTGTAGATTGTTGTCACCACACCAGGAGCCAAGAAACCGAACTGTTGCATGCGCGATGCATGCAACTTTGCATCTTCCTTGGAGAGTTTCAATTCTCTAACCCAATCGTTCAGTTCTGCTTGGGAACATAAGCGTTGACCTCCATGCAATGTATATGTTGACTCGCATTCTGATGTGGTTTCTACTGTCTCCGGATCTGATGTTGGATGTATCGCCTCATTATTAGATGCCCATCTTGAAACGGACGGTTGCGGGTCCACTGCTCACCGCTCATCTATGTTTGAGACCTTTAAATTGATGCTCACTTCAAATGAATCTCTCAATTTAGGTGAAAAACAACGCTTGTTTTTTTTTCAGAAACGTATTCTCCGCACATGTAACAAAAATTACTTGGATTGGTATTGCATTCAAATCCTCGCGAACGTTTGCTCATTTTAACTATCGCGTTCGTCGACACTTGTTGAATGAGTAAAATCGATCAATGAAGACCTATTTATACTGTGTATTGTTTAGTATTTTACTGACAGGTACTTATAAATGGGTGTATATTTTTTTACGGTGGCTACATACCTGTTTCACCATGTGTGAGTCTTAAATTTTCCGAATAATGACCACCCTTAAATGTGGGTTGCATTTCTGTAAAAAAATCATACAGGTAGCCAACGGAAAACCCAAATAATTAAAAAAGTCCCCTTTCCTTTTTTCCTTTTAATTGTTCACGCACATTTATTAGCGTTTATTACTTTGCTTACGCAATCATAAAAATTAAATAACCCTTTGTTTATTCCGTTTTGTTAATTCTGAGAATCAAAAAAAAAAAAAGAAAAAACCTTACCATAGACAAAGTTGTGCATATGTCGAGCAAATTTTTGAAATTCATACCTTTACTAAATTGCGAATAAAAGCGAAACGCGTGCATCGATTTTCATGATCTTTGTCTCATTTTGCTCATAGGTTATGTGACTTTACGTAAAAGTAATAAGATTTGACATTTTTTTTCATTTTGGATTTTTTATGGATTTAAAAAAAAAAAAATTAAATCTTTAGGCAAAAAATAAGTTTTTTCCTTTATATATTCATTTTTAACTTGGAAACTGTTGCTTGTATAGGAAAACAATATATGAACAGATTAAGGGAATTGTAATTTTAAATTTTTTAAAATTTAATTCAATTAAATCGGGCTAGTGGTTCCCGAGTTATGCCTGACGAAACAAATTAATCAAAAAAAAAATTTTAAAATTTAAAAAAAAAAAATAAAAAAAAACCAAACGAAACAAGTAAGGAAAGGCTAAAGTCGGGCGGGGCCGACTCTATGATACACTCCACTTTCTATCCGAATACAATTTAATTCGGTGAAAATGTGAAAAGGGCAGGATTTTTACATCCTGTAAATGTGTGTGTTTGACAAAAAATGTTAAATCGGAAAGGACATTTGTATGGGGTATATTGAAATCTGGAACGAAGTAGGTGAAATATAATATGTATAGTTTGGCCAAAATCGGTTAAACATTTGGGAGCAATATTTGTATTTGCGCTATATCTAAATCTGAACCGATCTTACCGAATTTCTGCATAGGTGTTTCTAGTTGGATTGTAAGATGTTGTGTCAAATTTAAACAAAATCGGGTACAATATGTCGTTTCTAGAGCGGAAAATGTCAAATCGGGAGCGACATTTGTATGGGGGCTATATCTAAATCTGATCCGATTTGCCTCAAATTAAATAGCGTTCGTCCTTGATCCACAAAACTTACTTGTGCCAATTTTTGTTAAGATCGGACTATAATTGCGACCTGTAGTTTGATTACAACAATAGATGGACAGACAGACGGACAGACGGACATTGCTAAATCGACTCAGAAAGTGATTCTAAGTCGATCGGTATACTTAACAATGGGTCTATCCCGCTTCTTTTTGGGTGTTACAAACAAATGCACAAAGCCATAATACTCTCGTGGAGTGTATAAAAAAATTTTTTTATTGCGTTTTTCGAGCTCATGTCAAGGTTATCTACACAGAAAAAATTATCGCATCCCGAGTACATTTTGACTGTTGACTAGTGTTATATTATATTCATATTTCATACCAAGAATACCTACTTTGAAAGTTATCTATATGGGCCCACTTTATAATATAGCGCCCTTACAAATGGGCCCCATTTTTATTGTTACCCCACTAGGACCCACAATTTACATCGGAAGTTTATCAAAGTTTTCATTTTGTATTATATTTCAACTAAGAAGACATATTATGAAAGTCAAATATATGGGTACATATTTTGGTAAAACCCCCATACAAATTGGGCCCCCATTCTACTCTATTACATCTCTAGAACCCACATCGTGTATTAGAACTCGATATAATTTTGCATATCATGTCATATTTCAACTCAGAATACCTACTTTGAAAGTTATCTATATGGAACCACTTTTTAATGTGACTCAATGGCCTCATTTTAATTTTTACCCTTCAAGAACGCAAATTTTGCATCGATTTTTTTTTCAAATTTTGCAGATTATATTATATTTCAACTAAGAATACAAAGTCAAATATATGTGTCCGTACTTTGAAGTAACCCAATGGGGTCCCATTCTACTCTAATACAGCTCTAGAATGAGAAATATATATCCCATGTTTTGGACCAGGCCCCAAGTGTTGTGATAGGCCTCCTTTCAAATGTCAGTGCGATTCATCCTATTAATACTGTATATTTGTTAAATATGACTAAAGATGAATGTATAATTTATATGAACTACATAAAATTGCTCCCATGAAACACATGGGTTTAGTAATAAAAGCGAGGCATATACTAAGAGAGAGGTGTAGTCGGCCCCGCCCGACTTTAGCCTTTCCTTACTTGTTTTATTTCATTTATTACAAAACTGGACCACATTTTTGTCACAGAACTGACGCTATTGAACTTGTAATGTTGTTCAGATTCACATATATAGCTCTCATATACATAAATGTCGCTACCGATTTGCCTTTTCCGCTATAGAACCTACATAGTTCACCGAATTTCTTCAAATTTAGCACAAATCTTGGAAAACGGTCTATGCTTTTGGCAATAACCTATTTCTGCTCAAGGTCAAACACTAGCGCTCCGAAGATCAATCCGTTAAACCTAGAATTTTGAAATTTGCGGATTACAATTTCTTAGGACTTAAGCGCCTGATAGAAATGTCGAAATGAGCATAAACTTTCCCAATAAGTTTATTTTGTTGAATGTTCGATATCTAACCGTAACCCAAATTCGGATGGTAAAAAATGGCAAAAATGTATACCATTTTGGAAAGGACAGAACCAGCGAACCAGCTTCATTACACGTCAAACTGAAAACCTGATAATATTTAACTTTTTGAGAAAAACAAATTCATATTGGACAATGCGTAAAATTGTGATATCATAACGAAATTTTGGAAATTAAGTTTTTGCATTTTTTCCAACAAATATGAAAATTACTATTTATCTCACTTAACATTGAAGCAATAGGGACATAAAACAAATGTAAATTATGTGTTCTTCACGAAAAATACAAGAAATCTGCACCTGCAGGAAGAAAAGAAAAATGTACAATCGAAAAAAAACAACAATTAGAAGAGTAGTCATTAGTTTATTCAGAATTCTATAAGTAATATAAAAAACAATACAAATAATTTTATAATCGGGCTAATAAGGAGATCGCAACTTTAAAAATGCGAAACCGACTTCGCCAAAAAATGTGATTTTTATTCTTGCAGCTCAAATATCTCTTAAACTCGAGCGCCCCGGTAGTCGAGTTGGTCTGTCGCTGCAATAACTAGCTACAATGGTCTTAGTCACTCAATCCGGCTCAATCCCTGGACCCAAAATTAGAATATAAATTTACTCTGTATTGTAATTCATAATAAAAATCTCTTTAACTAATGGAGACACATATCATTACAATCTGTCATATTTGTACTTTTAGCAATCATTTCAAAATTTGACATGGGCGAGCTGACCAGGGACACCCACTAGGGATCTAAAATGTTGCAAGTGATCAGGGAAACACCTCTGCTCTAAGCATGTGAAATATCAAATTCTCAACATTGCTCCCTTTCCGTTCAAACGTCGATTTGGATCCACTGTGCTGTGTTCAACAGCAATGTAATGTTGGTTAGACCATTGTTGCTTTAACGCTTCATGTTGCTTCTTCATATGTTTTACAAGTTATACGGTTTCAATAGAAGCTGGAAAATTTGCTATTCAGACTTTGTTCCACTTCCTTGCTGGACTTTGAAATAATTGCTCTTTAAGAAATTTGACAGGAACTAATTATTTGCCTGCAAATGAAATGGTAAAATTTGGCATAAATCCAATAAACACACCCAAGCACACACACACATATCCACATCTATGCTGATAATTCTTCGGCGCCAGAGGTGGTCTAGTTGATGGGGAAATTTTGATGAATCATAGAAGATTCGTTAACAAATATGTACATATGTACGTACTTACATTAAATCGGGTCGATAAAACCTGGCCGCACCTAAAATGAAATCTTGAGTAGTTTCGCATAATTTCGTATAATTTCTAAAGATATTTTTTTCCTTTAAAATTGCGACTGTGTTAGTTTTTGGATGATATGTTTTTTTTTTCTAATTAGAGTTTTTGTTCATTTAATAAAGACCCAAAAACCATAGGATCGGATTTTCATCCTCTCCGATTTTGATGAAATTTGGCACATACATTCTACTAGTGTTTGGGGGTAATGCAATGTTTACCGTAGCTCAAAGCAGTACGAGGTATAAGTTTAACAGTGGTGCAAAGTTGGTCATCTCGTTTTTTTTTTGAAGAGATGGCTTCCTTATCGATATCATAAATTTGGATCCCGTGATCAGATTGTAACGATATTGATATCATCTGAAAGATTTAAACCTCCTTCTTCCGAATTTGTATCAAAATGTGACTGTCCTTGTGGTCAAGGACTCAAAAAATTAAAAATAATTTTAATCCTTGAATATCCTGAAAACACACCTTTAATTTTCTTTATTTTGTTTTGTATTTCAGCTTATTTTATTCTCTACAAAATATCAAAAATTCAGAGTGGGATGGCCATAGGTTTTCCAAAGTATTGCGTTATTTCAGCAAGACTAAAATTTTTCATTAGAGTGGCTTCAGTTCCCGACTAAAATAAAAGATTCGTTTGTTTCACGGGTTCTCCCAAAACATTTCCCTTTTATCATTGTCCATGAGCTGTACGTGGCGAAAAAATCTCTATAAAAAAAGTTTTTCGTGAAAAGAATTCACGATGAGTATGGTATTGAGAAAAAACCCATTAGAAATTAAAATCGCACATTTGTTTCAAACTCTTCGTCCTTAATGGGTTAAATGTGAAATAACAACTGACATATGGAGTCATTTGCATCGTCAACACATTCTAGTTTCGGAAACAATCCAAAATTTCGGTCTTTCATTGGGAGGAAAACTGCGATTTCCTTCATAAGAACAAGACTATATAGAAAATATAGGTCACTAATAGCAAAGCTACATACTAATTTTTTTTATTTCGTGGTCGTTGGTCCTTTTTAGAGGACTTTTAGTTTCCAACGAATATAAATGTTTCAATAATTTAGTTTCGATATCGGCATCAAATGAAAGAGAAGAATATTTGTTAAAAATAATTCAAATTTCATATTTCTGTCTGTATTAGTTTAAGTTTATTAAACTTATATAAATAGAAGTTCGAAATTTGAGGCATTTTTAACAAATATTCTTCCTTCCGTTTTTCTAATGAAAGACCAAAAATTCAATTTTTTTTAATTAGCTGGTGCTATTTCACATTAAGTTCTTAAACTTGCAATTGACGATAATTACCCCTCTAACGAGCCCCTAAAAACACAAGTCAAACTAAAAACGTGGAAATTTAGCGGATTTTATAAACAAATGCATAAAAATTACAATAAAATCGGAAAAATCAGCCCTGCATACTGGGTCACATGGCAAGTTTTTGATAAGGTTCTGGTCAGATTTTAATTTCTAATGGTTTTTTCTCTCAATACCATTCTAATCGTGATTTTTTTTTAAGAAAACACAGTTTTATAGAGTTTTTTAGAACGCATCCTGCTCACGAACGAACAATTATAAAAGCGAAATATTTTGAGAGAACCCGTAAAGCAAGCGAATCTTTTAGTCGGGCTCATTGACATCGACATTTTAGTCGGGAACATCTACAACTTTTATTTTGAAGCGACTCTTATGTATATAGATATGAAAGAAAAATGTTGGCCTTGCTGAAATGACGCAATACTTTGGAAAAAACAGCCGTAATTTCTTATCCTATGGCCACCCCACTCTGAATTTTTGATATTTTGTAGAAAATAAAACAAGCTAAAATACAAAACAAAATAAAGGAAATTAAAGATGTGTTTTTCAGGATATTCAAGGATTAAAATTATTTTTAATTTTTAGAGTCCTTGAACCACACCCTTGTGTTCACATTTTCATACAGATTCGGAAGGAGGAGGTGTAAATCTTTCAGATGATATCAATATCGTTACAATCTGATCACGCGATCCAAATTTATGATATCGATAAGGAAGCCATCTCTTCAAAAAAAAAAAACGGAGATAACCAACTTTGGACCACTGTTAAACTTAAACCACGTACTACTTTGAGCTACTGTAAACAGTACAATACACGCAAACACTAGTAGAATGTATGTGCCAAATTTCATCAAAATCGATTAGAGTCGAAATCCATGTTGGGTCGATATCTTGTGGAATTATCCATATGCAACAAGTAAGTAAGCTTCAGTCGGTTAACCAAATTATATATACCCTCACCCTCAGAGAACATCTGTGCCAGTTAGAATGATAGTAATCTAAGTCAAAAATCCAAATTGAGATATGGCAATTTTTCTCTTTACTTTGATCAGATCTCTAATTTAAGAACTTTTATTTTTGGCATTTATAAAAAATGTACCCTTACAATGACATTTCTCATTTTATGCACCCCAAAACCATATCCACTGACATTGAAGTGTGGTGATGTAAACAAACTTTTTTTTATTTATAATGTCCATTTTAGGTAACTCAGATAATTTGAATAACATATAAAATGAACTTATTTGAAAAAAAAAAAATAATAATTTCAATATAAAGTTTCTAGACGAACAACCTGTAAATATTTTTTATTTATTTTTTATAATATTTTGTGTTTTCTTTCTTTTTTGTAAAGAAATATTACTTTTGCGAAAAAAATAAAAATTTAGTTTCTTCAATTTTGAGAAGAATGAAAGTGGTCTAAGTCAGGGCAACCTCAGCACCCTCTGAAAGTGGTTCCTTTAGAGGTACCAACGTTGTCGATTTTTTAGAAAAGTTCGATATAGTAGTAGGATATTCTTAGAAAAAAAATTGTGCTTCGGGGGAAAAATATTTTTAATTGATTCAAACATAAACCATTCAGAACGGATAAAGTGTGACTTAGACCACTATCATTCTAACTGGCACATATATGTATGCGGAAGTTATAAGGAATTAAAGTTTACTTAGGGCAGGAAAATTTCTCTGGTGAAGGTACTAGACAGTTCGCGGCACATGGTCCCAGCTTCCACATTTGTAAAATAGTTGTAAAAATACGATCAAATATGAAGACATAGTGGATTCCATGCACCAGTATAGAAGTTATGAAGAATTAATAATTTTACCCAGGATGTAGACAATTGAGTGGGAGGTATATGAAGGGGCGTAGCTGAAGCGTAAATATATTAGGTTTAAAATGATTATAAAACATTTTCAAATATCAAATTGCAACTGATTTTGACTACCCGTGTGGATGTCACTTGTGTGGGAGGTACCAGAACGGGTGTGGCAATATCGCCCATATTCCACGCGACTGTAATCACTATTAAAGCATTGCTAAATATAAAATTTCACAGTATTCCGATCATCGGTGTAGAAGATATACAGCTTTAAGTTTACGTAGTTTCGGGTGATTTGTGTGGGAGGTACTGGAAGGGGCGTGGCAAAACCCATCATATTTGATACACTTAAAGTGATACAGCTGATTCTGAATATCCGTGTGGAAGTTATGTGGATTTTAGTTTAACATTGGAATATGGGCTATTTGTGTGGGAGTTACCGGAAGGGGCGTGGCAATTTCGCCTATCTTCGAACTTAAACTAAGTTTGGGAACAACATTACCCTATGCAAAGTTCGAATCGATTCCTTAACTCCTTTCGAGAGTTATCGTGCACACCAGCCAGACGGACATGGCTGAAAGGGATTTGGTATCCCTCTGAAAAATGGCCAGATAATACGACGTGCCCTAGGCCACTTAATTTTTTTGTAGCACCGTTTAGTAGTGATTTATTATGACAATATTAATAAGTAAAAAAGGCGTTAAGTTCGGGCAGGTCGAATCTTATATACCCTCGACCATAGAGTACATAGTAGAATTGCAGTAACACATCAGGACAATTATAGTATTTTTTGGTAATTGCGACATTTGGGTATATATTTTTTAAAAATTTATTATTTTTTTCAAAAACTAAATTTCATTTTTAAGAAAAATAAACATATTTTTTAATTTTCCTTTTTGAGCTAAAAACCAAAAAATTTCTTTTGCAAAACAAATGTTATGGTTGAGTAAACCCCCAAAATACGAACAACTTTAACATTCTAGGGTTACCATAGTTTTCAAAAACATCGTCAAATATGCAAAAAGACAGCACCCGAAGAAGTGCAAAAGATATCCCTGCGATTCGGAAGTTGGGAAAATAAAGATCTTCACCAGTGAATTTAACATGGAGTTCTTCTAGGTGGGATGCCTTTTATTTTAAAGGGTTTAAAAATGAATTTTAAGTTGTGGCTGTATCTTCATACAACCCAAAAGTAAATGTGATATGCCCCAAAACCCAATAGTTTTACATGAAGAATGTAGTTAAAAAGTTATGGTCGTATAAAATCAAATGCTTGTTTCCCAGACGGAAAAGATATCCTTCAGATTCAATAGATTTCGACAAAATGTCTATACCTCGATCGGCTCGACTATTTTTCGATCTTAAAACCATTTGACATAAGGCTAACTTATAGTACCCTTTTGTGCAGAGTGGTGTGGGCTATAAATACTATCCGCCCCCTAAGCAACTATAACAAATCCAGTCTGGTTCTAATCTATTCCTTGGTCGGTACTGCAAATGTGCTATGACCTCCGGCTACAGGCCGGTATTCAGTATTAAATATGGACATGCCTGTCGTTCGTACTAATAAGATTGCAGAATTTATATTTTTAATAAAGCTCGTGTGGACGCTTTGATGTAACAGCTGAACAAACGGACAATTACATTGACACTCGCTGTATGGACCAAGTCTATGAGATTAGCAATGTGTAATTCGAATTGTAGCTACAAATGTTCCGGGCTGGGAGCTTGGTAGACATGTGAGTAGTTGGTCCAAGCACCGATTTGTGAGTCACACTGTCAGGGGATACACAAGCATTCTATGCCCCAATGATGACTGTGTAATTCAATTACAATATGTGGACGCCGTCTTGTCCTTGGCTCTTGATCCTTGTATTGGATGATAACATACAGACACACGTACATATGTATTCCCACAGCTTTGTAGGTTACTATTACGGATTCCCGTGAAGTGTTGCATGTAAATCGAATTATAACACAAATACATTCATTTCAATTGAAGTGCCCGTATTTATTTTTAAAATCCATAGAAACCATTTCGCAACACCATAAAACGGGTGGGAGATGGAAGAGGGCCAAGAGAAGAAGAAAAACAAACACTGCGAGGCGTTGTGCCGCCCGCTTATGGGCCATTAGCACATCATAACATGGGGGCAATGAATCTTCGCCACACAATCCATTCCACATTGAGAACTCGTTCGCTCCACACGTACATAGACCAAAGCGACAACATACCCTAGCCCCAAATGATTATGCTGCACCAACCACGGAGTCCAAAAATAGTGCCCAAGTGAGACACAAACTTCGGCGGGAGAGGGAGCGGGCAAGTGAATGTAAACAAATGTAAATGAAAATACACGATTTGGCCAAAAACAACCTGCTGAACTCTTGTGCCTGCCTGTGCGCTCTGCTCTCACTCACAGTTCACAGTGTTTCGCAAACGGATTAGTTCAATGGAAGGCAATCTCATGTGTACGAGTATGTGGGAGCATCTGCTCTTTGGTGTTAGCTTTTAGGTGTAGATATGAATGTATGGAGATGGAACATGCAACCCATATATTACGAAAATATATTTCTCGAAATGCATGCTACTCGCTGCTGTACAGATACAGATGGAGACAATAGTCATGTTCCGAAATTCTGGAAATTTTTGTCATACTGTTGTGCGTCTATATATTGAAAGGAATTTAAACAACGAATTCGCAACACTTTGGTTGGCTTTTGTCTCTTTTTGTCCCGCTCCCCCCTCCAGAGTACAAATTTCGAAAAATCGATTTTTTAAGCGGAAGTATGCGCACGATTCTTGTCGGTACAATTTCTATCCCTTTGGTCTGCAACCATTTTCCCAAAGATTTGTGACATGGCGTTATTCCCATTCTCTTTGGAATAGATAGGATTGGATAAAAACTTGAATTTGTTGCTGTTGAATTATAAAGAGATTTGTGGCAAAATTAAATAATTAAAAAATCATAATTTTGTGTGCTTGCCACACGGTATAGTTATATTAGTTTGTCACAAAATATAATCATGCACCTGTCTTTGTTGCTGTGCCTGCGGTTATTTTGGATGTTTGACATTGAAATGTAATTCTCGTTTACGTGGAGGAAGCTACTACACATAGTACACTGATGGCGAATAGTCGTGGTTGTACTGGACTTATAAGATGTAGAGTTGAGGGTGACGAATAGGCCACATTTCTTTTTTTATACCCACACTCTACAGAGTAGGAGGTTATATATCATTTGGGACAGAGAAAAAGTGTAACGCATTGAAGGAGTGACCTAAGACCCTAAGTATGTTTGGGTCAAATCCGTTTCACAACATTTTAAGATGTTTGAGCCATGTCCGTTCGTCCGTCTGGACGGCTGGTGTACACGATAACTCTCGAAAGGGGGAAACAATTCAAATTTTGCACATGGTCAGATTTTTTCCAAACTTAGTTTAAGTTCGAAGATGGGCCACGCCCCTTCTGGTACCTCCCACACAAATGTCCCATATTCCTATGTTAACTTAAAAGCAATATAACTTACTCACGGATATCCGGAATCAGCTATATTTTGGTATTTGATAAAGTTTTTGTAATCACTTTAAGTGTACTTAATGTGACGGGTTTTGCCACGTCCCCTCCAGTACCTCCCACACAAAGCAAACACACGAACTACGCAAAATTAAAGCTGTTATAACTTCTTTACAGATGATCGGAATGCTGCGAAATTGGATATTTGCCAATGCTTTACTAATATTGTCAGACCCCTTCTCGCGCAAAGTGCCATAAATTTTAGTTACAATATAACTGACACAACATTCATGCGGGTAGTAAAAACCATTGCATTGCAATTTGATAATTAATTTAATCCTGAAAAATATTTACGCTTTAGCCACGCCCCTTCTTGTACCTCCCACACAACTGTCTCTACCCTAGGTAATATTAAATCCTTCATAACTTCTATACTGTTGCATTGGAGCCACTATGACTTCATATTTGATCACGTTTTTACAATTGTTTTGTAAATGTGGAAGCTGGGACCATGCGACACGTGTATATTTTCTCTGAGAGTGAGGGTATATATAAGTCGGTTTGGCCGACTGAAGCTTTCTTACTTGTACCAATTTGTTTACAAAAAATGGATATTGCGATAGGGAGCGGTAAACAAAAGATGCAAATTTGATGTTTTTGGAAAATTGTCATTTTTGTTTTCTGACATTCTCGCGATCTAGCCCACGCATCCGACTGAGTTTTTGTTCGTGTATTAATAACCTATGTCGCTTGCAATATATATGTAGTTAGTCGCGAAAATAGCTGCAATCCAAAATTCGCGGTTGCAATTGCATATATTTTAACTTTCTCTATCCTTGGTTCTGAAACTTTTCTGACGCGAATATTCCCCATGAAGTCAGAAAACATGTGCCAAAATAATATTTTGGTATTCTCAATATAAAATAAAAAGTTTCGCGGATTTTTTCAGAAAATACATTTCGCAATATTTGATTTTACTTGGGAAGCAAAATGCTATTAACTACGAAATGATGGTATTTGAAAGTACGATATACACTAAATGTCGAAAAATGTTTTAAAGAAAATCGTTGTAGAGAATCACAACCTTCGCTTTTATGCTGCTCAATTTTTGAACTATTTTAATTATTTTATTAGCCAAATCAGAGATTAGACATGTGCAAAATGATAATTATCACAATAATTGATTTAATTATGACGTTAATTAAAAATTTCGAATATTTTCAAATATCTCAATAATTGATCCAATTATGCTGTCAATTAATATTTTTAAATACATTCTTATACCACTATAATTTACTCAATTATGGTGTTAATTATTTTTTTTTCAATTACCACTAATTCGTGCATATGTTCAGTATGGACTGAAGGTATTTCACAGATCCACCACTTCAAGGAAAATCTCACCGTGAAGGAGGGTATCACTTGTTGCAAACAAAACTGCAACACACACACACCCTAACGATCCTATAACCTTTATGTACATATTGAGAAAATGAAATTGTGGTAACCGGGAGTAAGTGGACCAAATCTGCTTCATGACTTTTTGACGAGTTCGTCCATCCATAGATTTTCTTCAAATGGGACTTGTTTTCTTCGTCAGTCATATCAGCTATTAAATATATATTTTAACTTCTCATTTTAATGCTTTTTTGTATGTCAAAATAAAAAAATCAGGACTTGCTTTTTTAAAATTGCCTTGCATCTTACTGTTCCCAAACCACTTCATCTACATGAAGGTGCTTACCTCTACCTTTAGTTTAACGTATAACTGGACATTATTCTGCCAAAAGTACAAATTCTGAAAAGTGGCATTTTAGTAAAAATTAAAAAAAATATCAATAAAAATGCATATCTTTTTCGAGTTTAGAGCAACAAAAATAATACGTTCTACGTACTAATAATACGTTGAATGTTCTTTACAGAATCCTTTTGATGTTGAAACTGAGAAAACAACCTGTCGAAATTTTAGGATGGGATCATAATTTTTCCTTGTTGGTACTTTGAGTACCAAACATTAAAAATAGTTTGCGGCCATAATGCGGCCTTAATGGGTTATGAAATTTCAAAAATCACATTTATAAATCAGCACATTTCCAGCGAACTCTTTCAAATACAAATCGGACCAAAACTGTGGAAGTTAAAGCGGCTTTCAAAATGCATTAAAAATAACACTAAAATCATAAAACAACTGGATAGTTAAATTTAATGTTTTTGAAAATCGTGGTCTATTTTGGAAAAAATCCAAATGGTAAGGATATTCAAGGATAAAAGATATTTTGGCATTTTCAAAATCCTTGTCGCACCAGGACATGGACAATTTACTATGACGTTTTAAATCAGTCGTCAACAGCTTTCCAATGACACCTATAATCCGATGATGCATGCGGACAATAATTCAATTTAAATTACTGTATCTATTTCTAGAAACATTTCTAAAAAATACAAACATTAAATAATGCCAAAATTTTGACGAGCAACGAGGAGAAAAAAATTGACAAATTTTAGAAATCGGAGGGCATCGGGTCCGCCACTGTGTCGATTTTCTTGGAATCGCCCATGTTTGAATTAATGTACCTTCACACCAACGTATTTAGTGGCATTTTTAATGAATAAAAATATACAATTTTCATTTAGAATGCGTTGATTGAACTGACACTTGTTTTAGTCAAACATTTTAGAGTCATCTTAAAAACAGATCGATACAAAATTAACAACACTTTAAATTGAATTCAAAATTTATTTACGCCCGCAAGTCAAAAATAAAAGTTCTTAAATTAGAGATCTGATCAGAGTAAAGAGAAAAATTGGCATCATCTATCACACTAACTGGCTCAAATGTGGTTGTATTTCTTCCGAACAAATTTAAATTGATCAACGATCAATTATTGATATGAAAAATTGATCCAAATTATTTCTTTAGTTTTGTTGCTTAGGCCACTGTGTCTTTAAATGCGTTATATGCACATTTTACAACGTGGTCAGCGTCTTTTATTACGACAAATTCAACCAGAAATATTATGAAGAAATGTCAAAATAATCTCTGTGATTATCTCATAAATGCATGTTTTTCTTTCGACAACAAGTTGACATTGACAACCAAAGATATTGTTGGTATGGCAAAACTTCCAACAACACCAACAACACAACATGGTGCAAACGTACACAGGCACGTATGATGTATCCGCATTTGTCAATGGACACAAATCGACATCACTCATACGACCGACCCACAAACACAAATCCATACATGTGCGGACACACACTCACACACACACCCGAGCACTCACTCATGCAGATTAGCGATAAGTTCAATAGACAATTCAAGTTCAAAAACTAAAGTTGTCGCAGCATTTGTTTACACACCAACCAAACCAAACCAGACCACGTCGCCCTAACGCAACACATTTCTTGTCGTCCGACTTGCTCGCACCACTGACACAGAAATGGCCATAAATTACAACGAAACCAAACGAAATGTAACGTTACATCGGAAAACATCCCTTAACTACAAACATACACACACACAAACATACACACATTGAAATGACAACTCAAAAGTTCTTTACTGGAGCAGCAGTGCCATGAGAGTCAAAGTCAACACAAAAAATAGAGGCAACACACAACACGGCGGAGAAGACCAAATGGAAACATAACAAAAAGAATGAAAGACAACGAAGTGAATCGACAAACACTTCCTCTCGTCGTTCGTTCGTTCGTTAGTTCGAACCCACACAATACGAAAGCGCGTGTGTGACTGTGTGTGTGTGTGTACATGTGTCAAACATGAATTGTGGAAGTGGTGTTCGGGCATAAACAAGCAATGTGTGTCACATTCACCCACCAACAATAAAACGTATCAGACGTGAGCGCTCTTTGGCTCTGGCTCTGCCTCTGTGTGTGTGTGTGTTTAAACAAAACTTGGACAACATTTGCGAAATAGACAAAGGTTTAGTCCATGTTCCGTCAAACAGCCAACCACAGCATCTATAAAATTTATTGGAAACTTGAGGGCATCGCACTGATGACAAATAGAAGAAACAGGGCTGACGACATCGATGAATTCATTGTATTGGCATTTTCGCCGGCATGAAAGTCTTTAGAAAAATACAGCTTTTCAAAATGCAAGTGTCTCAGACACTCACTAGCCAACAACTCCACCTTAAGTGAGATTATGTGAATCATACGGCTTACAGGTGATTATACCTCGCTTCGTTTTCATTGATGAAAGGTACAGAGGGACGCCAGCGTTATTTAAAGCACAAAATTGACAACAATCTTTGGCACGGCAGAAGTATTGCTGGGTAACTATACCTGCATATACACATACTTACATATGCAACTCGATGAGATGCTTGTAAGATGACATGTGTGCTTTATTACTTGGTGCGATTTTTTAAACGCAAATTCGGCAAGTGAGTTGTGCTTCTCGTTCGTTTGTGAGAATCATCTCCTTATAGAGGCCGGGTTTGATGTTGAAAAGTCGCTGCGAAGCCACCTGAATGAAACCTTTAGACAGGGAAATCATGATAGTGGTAGTCTGCAGCCAAGTAATAAATGTCACCATGCCATTTGTAAATAAATTTGCATTCTATTAAATATAGATGCAAAGTGGTCTTGAGCCAGGACAATATCCCAGTTCACAACAATCTTTTTCATTTGAATGAAATAAAAAACTACAGCTGAGTTATTTTCCAGTTCATGTTATTGCTCCTGGCAACGTGACCACCACAACATCTATAACTTTACACTTCTTCTTTATGGATATGCTAATGTACTGGCAAGTAATCTTCAATGTTTTTGCTATTTGTGTTGGCTAGCTGTAACTCCAACACATGTTTACGCATTCGGTCAATTTCTGGTCAGTGGTAGCATTGTTTTATTCATATTAAACATAATTTTGGTGACCACTGTATTTTCTTACAAAATTTGTGGAATGATCAAAAATGTTTGAAAATAATTGCCCACTCCTCAAGTCATTGTTTGTAATTTTGTAAATGAACCGATTTGTTTTGAGCAGTTCCAACTTGAATGACATCCACTCCAAAGGAAAATCCCACCTCGTCATTGTCACATCCCACAACCTGCAAATGTTGCAATTGTAAAACAACAACAACTGTGGCGATTGGATGTGGAACAGAAACACAGAGATGCTCTCGTACACATGTCTACAACAAAGTCATTGAATGATTCTTTGTTGCTCTTGTTCGTCTTCATCCATAAAATGATTATTTGTTGTTTTCATCCTTGCTCGCCCTCGCCCTCGCCTTCGCCTGTGCCTGCTCCATCGGTGTTTTTGTTTTCGTTTCGTCGTCATCGATGTTTTGTATCTACTGACACACTTATTTTCCACACATTCGCACACTGACACATTCAAACACACACACACACACATATTCCTGCCATGGCACTGGCACTGGCGCTGATGATGTTTGCAATACCTATACACTCTCATAGACGTACACAGGCATCGTGTAACACTTTTCCCAAGTTTTCTTTATGTACCCCATGAAAATATGATTTATATATTTTATTTTATTTTGCTCAATATTCCATATGCAGATGTACAGATTTGAGGCATGTAAATAAATAATTTTGTATTTGTTGCCAAAAAAAGAAAACATGGGAAAACCCCATGCTGATGAATAAGGCCAAGAGCCTCTGATGGACTCGTTTCTGACCAGAAAATTGTATACACACACAGAGGTTGCCACCATTCGATCGATGTAACCAAAGGAATTTGGTGACAACAAGGAAAACCCTCCATTACGACGAATAGTTTGCTGCCACTTTTTTGCTACTCACCCGTGTGAAGTTGAGTTCGATTCGTGTTGTTGTTGTTGTTGTGAAAACTATTGCTGTTGCCACTGCAATCGCGTCGGACACTGATGAATCTGTTGTGTAAATCTTTAAGAATATTATCATAGATTTTTGTGTTTTCTGTGTTTTTTTCGTTTTCCCGATTTTCCACTTGTTTCCGTGATTGTTTCACTGCGTGCAGTTCGGTGTGACCGTCGAAAACCGTATACAAGAATTTTTCTGTTGTTGCTGATTTGGAAGTTGCTCAATCGCACACACACACTCACACGCACGCAGAATAAAGCAACACAACAACAGCAAGAGCAACGATGACAGCACAAAAACAGAACAGAAAACAAATATCCAAAAAAGAAATTTACGGAATGAATTTTTTGTATGTTTTTATTCGTGTGTTGCTTGGGAAATTCGGAAAGTGTTTGAAACTTTTCACACATACGCGTACACACACTCGTACCACTAGTGGCATCACTTTGCATTCTCTTTCACTCTCTCACTCTCTGTTTCTCTCATTCATGTTATTCTGCGTAAAAGCATGTGTTCTCAATGAAAGTTCAAAACAACAAATTCGCACTAAGCGGTCATGCGCCGTTTCATTCTGTTCTTTTCCGCTGTCAAACGAAAGTTTATCCTTTTCCGTGGATAGAGCTTGACGCTGAACCCACGTCGTTGGGCGCCTAAATACTTGTGCGATAATCAACTTAGAAAAGCTTCTAACCCAAATTGTATTGAGTACACTGAGTAGAATATTACAAAATGTCAATGTGAAATCAAAAACCACTTCCTTACGGTTTAATTAAAACGCTAAAGAGTAATGCCATGGCTAGTTTAGGGCCCAAACTAAATAATAATGCGCCGTAAGAGAACTGCTATATTTCAAAATCTGATTGAGGGTCACATTTTCAGGACGCTTCGGTGTGAAGGCTGACATAAGTACACATCATATTACACTTGACGCCTTGCCCAATGCTTTATTCAATATAAACTAGAAATTTTTACAAACATTTATAAATAGAGGAGCGTTTGCTATAATATTTTATAAAAAATATTGATAAAGTTATTAGTATACCAGTTTTAATTTAATTCACAGATTTCATCATCAGCGTACGAAAGAGGACATAGAGAAATGTATCGTAATGAATGCAAAACTCGATTGTTTGTTGTTACGTCTTTTTGCATTTCAAATCAGTGCATACGATCATGCTACAATAAACAAGGTAAAGTCAAGCGATCAGCCGATTTACAACTTCATAAATGACTTTTGAGGAATTTTCGATAGAAAATGTTCGCGAGTAGTTTGAACAGCAACCCGTAGAGCAGCCGTTATATTACACGATTGTGTAAATTTTGGCGAGAGAAACCGCATGATTCTTCTCCCACATTCAAAAAATCGCTTCGAAAATAGTTTCAAAATTATATTAAAAACATTTAAATCGCTGATTTACGGCCATAATCATATTCTTTTATAACATGTTTATAATACGAATTTTCAAAGCAAAAGCATACTTTAAACCTTCGATAATTTCGATATAAATATGACAGTTAATCTTTACTTACTTTATTTCTCATCGCAATAAAAATGTGCAGTTTTTAGCAAATTTCAAAAAAAAAAATAAAAAATCGAATAGATTTCTCAACAGTTGTCGGGGAGAGTATGCTATCCGAGACCGCGAGATCTGACTATATTTTTCGATAGGAGACTTCAAAATAAGTTATCGATATCTCGCTTAGATATGGAGTTATAGGGCGTTAAAGTTTAAAAAATCGAGGTATTTCATTCCAATAGAAAAATCGTTAAATTTTTTAGTCTTTTGTCGATAACTGTCTTGGTAATCGAGAACTTCCATCGTAATGTATATTTTTATTTAAAGTAAGATTTTGTCAATGAATGAAAGAGGACTGTAGATTAGAGCGTACCAGGTTACAAGTAAAAAAAAAAAAGTTCGCCGTACACCTTCGAATATGAAGTATTATTGAAAGGTAGTTTCAAAAAATTTTTTTTTATTTTTTTATGCCGAACGTAGGGGTCGCGCTTTTACATTTTTCTATATAACTTCTGCATTTATAAACGGATTTTAAAGTGTTATACATCGATGTTTTTGTCTCGACGAGGCCGATTTTTTTGAAAATCGACATACTTCCTTAGGAAGAGTTTCATGATTTTATGCGAGCTTTAATTTTCTGATATTAGAGTGGTACATTAGGGTAGTAGCAACTGAGATATGATGGGTAAGTACCAGAAGGGGGTGCTTGAGCTCAATGACTTCAAAGACAAAAAAATCGGCCTCGTCGAGACAAAAACATCGATGTATAACACTTTAAAATCCGTTTATAAATGCAGAAGTTATATAGAAAAATGTAAAAGCGCGACCCCTACGTTCGGCATAAAAAAATAAAAAAAATTTTTTTGAAACTACCTTTCAATAATACTTCATATTCGAAGGTGTACGGCGAACTTTTTTTTTGAGGTACGCCCTACTGTAGATATACATTCTATTTTTATACCCTCCACCTCCAGGATTGGGGTATTAAAATATTCATCGGAGACTCCATAAAGTATATATATTCTCGGTCGTGGTTAATTTCTGAGACGATCTAGCCATGTCGTTCTGTCTGTTGAAAACACGCTGGCCGCCAAACGAAGTTAGCTAGGAGGCTCAAATTTTCTCTAAATGTTTCTTTTTGTTGCAAGTCCGTTGGGATTGAAAGTGAGCGAAATCGGCCCTAACAAGGACTGAAATAAAAATTTTAGCTGGCGATATGGGACAAAAAGGGATAAAAATGGTACCAATGGCACGACCACAGCTAGAAACATGAAATTTGGAATGTACATCCCTCTAATTGCGTAGATACGTAAAGTAGAACGTTTTATCAAAATTCGTACTTTTAAGGGATACAAATGGAAAAGAGGGACAAAAATGGTACCGACCAAACCGCTGAAGTTGAAATCATGAAATTTAGTGTATATGTGAATATGCGAAACAAAATGGAATTTTTCGAAATTTTTTACTTTTAGACGGAAAATGGGACGAAAGAGGATAAAAATGGTACCAACGATGTAACGTATAAATACAGAAAGAACTACTTGGATCGCAAGTGATCCAAAAATTTTAACGATTGTATGCAAAATCCCCATTTGAGCTTTTAAATTAGTGTTACAATCAATCGGTTTACGACTACAATGTAATCGAATATAAACTATGATTAATATATACTTTCTCCAAAAAGAATAATTCAATCAACTAAAAATTATATTCTTAGTTTTTGTGTTGTTTGATTAGTGATCGATTTGGTTCATGTTCTGTGTGCTTTGAATGTAATACATTCGAATTCCAAATATTCTTCTTAAGAAGGAAGTTTTTGTTTTAGCAAATTGAAAAGAGGAGACATATGCGTAGTATATATGTATATACGCCCGAAACCATCACCGTAAAGCGTTATGTTCTACCTGAAACCTTTCACATTACCATTATATACAACTGATAACATCATGTTAACGCAAGCACTCCATACGGAAGGATATAAGTTTGCCCCTACACAGGACAATGAAATACTTACTTACTTGACCTAATTGTTGGCATTCCTCATATCAGGCACAAGGGTTATTTACAATTTCATCATTTTTAAACAACTCAATTTAAGAATATGAAAACGGAAAAGGAAGCTAATTTAAAAGCTTTTAAAAGCTACATTTATCTTTCTCTGCAAAGCGAAAAGCTTTCGACTGCGTGCTCATTTCACTCTCTTGCCAACACACACGGCCACTCATGACATGACTGCATACATAAATACTTGAGGTAGGAAAAAATATTAACCCTGCAACTGGTTCCACATTGATGTAGTCAACGTATTATTTATTATGTTGCCATTCCAGATTGTTGCATATTCGGCAAGAGTGCTAAGGATGGTACAATTATATTTTTTTGGTATTGATTGTGTGCTTTAGCTAAAATTAAAATAAATAATTGAATATCACAATTATATAGAAATTTAAATGACCATCTAAACATTCGTATAATACTGTACGGATATCGTATACACTAGACCATTCACTAAGTTTTTTGTACCAAAAAGTTTCCAATTTGGCTTCCAAACCTCCAATAAAAAAAATATGCCGATCGGATAACGCTGTCCAGAGTCAACCGAAAATGTAAATAAACGTTATATGGGAAAATATAAAATATTGACTTTTAACTGAAAGTCATATATTTAGGCAACTAAAAACTAAATATATGACAAACCAAAACTAGACTTGAAATACAATCGATAATCAAAATCGATAAAAAGACAAAATAGTTTGATTTGAATGTTAAAGTTGACATTAGACCTGTTCCATTGGGCTTACTAGCCTAATTTTTGTATGGAATTTACTCGCTTAGCTAGAAAGTAGCTTGCTCTTAGTGATGCTGCCCGATTTTTTTGTTACCAATCAGCGCCGTGCGCAGGATTTTCGCCTGGGGGGCTTCATCTACACTCATAAAATAGTGAACTCTATAATGAGTTAAAACAAAAATTAGGAAAATTGAACTTCGTATAGCGCTAAAGCAAAATTTCCTCAAATCAAGTTAAAACTTTTCCTTGAAATTAGTACATGATTCTAGTTCAATTTTCTTCAAACCAAGTAAATATTTACTCAAAGTGAGGAAAATTCCAGTAAGTTTTTCTTCAAACCAAGTACATTTTTAATTAATCTAAGCGAAATGTTGCTGAAATTTTCCTAAATCTAAGTAAATTTTTCCTAAAACCAAATAAATTTTTACTAAATTTAAGTAAAATTTTCCAAGAACTATGTGAATTTTTACTCAAATCAAGTAAATATTTACTCAATTGTAAAAATTGACCGATCCAAAGAAATGTTTTTAAGTAAATTTGCTACCCTATTTCTAGTAAATGAACTATTTACAATTGCTTTGAAAGAAGGAAACTTTGCTCATACTTAGTTAATTTTCTAATTTTTAGGAAATCTTTACTGAACTGGAGTAAACGTGTTGAACTAAATTGTAGTATGAATTTTACTCAATTTTAGGAATGTTATTTTTCTGAGTGTAGTTTTTCAAAAAATAAAGCAGGTGAAAATTCTGTTAATTATTTTAGTCAATTTTCAATCAATGTTCAATTTTTCTCGTGAAGTCTAGTCAGTATATGGTGCAATGATAAATGACGTTAATTTGATTATGTGTGATTACGTGAGCGTTTGGAAACCATTCATATTTTATTGCCAGCATCTTCGAGAAATATTTTGATATATTCGTCCGACAGACATTGTCGCAAAATTGCATTTCAGTAATCCATCTATCAAAGGAATTTGTCAGTAAAAGAAAGCACAAAGTCTACGGAAAGAGCAGATTTTCTGCTGCTGAAAAAGAGACAGCATATTTGTATCTGCTGAGATGGTAAACAGCCGTTTGCTGTTTTTAGCAATATAGAAAAAACTTGAAGCATATGTACAGAACTTAGATATACATGTTAACAACACTTTTTCGAATAGAAGTTATTATAAAGCAATTTATTACCACGGATAGATATTGTCATTGTCTTTTTAATGATACGCATATTGTCCCAAGCTAATATAAAAAGAAATTCGAGTTAAATTTGCTTATGAACGCTTATATATTTTTATATTTTTAGCAGACTGTAAACTCTTTAGCAGTGTGAATGGTGATATAGGATTGCAGAAAACTGCTGTTATGCCAAAAAACAGCTGTAATAGCAGAAAAGACAATCGCTGCTTTTATTAACAGACTTGTTCTCTAAGTGTAGAACTTTTTTAAATAGTTGCTTGAAATTACATACATACATTTCGAGGGCTTATATTCATAAGTGGCTATGAACAAAAACATAACAGGCCTGTTCGATCGGGCTTACCAGCTTAATTTTTGTATGGAATTTACTCGCTTAACAAGAAAGTAGCTTACTACTCTCTTAGTTGTGTTACCAGATTTTTCCTGTTAATCTATTTAAGAAAAACCAATGTGTAGCAACGTTGCCACCTTCTCAAGTCTCATAATTGTAAGCTAGTAAGCCCAATCGAACAGGCCCAACTTTACAGTAGAGCGAAAAAACTGCTTTTCTCCTTAATTTGAAGAGAAATTATTAATCATTTTTCTACAGTTTAATCTAAAAAGGATTACTAATTGCTACGATTAAAAAGTTCTCGAAATTTCCTATTATTCGTTGTATATTTGTTGTATAGAAAACGCATTTTCTGTGATGTACACAGCGAATTTAAAGATTCCAGCTTCATCCGTTAGATTGGTACAATTTTTATCCCTTTTCCAATTTTTTTACAAAAAGTGGGTATTGCGGTAGGGCGCGATAAACAAAAAATACATATTGGATATTTTTGGAAAACGCTATTAACGCGAAATGATGGAATTTAGGAATAGTACGATATGCCCTGAATCTAGACAAATGTTTTAAACAAAATCGAATTATAACCTTTGGTTTTATGCTGCTCCATTGTTGAACTATTTTATTTCAATTATATTTCATAGCCACTTATGCAGTCACAAACTAACGTGTGAGTGGATAGCCAAATCAGAAAATTACAAAAAATGGCTTTAGTAAAAACTCTTTTCCAAGTTTATATGACAGATGACATCCAAATCTGAGAATAGTTTGGCATCAAAAACTCATTTTCGAGAAAATGGTTCATATCCACTTTTGATTACTAGCCCTCGATATATATTTTGAAGAAATGTTTCTTCATTTTTATAACAGTTTTTTTTGCAAACTCCCAAAACAAAAACCGCTGTTGTTGCATCTGTGATGAAAATAGGACACATCGGTTCAGATTTAGATACAGCTCCATAAAAATGTCGCATCGCAAATGTTACATCTTAGCGCTCTACAAGCATCAACAAATTATTTGCTTTTATTAAGAATGATTTTTATATTTAGATTTAGAATGTCAAGAAGTGGTATCGGTTAATTAAAATGAAACATGTCCGAACATTTTGGTGTCCATTATCGAAATTAGCATTACACAATCTTGAAATTGGTACAATTCGTTCAGTTTGTTTGTATTTTTCATAACCTTTGTCCGAAATTCAATTCAAGTGTCCACGATTTTTTATGTAATTTTCATGTTTTCACGATTTTACTGCAAAATTACCATTTCAGACGAGTTATTTTAAAAATACATTAAAAATTCTACATTTTATGGCTTCAGGAAGTCTTGAAGGTTTTAAAAAGTATATGTTCGAAACCTCTCTGGGGGGGTTGAACCCCCAAAACCACCTCCGCACACGGCCCTGCTACCAATGAATAGCAACGTTGCCACCTTATCAAGTATCTTAAATGTAAGCTAGTAAGTCCAATCGAACATACCTATTGTTAATACTTTTACAAATAGTTGTAACTATTTCATTTTTCCACAGATTTAGATCATTTCGGCTTGTTAGAGTGGAAATTGTGTTTAAAACGATTTCAAGTTATGGAAATATGTTTAAAATCCAATATTTTCCCATACAAAGTAGGAGGATAGATATCGTTTGGAACAGAAAAAAGTGTAACGCTTTGAAGGAGTGACTTCACACGTATGTAATTCCTTATATATATCTTCTGAGATTGAGGGTATATAAGTCGGTTTAGCTGAAGCTTACTTACTTGTTTATGGAAGGTTTGTAAGCCAAATGGAAACTTTTTCGGGCCGGGAATCAAGGCTATTTACATTATTCAAAACGGTGCCCACGTAAACCAAATCTATAACATTTTATGATTTTTTTGTTTTCTAAACACTAAATATATTTACAAAACTGTGGGTATTTTTTCTTAATTCTTTACTAAAATTCCAATTTTCGCGAAGGTACCTTTAGATGTGTACTCTCATTTTGGAAATGTTCTGTTAAAGGAAATATTCAATTAAAGGTTATTATATTATGGCTTTCACACAGAAACCGTGGCTTGGGAACAGTCACCAAAACAGTGGCACGAAAAAATTATAAAAACATATCGGAAAAAGTTGTTTTTTTTTTTTAACAGCTAACATAGCGCAGAAAATAAATGTGTAAACGTAAAAGACCTATGCACTATGGTCCCAAATCGATTTATTTTGGCACAAATTCAAAAAAAAAAAAAATAAAATTGGAAAGTGGTAAATGTGTATATATTTTCTTTATGGCAACACTCCAAGCAATCAAGAAAATATACTGGCGAAAATTAGGTGACAACACCACAAGCCTGAATGGTACTTAAACTTTGCGGTTCAAAAAAAGTGGGATTGATTTTGATATAAAGCAGTTTTACAAATTAATTAAAATCAAGACTTAAAAAGAAAATAATAAAGTGACTATGTTATGAAAATTGACGGCAAGAGTTAGTAGTTGAAAAATTATATTTAACATTTTATGATTATTGTGGTCTTGTAAGTATTCATAGGTATTGTAATTTTGTGATTTGTGGAGAACATAATCTATAAATGTCGTGGACCAAAAGTTATATGTATGACTCAACTTGACTCAAAGTGTAGATGTGAAAGTGTTCGTCTGAGGTTGTAGTTTATGGTGGAATTAATATCTCGTCAGCATTTTTCGGCAAACTCCAAAAATTGTCATTTTATTTTAGCACAGTTTTTGATTAGCCATAGACATATACATATATGATTATATCTCTGAATTAGTTTTATGTACGAGACCCATCAATATTTTATTTAAAAGGTATTGAAAGTACCTTTAAAATGGTATACAACATCATTTACCCTTTTTTACACATGTATACATTTTACTTTATTTCTTGAAATAATTATTTAAATTGCAGTTTGAAGTATTCTATTTGTATGCTATATTTTGCTTTTGTAATAATGTTTAGAAAAACACATTTAATCAAAATAAACCACTCTTCATAAAATTTTGTTTTTGGTCACCCTGTACCAATACAGGGTGATAATTATGTTGGTTATATATTGAGTTTATATGGAAGGTGGTAGTGGGCGTGGTCCGGTCGGCCCAATTTTATTTTTATTTTTTGCGTATGATATGTCTAGCAAATGTGCAAAATTACAAGACTGTATGTTTATTTTTCGACTTTATGCCATAAAAAATGGATTTGGGACCAGTGTGCTATGGATAAATGACACTCTTTGTAGGCGCAAAAAATAATAAAAATATGATTTTTATTTGATTTTATTTATAGCACGAAATCCCCTTTACAAGTTAGAGAAAATAATATTTTATTTTGTAATAGGCACGTCAAAATAAAAGTATTTTAAAATATTTATTCCCAGAGTAAGAACATTTTACAGATTGCTACCAGTTTTTGAAGAGTATGGGATAATAAGCTGCGATAATAACATAAAAATGTAACTTTTTACTTAAAATAAAAAATATTTTTTTCACATTGTTTCTGATTTAAAAAAATGGCCGGACCACGCCCACTTTTTAATAATGAGGAAATTTATTTTATTTAGAAATAAAATAAATTTTGTTGGAACGTTCTTCAATATTTTCGATCATTATTGTGATTATTTCACTTCTCTTCTTGTTGTGGTGTAGGCTTCACATTCGAAAAGGTGGCTCTAATGAAAATATTGCAAAAAAAACTGCAACTTAAGATTAATAGCACTTACCTATGATGCCTTGGACTACTAACTGATGTATAGTCACAACCTCATGTCCCTCCTGCTCTTATAGTTTTATTTGAAGGGGTCAATTTTTCAAACACCTAAAACACAAGTAAATACGTACGCGAATTTCACAAACGATATACAGAAATGAAGAACCAAACAACCCAAATTTTCAGAAAATGCTTAATTTTGCATCAAAAAGGTTGATACCGAAATCATGGTCTACCCTTTTTCGAAGTTGTAAATAAAGGTTTTTTTGTTATAATATATGCAAACTAGAGTTTTGAATTTGTAACCACTGTAAAACCTACATATATTAAAAAAAATATATTTTTAAATATGATTTGGTGTTACTTCAATAGTTTGACATCACAATTTATTTAATTTTTTTTACTTTTGGTGTTCAACAAAATCCAAGACAATGTGTAAGTAGAATTAAGACAATGAATTAATAACTAACTACATGTGTTAGAATGCAAATGGAAATTCTTTAGGCCTGTTCTATTGGGCTTATTAGCTTAATTTTTGTAGGGAATTTACTCGCTTAACAAGAGAGTAACTTACTACTCCCTTAGCATAGCTGCCAGATTTTTCTTGTTAAGTCATTTAAGAAAAACCAATGGGTAACAATGTTGCCACTTTATCGAGTATCTGAATCATAAGCTAGTAAGCCCAATCGAAAAGGCCTTTTATCTCGAACAACAACAATAGCGAAAGCTTTCCCTTCAGTTCGACAAAGAATTTCCCTTTTGTAATGCATTCCAATACATGTTGTTTGCTGAATTATCATATTTTAGTGCGTGTCACACACTTACCTGCACAACTTCACTTGGATATTAGAAACTAAATCTTGTCTTATTTCATGGCATTTTGAGGATTTCTCTCATCATATGGTCCTGCGAGTTCATTTATTACTAAATGCAGCCCACGGCTTCCAGGAACGATTTTTTAAATTTTTATACGACTTTTACAGCAATTTGATGATCTAGTATTTAAAAACGGGTTCAATACTAGACTACTGTTTAACGACAATATAAGGGCTGTTTTTCTTTAAGTCGGGATAACAAGCTGCGATAACAAAAAAATTAATAACAATTTAATTTTTTGCTCAAAATAAAAAATTATTTTTTCACATTGTCGCCAACTACAATATAAATATATGTATCAAAAGAAATTTTCAAAAAAAAAAAAAAATATTTTGTGTTGACTTTATTGGACTTAGCCTCGATAGCCATCATTTTGACTTACACTGGATTATTATCCAGAATAAGTCAAACATTTTTAACACAAAATTATTGCTTTTGGCGACAATTTTAAAAAATAATTTTTTATTTTGAGTGAAATTTTATCATTTTATTTACAATAACAGATGTAGTGTCGCTCGAACAGCTGATTAATTTTTTCTCATTTCAATATTTTGATTGTCAAATTTATAGTTGCAAGTTCATGTGAAGAGGGGGGTGTTGTGGGTTCCACCCCCCAGAGAAGTTTCGATTAAATATTTTTACAATCTTTCTAGACTTTGATAGGTATAAAATGAAGAATTTGTAAATACTTTTTAAATAATTTTCTGAAATGTACTTTTAAACCTTTACTTTTTGTAAGATTAGTTGAAAACCATCCCCCAGGTCAAAATCCTACGCACGGACCTGATTATATGTATATGAATTGACAATCAAAATGCTAAAATATACAGGGTTGTATCTGAATTCTAGTTGTGGTTGGGCAATTGCTTCTACCTCTATTATTGTGCCATGGTTATCCAGTCTTAAAGAAAAACAGCCATATTATACCATACTTTTCAGATGCTACAAGGCTGCTTCTTTAACACATTGAGTGCCAAACATTTTTTGGGCTATACGTAGAAGCAATCACTGTCGTGCGGAAACGTACGACGTGGCACTCAATGTGTTAAAGCAAATGTTTTAAAACGCATTCTCAATTTAATTTTTTCAATTATTTATTTTTTTGCCCCAGCCACTCTTACATATCCTACTGCTATGCAGAATTGGACGGAGCATGCGTTCGGATTTGTATACACTCCACGAGAGTATTATGTCTTTGTGCATTTGTTTGTAACACCAAAAAGGAAGAGAGATAGACCCATTGTTAATTATACCGATCGACTTAGAATCACTTTTTGAATCGATTTAGCAATGTCCGTCTGTCTGTCTGTCCGTCCATCTATTCTTGTAATCACGATACAGGTCGCAATTGTAGACAGAACCAAATGAAACTTTGCACAACGAAGTTTTTCGGTACAAGGACGAACTCTATTTAATTTGAAGAAAATCGGTTCAGATTTAGATATAGCCCCCATACGACTCTTTTCACTCCTTTTTGACTCTTTTCACTCTAGATACCACATATTTTAACTGATTTTCTTCAAGATTGGCAAAACATCTTATAGTTCAACTAGAAACATCTGTGGTAAAAATGGGCCAGATCGGGTCAGATTTATATATATCTGCCACACAAATTTCACTTTTTCCGCCCCAGAAACCACGAATTTTCACCGAATTTCTTCAAAGTGAGCATGACACGTTATATTTGAACTGGAAGAAGTTATTGAGAATGTTAGTCACTTTATTCCATGTTTGGATATAGCCCCGATACAAATAGTCTTATCGATTTGGCAAATCGAATCAGCTCATATTAGCCTATGATTAGGAAACATACAAAAATTCTTCCCGTTTTCACTTTTTTACCGAGTTTGATTGTATTCGGATAGAAAGTGGAGTGTATCATATAGTCGGCCCCGCCCGACTTTAGCCTTTACTTAATTGTTGAGTTTGACTGCGAAATTCAGTCAACGTGGATTTGGGTGCTATTCATTCACCCTAAAATCGTTAGTAGACCAAAACTATTCTGAGGCGACGACATATGCGTGAAGAAAATGCCTAAAAGTATACTTTAAATCTTCTTACTTAAAGGCAAAATTGTGAGAATAGCGTCATAACTCAAAAAAGCATCTTTACGACAATCAGAATATGATGCAGTTCACAGTATATATATGCATGTATTTGAAATGATCTCAAGTTGCGCTCGGATATGCACAAGGAGGGACAAGGTGTGACAAGGAGGGGCAATGAGGCACAAGGAGGGAAAAGGCCGGAAAAGGAGTGACAAGCAGGGGCAAGGAGGGACAAAGCGGGACAAGGAGGGACAATTGTCGGAAAAGGTCGGAAAAGGAGAGACAAGGAGGGTCAATATGGGACAAGGAGGGTCAATAAGGGACAAGGAGGGATAAGGAGGGGCAATAAGGGACAAGTAGGGAAAAGGAGTGACAAGGAGGGACAAGCAGGGATAAGGAGGGGCAATAAGGGACAAGGAGGGACAATCAGGACAATCAGGGACAATGAGGGACAAGCAGGGACAAGGAGGGACAATCCACTTTATGTGGATTTTGGCATATTAAAAAATATCCCAAAAACCGTCAACAGTAGATTGAGCATTGATTGGGAATTGAGTTTAATAGACTGGACTGGACAAACACAATGAACGATACAAGCTGCAAAATTATTTTGTTGGGATCGTTGCCATGCAAATTTGTATTTCTATATTCTATATCACTCTCATCGATCGTATCCATTTGTAAATTATAAATTCTCACGTGTAATCATTTTTCATCGTTTCTTTCTTTATTTTATTCGTTAGAAATGCTGTCGGTAAAAATACAACAAAATACTACAAACAGAACGAGTTTGTTTACGCTTAAGCGACGACTTAAACAATCTTATGAAATTATGAATGAATATGTCTGTCCGCTGTCCGTCCGTCCGACCGTCCGACCGTCTGCATGACTTGCACGAGTGAATGAATATGATGAACTCGGCGCAAACACACGCATCACGATCATATTGAGCAGGCCGGCGTTTGTGGATGTTTGGCTGGTTAATGGTGGTTTGGGGGGAGGGGGGGAGGGGAGGGGGACACAGTGATAATACTGATTGTGTGTATGTATGTATTTCATACTAAATGCATGTAGCCCGTATGTATGTAGGTGCTGCTGCTGCTGATGATGATGATGAAATATATACGTATATGTTGTACATGGCTAACACATTTTTATGCTAATAAGGTACATACTGCTCACAAAATATCTTAGAAACTATTTATACACTCTTACTTCCAGACATACGTATGTATGTGCGAAAGTATGATGTAGTAAGTGGACGGCAACATAGCTGGCTTATGAAGTACACGCTAGATACTAGAGTTACATTTAGACTAATGACTATGGAGGGAAGAAGGACATATGATGCCCATGAGTTGCGTAGGCAGACAGAGAGCCCTCCTTCAGCAAAAGAAGTTCGCGTCACACTTGTGAAAGCAGCAATAGGAGATGGCGTTGATGTTGCTGTGATCGTTTCGCTTGATGCGCATCTTCTCATCCTGATGGATCTGCGACAGTTTCTTGGCCTTGTAGCGCGGATAGACATCCAGATGACTGAGTTTGCGGTAGTGATGGAGGCCCATTTTCAAATAGCCACCCTGTGGATAATTGCTGCGTCTCACGTAATGGTAATATTTGGCGGCTGTAGGGAGAAGAGAGGAAATTCGATAAATCAGATGTGGAAACACAAACAAACGCACTAAACTAATTCGAGACTAAGATCGAGAGATTGTATCATTTATATTTCCGGTTGTTTCCTTACGGTAGTTTTGCCGATTAAAAATCTATAATATATATATATGTATATATACATACATTTGTACACAGGTGCATACAGGGTCAAAGTAAGTTTTGAGGACGCTGTAGCTAGCTAGCTTTTGATGAAATGCAAATTGATTTTTGTTTTTTTTTTTTGTTGTTAATATTGTTTTTTTTTACAAAGTGCAGTTCTGTAAAATTTCCGGTTATTTGTAGTGTCAACAAACAAACATACATATATACGAAAAACTGTTTTTATTAAAAACAAAAAACAGCCTAAATGGTCTCAGTGGCGACTAGAGAGTCATAACTCAGAAAACCACAGAAACGCAAACCTACTTTGAAGTTTTCAATTTGGTTAGGACGCAAAAGCGAAATTGATAAATCGATAGAATCATACGACGACAATAAAGATTATTTGTCTACATAAAGTGCTCCAAATAAAATATCTCACTCTAAATAGTGAGTCGGTAGTCCTCAACTTGAAGAAGAAGAAACTTTGAGTTATGCCGGCCTTCTCACATACTCGCGATATACTTATAGTTTGTAAATATAAACTTGTATGAGCGTACATACACCATGTGAACCAGTAAGTATAGGGTGATTGATTTAAAGGTTATTTTTCCCAAAATATAATACCAAATTTATCGGTTTATCTTTGGTATCGTAGACTGAAGGAACGTCGTTTAGTTGTATGGACGAAAACTGTTTTTCTTTAAGACTGGATAACTAAGTTGTGATAACAAAATGCTAAATAGAAAGTTAAAATTAAAAAAATATCTTTAAAAATATTTTTTTAATTGTCGCCAACAACAATATCGATGTGTTTATAAAAACAAATTTTGAAAAAATAATTTTACGTTAAAAATGTTGAACTTAGCCTGGATAATCATCCAGTGTAAGTGAAATTTATGGTTATCGAACAACATAAAACATTTTTTCGAAAATTTGTTTTTATATTTATATTTATATTGTAGTTTATGTTGTAGTGAAAAAATATTTTTTTTATTTTGAGTGAAAAATAAACTTTCTATTAACGTTTTTGTTATCGCAGCTTGCGTGCGTCATTTTACAAAAAATATCTTCTTTCGATTCAAACTTTAACATCCGATAACTAGATAACCACGCGAGTTATTGATAACTACCAATTTGAGGTCCTCTATCCAAAAATATAGTCAGATCTGGGGGGCAACAAACCCTACTTGAAAGAGTACCTCTAAATGAATCACCCATTACATACGTATGGATTCCAACAGCATTGAACAAAATCACGATTGCACCCATCAACCGCCTTTTGTATAACTCTAAAGTTGATTGACTCTGCGACCTTTGCGGCCGTGAATGCCAGAATTACAAAAGTAATAACTGTCAACAAGTATCTACATACTTTGCGATCGCCAATAGGTGGCGTCAAGTCAATCAAAGTCATCGAATGAGAGGCGTACGCATGCGCAAAAGATTATTTGGAGGCTCGATTGACATGGTGGAATTCCATCGAATCGAATTTTCCGTCCGTGCAAAAAGTGACATAACTGTGTTAACAAGTGGTGACTTCCACCTCATACCCACCCCCAGAAACAAGTAAATTGTGATGGTTGTTCGCTACTGCGCGCAGTTCAACCAAACACAAGTCGAAGCAGACAAAGCTGGTGCCGCACAGTGGAGGAAATTGTTTGTTCGTCGTTAATTATCGTTGATCTGATTTGAATGCAATTTCAGGCAAGCATGGCTGAAGTGTTTCATGCTTTAGTATTGCTCTCTGGGAATGTATAGCTCGTTGGAAAGCTCGGGTTGCGATATCGGTGGCCTCTAATGGACACTTTGAAAACCAGCTAATATTATACTAGAAATATTTTTAAATATTACAAATGTTTTAATTTAATGCACACGATAAGCTCCCTTCTGGGATGGTGCAATAAAATTGACTATTTATCAAGGCAATCGGCTTTTAGATATTTAAAAGTATTTCGATCCAGTGGGCTAATCACCGCATTCGAAACAGAAAAAATGTATTTATTTTATAAATTTCAAACGAAATTATGCAATAGGCCTGTTCGATTGGTCTTACAATTAAGAGACTTGGTTTGCTATCCTTTGTTTTTCTCAAATAAATCAACAACAAAAATCGGGCAGCATCAATAAGAGAGTATCAAGCTACTTTCTTGTTAAGCGAGTAAGTTAAATCGAACAGGCCTACTGATTGGGTCCATTTTTTGAAAGTTTTGTTAAGTTGAAGGGAATTTGCAATAACCACGCCCTATAAGTGGACGTGACAAATTAAAATTAATTTACTTACTTTGTGTGTTAGCACTGTTCCCAGCATGCCCATGATCTATGGAACGTCGCTCTCTGATTTCGAGTGCTCCTAAAAGATCTTCACATGCCTCCATTGCGTGTATCCTCATGTTATCCAATGAACATTGTGAGGCCGCACCGCGTCCAAACAACGCCGCAAGGCAGCACAACACGAACGCCGCCGTCACAAAGGTGTGCTAAAAAATTAAACAACCACAAAAACTTTTTGGTGATTCACATCTACAAAGTGTTACATTCAATAAGACGATTTCAATAAAATTTATTTGAAATAAATTGAGTTAAAACACCTGGAACCTGAATCTGTCGCAAATTTATTATGTCGGCAATTGCAGTAAATCGTCGTCGTCATCGTCATTTTACTCGTAAGATATGGCCGATTTACACGACCTTTGCATTCAGTCTGGTGCCTCAAAAGAGAACCAGATTTGGGGTAGCTTTTATTTTGATATTGAAACCCCAAAATGCACTGGTGTTTCCCGAAGGATTTGTCATCCGCAAATTTGAAAATCCCAACTTTAGCATAATGGAGTACTAGTGCTTGACTACGAGCAAAAATGGGTTAGTGATTATTTCGTTTTTCGAAATTTTGATAATTCCTAATAACAAGAAAAAATGTTTTTCCATAGAAAACTTTAAGGGCCTTATTTTAAGAAATCACTCAACTTGAATTCTATAAAACCCAGATAAGAAATATTTTAGTTACGAACGTTTTATAGAATTCAAGTAATAGTTGAGTGATTTTGGTTCGCTAGCCGTAGGCGAACGAAAATAAGTTACAGAAACAGGATGTTTTATTTGAATATTTATAATAATTTTCACTTAAAAAATTAATAGTATGACTTAAGGCCATGATAACAAGCGGTGATAAAAAAGAGTCATTAGGAACTCAAAATATAGAATTCTTTATTCACATTGTTGCTAGTAACCATATACATAATTGCATCTATCAAACAAATTTACAATTTACAATTTTTATTTTACATTTTTGGACTTGGACAAAAATTCCACCTACACTACATAAGGTATCTTCGATTGTGCTTAATAGCCTAATATTTGTATGAAATTTACACGTTTAAATAGAAAGTGCTTGTTATTCGCCTAGGAGTGCATCCAGATTTTTGTTCCTGATCCAATTAAGAAAACCCATTGGGTAACAATGCTGTCACCTAACCAGTCTCTGACTTGTAAGCTAGTAAGTCCAGTCGATCAGGCCCATAATTATCCAGTCTAATGGTCAGTTTTCGCCACCCAAAAAATTTTACTTCAGTCAAAAATTTTCATCATAAAATTATTGGGGATGTTTGGATTATTTATTTGACCTTTATTTGTTTATATTTTATTTTTAAAACAAAATAAAATTGTTATAATTATTTAAACGCATTGATATTGTTGTTGACAACTATAATATTGTTCTATTGTGTGAAAATATAGATCCGAATGTTGTATTATCAACATATACCATGTACTCAGTTTCACGACATGACACCCCTGAATGCATTTGGATATCGGCGGCATTTTCAGTGTTAACGAGGACGATGTTGACACAATTAAGAACGTCAGCTGTAGTGTAAACACTGATGAATGACCGCATTTACGTATAACAAAGTATTAACATATATTGTGGTCGGGCACGGTGGACCTCAGTATAACCTACATCACCATATACTGAATGCATGGGTATTTTAATGTTGGCATCGAACAACTAAGTGCGTTGGTATATAAGACGTTTCGAGTTCTTCCGAAAGTTTTTTTATCGCAAAAATTTTAGATTTTGGTTAAAGCATTGAAGGGCGTTGTTTTAGAAGTGAAATGATGAGATTATATAATTTCAAAGTGAAATTGACTAATTGTATTCCATTTATATTGAAATATAATTTAGGTCATATTGGTGCCGCTGAGATAACTTTCTCATTTTGAAAGTAAAAAGCTAGTAAGCCCAATCAAACAGCCCTATTAATTATCATTTCGTATATCATTCAAATAACAAGCAAACTGAACACTGCACTCTTGCCGATACGCTTGGAGATTTGTTAGTAGATCATTCGTTTTTATGTCTGACGAGGTCCATTTTGATCACAACATCAATGTTAACCAACAAAATTTCCTATATGGAGGGAATGTACAAGACAGGATTGCATCCAGCTCGGACCTTACTTTTTAGGAGAAACCGGTAGTAACGTTACAGTCCATGGATACTTAAATATGTTTTTCTTTGCAGTACTGTGCCGAAAGCGAATCTCTTTCAACACTGTCGCTCAGATCATCGTAATATCGTCGCCTCAGAATAGTTTGTATTTTTGGGTGAAAGGAGTTAGGTATTATGAGATTTATGTTCATTTTAATTCCGTAATTTGTTTTTTGATACGTCGTATCAATTCTGTGATATTTTAGATCCCCATATACTCCAAACCCAATTGTAATGTGTCGTTTCACCTGTCTTGAATACTTTTTAGGAGAACAGTCTACTGTGCAAATTTGGTCATTTTTCTCAATCAAAAAGTCGCATTCTAAAAACAAAAATAATTTGGTTACTCCCATTTTTACTTTTTTTAAGTAATTATTTTGAAACCTATTATATACACATTCTTAAGACAGAGATCTTCATAAAGAAACCCTAAAAAGCGATGTCATTTTTAGCGCAAGCAGATCTCCAGAATGAAGAACTGACTGAAGATTTTTCTTATACGTCTAGAATCTAGACCCAAGTTACTAAGCATAAGGCCTGTTCGATCTTTAGCCTTTTGGAATAGAAATTTCATGAATTCGTAGCAATTTTACGTTGTATAATTTGCAATTCCATGATGAGAACCCACTTTGTAATCGATAAATTGACGCTCACAGACCAAAGCTATTGTGGAGACGCACTCGTGGATGGCTTGGATTTGAGTAGAAGTTAATAACTACCACAGAAAACTAAGGGTCGAACCTAAATCCGCAGGTCGGTCGCCGTCTCTTTCTACACGTTGAGCCGCGCACTCAAAGTTGGAATGTTCAACTTCGGCCGCTGCAAATTCAAAATTGTCCACAGCGGATTTCGTTTGGACCCTATCGAATTCCTTTGAATTAACAGTTGAAGCATTAGTATGGAAATAGGAATATTTCAGGTGGCCGTTTGTTTGTTACAAACCGAGTGTTGAACTTAATACACAACCGCCGCTTGAGGAGGTATTACATTTTTTCACAACACGATACTCATTATGCAACCGACTGTAGAGTGCATACTTACGCGCATTAGCTTGCATGCATGTTCGTATGTATGTGGTATTCACTGAAATGTCTTAATAATAAATGCGGAAATGTTTATAACACAAAAGAAGAGCGACTTTTATTTTTAGTACAACATCTCTTAACGCTGCTTTGCGGTTTTTAGCCGCTACACAAATTGAAATTGAAACATCTACAAAATCGGAAATTTCCGCGCAATCGCAAGGAACTTTGTTTGATTGTTTCGCTAAGGCCGGAGGGAAAAGCATTCAAAACTCACCTTGAAGAACATGACTCTATTGAAGATTCCAACGGGTTTATTTTAAAATATTCGAAAAGCGCTGTTCGTTCTCTTTTGTCTTAGAACTTTGTTTTGATTTCAGAGACTTTTGCAAATAAATGCACGTTTTTTATTTTCTATAAATTCAATAAATCTTAGTGGTTTGTTGTTTTTCTATTCCGATCGAAAACGAAAATTCACTATCACAACGCTTGCGTTTTTTTTTTTGCTTTGCTCTGCTTTTGTTTGTTCAAGACCGCTGTGGCGGTTGTTTCATAATTGAATATTGAATACAAATGAAAGCGTTATTTTCAGGTGAGAGCTTTTTATATCAAAAGCACCAAACAACAGGATCTCTGCTGACCAGCGATCGCAAGTTATGTGTTGAGCTGAGCTGCAGAGCGAGAGACAGCCACCAGACAGAGCTTAAGAAGCCGAACACAATCATATCGCATGTCGTATGGCACTTTATGTGTCGGAAGCTGTCATTTTTTGTTTATATTTTTTGCGCTCACGTGCATTCAGATAGCGCCAGATCAAATAGGAATACAATGACTCCATTAGCCATTTTGGGGTGAATGGAGCCCTGTCAGACTGCATGGGATTTACAAATGTTAAATTTGTATGGGATCTGACATTTGTAAATCGACCGTATGTCATTTCAACTAGATTTCGGATGCAGTCTGAAAAGGCTATTATTAATCTATGAAAACTTGATGATATGGATTATTATTAGTTTAATTGGAGCTCTGATTTCAAATAAGCGTGTTCGATTGGGCTTACTAGCTTAATTTTTGTATGAAATTTACTCGCTTAACAAGAAAGTAGCTTTATCGAGTATCTGAATCATAAGCTAGTAAGCCCAATCGATCAGGCCTACTCTTCACACATTCCTGGCTAATTATACATTATTCATTTGCTAGATTTCGAAAATGAGTGATAAATATTGGTAGATTACCACAAAGGGTATTCATTCTGCGTAGTGTACCGATGTAAATGTCGTATATAAGGGGACTAATCGCGGGATTTGATGTCGAGAAGTTACGAACGAAATCAATTCTTAGTTTTAGTGAAAGAAACAAGTCAGTAAGTTTCAGTCGGTTAAGCCGACTTATGTATACTCTCACTCTCAGAGAACATGTGTATGGATTTACTTAGCGCCGGATTATGTGTGTGGGGGGTACTAGAAGTTTGTGGCAATAGGACCCAGCCAAGTATGAACACATAATGGAGCTCATTCACCGGTAAAGGAGTTATAAGGATAAATACTATACTATTGTGCGGGAGGGTGTAGAAGGGTGATTTGTGTGGGAGGTACTAGAAGGGGTTGGCAATACCGCTCATATTTTGTATACTCAAAGTGGTTGGGGTGATTTGTGTTGGAGGTTTTTTGGTTTTGGATCAAATATCAAAATATAGAAGATTCCGAATATCCGCTTGGAAGTTACATTAGTATTAATTTAACATGGGAATATTGACTATTTGTGTGGGAGGTACCAGAAGGGGCGTGGCAATTTCGCCCAACTTCGAACTTAAAGTAAATTTGGGGAAAATACTGCCACATACAAAGTTTGAATTTAATACTTAGCTCCATTCGAGAGTTATCGTGTACACCAGGCAGCCAGACAAACTGACGGACGGACATAACTCAAACAGCTTAAAAAGTCATGAAACGGATTAGGTCCAAACACACTTCAGTCAGTTTTAAGTCACTCCTTCAATGCGTTTCACTTTTTCTGTCCCAAATGATATATGCCCTCCTAGTCTGTAGAGTGAGGATATAATAAAACGCCAGAAGGTATACAAAAACCCGTGATTAAACCCCAGAATATATTTACGACATTTTTACATATGTCATTTAATCTGAAATTAGAATACGACTACATAAATTCAGGCCAGAAAAATATATATAGAGAAAGATACATATAGCATTAGTCATGTTCGATTGGGCTTATTAGCTTATGATTAAGATACTTGATAAGGTGGCAACATTGTTACGCATTGGGTTTTCTTAAACGGATTAACGACAAAAATCTGGCAACACAACTAAGAGAGTAGTAAGCTACTTTCTTGTTAAGCGAGTAAATTCCATACAAAAATTAAGCTGGTAAGCCCAACCGAACAGGCCTATAGTCTCGGAAGTCATCTTGGAGTATCCTTGAAGTGCTCTGCAGTATATCAAAATGCGTATCATTCAGGAATCTAAATTAACTCTACTCCCTGTTACCAAGATTATTCTAGCCGCACTTTTTTATAAATTGTTCTCTCGAACGAAGATGTGCCATAAGCGCCAGCGACATTGTTGTGTTCAGGTGTGTGAATGAATGGAGCATGAACGTGATCCCATCCCCCCCCACACACACGTACATATACACTCGCACACGGATCGGTGAGAATAACGAAACAGCGGATGGACACAGCAACATCGTTCAGGTGACCGGAGACTGGCAACGATCACCAAATAACCGATCATCGCTGAATGCTCATTCACATGCATGTGCGTATGTGTGTGAGGGAGTGAGTATGTGTGCATGTGATCAATTAGTTCAGTAAGGATTAACGGCATTCTTAATACGTAAGCAAAATGCACTTTTACTCGGCATTAGCTCTGAGATGGTGGTGATCACGATGACGACGCTGATGCTGATGTTGGTTGTAGTGGCTGAGTGACGCATGCGTCGACGACAAAAAGTTATTTTTTGCCCAAACATTTATGAAAACGGTGTCAGTGGTAAATTTATAACTGATCGTGTATATTTGCGAACAAGCAGTGGGATCGGCAACGAAATGTAACACAATTTACGAGTATCTTCTATAAATAGATCACTAACGCTACGCACGCCGAAACTCTTGTGACTTGTAACTCCCTATTTATACACAGGGTGTAGCAAAATTATGTGGATGATTTACAAAAGTCACAGCTTTATTGTTTCACAATATTTTTTGGAATTTTATTGCAAAAAATAAAACTAGTTGGTACGATATGCAGGGCCTAGGCATATTTGCTTACATTGCCCAAAGCCTAAAAAAATTTGCTACTATTGTATAATAGCCCATTTCAAAAGACAAATCCCATACAGTAATAGCCTTTTCAGACTGCATGCGAATTCAATGGATTTCAGCTTTCAATGGCATAAGGTCGACTTTCAAATGTCAACTTTATATGGGATCTAATATTTGTAAATCGATTTGTGTACAACGTTAGAAGCTATATATAGCTATAATTACTCAAAATAAGAAAAGAACTCAACTGCATTGTCCTAAAATATTAGATACTGAAGACGGTAATGTGACAACAAAATAGAAGTCAGTTTTTTTATTCTTTACAAAAACGAAGAGCAGTACGAATTGTGTCGGACTGTTTTGATAAAACTTTTATTAACCCTTTCATGCCAAATGTTGCCTATAGGCAACATTGCGAGTTAGTCCTATAAATCTTTAAACTCACATATTTTGCTGAATTAATAAATTTTATTTTTGTGTACATAGGTAACAAAGATTATTCAAAAGAGAACCAACAAATTTGGTAACTTGGGTCTGCGTAGGAAGACGAAAACAAAAGTGAAGTCTAAAATTTTCAATTATTTGAGAGTCTTGTAAAAAATTGTTTAGAATTTGTTCCTTTTTTATAGGATTTCTTCGAGTACAAGAAAAACTCTATTTGTTATTCGAAGTGATACATAATAAAGATTTTTAAAATGAAAAAAAAAAAAACAATTCAAAATATGATTTTTATTTAACCGATATCTGCAATATAATGATTTTAAGAAAAATCCTGTTACTCATGTCCTGTATGAATTGGAGCCCCAAAACTCTATGTAAATCATATTTAGACCCATACATTATCAAAAAGCATATCACATTTTATATATTTATTAAGAAGAAAATTCGGGCATGAGAGGGTTAAATGTTGTTAAGTGTTGGCTTAGTGAAAAAAAAAAAAAAAAAAAATGATTTGGAATATTTTTAATTTATTTTACATTCATGGGTGTAGGTCGAGTGGTCCTGGGGGGCTAAGCCAACCCAGAAAAATTGTACAATTTGTTCTATTTGTCTGCTTCACACAAAAATCTTTTTTTTTTAAGTATTTTTCAGTGTTGGAAAAAGTAAAAATCATTTATTTACCAAAATGTTATTAAAAATTAAAATGTCAAACATCAAGCTGTGTGTGAATAAATAAATACAAAGCATATTCAAAACCATAATGTTTCAAAACGTTGTAAGAACATTCGTTAATGGTAGTGATTTCTCTAACTGTAGTAATTACACAAACAACTTAAAACTGTTTTCAGTGTACTGAAGAGTACAGGCCGCTTTTCTCAGCTTTTTATCCCGGCTTAAAGTTAGTGGAAGTCTGCAGCCAAGTAATAAATGTCACCATACCATTTGTAACTAAATTTATATTCTATTAAATATAGATGCAAAATGGTCTTGAGCCAGGATAAATTTACATTTACATTAATCAGATAAATCACATTTATTTCTGTGAGGAATGCTTTTATGTTATGAAATTCATTTTTGTTTTATAAAACGTTAATGTTTGTAATTTTATATTTATTTCTATGTGTGACCACATTCACAACATGGTGGGGATGTTTTTTCAATAAGGTGTCTGTGTGTTAGTAGACAATGTCCTATTTTAAGTCTATTTAGTTTAATTAAATCTGTTTTAGGTAGTGTAGATTGAATGTATTTAAGAAGAATATGATTTTGAATTTGAAATAATTTTGTCTGGTTATCGTTAATCCACAACTCATTCCATAGGTCATATAAATATTTCCTGATTGGGGCCTTATAGTCAGCATATTTAACTTGCGAATCTATATCTTGCTTAATTGAATCTTTTGCCATTTGATCTACCTTTTCATTTCCGCGAAAAATTTTATAAAATATTTTTTTTATTTTGAGTGAAATTTTAACGTTTTCTTTAGATTTTCGTTACTCGTTAAAGAACAGTCATAAAAACAGCCCTATTATCCGTGCGGCTAAAAATATTTTTTTTTTTTGACTTTTTAACAAAATTGAAATTGATATAGCCCGCAGAGAAATATCCCTCCTACGCCAATGGTGGCGTTCTGTGATGTGACACATTTGTTACAGGACATGAGACATTAGAATGATCAATGAAAGCAAATCAAAACTTTGCACTAAACTAATCTTTATCTAATCTTGTAAATTATTGCAGTATTTTATTGTTCTATCAAATATTATGTTATAAGAGTTCACTTGCACTATCGCTCTCAATGAAGTAAATATTTAAGAAAAACGGTCTTGAAAATGAAAAAGGTTATTAAAACATGAATGCAACTTTGTAGTCCTCATGAACATTATTGTAACCAATAGGGGGTTTAGACCAAATATTTGGGCAAAAACGGTTTGTGCAAAATATGAGATAATAAGTCTTACATACTCCGGTGTTTTCCTCCAAATGCAAAACTTTGTGCAAACATTTTGTACGTCTAAAAAGGCCTTAAGCGACGCTTTGGGCTCTTTACTTTAATTGAATTATCGTTTACTAATACAAGTCAGAAACAATATTGTTTCAACTTTTTATTTATCGAGCATGGTGGACTTTCTGGAGAAATGTCCATATTCTAAATTTCCAATCGGCAAACAATTAAAATTATATGTACCATATGATATGATATGATAGTTATCATTACGCTGGGGTATACATACCAGAATATTACTATTGTTTACGAATAAACTTTCCGAATGATTGCATATGGAACTGGAGATATTAGCAAAAACGCTCTAATGTACAAATGTACGTACGAATGTGCGTATAAAAGGCGCAATGATTATTAAATACAACTCACTCGTGAGCACATGCAACTCCAAAACAATGATCGCCCCCGAACCCACCTCAGCGTGAATGAGACACGTTTTTTCGCAAATGAAGTGCATGCCTGCATTGACTCCGCTAGCCCACAATATAGATCTGCTCATTTAAAAGCTGTCTAGCTATGGTCCAAATCGATGCGAAAAGCTAGCCACTGACTATAAATTTTAGGTGACAATTGCGACGGTGTCTAATTTCGTCATGAATTTGAATTTCTCTAACGAAGCTAAATACGGAGAATTAAGAATTTAAACGGAATGAATGGCGCATCGTTAAATGACGATCCAGTTTATTGACTTGGCTTTGTTATTTATTCGATTTGAGGGAAGTGTTTACGTTGACAAATATTTAAGGGAGTCATATTGGCATATTTGATTGTAAACGTGATTTATTTTCTGTGAGGAAACGTGCGATTCCTCGAAATTGTCAACATTCCAGTGGTTCGGTTTGGTCGATGGAAGTCATCTTTTGAATTAATTCGATCTTTATTGTTGTTATTCATTTTTTTTTACTATTCTCCCTGCCATGGAAATGTCACGTTAGAGATCATATTCCTAATTTTCAATTGAATATTTTTCATGATTAAATTGACGACGCGTTTTACTATAATGGGCGTATTTTAGACGTGTGGTATGCTGCGATGTTGCTGTTTTTCTTTAAGACTGGATAACTAAGCAGCGATAACAAAAATCCAAATAAAATGTTAAAATTTCATTCAAAATAATTTTTTTTTTAAATTGGCGCCAAAAGCAATATCAATGTTTGTGAAAATAAACTTTGAAAAAATAATTTTGTGTTAAAAATTTTGGATTTAGGCTGGATAATCATCCAGTGTAAGTCAAATTTATGGTTATCCCGGCTTAAAGAAAAGCAGCCCTAGTATGTTCAAGACGAATTCCACTACTTTTTGTTTTGCGTCACTTTTCATGGACATACATACATATCGTCGGCTCTATAATATTTTTTTCAAATTTCTCTCTTCTATCTGCAATAGTTTAGCATTAGCAACCATTTGGAAATTTCCCCATTAAAAAGTAAAATAGGCATAAACAAAAAATGAGGGGAAACACAAATGTAATTAATGCTAAACTAATATAGATAGAAGCATGGAAGCATCCACTCTTTAGTTTGACACCAGGACAATTCCTAGTACTGACCCCTGGTGGGTAGGGACCGGTTCCAATCCAAATATATGAAGGCTTTGTCTTTGGAAGGGTATGTCTTGAAAATGTCCGCTGTCTGTTCTATACTACCGGATACGACTTGGACCATACCTCAACAGAGATGACCTAGGATCGGTCTCAAAGGACATGACTAAAACTAAATTGTTGTATTTTTAGCGAATATGCTAGATATTTAAAGAGATTGTCCAATATTTCTCGGAATTCGAATCTTTTGTATTGCTATGCATTCATATATCATATAAAATATACAATACTTTTATTTAAATATATTTATGAAATAAGAAGTGAATTGACACTTTATTCACACGTTGGGATCAGTTCTGTGATATGTCTCTATCGACCTCTCCCAGGGTATTTCAAAAATTAAATACCGTAGGACATTTAAAGAATATTTTGAAAGGGCTAACAGGATGAGAAAATGAAAGATTGATAATGCATTTAATTAATTAATTAATAATTCAATTTTCCATACAATTTCGGACGTATGTCATCCGGTTGAAGTGTAACGACTTTTTTGAAAATTGTCGTACGGAGTAACGAATCAGTCCAAAATGAATATTTGCCGTCCCTATTTCTTAAAGTTTTAGGAATTGTACGTTCTTTTTTACTGAACGAATCCAACACGTTCTTGTTGAAATTTCAAAGGTGGATAATTGTTCGTTTAATTGACATTTTTTGCTATTACGTTTTTTCTTCTGTTCGGCTTGAGGTCAGTTTTTACAAAAGTAAAATGAAAGACAATAGAGTGGGACATTTAACATTTTAAATTTGAACTACCGATTACTTTGCCTTCATTTTCAGGTTTATGTTGCACATTTGCCAAAATGGGACGCTGTACGCTCGAACAAAATTGAGAAATTTTACAAACTTACTTCCGAGTAACGAAAAACTGCAAGAAATTTACGTGGAAAATTTTCGAGAAGAGATCGGCCTTCAGTTCAGTTTGTGCGTCAATTTGTGAAGCGAGTTCATGAAAATGGATCGTTATTGGACAAACCAACCCGTGTACGTTCTCGTTCAGAGCGTTCAATCGAAAACATTGTTGCTGTTGATCATCCATCAACATCAACTCGTCATCGTTCTCAGGAACTGAACATTTATCACACTCCTTTGAGAGAATTTTGCATAAAGACCTCGGTATGATCGGATGTGGAACTGCCGATCCAGTCGTGGTAGTCATATGAATGATATTGTGTTCCTTTATTACATGAATAAATTCAACCTTTCCAATAAAACCAGAAAATTAAAAAAAATAATCAATACTTTTTTATTACCGATGCTAATTTAAAATTTTAAATGGTCCACCCTGTACTTCTACCTTGTACTGTACAACAATATTCCACTCCAATAATACACCAGATAATATATAATACAGATCAGACCATTCCAATGTCTCAAGTCATGTGACAAATAAAGAATTTGTCACATCACCCAACGTCACGCTTCATATTATTGGTTGTGTAAACAAATAAAAATCAATTATAAAAAGTTTTATCAGAAAAGTCCGACACAATTCGCACTGCTCTGTGTTAAAAATTAAAAATGTACTGCTACTTTTGTTACGTTACGTCGCGCAGTTTAGTTGATTTCTTCTTATGTTGTTGACAAAAATATACTGAAGTATAAAATAAGTTGTTCTTGGCCTGGAAAATACCCATACCCATATACATTTTACAATTTAAATATTTTAATACCAATAATACTAATTTATATGGGAATATTGTGGTTCTTTAATTTATAAAAATAATATATTGCTGGAAATATCTGCAGTATCATATTTATATTTTATTTGGAAAATTTTAAAATTAGGAAATAAATTACCTTTGTTCTCATCTCGATTTGCTACTAAAAGGAGTACCGTGAAACCCTCAATGCTATTTTGGTACTATTACACATTTGTTCTAATTGTATTATGGTACAATTAGACATCTCGTGAGTACAATTCCACACCTTTGTTGTGCCACGGAAATTAGGACAGCAAGTTAACTATTTGATATGAAATATAAAATATATTATTCTTGAATAGTTAATCGCATATAATTATTTTTCATGGAATTTACTCCCTCTTTACTTTTAGTGATGCTGCCAGACTTTTCTTGTGGATCCATTTAAGAAAATCCAATGGGTAACAATGACGCCACCTTATAAAGTCTCTTGATCGAAATTAAATTTAAAAAATTAAATTAACGGTATTATAAACACAACGGTAGTCAACCTTGCTTTTAATCAAATAGACACTAGACGGGTTTTAAATCAGCCTGCACATTTCAACAACAAAAGCAAAGCAAATAGAAAATAAAAAAGCTGCATTCAAACAACAATAGGTCTGTTTTTCTTTAAGACTGGATAACTAAGCTGCGGTATCAAAAACGTAAATTTAAAAGTTTAAATTTCACTCAAAATAAAAAATTATTTTGTAAAATTGTCGCCAACAGGGATATCAATTTGTGTATAAAAACAAATTTCAAAAAAATAATTGTATGTTAAAAATTTTAGACTTAGCCTGGATAATTATCCAGTGTAAGTCAAATTTATGGTTATCGAGGCTAAGTCCAAAAAAATCAACACAAAATTTTCCTTTTGAAAATTTGTTTTGATACAAATATTCATATTATTTGAAAAAATAATTTTTTAATTTGAGCAAAAAATTCATTTTTTATTCACGTTTTTGTTATCGCAGCTTGCTATCCCGGCTTAAAGAAAAACAGCCCTAATATTTATATGGGTTGCCTAAAACACTGCAACTTTTTTGATACACTGGAGACCCGATTTGCGTCGTTAATGGGGACGGGAGAAATGCGACGCAAACCGAACCGACGCAAATCGAATCACTTTTTTTCTGTATAAATATTGATTGGGTCAAAAATGTAAATATTTAGTAAAAAATAGATATTTGATAAGAAAGTCAATTTATTTCATTTTATTTATTTGTAATTGACAAGCCATTTCAACAAATATTTCTAATTATTATAAAAAAATAAGAAAATATAAATTTACATAAAAACATAACAAAAATTCATTCATATTCACATATAAAAAATTTGAGATTATGTTGAGATATCTTCGTCTGATAAATCTAAATAAACAATACTTATATCCACTTGATTAAGTGGTCTTGGGGCTTGTCAACAAAGTTGTCTAAGGTTTGTTGAATTTTTATGGATTTCTTTTGTGCAAACACTCAAAGGAATTTGTCAGTAAAAGAAAGTAAAAATTCTGCTGTTAGAACAGATTTTCTGCTGAAAAAGAGATAACAGATTTGTATCTGCTGAAATAGCAATCAGCTGCTTGCTCTTTTTAGCAATAAAGAAAAAAACGTTTTCTTGAAACTTTAAGCATATGTACAGATTAATATAGCCAGTTAACAATTGTATTAATAACACTTTTTAGAATAAATATTATTATAAGGGAATTTATTATCACTGAAAGATATTGTGATTGTCTTTTTAGTGATACGCATTTTGCCCCAAGCTAATATAAAACGAAATTCGAGCTAAATTCGTTTCGCCGTCAATCTGAAAGGCTTCTAAATTATATACGCTTATTTTTTATCTATTTTTATAATGTAATTATCAGCAGCCATTTTTAGCAGACTGCAAACACTTTAGCAGTGTGAATACAGATGCAATATTGCAGAAAAACTACTGTTATGGCAAAAAACTGCTGTAATAGCAGAAAATTTCCTGATGATAGGCAGAAAATTAGAAAATCGCTGCAGTTAATAAAAGACTTTTTTCTTTAAGTGTAGATTTCCTTATAACAACTAATTGCGTTATCAACCGATGCTGCAACGCTTAAGCTACGATTTTCGTCGGGATGATTATCAGCAACAATATCCATTGCCTGTGAAATCAAATATTGGCAGTGGTCAATTTTTTGTCTTCTATAGCAACATCAGTTATTAGAATGTCTTCCACTAACGCATGTTCCTCTTCGTGAGATAACAACAGTTCATTAATGCCATCTTCCTCCATTCCATCGAAGTCCGCTTCTCTGGCTAAATCAGCCAACTCTCTACAAACATTTTGAACGTCATTAACACCATCTACATCTCTACTAATGAATTCTGGCCATAATTGCCACCTACTTCCTTTCATAGAATATGCTCTAACTTATTTCCAAGATAAATTTATGTTTGCAATAGCCATCATTATGTTGTGATTTTTCCAATAGTCTTTCATGGATAGTTTATCATTTCTGTCGGTTGATTCATCGTTTCAAAAAAATACTTAAAATTTCAAGTTTCTATTGTGGTAACCTTTTTGTGACAAAACGCTGGTCATGACCGGGTCGGATGGAGGGATTCTTTTCCGTTATGTTATCCAATTTTAAATAGAAATTAAAATATGGTTACTTTTCCGCTAATATCCCGCAGAAATCAACAAAATCAAGCATAGCATGTAGATCGAATGTAGACTTTTGTCAATGCACATTTTAGTATTTCGTGAATATTTTATTAAGTTAGTAGTGAAATACGGATTTTTTGGTACATACATATTAATAAAAGGGGATTTCAAACATAGGGGATACATACATAGTTTAAACGATTTCCTTCACACAACTTTTTATATTTCAACTACAAACTTCTATGACGAAAGTGTGTCAGATCGGTTGAGATTTGTATAGCCCCACACAACAGTAATTTAATCTACACTTTGTAGATTAAATTGTAAATCAATGCTGCGTTTTTCAATTTATAGAAGCCTTTTGATTGGTTGTCTTATTTTCCCATTGTCACCCTAATAATACGAATTTGGATTTTTTGTCTTACACGCCCACAAAATCATTCATTTTAATTAATAATACATAACATAGCTTAGTTTTTTATGTTTGCCTTTTTTGTTGATTAGATTTTCACGATCCCGCCTTTTTTTCACAATATCCCGCAAAATCCCAATTTTTTAATTTATAAATCCCGCTTTTTTCCAATTAGAGATGGTCACGTTAGGCAAGTCTGGTTTTATGTTAGGTTAGGTTGTGGTGGCAGTCAGAAAGTAAGTATCTGACTCACTTAGACCATTGTGTTACCACGGGATTTTACACCCGACATCGGAACCAACTTGTGAGACTCACGAAACACCGTATCTTACCGACGTCTATACAGTCGAAGTCGACAAAGCTCTCAAAGAAAGTAGAAGCCAGAGTCACTAAACATATATTAGCCATAGCTGGACAGAGACAGTAAAAGTGTTCAACGCACTCAATCTCCTCCTCGTCCCCACAGCTCCTACAAAAGTCGTTTGACTCAATGCACAACCTCTGCCCATTTGTACCTATTACGCAATTGAGATATTTGTAGTGATCTTTGATCTTTGTTCGCACGCTCTGCCTGAGCTGAAGCTTGCATGTCGACGGAGCTGTACCTGTTCTTTAAGTTCGTTCCCAATCTGGCAAGCGTTGCAGTTCCCTGGGATGACTCTATACCCAGGCACCCAAATAAAGTGAATGCCAAACTGCATGCCCATCTCTTGAAGAGATGAGCGGCATCTTGGGCTGTACTTGAATTCGGGTCACCAAGTCCAAGGATGTGATAGCGGACAGACTATCCGTGTAGATGTTGACGCCAGTGTTGGTTACAATATTGCTACGAAACCACTCCGCCAATTTTCTAATGAAGCAGAACCCGCGCATCCGTAGCAGCTGTCCTAATTGATCCGCTAATGCTAATGCTGACCATTTTCTGCACCCTTTTCAGCGGATCCATATCGCAACTCTTCTCCATTCCATACCATTCTGCAGGTTCCATTATATTAGGGCTGTTTTTCTTTAAGACTGGATAACTAGCTGCGATAACAAAATTCTAAATAAAAAGATAACATTTCACTCGAAATGAAAATTTCTTTTTTAAAATTGGTGCCAACAGCAATATTAATGTGAGTATAAAAACAAATTTTGAAAAAAAAAATATGTTAAAAATATTTAACTTAGCCTGGATATGTTCAGTGTAAGTCAAATTTATGGTTATCGAGGCTAAGTCCAAAAAAGCCAACAAAAATATTTTTTTGAAAATTTGTTTTCACACAAATATTTATGTTGTAGTTGGCCACAATGTGAAAAAATAAAATTTTGAGTAACAAATTAAATTTTTATTTACGCATTTGTTATCGCAGCTTGTTGCGCCGGATTAAAGAAAAACAATCCTATTAACATTGCAGTAGAGCTTCCTATCAAGTATAATGCCCAGATACTTCGCACTGGTTTTACAAAGGCCATTTTAAAATAGTTCCTACTTCTCTTCATCCCTGGCAAGAAGACTTAAATTCCCTATACCACAAAATTTCCCCCAACAACATAAGATGTCTGGAAATATACTGACGAGAAGCGCTGCAATAAAGCGGCCAAGACTGTTCTTAGTCTGATTTCAACTGTGATAGTAGCTAATAATAATTTACACTGTGTTCGTAATTGTGCAGTATCGTTTTAATTATACAAATCAACTACCGCCCGCTTTCATGTAGCTCCGGTATAGTTAACCGAAAATTAGAGATGTCAATGTTCACACAAACTGACAGCTATAACTCTCGGTTACCCCTAACTTTAGGTTAAACGGAGCTACGGGCCTAAATAGTAAAAATATGCCGAAAGATAAAATGTTAGAATAAAAAAGATCATCCCTGGAGATATTTGAAAATACCAACGACACGTAGGATGTAAAATTTAAAATAAATAATATTTTATTTGCATAATAAGTAAAATATAAATAAAAATAAATAAGCAAAGGTCGATAAACATTTTCAATTATCGATTATTTACCTTTACAAATGTTTTAAGGAAAAACCCCGTTGGACGACATAAAGCAAATCTCTTTCTAAAAATGTCTGTTTTAAGCAAACAATTTGATAAGCATCGCGATGTTTCTAGGATCCCCATCGCTCTAGCGGTGCGTGATTATCTCATTCATAAACATATCTACATACATATAATGCACACTCGTAGCTATTTCCGGTATTCCAAATGACTCACAGTTCAAGCCGGAAATTCTTCTAAAATCGGCGCTTTTCTTTCTTCCCTGAAAAGTGTGATACACAGCACCAATTCTAACGAATTGTTTCAGCTTCTGATGAAATTAACTATTTAACTCATTTCGTCCCAAACGATCGACGCCGCGAGGGTCAAAGCACTCAACTCCTAAGAATTTCAAAGAGATGTCCCGCTAGGAAATTGCTGCGAACATCCTGTTCGTTGTGAGCAACGATCGACATGTACCGTTTGAGGCAGCATCACGACGTGATCCCTCCCGCAGAGATCGATTTCTTTCCTGCTGGGTATTCTGCCAACAAGTGGTGATGGATGTGTGTGTCTGTGCAAATATTTGTGAGTTCAAGGAATTCTCTGCTTCGTCTTGAGTTAGAAAGGGTAACAAACCGTAAACCGAACTAATTTCTGTGAATCATGTGTGCGCCACCACCATCGTTTGTGTTGCTAAGCAATGCCAGACTCTAGGCACCTACAAACATACATCCATACTGCTGCTATACATGGTCGCACTCGTACCCTTACCCATGGAACGCATGCGTACTACCAACCAGGTAACCTGTTGCTGAGCTTTGGCATCGGGATCGTTTATTGTTCATTATTCCTGTTATTTCATTCGATGTTTTCACTTTCGTCTACAGCAAAGCTTGAAGTTAGTTTAGGTATTCCTTGTTTATTGTTCGAAATGATTAAAATTAATGAAATTAGTTTGAGATGTTTGTTCATTGTTTGGATATTGTGCATATGTAGATTAGAGTGGCCCTTCCAAAATACAATGCTTTCTAATGCCACACGACAGCAGCAGAAAATCAATTCAAATGTAATCGTATTCAGCGCAAATTATAGTTTCTCTATTTATCTCTCTTCGTGGTCCTCTATTTATCTCTCTTTGCGGGCACGACGTAAGGCCAGGCGAAGAACGAACGGCGGTCTGAAAAAGTCCTTATTTGTCAGTCAAAATACTATGAAGGAGATTTAAACTACCTGCATGAGCATATGGGCGTCTAACGAAAGAAATGAAATCAGACCACACTAATAGCTTTTATCTTTATTTTTTCCTTATTTCGACAACTTTTTTATTATGAAACTTGAAGTTAACTTCTTAAAGAGTTGAAGTGTTATAACGAAAATTATTGTTTTTTTACTACGCGTGAAATATTTGTAGAGTCCGCTTTGTTGCGTCCGTATTTCTGCTGTACCTAATTAAAAAATCTAAGAGATAGTTCTCATATATCTTAAATCTACGAACGAAATATATACTCTGACCTTCATTTACATGTATGTATGGAAAAACAAAGTTCCCAAAAAATCGCTGTACTTTGTATATTTCTATAAGAGCTTCATAAGATCTTCTGCTTTTTGACGCAAACCTTCCCAGGAGGCCAAAAAGAACTACAGGCACCCCACGACGGGTTAGGTGTCGTACGGGAACGTACGACGTGGATTGAGTGTAGTACTCTTTAAGCGCTTTAGAACACTAAAAAGACTGATCGACTTTTTCAGTTTCTTTCTTGCTTTTGGCGTAGTTTAAGGCGTGCTAATGTCGCGTCTGGGCCACTGGGAGATGCCCATATGTACATTAGAGTGGCCCTTCCAACATACAATGCTTTCTAATGCCATACGACAAAGCTTATTCAGTCGAATGAAAATCAATCAAACGTAATCGTAATTTAGTGCAAATGTTGGTTTTTCTATCCCTCTTCGTGGTCACGACGTAAATTATTCCCGAGTTTTCGTACCCTTAGAAAAAAGGTCTGCTATTAACAGCAGACATTGTTTGCTATCACTTTTTCTGCTATAACAGCAGATTATCTGCAGTTTTGCTTCAACAGCCACACTGCCTTAAACTTTGAAAATTGTTGCTGTTAATTAAAATTAAAAAAGATTAAAATGGCACCGAGTATTATATTTTTATTAGTCTGAGAAAAATTTTAATTAAAAGCATTAGATTTTTTTCTGATAGTCCACAAAATATTTTACTCCGAGTTCTTTACAATAACAAAATAATTTGAATTTAGCGGTAACGATGGGTTTTAGCTATCAGTTAGGGTCACTAATTTAGCTATACACAAATGCAGCACAAATAATGATATGCTCGCTGATATAAATAATATAAATGCATTAATATATACGCAAAAGTAATAAATAAAAAGTTAATAGTTTTTTTTGTTTTTAGACTGCAATTTCTTGCATGAGGTGGGCAAAGAAATGACAAATAATTTTGGAGGGAAATCTCTAGCAGAAAAGTAGAGAAGTGCAAAAAAGTAGAGAAGAGCAATATTTATTTAAATCATTTTGAAAGATAAAAAACGTAAACCCTAAATAAAACATGAGATTTTCTATTCACACTTAAGAACAGGTAGCTTTATTTTCAAACTAAAACTTTTAGTAATTTATTTCAAATAAAAAGCTACATTAAAGTAGTTAGTGTAATTCATAAATAAATGTAAATGCGAATAAAATTAAAGCAATTCAGTCGTTTTATTATTTTTGTAAATATAGGGTCATTGACAAGAAACTAAATAATCAAAGGATCGATCAGTTTAGTCCAGTATGTGAACTCTTACATCAATAACTACTCTAACCTTTGATTATATTTATGGCAGAAGTGCAGTTAACAGGGCGCGGCTACAAAATTAAAAAATCCATTTTGGTATGTAATTGGACAGGCACATTTTCGGTTCCCTAGGGCACCATTGACTAGAACCATACAATTTGACTTCAATTTCAACTGCACTTGCTATATTTCGTTAATTTTTTTAATCAAATAAAAGGTTAATTTCTGCACTCGAAATTGCTTTACTCAAAACATTGGCTGATTGACATTCTGGATCACTTTTTAACGAAGAAGAATTCTGATCTTGTTCGCAGAGACTTTAACTTTTTCAAAACATAAGCCTTCAGCCCGATTTCCAATGCAATTTTATCATACGCTTTATTTTTTAAGTCATTCGGCGAGAAGCGAGTGGGAACGATATAGACCAATTAATTTTAAAATTTCCGCTTTTTCTAATTTTTGATTTATCATTATTTATAATTGAGAATATTACAGTAAACATTCACACATCGGGGGAAAAGTGTGGCGTTAGAAATTTTTGTTCGTAAAAACACATAACATACAGGACACAATAAAATAATCCGAGAAAATTCTAGAAAAAATTAATTCGACAACCATTCTAAAATGAAATGTCAAATCACTGGCCGACAGTGTCAAATTTTCACTGGCAAAAAAATTTGCCTGCCAGTTGAGCGACAGTTAGTAAATGTTTGAATTTATTGGTAAAAAAAATCGAATGTATTGAGTTTTTCGAAATTGAAATGGCACGTGTAATGTTAGCAAATACTCTACATTTTTCAAATCTGTAAACACCGTACAACCAGGCGTTGTTAATCAACTTTCTAGCGGAGAGGTGTACGAAGTTAGTGCAGATACAAAAAGCGGATAATAATGATTAGTAAAAATTATGGTGTCTAAAGGCACTAATTGACGTTGCCGTGAGAGCAGCCACCTATATCAGTGCTTATTCAATCGATTTTTAATTTTTAAAGGTGCAGTTAACAACAAGCTGAAGTCAGTTCTATCCGTCTGTAATTTGACGTTATTTTTTGTATTTAGCAGAGTAAGTAGGTATGTACTTTTTAATTATTGTCAAATAATTATATTTATTCTATAATAAAAACTAATCAAAAATAAAATTGCGATATGTATTTATTTTTAAAACAAGCTGTGTAATTCGCTAAAAAATCCTTCCATTCAATAGCAGAAACATGCTGCTGAAACAGCTACAATTGTCTGCTGTAACAGCAGGAACAGACATCCTCCTGCTATTAGAGCAGCAAGTCTGCTTTCTCTTTTTCAACAGAAAAAGTCTGCTGTTACAGCCAGGGCCGTGCGCAGTTGGGGGGTTTTGGGGGTTCAAACCCCCCCAGAGAGGTTTTGAACATACACTTTTTAATACCTTCTAGACTTTCTGAAGCAATAAAATATAGAATTTTTAAGCTCTTTTTAAAATAAGTCGTCTGAAATTTTAATTTTGAAGTAAAATCATGAAAACATGAAAATTACATAAAAAATCTTGGACACTTTTTTGAATTGTTCGGAAAATTTTCATTTTATTAATCGATACCACTTCTTGACATTCGACTAGAGCTATATCTTATGAACTTTTAATTGTGTACTGCAATAAAAGTTTGGAAATTTAATAACAAAATCGTTTAGCAATTTTAAAAAAGTGTAGATAAGAATCACTATGATACCATAATGAAATCTAAAATATTCTTAATAAAAGCAAATAATTTGCTTGATGCTTGTAGAGCGCTAAGATGTAACATTTGCGATTGGACATTTTTATGGAGCTGTATCTAAATCTGAACCGATGTGTCCTATTTTCATCACAGATGCAACGACGACGGTTTCTGTTACTTCCAATATTTTGGGAGTTTGCAATTTTAATACAAATCCATTTCGACAAACGAAGAAAACTGTTTGATATACATAAACATATTTATCTTTGTTCATTTGCAACAACTGATGACATGTTTACCGCAAACAAACAAATTTTTCCCAAAAATTAAAACGAAATGCATTTTTTCTCTGCGTGTAGGTTTCTATTTTAAAATCTACTTTAAAGTTGCGAAACAATAAGAAATGAGTTTTAACTTACTAAAATTGTTGTTATATTTATCACTTATGTCAAATATTTTCCAAAGTAAGTATTTTTTGTACATATGTAACAAGTATTATTCAAAAGAGAAACAACAAATTCAGTAACTTGGATCTACGTATGAAAACGAAACTCTAAAATACCAATAATTTGTTTTTTTTTTTTTTTTGAATTAAAATTTCTAGTTGTTTCTTCTTGCATTTCATTGAATACAAAAAAACTGTATTTGTTATTCGAATACATATTTAAGATTATAAAAATGAAGAAACATTTCCAAATATTTTTAATTTAATCAGAATATGCGTATAAAGATTTTGAGTAAACATCCTGTTACTCATGTCCTATATAAATTAAAAACCCCAAGACTTTTTACACATCCTATTTAGACCCATACTTTGTCAAAAAAGCATATCCAATTTTCTGTATTTATCAGAGAAAAAATGCGTGACTGAAGCGATAAACCGCCGAGGAATTTGATCGTTTTTTGTGTAATATTTCTTCAAAATAGATATCGAGGGCTTATATTCAAAGGTGGCTATGAACCATTTTCTCGAAAATGAGTTTTTGATGCCAAACTATTCTCAGATTTGGATGTCATCTGTCATATAAATTTGGAAAAGATTTTTTTCTAAAGCCATATTCTTTTAATTTTCTGATTTGGCTATCCCCTCACACGTTAGTTTGTGACTGCATAAGTGGCTATGAAATGTAATAGAAATAAATAGTTCAACAATGGAGCAGCATAAAACCAAAGGTTATAATTCGCTACAACGATTTGTTTAAAACATTTTTCTAGATTTAGGGCATATCGTACTATCAAATTCCATCATTTCGCGTTAATAACATTTTGATTCCCCAGTTATCAGGCTAAAATAGGAAAAATGGTGGCTGTAAAGTCAAAAATTGCGAAAAGTATATTTAGAAAAAAACCGGCGTAACTATTTATTATATTGAGAATACCGAAATATTTCTTTGGCATGTGATTGCTGACTTCATGGGGAATATTTTTGTATGAAAAGTTTCAGAATTATGAACGAAGAAAGTTAAAATATAAGGAATTGTAACGGCGAATTTTGGATTTTTCATCAATTGCAGCGATTTTCGCGACTGGCTGACGGATGAAGCTGGAATCTTTAAATTCGCAATGTACATCACAGAAAATGCGTTTTCTATACAACATTGCCAAGATTTCATGAAAAAAGCTATGGAGTTTACAATAAATCTTATTCAACATTCATAGTGCTCAATTTTAAACATACAAAAGTGGCTATGAACCATGAAACTGCGAATACTAGGAAATTATTGTTAATTAAAATATATATATTTTAATTAAAATATAAAAATAGATAAGCGTTCATAAGCGAGTTTAGCTCGAATTTTCTTTTATATAAGCTTGGGACAATATGCGTATCACATATATTGTTAAAAACAGCAAACAGCTGTTTACCATCTCAGCAGATACAAATCTGCTGTCTCTTTTTTAACAGCAGAAAATCTGCTCTTTCAGTAGACTTTCTGCTTTCTTTTACTGACATATTCCTTTGAGTGTACTGATAGATGGATTATGGAAATGCAATTTTGCCGGCAATGTCTGTCCAATAAAATATGAGTGGTTTCCAAACGCTCCAGTAAAAATTTCCTAAAAAAGTTGGAAAATTAACTAAGTATGCGTAAAGTTTCCTTCTTTCAAAGCCTTGGTAAATAGTTCATTTACTAGAATAAGGGTAGCAGATTTACTTAAAAACATTTCTTTGGATCTGATAAAAAATTCTTACAATTGAGTAAATTCAAACTTATGTTTTAAGTGAGAAAAAAATCTGAAATTTTTTGTATGGAAAAAATTCCATTTAGGAAATTTTAACTTAAAAATGAGTTTTTTTCTAAAATGAAGTTAAAAAGTTTACTGAATGCCGAGTTCTTCATACATTTAAGTATTAATGAACTTATAAAAAACATTTGAAATTGTTTAAAAAATTATTGAATATTAATCAAAGAAGCAATTCTCGTTTGTTTGCAGAGACTTATTTCTTAAATACTTTATGAATTATCTTTCTTTCGCAACATTCATGGAGTAATAGCTCAACTCCTTATTGCCGAGATATCATGAAACTTTTGAGAAATATTTCATGTTGTCATTTTTTGTATCAGTTTTGCATACTTGATTTGAGTAAACATTTACTTAGTTTTAGGAAATTTTCAGCAATATTTTACTATGATTTAGTAAAAATGTACTTAGTTTTAGGAAAATTTTGCTTAAATTTAGTAAAAAAATACTAGGTTTTAGGGAAAATTTACTTAGATTTAGGAATATTTCAGCAAAATTCTACTTATATATAGTAAAAATGTACTTGGTTTCCTAAATTTTAGTTAATTTTAACTTATTATAGGGTTAACTTTTTTATGAGGGTAGATGAAAACGCCCCCAGTGGAAAATCCTGCGCACGGGCCTGGTTACAGCAGCCTTTTCTGCTGTTTTTACTGTCAAATTCTTTTGTGTTTAATGAAACTATAAAAGCAAAAATTTAAATTATTAAACAGAATATTTCTTAGTTTTCACCAGAAAATGCTTAAATCTGTAAGTTTTCGCTTACTATCCACATTTAAGTTATACAATAAACTTTGCACATGGCAATATTTTTCCCAAACTTAGTTTAAGTTCAAAGATGTGCGAAATTGCCACGCCCCTTCCGCTACCTCCCGCAAATGCTCCTTATTTCTATGTTAAATAAAAACCAATGAAACTTCCACATTGATGTTAGGCATTAGCTATATTTTGGTACATTGTAAAGTTTTTATAAGATATTTGCGGGTTTTGCCACGCCCCTTCTAGTACCCCCCACACAAATCACCATAACCTTCCTAAAATTAATCTATATATATAAAAGAGTTGCGTTACTGACTGACTGACTGACTGACTGACTTATCATTGACCAGCCCCCAGACCAAACGGCTGAAGCTAGGGTCATGAAATTTTCAGGGTAGTTCCCAAATTTGACGTAGACGTCGACTAAGAAAGGGTTTTACGAAATTCATACTTTTAGGGGGTAAAATGGCCCAAAAAGGGATAATCATCGAACCTTCGTCCTGACTAAACGGCAGTAGCTATAAACATGAAATTCGGCGAGTTACTTGCAATGACCATGCAGACGAGCTACAAATAGGGATTTTTCGAAATTTGTACTTTTAAGGGACGAGCGGGACAAAAAGGGATAAAAATGGTACCAACTAAAGTATTACAGCTAGAAACATGAAATTTGGTATGTAAATTCCTCTGACCGTATAGAAACGAAGTAAAATTGGATTTTTCGAAAATTTGTACTTTTAAGGGGCGAGCGGGACAAAAAGGGATAAAAATGGTACCAACTAAAGTATTACAGATAGAAACATGAAATTTGGTATGTAAATTCCTCTGACAGTATAGAAACGAAGTAAAATTGGATTTTTTCGAAATTTTTTACTTTTAAGGGGCGAGCGGGACAATAAGGGATAAAAATTGTACCAACTAATGTATTACAACTAGAATCGTGAAATTTGTAAATTCATCTGACCATGTAGAAGCGCAAATCTCGACGTAAATAAATCTCCAGGCCCGGATGGCATTTCAGCACTTGTCCTATGTAAGTGCTCTTCGACTCTTGCATACCGTGCAGGGGTTTTCCCAGCGCGTTGGAAGATTGCGAACATCCAGCCCATCCCTAAAAAAGGTGAGGCTAACAATCCTGCTAACTATCGACCGATCGCGATTTGCTCAGCGCTTTCGAAGGTTATGGAGAGTATGGTTAACCACCATCTTGTGAGGTATTTAGAAACTAATGACTTACTTAATGATCGACAGTATGGCTTCCGTAGGAATCGATCTACGGGAGACCTGATGACACTGCTATCCGAAAAATGGAATCGATCTATTCACAAGCTTGGTGAGAGTAAGGTCGTTGCTCTAGATATCTCCAAGGCCTTTGATAGAGTTTGGCACGGCGCACTCATATCAAAGCTTATCGCTTTTGGTGTTGGTAGTGACTTCTCTCGATTTATATCGAGCTTCCTCAGAGATCGCACTATACGTGTTGTTGTAGATGGGTTCTCATCCGACGAGCATAGGTTAACCGCAGGAGTACCACAGGGCTCTGTCCTTTCCCCCTCCCTTTTTCTTATTTTCATCGACGACCTCTTGGATCGGACTGTGAATCCAATATACTCATTCGCGGATGACAGCAACCTCTGTCATTCATACTCATTCGATCATAGACCAAGTCGTCAAGAAATTGAGGATAAAAGGCGATTGATGGATGAGTCACTTAGCCAGGATTTGATGGCCATTTCTGAATGGGGTCGAGTGAATAGAGTAGATTTTAATGCACGTAAGACCCAGTGCTCCTTGTTGTCTCACAAGCGATTCACTGATCCAACGGTGTCGTCGATTTTAATGAACGGTGTAGATATTGAGCAATCAGATGATCTAGTTGTTCTTGGCATAAAAATGCAATGTGATGTTCGTTGGACAAAACACGTATTTGATGTGTCGAAAGATGCCTTCAAATGTTTAGGCTTTTTAAAAAGATGTAAGAAGTATTTCACACCCTCTGATCTTCTCAATATCTACACTACCTACATCAGACCAAAGATGGAATACAACTCCCATATATGGTCGGGTGCTCCAGCTTCATCACTGGAGCTACTGGACCGTGTCCAGAGGAGGGCGATGGTGTTGATAGGTGATGGTAGGGTATCCAATTCTATTGTCTCCCTTGAACACCGTCGTAATGTTGGTTGTGTGTCATTGTTCTATCGATACTTTCATGGTGTTTGTTCTTCGGAAATTCGTGATCTTATACCGTCCGCGAGAACGTTCGGTAGAGATACGCGACTCTCCAGGAACGCTCACCCATTTGTTGTCGATTGGACAACCGACCGCACTACACATTACAGAATAAATTCGTTCTTCGCCCGTACCATCCGTATGTGGAATCGACTTCCGGCAAATATCTTTCCCTCCAATTACGACATTCAGAGATTCAAAACAGATGTCAACAGACACTACTCCCTCTTTCCTCCTTCCAATACCTTATCTTCCTTCTACCAACGCAATGCACTGCATTTATAGGGGACATCCCCTGAGTGTTGGTTCAGTGAAAAAAAAAAAAAAGGGTTCCAATTTAAGAATTGCAGCTATAGTCGGGAAATTTGGAGTGTAAACTGTGTGTAAAGCGCAATCTAAATGGATTTTTTTAAATTTTCTTATAGGGGGTGAGCAACAAGGGATAAAAGTAGTACCAACTAAAGTATTGAGCTATAGTCGTGAAATGTGGTGTGTAAGTTCCACTGACAACGAGAAGCGCAAATCTAAACGAATTTTTCTAATTTTGTACTTATAAACAATGAGCGGGATAAAAATGGTACTAAATAAAATATTTCAGCTATAGTCGTGAAATTTTGTGTTTAAATTTCTCTGACAACGTAGACTTGCAACATAAATTGATTTCTCGAAATTTGTACTTTTAAGTTGCGAGCGGGACAAAAAGGGATAAAAATGGTAACAACTTTAGTATTACAGCTAGAATCGTAAAATTTAGTGTATAAATTTCTCTGACCATATAGAACCGCAGTAGTTTGATTTTTCGAAATTTGTACTTTTAAGGGATGCGCGGAACGAAAAGTAAGTAAAGTAAGTAAGAAAAAGTAAGCGCGGAATATAAATGGATATTTCAAAATTTGTACTTAAAAGGGGGGATAGGGAAACAAGGAATAAATGTGTTACCAAATAAAGTACATATTTTTAGGGGAAGCAAAAACACATGTTACCTATAGTGATTTTTCAAAATGTGTACTTTTTGGGAAAGAAGTGCAAAAAGTTATAATCTGGCTGGCTGGATCTAGAAACATGAGAACGAGGATATAAATGGTTGTAATAATTTCTTCAAAACTTGGTAGAAAATTATAAAAATTATACATACGAAGTAGTTCAGCTAAAATAGTGCATATCGACAAGCACATTCCTTTGACTGTGTGTGAGTGCTAGCTAATAGGAGGTTTCCAGATATAGATATATCTATATCCACCAAAAGAAAATTAAATAAATACTACCCAAAAACAAAGACGGATAAAATTAACAAATAACTGGCTTTTTCGCGTGCGAAGCAGCGGGTACTGCTAGTGCTATTATATGGATGATCGGAATATTCTGAAATTTGGCAATGCTTTTATATGTCCTCGGACAACGAATATATTTTATCGGGACGTTTCTTTGGAGGTTTGGAGATTTACTTCTTATGTATTTTTCTTATTATCGTGGTACTTTCATAATGCATGAATTCTGCCATGCTTGGAGACATTTTTTAATTATTTGTTTAATGTATTGTGTGAACATTGACATCTAGAACTCTTGGTTAACTCTAAAGGCCAAAACACAATGAGAAAAATATACGTATATTTTTAAGCATATGAAGAAGCGTACAATAAAAGCGTGCACCCCAAAAGTGTGTACCAAGCGTACAAAAAGTTGCTGAACTTTTAACTTTTTTGTGTGCTTCGTGAAGCAGAAGCGAAAAACATATGTTTTTTGAGTTTTGTTTGCGCGTTTAGTTAGAAAAAATCTGATCGGTTTAATCGAAAAAGAAAATTAAAAGGATAATGTTTGAGAAAGTTTTAATAAACGTATATATAATAAATCTCACAAATCATTAATTAAATTAATTAAAGCGGCAGCCTGGAAAGCAATATCCAGAAAATAAATAAATAAACCTTTTTGTTATATATTTTCGTAAATATATTTGTAATATGTGAAGTTGATAAATGCCAGAGTCTATGGAAGACGTTGCGGGATCGTTTTGTCAGAGAAAATTCAAGAATGTCATCTGGAAGCGTGGCGCCGGAGGAAGCTACGTAATGGAAATTTACGTCTGCCATGTCTTTTATGAAAGACTATGTAGTTCCAAAACCGTGAGTAATGTGTTTAAATAGAGAATAGGCGTAGTGACACTTCTTGTAACAGTTTGCAGTCCGGACATTTGTTTGTTCTCGTTCATCATGCTGTTGCGTATGAGTACACAACACTAATTACTTTTAACATGAGATTTAATATTCATATTTCATTTATTCCATCAAATTGTGTCTTGTATTTATCTTCTTAAAACGTTAAACTTTAAGTTGGACTGGAACCTAAAATACAAAAGAATTGTGATATTTTTGAAATATGAGCCTTGGTGCATATGTAATAAGTAATTAATAAAACAAATTTTGTATAACTACCAAAAATGTATTATATTTATTTTTCGGAAATTAAGGTTAGGACATGGTTCCAGGTGGAGTTGTCTTATGGAATCCAACTTTTTCAAATAAAATAACTCCAAAAGTATTCGGAACAAAACTTCAAAAACTTATTTTGTTAAAATATAATCTTTTAGCTTATCCCGCAAAAGGCTAAATTGTGGCATTGTTTGTGTGGCTTCCTTTCACTTTTGGCAACGATCCAACCTCTTTCCTCCAAAGTCCTTCAACAGTAATTTCTCCATTATCACTGTCTGTAAATTCGGGAGAAGAAGTTGTGACGTGCTACTGTCGCTTTAACTATGGATTCTGCGGACGAGGGGCTCATATTCAGAGGTCCTAGTAAAACTCTCCACCGGTCAGTCAGAATTCCAAAAGCGTTTCGATTTCGTTTGAGTGACATAATACTCATCCGTCGCTTTGAGACCCATATGCGCCTATGTCTACTGCTGTGAAGATACAGTTGGCATCACAAACTGCAAGCAATACAATCGAAAATGAGTCTGTAATGGAAAAAGTGAATAAAGTGTGACAAATCTTATGCATTTCAAGGGATTACGTTTGTAATTGTAGTATGCTGATCCAGAGTTCGGGGGACACGTTACAGTTACGTGCTTTCCATCGATGGCGCCAACACAGTGTGGGGAATTCCATAGGATTTCAAAATCATTTGCCATTTATGCCGGGTTGGAATTGCGAGGTAGCTTGGAAAGAGGTTAGCCCAAATTACTTCACTTGTCTCTCGTATTATTTTTCGTATTATACATACATAATCTTTTTCAATTTACTTACACTAGGGCCAGCCGACATTTAGCTGATATTGGCTGCTGCGCTTTGTCAAGTCTTCCTCCATAATGGAAAATAGTTGGTCGAAGATCTGTGGTGTCGTCCTTACCATTTTATGGAATTGTTCGTGGTCATTGTTGTGTAAATGTTCAAAGCTTAACGCAAAAGCCCATCATCTACGCCGCCCAATTTTTTTAAAAAGTTGTACATAATTGTAATAAGCACAACAACCGAAGCTATTTCATTTATTTCCATTTTTAATTATGTCGCACATTTGTTATTGTCTACATTCAAACAATAAGCACAGAAGAAGAAGAAACGCAAGAACATATGTTTTCATGCGTACATGCATACTTTCTATGTGTCTTGCAAACAGCAAAAATACGTATAATGCACGCATGCTCGATAAGCGTACTTTGATTGTGTTTTGGTCTTAACGGAGCTACATGAAAACTGGCTGTAATGAAAAAAAACACAAAACGTTTGAAATAGCAGAATCGAAACCGTAATCGATGCGCACATGCGCATCTTACTTAAAAAAGCGATATGACAAAATCGATTTTGGTCGATTTTCTAAAATACAAAATCGACTACAAAAAAAGTAAAAAGTCAATGTTCAACTCAAATGATTTATTTGTTTACATTAAATCATCATCTCAGTGATAGTGATTTGTGAGTTCAGTGAATTGAATTGTTTATATTTACAACGAAAGTAGTTGGTATTTGCATAAAACGAGAAAAAAAACTGCACTTTTTCAACGGACGTATAATTTTCTCCTTCATACAACAACTTTCCGAGATCTGAGATAAATTTGAACTATTAGGACGTGGCATTGGTTGGATGGAGCGCTGGAGTCGGAGCTGAGTCAGAGGCATTTGTTGTTGTTGACGCTAGTGTTGTTCTTGGCTTTACGTAATAGATATAGAAGCCGGCAGGGGACAAGGGGAATAAAGGTTGGTTAGTGCGTATTTACAGTAAAATTGATTTGGTGTGTGGTGTATATGAGATTGGTTTTACATTTTATTGTTAGACGCGTCCACCGGTTATTCTACCTTAAAAAGTGTGTGTTGCCGCATGTTTTTAATCGTTCCACTTGCATTTCTCTCTTGTTATAGTTATATTTGTCAAATCGATTTGAATGTGAGTTCATCCCATACCATCCTATATAGCGTGCTGTTGTTAATTTGGTGCGAATGAGAGAGGGAGATAGAGGAATATTATTTATGCATAAAATGTCGAACGAAAAATCTTCTGGTGAGGTCGATGAGATGAATAAAACATCGACAATAATTATTAATGTAGACAAATTAACGTGGTGGTTGGTATTCACCGCAATAGTTTGTTTGACAGCTGGGACCAGGTATTATAAAGTGACTGAACCGGATCATGTTTGTTGGGATGAAACTCATTTTGGTAAAATGGGCAGTTGGTACATCAACCGGACATTTTTCTTTGATGTACACCCACCACTCGGAAAAATGCTGATTGCACTATCAGGTTATATGACGGGTTACAATGGAACTTTTCCGTTTGAGAAGCCTGGTGATAAATATAATGGTACCCACTATGAAGGGATGAGATACTTTTGTACAACTTTGGGCGCACTGATTATACCACTGGCTTTTGATACTGTTCATGAGTTTACGAGATCAATAGAAGCTGCTATAGTTGCTGCAACATATCTCATATTTGATGTTGGAATGTTGACATTAAATCAATACATACTATTGGATCCAATTCTACTATTTTTTATGGTGGCATCCATTTGGGGAATGGTGAAAGTGTCAGTAGCTACGAAAATGGGATTATCATACTCATTGAGATGGTGGTTTTATTTGTTTTTTACTGGGACTATGTTGGCAAGCACAATTAGTGTGAAATTCGTAGGCCTTTTTGTTGTGTTGCTTGTAGGTTTTCATACAGTTAATGAAATTTGGCTTATTCTGGGTGATTTACAGAAACCTGTTTGGGAGACATTCAAACAGCTATTGTGTAGAGCAGTGGCATTAATAGCTTGGCCTCTATTTTTGTACCTAACATTTTTTTACATCCATCTACACATTTTAAATCACAGTGGAAATGGTGATGGATTTTACAGTTCTGCATTTCAATCTCGTCTTATTGGCAATTCTCTCTACAATGCGAGCATGCCTCGCGACGTGGCATTTGGTAGTGTTGTCTCTATCAAGAACCATAAAACTGGAGGTGGGTATCTGCATTCGCACTTGCACTTATATCCTAAAGGTAGCGGGTCCAGACAACAACAGGTAACGTCATACACGCATAAGGATGAAAACAATGCCTGGGTCATAAAACCTCAGAACAAGGAGTTTGTTGATGCCCTAACACTACTCAGACATGGGGATTTAGTTCGCCTAGAACATACACAAACACGACGAAATCTCCACTCACACGACGAACCGGCACCAATTTCTAAGACGCACATGCAAGTAACTTGTTACGGCGAGAAAGGCCTTGGGGATGCCAATGACATTTGGAAAGTTATAATTGTTGGCGGAAAATCAAATGATGTTGTGAAAACAGTCACCACAAAGTTCATGCTAATTCATTACTTACAAGGTTGTGTTTTAACATCCACTGGGAAACAATTACCCAAGTGGGGATTCGAACAACAAGAAATTACTTGCAACGCCAATGTCCGCGATTCTAATGCCCAATGGAATATTGAAGACAATAAACATAATAATTTGACTAATGAAAGTTTCAGTGTTTATGCTCCTGGATTTTTTGCTAGATTCATTGAATCTCATGCGGTGATGTTTCAAGGAAATGCTGGTCTGAAACCGAAAGATGGCGAATCGACCAGCCGTCCGTGGCAGTGGCCAATTAATTACAGGGGACAATTTTTTTCTGGAAATGATTATCGTATATATCTTTTGGGCAATCCTATCATTTGGTGGAGTAATCTAATATTTTTAAACCTATTTATAGTAGTGTTCATAGTAAACACTATCAAGCGAAGGCGACAAAAAGCCAAGCACAATATGTTGCTAACAACGATAACATCTACCCGGCAAGATATTACAAACTTAGGGCTAGTATGTAAATCTGAGTCGAAAATACACACCCGATATGGGCAGGATGTATCAACAAATGCGCCACATTTGAATGCCGCAGCTTGGCTATACGTCGGATGGGCTATCCACTATTTACCTTTTTGGGCAATGGGTCGTGTGCTTTATTTCCATCACTACTTTCCAGCGCTAGTGTTCAATTCAATGCTCACAGGTGTTATGTTCCATTATATAACAGAACGCTTACCTCGTAGCCTTCGTTATGTTCTGCTTAGTGGCCTATTATCCGTTTTGGTATATAGCTTCAAATTATTTGCGCCACTTACATACGGTATGGACGGTGCTTTCGCAATAAGTCCCAATTCAACAATGCATGGTCTAAAATGGTTATCATCGTGGGAGTTTTAGCTGGTATTCCAACATGACTTTTCACCCAAATGGAAGCATCGTATTTTTTAGAATTATTTGGTATAGTGTCTTGTTTTAAAGTATGTTAAATAAACTCTGGTAAGCAATTTTAATGATTTGTAAATTGTAAGAAGTCCTTTCTAAATCACATTATAATGGTGAAATTTAAGTAAAAATTCCAACATGACTTCACCCAAATGGAAGCATCGTAATTTTTAGAATTATTTGATATAGTGTCTTGTTTTAAAGTATGTTAACTAAACTCTGGTGAGCAATTTTAATGTTTTGTAAATTGTAAGAAATCCTTTCTAAATCACATTATAATGGTGAAATTTAAATAAAAATTCAAACATGACTTCACCCAGATGGAAGCATCGTAACTTTTAGAATTATTTGATATAGTTTCTTGTTTTAAAGTATGTTAACTAAAGTCTGGTGAGCAATTTTAATGTTTTGTAAATTGTAAGAAGTCCTTTCTAAATCACATTATAATGGTGAAATTTAAATAAAAATCTTTTCGAAATCACATTATAATGGTGAAATTTAAGTAAAAATACCAACATGACTTCACCCAGATGGAAGCATCGTAACTTTTAGAATTATTTGATATAGTTTCTTGTTTTAAAGTATGTTAACTAAACTCTGGTGAGCAATTTTAATGTTTTGTAAATTGTAAAAAATCCTTTCTAAATCACATTATAATGGTGAAATTTAAGTAAAACTTCCAACATGACTTTTCACCCAAATGGAAGCATCGTAATTTTTAGAATTATTTGATATAGTGTCTTGTTTTAAAGTATCTTAAATAAACTCTGTTGAGCAATTTTAATGTTTTCTAAACTGTAAGAAATCCTTTCTAAATCACATTATAATGGTAAAATTTAAGTAAAAATAAAAAAAACCGTCATCCTTACTCCGCCTTCCGATTTCTGTGGTACGCCGCAAAAGTCTGTGAAATTGTGCTGGTAATTGCCGTGTCCGTATTTCTGTACTATTTATTTTGGGTATCCATTTTGCAATTTATGCTCATAGACGAAGGTAAGTGTGATCGTGAAATCATGGATCTTATCTTGGAATAAGTAAATGTTTATAGTCTAAACTGAATAGCGAAAGTAACTTACTACTGACAGGGAAGATCAGGTTTCTTAAAGTTAAATTTGTCGTTTTGTTCATTTATATATATTATGACTGAGAACATACGCTTAGACCTTAGACTTAATGTAAGCCATATATTTTTCCAGATGGTATGTTTAAGATATTGTCGTAAGCACACAATTTTTGTACATTAATGGTACGATAATGGCGATCAAAATAACTTAAAATAGAACAAACCCACAATCATTCCAAATTTGTTTTCTGTCTATGATGTGATGAAAATAAAGAACAATCTTAGAATCTCAAATGAGATTCACGAAACACTTTTTTTATCGACTTCTATACAAGCCCAGTTGTCTAAGCCTTTAAAGAAAACTGAACCTAGTGTCACTAAACGTCTTCTGACCATAGCAGGTCAGAGATAGACATGTTCGACACTCTTTAATCTCCTCCTCGTCTTCACAGCACCTCAAAAGTATTTAGAATCAATGACTATACTTTGGCCAGACCATCTTCGCGATTCTGCACGTGTTCGCCAGCACTAGTATATTCTGCCTGAGCTGAAGCTTGCATGTCGACGGTGCTGTACCTGTAGAAGCAAGTTCCGGAACTTTTTATTCGTTCCCAATCTGGCAAGCGTTGCTGTTCCCTGGGATGTCTATGACCAGGCACCCAAATAAAGTGAATGCCAAACTGCATGCCCATCTCCTGAAGAGATGAGCGGCAATCTTGGGCTGTACTTGAATTAGGGCCACCAAGTCCAAGGATGTGATAGCAGCCAGACTATCCGTGTAGATGTTGACGCCTGTGTTGGTCACAACATTGCTACGAAACCACTCCACCACTTTTCTATTGAAGCAGATCCTGTAATGCATCCGTAGCAGCTGTCCTAATTGAACCCGCTTATGTTGACCATTTTCTGCACCCTTTTCAGCGGATCCATGTAGCAACTCTTCTCAATAGCCCTCCACCAAAGACTCTGTACACCAGAATCGGACGAACCATCGCTGTGTCTATCCAGTGAACGACTTTTGGCGAAAGCCCCCAGCGGGCTCCGATAACCATTCTGCATGTATATAGGCGATGTCAGCCTTCTTCACTCGTTCCACTGTTTTTCTTTAAGGCTGGATAACTAGCTGCGATAACAAAATTCTAAATAAAAAGTTAAAATTTCACTCGAAATGAAAATTTCTTTTTTAAAATTGGTGCCAACAGCAATATTAATGTGCGTATAAAAACAAATTTTGAAAAAAAAAAAAAAATATGTTAAAAATATTTAACTTAGCCTGGATATGTTCTGTGTAAGTCAAATTTATGGTTATCGAGGCTAAGTCCAAAAAAGCCAACAAAAATATTTTTTTGAAAATTTGTTTTCACACAAATATTTATGTTGTAGTTGGCCACAATGTGAAAAAATAAAATTTTGAGTAACAAATTAAATTTTTATTTACGCATTTGTTATCGCAGCTTGTTGCGCCGGATTAAAGAAAAACAATCCTATTAACATTGCAGTAGAGCTTCCTATCAAGTATAATGCCCAGATACTTCGCACTGGTTTTACAAAGGCCATTTTAAAATAGTTCCTACTTCTCTTCATCCCTGGCAAGAAGACTTAAATTCCCTATACCACAAAATTTCCCCCAACAACATAAGATGTCTGGAAATATACTGACGAGAAGCGCTGCAATAAAGCGGCCAAGACTGTTCTTAGTCTGATTTCAACTGTGATAGTAGCTAATAATAATTTACACTGTGTTCGTAATTGTGCAGTATCGTTTTAATTATACAAATCAACTACCGCCCGCTTTCATGTAGCTCCGGTATAGTTAACCGAAAATTAGAGATGTCAATGTTCACACAAACTGACAGCTATAACTCTCGGTTACCCCTAACTTTAGGTTAAACGGAGCTACGGGCCTAAATAGTAAAAATATGCCGAAAGATAAAATGTTAGAATAAAAAAGATCATCCCTGGAGATATTTGAAAATACCAACGACACGTAGGATGTAAAATTTAAAATAAATAATATTTTATTTGCATAATAAGTAAAATATAAATAAAAATAAATAAGCAAAGGTCGATAAACATTTTCAATTATCGATTATTTACCTTTACAAATGTTTTAAGGAAAAACCCCGTTGGACGACATAAAGCAAATCTCTTTCTAAAAATGTCTGTTTTAAGCAAACAATTTGATAAGCATCGCGATGTTTCTAGGATCCCCATCGCTCTAGCGGTGCGTGATTATCTCATTCATAAACATATCTACATACATATAATGCACACTCGTAGCTATTTCCGGTATTCCAAATGACTCACAGTTCAAGCCGGAAATTCTTCTAAAATCGGCGCTTTTCTTTCTTCCCTGAAAAGTGTGATACACAGCACCAATTCTAACGAATTGTTTCAGCTTCTGATGAAATTAACTATTTAACTCATTTCGTCCCAAACGATCGACGCCGCGAGGGTCAAAGCACTCAACTCCTAAGAATTTCAAAGAGATGTCCCGCTAGGAAATTGCTGCGAACATCCTGTTCGTTGTGAGCAACGATCGACATGTACCGTTTGAGGCAGCATCACGACGTGATCCCTCCCGCAGAGATCGATTTCTTTCCTGCTGGGTATTCTGCCAACAAGTGGTGATGGATGTGTGTGTCTGTGCAAATATTTGTGAGTTCAAGGAATTCTCTGCTTCGTCTTGAGTTAGAAAGGGTAACAAACCGTAAACCGAACTAATTTCTGTGAATCATGTGTGCGCCACCACCATCGTTTGTGTTGCTAAGCAATGCCAGACTCTAGGCACCTACAAACATACATCCATACTGCTGCTATACATGGTCGCACTCGTACCCTTACCCATGGAACGCATGCGTACTACCAACCAGGTAACCTGTTGCTGAGCTTTGGCATCGGGATCGTTTATTGTTCATTATTCCTGTTATTTCATTCGATGTTTTCACTTTCGTCTACAGCAAAGCTTGAAGTTAGTTTAGGTATTCCTTGTTTATTGTTCGAAATGATTAAAATTAATGAAATTAGTTTGAGATGTTTGTTCATTGTTTGGATATTGTGCATATGTAGATTAGAGTGGCCCTTCCAAAATACAATGCTTTCTAATGCCACACGACAGCAGCAGAAAATCAATTCAAATGTAATCGTATTCAGCGCAAATTATAGTTTCTCTATTTATCTCTCTTCGTGGTCCTCTATTTATCTCTCTTTGCGGGCACGACGTAAGGCCAGGCGAAGAACGAACGGCGGTCTGAAAAAGTCCTTATTTGTCAGTCAAAATACTATGAAGGAGATTTAAACTACCTGCATGAGCATATGGGCGTCTAACGAAAGAAATGAAATCAGACCACACTAATAGCTTTTATCTTTATTTTTTCCTTATTTCGACAACTTTTTTATTATGAAACTTGAAGTTAACTTCTTAAAGAGTTGAAGTGTTATAACGAAAATTATTGTTTTTTTACTACGCGTGAAATATTTGTAGAGTCCGCTTTGTTGCGTCCGTATTTCTGCTGTACCTAATTAAAAAATCTAAGAGATAGTTCTCATATATCTTAAATCTACGAACGAAATATATACTCTGACCTTCATTTACATGTATGTATGGAAAAACAAAGTTCCCAAAAAATCGCTGTACTTTGTATATTTCTATAAGAGCTTCATAAGATCTTCTGCTTTTTGACGCAAACCTTCCCAGGAGGCCAAAAAGAACTACAGGCACCCCACGACGGGTTAGGTGTCGTACGGGAACGTACGACGTGGATTGAGTGTAGTACTCTTTAAGCGCTTTAGAACACTAAAAAGACTGATCGACTTTTTCAGTTTCTTTCTTGCTTTTGGCGTAGTTTAAGGCGTGCTAATGTCGCGTCTGGGCCACTGGGAGATGCCCATATGTACATTAGAGTGGCCCTTCCAACATACAATGCTTTCTAATGCCATACGACAAAGCTTATTCAGTCGAATGAAAATCAATCAAACGTAATCGTAATTTAGTGCAAATGTTGGTTTTTCTATCCCTCTTCGTGGTCACGACGTAAATTATTCCCGAGTTTTCGTACCCTTAGAAAAAAGGTCTGCTATTAACAGCAGACATTGTTTGCTATCACTTTTTCTGCTATAACAGCAGATTATCTGCAGTTTTGCTTCAACAGCCACACTGCCTTAAACTTTGAAAATTGTTGCTGTTAATTAAAATTAAAAAAGATTAAAATGGCACCGAGTATTATATTTTTATTAGTCTGAGAAAAATTTTAATTAAAAGCATTAGATTTTTTTCTGATAGTCCACAAAATATTTTACTCCGAGTTCTTTACAATAACAAAATAATTTGAATTTAGCGGTAACGATGGGTTTTAGCTATCAGTTAGGGTCACTAATTTAGCTATACACAAATGCAGCACAAATAATGATATGCTCGCTGATATAAATAATATAAATGCATTAATATATACGCAAAAGTAATAAATAAAAAGTTAATAGTTTTTTTTGTTTTTAGACTGCAATTTCTTGCATGAGGTGGGCAAAGAAATGACAAATAATTTTGGAGGGAAATCTCTAGCAGAAAAGTAGAGAAGTGCAAAAAAGTAGAGAAGAGCAATATTTATTTAAATCATTTTGAAAGATAAAAAACGTAAACCCTAAATAAAACATGAGATTTTCTATTCACACTTAAGAACAGGTAGCTTTATTTTCAAACTAAAACTTTTAGTAATTTATTTCAAATAAAAAGCTACATTAAAGTAGTTAGTGTAATTCATAAATAAATGTAAATGCGAATAAAATTAAAGCAATTCAGTCGTTTTATTATTTTTGTAAATATAGGGTCATTGACAAGAAACTAAATAATCAAAGGATCGATCAGTTTAGTCCAGTATGTGAACTCTTACATCAATAACTACTCTAACCTTTGATTATATTTATGGCAGAAGTGCAGTTAACAGGGCGCGGCTACAAAATTAAAAAATCCATTTTGGTATGTAATTGGACAGGCCCATTTTCGGTTCCCTAGGGCACCATTGACTATAACCATACAATTTGACTTCAATTTCAACTCCACTTGCTATATTTTGTTATTTTTTTTTAATCAAATAAAAGGTTAATTTCTGCACTCGAAACATTGGCTGATTGACATTCTGGATCACTTTTTACTGAAGAAGAATTCTGATCTTGTTCTTTTCAAAACATCAGCCTTCAACCCGATTTCCAATGCAATTTTATCATACGATTTATTTTTTAAGTCATTCGGCGAGAAGCGAGTGGGAATTAATTTTAAAATTTCCGCTTTTTCTAATTTTTGATTTATCATTATTTATAATTGAGAATATTACAGTATCAAAAGTGTGGCGTTAGAAATTTAGAAAACACATAACATACAGGATACAAAAAAATAATCCGAGAAAATTCTAGAAAAAAATTAATTCGACAACCATTCTAAAATGAAATGTCAAATCACTGGCCGACAGTGTCAAATTTTCACTGGCAAAAAAATTTGCCTGCCAGTTGAGCGACAGTTAGTAAATGTTTGAATTTATTGGTAAAAAAATTCGAATGTATTGAGTTTTTCGAAATTGAAATGGTATTTTTTTTTTGAATTGGCGATTTTTAATTTTTAAAGGTGCCGTTAACAACAAACTGAAGTTAGTTCTATCCGTCTGTAATTTGACGTTATTTTTTGTATTTAGCAGAGTAAGTAGGTATGTACTTTTTAATTATTGTCAAATAATTATAATTTATTCTATAATAAAAACTAATCAAAAATAAAATTTTTGTAAAACAAGCTGTGTAATTCGCTAAAAAAATCCTTCCATTCAATAGCAGAAACATGCTGCTGAAACAGCTACAATTGTCTGCTGTAACAGCAGGAACAGACATCCTCCTGATATTAGAGCAGCAAGTCTGCTTTCTCTTTTTCAGCAGAAAAAGTCTGCTGTTACAGCCAGGGCCGTGCGCAGTTGGGGGGTTTTAGGGGTTCAAACCCCCCCCCCGCCAGAGAGGTTTCGAACATATACTTTTTAATACCTTCTAGACTTTCTGAAGCAATAAAATATAGAATTTTTAAGGTCTTTTTAAAATAAGTCGTCTGAAATTTTAATTTTGCAGTAAAATCATGAAAACATGAAAATTACATAAAAAATCTTGGACACTTTTTTGAATTGTTCGGAAAATTTTCATTTTATTAATCGATACCACTTCTTGACTTTCGACTAGAGCTATATCTTATGAACTTTTAATTGTGTACTACAATAAAAGTTTGGAAATTTAATAACAAAATCGTTTAGCAATTTTAAAAAAGTGTAGATAAGAATCACTATGATACCATAATGAAATCTAAAATATTCTTAATAAAAGCAAATAATTTGCTTGATGCTTGTAGAGCGCTAAGATGTAACATTTGCGATTGGACATTTTTATGGAGCTGTATCTAAATCTGAACCGATGTGTCCTATTTTCATCACAGATGCAACGACGACGGTTTCTGTTACTTCCAATATTTTGGGAGTTTGCAATTTTAATACAAATCCATTTCGACAAACGAAGAAAACTGTTGAATATACATAAACTTATTTCTCTTTGTTCATTTACAACAACTGATGACATGTTTACCGCAAACAAACAAATTTTTCCCAAAAAAACGATGTTCACGTGTCTAAAATTTCGTTTCTACGAAATGAATTCTTTCTCTGCGTGTAGGTTTCTATTTTAAAATTGCGAAACAATAAGAAATTAGTTTTAACTTACTAAAATTTTTGTTATATTTATCACTTATGTCAAATATTTTTCAAAGTAAGTATTTTTTGTACATATGTAACAAGTATTATTCAAAAGAGAAACAACAAATTCAGTAACTTGGATCTACGTATGAAAACGAAACTCTAAAATACCAATAATTTGTTTTTTTTTTAATTAAAATTTCTAGTTGTTTCTTCTTGCATTTCATTGAATACAAAAAAACTGTATTTGTTATTCGATTACATATTTAGATTATAAAAATGAAGAAACATTTCCAAATATTTTTAATTTAATCAGAATATGCGTATAAAGATTTTGAGTAAACATCCTGTTACTCATGTCCTATATAAATTAAAAACCCCAAAACTCTTTACACATCCTATTTAGACCCATACTTTGTCAAAAAAGCATATCCAATTTTCTGTATTTATCAGAGAAAAAATGCGTGACTGAAGCGATAAACCGCCGAGGAATTTGATCGTTTTTTTGTGTAATATTTCTTCAAAATAAATATCGAGGTCTTATATTCAAAGGTGGCTATGAACCATTTTCTCGAAAATGAGTTTTTGATGCCAAACTATTCTCAGATTTGGATGTCATCTGTCATATAAATTTGGAAAAGATTTATTTCTAAAGCCATATTCTTTTAATTTTCTGATTTGGCTATCCCCTCAAACTCTGTGCAAAAATGAGTGCTGCGGCGTCAATTTCCATCCGATGTTCATTTAGGCATCGTTTGACTGCAGCTATTTATTTTTTATAGAATACTACCACAAAATATGAACAAGTTTTCAGTTGTTACTATGAAAAAGCAATAAATACGTTCAATAATTCGACAAAAAAGTTACTCTAAGACAAGAATCAAAATTTAATAAATAAAATAAAATAAATGCTTTCAAGAATTCAGAAAAAAATTGGACAAAAATGCGACTTAACAAAATACACGGGAAAAATTATTTTTAGAGATGTTTTCAGGAGCGTTTATCGAACGAAATATTTTGCAAATCATCATAAAATTGTTTTTTGTATATACACTACTTTAGGACCATTTTCGCATTTTGAGTAAGACGTTTTTGGGCAAATATTTTGTGAGTCTAAAAAACCTTTAGCAATAATAGGGGGTTTAGACACACCAAATATTTGGGCAAAATTAGATAATACTTCTTATAGCCTTGTCCCACTGTAGGGGAAATCTAATTTAATTAGATTTCGAGCCAAATCGAACTCAAATCTAGTACTTTTTCCATATAAAATTTAAAATCGATCAGCAGTTCGATTTTTTAGAAATCGACCTCGAAATCTAATATTTAGACACGCAAAAATAATTAAAAATTGAAAAATGTATGGTTATGGTCTAAATATAGGATAACAAGAAGAAGAATTTAACATTTATTTCTAATTTCTCTGTCAATTAAAAAATGGAACAAGTTAAGTAATAAATGTGAAATATTTAAAAGTGTTTGCTAAATTTAATTAGTACAATTACATTTTCAGGAAAAAAACGGCGTTATATGGAGAAAACAAAATGGACTCCAGACCAGGAATGAAATAATGGCAGACGAAATGTTGAAAATGGTTTGTATTTTGCCCATCTGAAATACAAACTAAATTACACAATTTCAGTTTATTAGTTTTTTGTGTTCTAGAGATGAAAACCGGCAGGAGGATCACCATTAAAATGGAAATATTATGGCTGTTTTCTTTAAGACTGGATAACTAAGCTGCGATAAGAAAAATCTAAATAAAATGTTAAAATTTCACTCAAAATAAAAAATTCTTTTTTAAAATTGTCGCCAAAAGCAATATCAATGTGTGTGTGAAAACAAATTTTGAAAAAATAATTTTGTCTTAAAATTTTTTGACTTAGCCTGGATAATTATTTCTTTTGATACATATATTTATATTGTAGTTGGCGACAATGTGAAAAAATATTTTTTTATTTTGAACGAAAAATTTATTTTTTATTAAAGTTTTTGTTATCCCGGCTTAAAGAAAAACAGTCCTATTATCAAAAAGTGCATTCCATAATAGGATGGAATCAGTGATGGAAGATAGCATAGTGGTCCATAGCGAACAGTTAAGCAATAGCAAACTATAATAATAGTATTGTAGTTTTCTCTGCAAAAATATAATTTGAAGAATTTTATTAATTTTCAGACGGATAGCCTGCACTGCAATTTCTTTTTTCTTATTCGAATAAAAATTATTTGTACAAATAGTGGTTGTTTATTGGCATTGATTTAAATCATCATTTGTTAATGGCATGAACACACATTATAATAATTTCATAGAAAATATACTCAATCAATTAAGGATGGGCATTGGAATACTTCAGCATGTTCACATTAATCTGATCTAATCGGTTGAAATGATGTCCAATCTGCGTGTTGGTCTTATCTGAACTGACTATCGGCAGATCATTGTAGTTATGCAATGCGTCAGCCGTATTTAGCCATTTCCTGGTTCTCCTCCACTTTGCTTTAAATTTTGTCCTTTTCCACTTTGCCGTCATCCAAGGGTTTCTGCAATTTCTCGACAACATCCCATCTAAACTGCTCAAACACCGTTTGCTTTTATAAAATAACCTCAGCCATAAAATATTGGCCAGCACTTTGGAGTAGGTGACCACAAGTTTGTCTTATTTGATCAGACATATTGTTTGTGGATGTTTTGCTTGCGAAAACTGGACATTGGTAAAACTTAAAAATATTTGCGTAAATAATTCCTTCCGGCAACTTTTCTTAAGGCCCAAAATTAACACATATTTTAGTCATTAATTTAATTTTTCTTTATTAGAGTTTTCCATTGCGGCTGTTGTAACTATTGTTGACATTTTGTTTTGTTTAAAAACAATCGTTTGACAAACTAAATCGACCAAATGTCAAAAAATTGCAGTGTGACAGGGTCGATTTCAGCAATTCGATTTCACAAGAAATCAACTTGATTTCATGCAGTGTGACAAGGCTATTACATACTCCGGTGTTGTCCTACAAATGCAAAACCTTTGTGTAAAGCGGCTTATTGCGCAAATATTTTGTATGTCTAAAAATTTAGAACTAACCATATGACTGGGCTTACTGGCTTTAAGAGACTTGATAAGGTCGCAACATTCATACCCATTGGTTTTTTCTTAAATGGATCAAAAGGCCTGTTCGATTGGGCTTACTAGGTTATAATTAAAAAACTTGAAAAGGTGGCAACATTTTTATCCATGGATTTTTTTTAAATAAATCAGAGATAAAAATCTGGCACCACCTTACTCGGTAACTAAGAGAGTACTAAGCTACTTCCTTGTTAAGTAAATTGTTGTTAGTAAACTCCATACAAATATTAAGCTTGTAAGCCCAATCGAACAGACCTAATAACAAGAATCTGGTAAATTCCATACAAAAAATAAGCTAGAGAAACAATCGAGTTTAACTTTATATAAAAGCGCCCCGGTAGTCGAGTTGGTAGCGTGCTCGGCTATCAGCGTGGGGGTCGTGGGTTCGATTCCCACCAGAGGCTCTGGTCTGTCGCTGCAATAGCTAGCTACAATGGTCTTAGTCACCCCGGCTCAATCCCTGCACCCAAAATTAGAATATAAATTTACTTTGTATTGTAATTCATAATAAATAAAAAAAAACTTTGTATAAAACAACTTTATAATTTTGTATCGTTAGTAAAACAAACATAGAAAATCAAAGCCTATTGTTTCTAATAAATACAAAATTATAAAGTAGTTTTAAACAAAGTTGAACTCGATTGTTTCTCCAACAACCTTCCTCAATCGATTACAAGTCCGATAAGCCTGCAGAAAGATACGGCTATGGTGTTGTTACATCAGATCAGAATTTAGTTGAACCCGAAACATACAACGATGCTTTAAAATCAAAAGAAAGTGATAAATGACTACTGCCATGGAATAAGAATTTACGTCTTTGAAGAAATCCGGTACGTGGGAATTAGTAACACCTCCTAAAAATTCAAACATCGTTAGTTGCAAGTGGATTTATAAAATAAAAAGTAGTCGCACGAAGTTTGGTCTAGACTACGATGAAGTTTTTGCTCCAGCTGTTAAACAAATAACAGTAAAAGGAAACTATTTACATGAAGCAACCTCCACGCTTTAAAGAAGGTGAAAACGAACTCGTATGCAAACTTCAGAAAAGCATATATTGTTTGAAACAAGCTGCCCATGTTTGGAACAATGCTTTGCACGAGGTTCTGTGTAATGGAGACTTCAAACAATCAAGTGCTGATCCATATTTTTATACAAAATATATCTACGAGGAAGGGATGATATATATTTTAGTATACGTCGATGATATTTTGGTGGCCAGTGAGAATGAAAGCAACATGAAATCAGTGGAACTTTTAATGAAAACTAACTTTGATATTAACAATCTTGGAAACGTCAATCACTACTTGGGGTTGGAGATTTTTCAAGATGCTTCATCGAACTTCTGCATTCGTCAAAGTAAATACATCAAGGATCTTTTGAAGGAGTTTGGACTTGAAGAAACGATAGTCGCTAAGTACCCAATGGATCCGGGATACGGAAAGACCGAATCGGAACGATTAATTGACAATACTAAATATCAAAAACTAATTGGATCTCTCTTATACCTCAGCGTAAACTCAAGACCAAATATTGCAGCAAGTGTATCGATTCTCACTCAAAAGGTTAGCGAACCTACAGAAGAAGAATGGCTAGAATTGAAGAGAGTTCTCAAGTATTTGAAGGGAACATACAACTATTATCTTTGTCTCAGTAACACTACAGACGAACTTAATAAATTGAAGGGATATGCGATTTGGGCTGAAGATAGGATAGATCGAAAATCTAACTCTGGGTATGTTTTCCAGATAAATGGTGGTGCAGTTTCATGGTCGTGCAGAAAACAAACTTGCGTTTCCCTTTCGTCGACGCCCTCTCCGAGGCTTGCAAAGAAGCTATTTGGCTACGAAAATTATTAGAAGACATGCAAATTAAACAAACAATGCCGAGGACAACCAAAGTTGTTTACGTATCATAAAGGAAGAAAATCAGCTTTTCGCACGAAACATATTGTTACCAAAACACATTTTGTTAAAGACTATATTAGAAGAAGCAGATTTCTATATATTGTCCTAGCGAGATGATGGTTACAGACATGATGTCGAAGCCACTACCTGCATCAACATTAGGAAGAGTTCGTAAATTTAACTCGTGTGTTCTTAGAAAGAAATAGTATTCCACTTTTATCGTAGCCTGCAACATTGTAGATATCTTGACTAAATCCCAAACCCACCCTTAGTCAACAAACTCACTTTTGTCGCGGGAACAAGCCCCCTCTTGTAAACAAGGTCATAGAATTACTTTTTATGTTTTCTCAGTCAATTGCCTTTTATATGTATATTAGGCATGTTTAACGTTTTTCTTATCGCAGCTTGTTATCCCGGATTAAAGAAAAACAGCCTTTTATACAGGCTATAGCCTTTTCTGACTGCATGCAAAATCAAACGATTTCTGACATTTGTAAATGGACATTGCATTTTATCTGCATTGCCGCAGTGGTGAATGCCGCATATGCCTCAATGCATGCTTTTATTTGCGGAGGCCTTTATGTCATTTCAGCTAGATTTCACATGCAGTGTGAAAAGGGTAAACAGTAACCAGTAGTAACTGCTAATACTATTGGTTACTGTTTGTGAGTAGACGCGCGCGGCGAAATATATCGATTGTGGTCTGTTTGGTTTGCGGTCATTTTCAACATCGGCAGCACCGATAAGTTATTAAAAACGATGGGTGGCGGCGCGCAGCAAACTTATCATTGTTCGGCTGCATTCTCTTTTCAAAATCGATTAATCGAGAAGGAAAATCGATTTAGACCATTTTCCCTTTTTTTGACTTAATATATTGATAAGACGCATTTCCGTCCGTCTGGCTGGCTGGTTGGTGTACACGATAACTCTCGAAAGAAGTTAAGGAATCAATTCAAACTTTGCACATGGCAATATTTTTCCCAAACTTAGTTTAAGTTCAAAGATGTGCGAAATTGCCACGCCCCTTCCGCTACCTCCCACAAATGCTCCTTATTTCTATGTTAAATAAAAACCAATGAAACTTCCACACGGATGTTAGGCATTAGCTATATATATTGGTACATTGTAAAGTTTTTATAAGATATTTGCGGGTTTTGTCACAGGTCGCAATTGTAGACAGAACCAAATTAAACTTTGCACAACGATGTTTTTCGAGATAAGGACGAACGCTATTTAATTTGAAGAAAATCGGTTCAGATTTAGATATAGCCCCCATACGAATTTCACTCCCGATTTGACTCTTTTCACTCTAGATACCACATATTACAACAGATTGTCTTTAAAATTGGCAAAACATCTTATATTGTAACTAGAAACACCTGTGGTAAAAATGTGTTAGATCGGTTCAGATTTATATATAGCTCCCATACAAATTTCTCTCCCGATTTGACTTTTTCCGCTCTAGAGACCACATAATGTATCAGATTGTCTTCAGATTTGGTAAAACATCTTATATTTCCACTAGAAACACCCATGGTGAATATCGGTCAGATCGGTTCAGATTTATATATAGCTCCCATACAAATTTCGCTCCCGATTTGACTTTTTCCGCTCTAGAAACCACATATTGTATCAGATTGTCTTCAGATTTGGTAAAACATCTTATATTCCCACTAGAAACTCCCATGGTGAATATCGGACAGATCGGTTCAGATTTATGTATAGCTCCCATACAAATTTCGCTCCCGATTTGACTTTTTCCGCTCTAGAAACCACATATTTCAGATTTGGCAAAACATCTTATATTTAAACTAAGAACATCTATGGTGAAAATAGGTCAAATCGGTTCAGATTTAGATATAGCCCCTATACAAATGTCGTTCCCGATTTGACATTTTCCTCTGTAGAAACCATATATTGTACTCGATTTTCTTTAAATTTGGCACAACATCTTATAATCTTATTAGAAACACCTATGCAGAAATTGGGTAAGATCGGTTCAGATTTAGATATAGTCCCATATAAATGTCGCTCCCGATTTGACTTTTTCCGCTTTAAATGCCACATATTCTAATCGATGTTCTTTAAATTTGGCACAACATTTTATAATCTAACTCGAAACACCTGTGGCTAAAGCGGGCTAGATCGGTTCAGATACAAATGTCGCTCCCGATTTGAATTTTGCGCTCTAAAAATCATATAATGTACCCGATTTTCTTTAAATTTGGGACAACATCTTATAATCCAACTAGAAACACTATGCAGAAATTGGGTAAGATCGGTTCAGATTTATATATAGCCCCCATACAAATGTCGCTCCCGATTTGACTTTTGCCGCTTTAAAAGCCACATATTGTGCTCGATTTTCTTTAAATTTCGCACAACATCTTATAATCTAACTAAACAAAACTATGGTGAAAGTGGGTAAGATCGGTTCAGATTTAAATATAGCCCAAATTCAAATGTTGCTCCCATAAGTTTAACCGATTTTGGCCAAACTATACATTTTATATTTCACCTATTTCGTTCCAGGTTTCAATATATCCTCATACAAATGTCCTTTCCGATATAAAATTTTTTGTCAAACACATACATTTACAGGATACAAAAAACCTTCCCGTTTTCACTTTTTCACCGAATTGTATTCGGATTGAAAGTGGAGTGTATCATAGAGTCGGCCCCGCCCGACTTTAGCCTTTCCTTACTGGTTTTCTTATTATCGTGGTACTTTCATAATGCATGAATTCTGCCATGCTTGGAGACATTTTTTAATTATTTGTTGTATTGTGACCTTAGGACTGACCGAGAGATGTAGATGTCAGTTTGTGTGAACATTGACATCTAGAACTCTTGGATAACTCTAACGGCGCTACATGAAAACTGGCTGTAATGAAAAAAATACCACAAAACGTTTGAAATAGCAGAATCGAAACCGTAATCGTACGCACATGCGTATAACAGCATCTTACTTAAAAAAAAGCGATATGACAAAATCGATTTTGGTCGATTTTCTAAAATACAAAATCGACTACAAAAAAGTAAAAAGTCGATGTTCGACTCAAATGATTTATTTGTTTACATTAAATCATCTAGTGATTTCAGTGAATTGAATTGTTTATGTTTACCACGAAAGTATTTGCATAAAACGAGAAAAAACTGCACTTTTTCAACGGACGTACAATTTTCTACTTCATACAACAACTTTCCGAGATCTGAGATAAATTTGAACTATTAGGAAGTGGCATTGGTTGGATGGAGCGCTGGAGTCGGAGCTGAGTCAGAGACATTTGTTGTTGTTGACGCTAGTGTTGTTCTTGGATTTACGTAATAGATATAGAAGCCGGCAGGGGACAAGGGGAATAAAGGTTGGTTAGTGCGTATTTACAATACAAATTGATTTGGTGTGCGGTGTATATGAGATTGGTTTTACATTTTATTGTTAGACGCGTCCACCTGTAATTCTACCTTAAAAAGTTTGTGTTGTCGCATGTTTTTAATCGTTCCACTTGTATTTCTGTCTTGTTATAGTTGTATTTGTCAAATCGATTTGAATGTGAGTTCATCCCATCCCATCCTATATACTCGTGCTGTTGTTAATTTGGTGCGAATGAGAGAGGGAGATATTATTATACGAGAACAAGAACATATATATGGACATGCCTCAATACATGTAGTGTATATTACATTAATTCAATTATTGAAATCGGAATAGTGACATTTCATCTTGATTTGTCTCCGCACTTGTGGCTGTCAACACATCCGTCATCCTAACTCCGTCTTCCGCTTTATGCTGACTTTGTATATATGGCTTCCAATGCAAAAGTCGGCGAAATTGTGCTGGTAATTGCCGTGTCCGTATTTCTGTACTATTTCTTTTGGGTATCCATTTTGCCATTTATGCTCATAGACGAAGGTAAGTATGATCGTGAAATCATGGATCTATCTTGGAATAAGTAAATGTTTGTAGTCTAAACTGAATAGCGCAAGTAACTACTACTGACAGGGAAGATCAGGTTTCGTAAAGTTAAATTTGTCATTTTGTAGTTGTATGTATTCTGTATTTAAATTAAATGCCTCATTTATATATATTATGACTGAGAACATATGCTTTTCATTGTTTACATATGTTGTCTATCCAAAACTGGACCTTAGACTTAATATAAACCATATATTTTTAAGTTATTGTCGTAAGCACACAATTTTTGTATATTAATGGTACGATAATGGCGATCAAAATAACTTAAAAATAGAACAAACCCACAATCATTCTAAATTTGTTTTCTGTCTATAATGTTCATTTTTTTATCGTGCCCTTTAATTACAAAATGTGATGAAAATAAAGAAGAATCTTAGATTCACGAAACACTTTATTTTATCGATTTCTATGCAGGCCCAGTTGTCTAAGCCCTCAAAGAAAACTGAACCTAGTGTCACTAAACGTCTTCTGACCATAGCCGGTCAGAGACAGATATGTTCGACACTCTTTAGTCTCCTCCTCGTCTTCACAGCACCACAAAAGTATTTAGAATCAATGACTAGCCTCTGACCATGTGTGTCTATGAAGCGCGACAGACACTGCCCTAGTACTGAAATTAACGTAGACTATCTTTCAAAATATAGACGAAGTTGTAATTATTTTACAAGAGAAATGTACGTAACATGTTAGTTCACAACAACTTATTATGTGCCGCTGTGGTATTGTAAAATTTAACCGTGAATATGTTTGATTAATAATAGCTATGGGAGTGGGTAAAAGGGGAATTGTTTTGGTGGTGATAACAATTGATAAATGCGGCCAAAAATGGAAATAGGCAATGAAAATAGATAAAAAGGGACACATCGATTGATAATGACAACGGTTAATTAGTTATTTAGTTACAAAGAGGGATTTAAATTCGAAAAACGAATAAAAAGAACAGAAAGAAAAAGTAAAAATAATAACAAAATTGAAATACAGTAGTTACCATTTATATGTATTCCTTACACATTGTTCAACTTTTAATACCTATAAGCGAGTAATGCACATATAAGAAACTTATCTATCTTCAAGGATGCTAAAGTTTGGGATAAGCATATAACAGGAAAAGAGGATGTAAAACGACAAAAGACGATGTAAATGGAAAACAATATTTTAACACAGGTGACAGGTTGGACATAATGATACAATATTATTTATTTATACGCACCAGAAAGTGTGATAAATAGAAACAAATCTATGAATGTTTTGGACATAGAAAGGGATGAAATTGAAAAATGAGAACACCAAAAATAGGTGTTTCTTTCAGCCAATTTTCTAATTTCGATTGATCAAGATCTATGGAACACGTAGCATAACACTGTGGCTTTTACATAAAAATACAGTGTCATCTAGTGGGGGTACGACTAACAACAATCCCCTTAATATTAGAAGTAGAAGATACAAATAACTTCCGTCTATATGTGAAAGGTGGAAAAATATAAAAGTTCACGCGATAATTGGATACGTACCTGAAGAGTATTACAACCAAGCTATCCTCAAAGCTGCTACAACAACAGTATGCTAAGGAGTTTAAGTATTTTAGCTAATATACATTTTTGAATACTATGTCCAAATACCGAATTGCACAAATCGGTATTCGAATAAAATTGATGGCGCATAAAGAGATGCCATAAATCTAATCTTGTGTACATTTACCCCGTTTTTTATATTTCCATAGACGTTTGCAAGATAAAGATTTATTTAGTACTATGTAAATAAAACAATTGTTATATAATTCGAGTTCTCAAATACACAAATATATACTGTACCTCTCACAAACACTGGGAGAAAATATTATTGACCTTAAATTATAATACAGAGATAACAATCCACTAATGATGTGTGTGTCGGTCTATTTTGATTTGATTTCAGGCAATCTGATACATTCATTCTTTCCCCCTTTGGAATACGCGTTCATATTACCAGCGATTTTTGGTGTAATTTTTCTGGGCGGAATTGCCGTTTTTTCATTATATCACATTTGGGATTTTATTAAACCGAAGACGGCCTAGATTTCCAAGATCGAACATATAGCTGCAGAAGAAGCAGAATCGAAGCAAGAACTCAACAGAAACATTCACGCAGAGCATAGTTGTAAGAACAGCAGCTCAGATACATTACAATTGTATTAGAGAGCTCAGGTGAACTTTATGTAAATAAAAATGCCTCAGTGGTTAGTAATTGGCATCTCGGGTGTGACATGTGGTGGCAAAACCACGTTGGCTCACAACTTGCGAGATTATTTCTTGAGTCAACGTAACGTCCCTTTGTGGAACACGCCGTATTCGATTAGCGATGTACAGCTGATATCTCAGGATGATTATTTTCTACCAGTGGATGATTTACGACATAAATGGGTCGAACCATTGAATGCCATTAATTTTGAGCTCATCACATCGTTGGATATGAAACAGATGCTATCGGACATCACGTGGACAATGAAGGGGCGCTATTTAGCAGGCGATCCAATGGAAAATGTTGACTACAATAATGACATGGCACTCTACAGTGGAAATTTTGAGCATTTTGCCACACAAACACATCAGTACAGTACAAACTATGTTGGCCAGCAACATCAGACGACACATATGGGCAATATGCAGAATCTCTCATCGAAACCTGCTCACAACAAGTATCCCTATCACCAGCATCATTCGCACACGCCCCATCACAATGTCAGCAATCAAAATCATACGGCACACATAATGCGTATCAACTCGCAGATGATGGCCCAATTGAGGGACAATAAGATCAATATTTTAATTATCGAGGGATTTATGATCTTCAACCAGCCCGAATTGCTGACATTATGTAACATAAAATTCCACTTTCATTTGCCGTATGAGAAATGCTTCGAACGCCGTCGCAAGCGCACCTATGACCCTCCCGATGTGGTAGGTTACTTTGAAATGTGCGTGTGGCCCCATTATGAGAAGAACTTCATGGAGTTCCGAGATCGCAAAGATATAACATTTTTAAATGGTGAAATTTGCAAAGAGAAAATACTGAAATTCGTTCTGAAGCGCATCGTTCATTACTTCGAAGAACGTTGTGAAGCTTGTCCACCACCACACAAACTACTGGGTATACCGAGCTGTAGCAATGGCAATATGACAAGCGGCTCTCTACAGACATGTCCCATGGAACAGCAATAGCTTCTCCTCCGGATAATGAACTATGTATGTAAATTAGATATCGACAACTGTGTCGATTGTGTTTAGGTTTAGTTGTATTCACATAAGTTTTCATCTTGGATTTGGTAAAACTTGATTGAAATGGATATCCATGACTTTGTGTGGTTAAGTCGGTGCACATACTATATACTATGTAAATATGTATATTTATTATTTTATTTATTTAAATGTATAGTTTTATATATATATATATACTATGAATATACGAGTACTAAATGCGTCTAATGTAATTATTGGAAAATATATAGAAATGAGGAAATAAAACGGAAAACAAACTATATATTGAAATAAATGCCGATTGAATTTCTTTCTGATTTAATTTGAACAGATAGGAACTTAGTTATGATGAGCTAGTTGTTGTTGTAACAACTACAAATATGATCGTCTTTGCTTTGTCAATTTTCAATCTCCTAATTGTGGATCTGCGTCATCTGTCTCCAGGTGCAGGAAGACACGCACGCACATGTGAGCAAATTCCAAAAAGAACATAAAAACGCTAAGAATATTCGAAAATTATATTATTTAAATCACTTTGTGTTTGCTATGTTTGTCTTAAATTATGAGTTTTAAAGTAGTATACTAAATTACACAAAATAAGTTCACAAAAATTAGGAAAATTAGAAGTTAGAGGTGTTTTAGAATTAGAATTGTTTTAGAATTGTTCGTAAAAAAAATCATTCAATCGTTAAGAATATAAGGCTATTAAGTGTACAAAGAATTCGTTCTGCTTTAACTTTTATTATAGAATAATTAATTGAAAAAAGATCAGTTCAGTCTCTTTTTGAAAGAAGTAAGTTTTGTAAATTAAAATATGTGGAGGGAAAAACGAAATAAATATGTGCGACTCACGCACGAAGAATTTATTGGCCCGTCCACGTGAGTAAAAACCAATATAACTAACAATCACGCGTGAGTTGCGCTATTTACGTGAGTCGCGTCTATATCTAATTCCTCCACTGCATCATTCTCACACATTCGCGGGCCATACTGGTGTCTAATAAATTGCGTTGGACCGCCCTTTTGCTTTATAAGAGGTCGATAATAAGGTTTATTTGTCTGTTCCTTAAGTGCTTCTCTGCTCCCATCGGATACTTGCATATTTCTCGCTGTTAAGAAGTTAGCAATATCAACGAGATAAGTATTCGGTCTTTCGCGAATTTGATCTGAGTTGGGGCCCAACGCTAGAATCGTGCTATCATCCATGTTTAAATCTACAGGGTTTGATCTTCCTATTTCTGAATTCTTCAAATGACTGGCGTCAAATATACTTCGCGATCCAATGCTTCAAACTGGTCGGGAGATACGTGTCGCCAGAGCTCTGTGTACCTAGGATTGGCTGAAGAAAGCCCTAGTGTCACCCCCGGTGATTCCATCAAAGGGCCCAAAACTCTACCACGGTCGGGAACAAATGGCGGTGAATTTCGTAATTTTGTGTTTCTAAAAATGATATTTGGCTTGTTTTTAATAATAACTTCATCTGCACAATCTAAGAATAACTCGATATAAGAAGAAAAATGAGTAGTCAAAGTGCAAATTTTGAAATGGATCTACGAAAAAAAGAGTGGTTTGAAATCATTAATGTTTTTCAATGGAACGAAAGGAAATACCTTGAACTGGCCACAGATATTTCGGGATGGTGAAATTAATTCAACCAGAATTGCTTCTCCAATACGCACTCTTCGCTTCGAAACAACTCCCCATGTAGGAACTGCTTTAAAGATTTTGAGAAGAATTTTGAATATTCCAAAGTTTTATTTATTTATCGTTTTTATTAAATAATCAAAAGATGTTGTAGTTATAAATACGCATTTTATTATATGTGGTATTATCATTATCATTTTTGTATAACGGTTTTATGGTATTACATTATATGTATTTATGTGTTTGTGTCTGTAAGTATATGTTGATATTCTTATGCAGCTTCGATTTGTCTGTATGTATGTTGTATTACTTGTGATTGCGATTTTTAAAAACAAATCACCGCACTCTCACATTTCGTTAAAATGTTATTTTGCGGTATATCCAGTATAATTCAATACATTCAAGCGAATTCCGATTCGGATTGAACTTGTGTTAGAATTTTAATGTGACGAATTAAAACATGTGGTTGGTTCGATTCACTTCGAACAGAATGCGATCTTAAATTATTAAACCACCGATTACGAAAGCATTATCAAGAATAGTAATGGAAATCAAACAATCAAAATACACATAGGAAATAAATATATTTGAATTCTTCATTTCAAGATCATCTAGGGAAGGTAACAAAAATAAAAATTACGATTTACACGATTTTGTCATTGCATCATCCGTACCAAGACCATTTTACTACGTTCAGATTGTCATTTGATGTCAATCTTTTCCCGTATGTTGTCCTTGTGTTGTCTGTCACTCATGGGGTGTTCTCCTGCGATTGGGAATCCTTGCAACCGATAGATACATAGGTTTGAGACAACAATTGTACAATGTTAATATGTAGTATGCACTTCCACTTGCACTTGTGTAATGTCTAACAACATATATATTTCAATCATTCGCGTGGAAATCTACATTTAATTTGGTATATTTACGAACAGAAATTATGATTGGCGTTTCCTTTTGTTTTGTTATTTATAAAAAGAGTATCTAATCCGATTAAGCTACAATCTAGAATTGTTCTTGTTGTATCTATTACTGCTGCATGTGGATATAGTTGTTGTATAAAAGTTACATATGAGAGTTGAGAATATCTGAAAAAAAAAAACGAAAATTACATAATGATTATTTACAATGTGAAGATCAGGTGAAATAAATATAAGTAATAAGACTTTTAGATAAAGTACTAAACATTTACAACACGATATACTAAATTATTCACGATACGCGTACATTTCTTATTTGCAAATGGCTGAAACCAAAATTGCTCCATTTAAGCAGCAATAAAAAAATCAAATTAAAAAACGTGACAAAACTGGAAATAATATAAAAATTTATTTTTTAATGCAATTGTATCCAAAACTATAGCGAAATTCTATAAAACGCAGAATTCTATAATTAGTTGTGTCTATAGAAAAGCACATAAAGAGCTCATAGCAGAAGAACTAAAACAAGAGACAGAAATGGGCCTTTTTTATATATTTTTTTTCGTATTTACAGATTAGGTCCTTTTTGTTTGGCTTGTATGAACAAATACTACTATCAGTTTCTTCATATTGATTTTCAGCGTACGAATAATGCTTCCCATTCGTAGAATGTGTATTGATTTTAATTCATTGTACCACATCATAGATTTCGGTGTCGGAATCGATACAATAAAGTCAAGGATTCTCTCGTATTTGAATGTTTAGTGTTCTGTTTAGTACCATTAAATGTAATGTATTGCTTCCATGTCAAATTTTAGGATTAACCTTTACTGTAGTTTGTAAGGTAATATTGTTTTTGTTAGATTTTGGCCGGCTGAAGATATTTAATCTGTAGCCGGTATTCCACCCTCTACTGCTTGTCCGCCCCAGTTCGGACTGTGGTGTGTACGTTGTCCCTACGTTATGGGGACGAGGCCCTCTCGGTCGGAAGGGGCGGGAGTGAGAGGCGTTGGGACCGTTCGAAATAAAAAAAATCTATTGACTTGGAACAAATAAAATAGTAATTCATGTTTTAAAAAGTAAATTTAGGACAAAAAACAGTAACAAGAACTAGATGAAACAGTAACAAAATGAAGACGAAGTTAGATTTTATATGGCATTTCTATTTGTTTCTGATATTTGTTTACAATTAAGAGGGCCAGGTTTGATTGCTGCACTAGTTAACTTAGTCCTGAGACAATGATTTGATTTGAGGAACATTTCGATCCGCTGACGACTTTGTCTATATTTAAGTTATGTCGAGCTATCAAATTCGATTATTCCGTCGTTTATTGCATTCATGTTTTTCCAATTTATCAAGTTAAACTGGGTGTGTACTAACATATCGAGCCCTATTTGCCACAATTTTGGATTTTGGTTTTTTATTGTAAAATCCACATTGCTCTTTGCTTATGTTTCTCGTGTTTGCGAAGTGGCGCTTACGTCAAAATTCTCTTTCAATAAATTAACCAAAAAAGAGAAAACTTGTGAATAATGGCGTTGTGAAATCAAAAGTAAGAGTGTCGTTTGCATTATTCACATTTTATATAACATGTTACAAAAAATATATACTTTCAGTTTTCAACCAAAAAATGCACTACAGAGAAAGTGATTCAGATTATACTTCTTTGGAAAGCATTAATTGGTAAAAACTTATTTCTTCTAAATCTGTAGAATAAGATTCATTTGCAGAATCAGTAACAGAGTTTGAAAAGGAAGCATGCGTGAGTAAAACGACTTTTAAAAAGCAAAAAATCGTTACTTGTCTAAAATTAAAAAAAGCGCAACAACAAAAAATTTAGGAAATTTTAACTAAAAAACGTGTTTTTTTCTTAAAATTAAGTTAATATGTATACGGAAATTTATGCCGAGTTCTTCATACATTTAAGTATTAAAGAACTTATAAAAATTCACTTCAAATTGTTTAGAAAATTCTTAAATATTATTCTAAGAAGCAATTCCCGTTCGTTTGCAGAGACTTAATTCTTAATTACATTTAATTACATCCATGTATTATTCTAAACAACTACTGCGAAGGCGCCTATCTTGCCTTCGCATAAATCATGGAGTATTAGACCAACTCTTTATTAGTTTTGCATACTCTGAAGTAAAATCAGTTATTTGAATCGTTTTTAGTTGAATTGAACTTATTTGAAGATCACTTTTTTTCCTTGTTTGAAATAATTTTTTTTCAGTTTAAGTTGTTTTCAGAAAAAAACCAGCAAAATTGTTCTCAGTTTACGTTAAAATTTAGTAAGTTTTAGGAAATTTTCAGCAAAATTTAGTAAAAAAATGTACTTGGTTTGAGGGAAAACTTACTCAGTTTGAGTATATATTTACTTAGTTTGAGGAAAATTGAACTAGAATCAAGTTCAAAACAAAACATGTATTACTTTCAAAAAAAAGTTTGAACTTGATATGAGGAAATATTGCTTTAGCGCTACGCGAAGTACAATTTTCCTAAATTTTAGTTCATTTTAACTCATTATAGAGTTCACCTTTTGAGTATACACCTATCAAAAGCGTTTTTTTTTTCAACAAATATTTTAAAACACATTATCACATCGGGTCTCACCTATGAAAATTTGATAATTCTTAGACGTCGGAGCTCAAATATATTTTACAGCAAAATATTTTACAAAAATTACATGAGAGGCAAAAATAAGTCTTAAGTCTTCAGTTAAGAGAGAAATATTGTTTCATTAAGTTGACAAAGTATGAAATGACTAAATTTATGAATGAAAGGAGAGCTCACACTTCAATCAGTCTTTTCTGTAACCATGTTCTGGTCAAATTCGCAATAGTGCTATGCTTGTCACATTATTTTAAAATTATAAGCTTAATTACCATACCGCCATAAAATTTCACGAACTCGCTATAAGTTTCAAGAATCGATGACTGAGTTATGATTTCAAGGATTGTAAAAAACGACGTTTGTCAATTACTTTTACTTTTTTAATTATGTTAACAAAAATAGAAATAGATTTTTAATCCGATTTTTTGACGTAACCGCCACAACGTCTGCAAGTAGTGTGATGGCAAAAAAGATGCAAGCGACAAAAACTCCCGTTATCGTATAGATATAGAAAAGAAACTACTTGCACCATATATCTTGGACAAAACAATGCTTACCTGTCTAAATTCACAGTTATACACACTCATAAACCAAAGATAAATAGTAAAAACCTGTATAATTTTGTTTTTGGCGCTTACGTCTTTTTTGCAAATAGGGCTCGATATACATTGAAAGTAAAATCAAAAGGTCTCATATGGAGAAAGTCAAAATAAATACAACCGAGAATTTTGGATTTTTTACGACTGACAACAAGTGCTATTGGTTCTAAAAGCACAACATCAAAAGCCATCATACAAATCATCATTTTGCGGGATGATCCAGTTTATCGAATTTTAAAGGATTTCCTGTCACAATCTGTACATAAACTTCGTGTTGGGCAATCTGAAAGAATCATGAGAATTGACCAGTATGAAAAATTTGAGATGTATGCTTTTTAAGAAGTTTAAGAAAACTGGATTGAATTCCGATTATGTCAAATACTCTAGGTCGTGATATAACGTCGAGTCTCAGAGATTTTATAGACTTTACTTGGAAAAGGTAAAGAACGATTTTAGGTATAACACTAAGACTTTATTCTGAAGCGCAGATCCACATCTAAACCGACTAGGATTAGAATGGATGACTTAGAATATTGTGATGATCAGACGATCACTGATTATTTTGCGACTACATATTCTGATCTTATCGATCTAATGACTCTAAGATATTCTTATGATATTCTTGCTTTGAATCAATTAGTCTTGTTTTTTCAATTAGTTTAGGATTAACCTTTGTATGGTTTGTAATACTATTGTTTTTGTTTAATTTGTCTTATGTTTGTCGTTCCTATGAGGCCCCCTCAGTCGGCATGGGCAAGTGTGAGAGGCGTTGGGACCGTTCGATAAAAAATTAAAATTGTCCAGAACTACTCAATTTGTATATTTCCCCTATTTTTAATAAATCTCGACTGCAAAGAAATCATGAACGAGTTTCAAAAATGTTTACCCTACTGTAATTTCCTAGCAACGAATGAGTCGGAAATGAGTTAGATCTTTTTTATTTTGCCTAGAACTTTCAAATTTTTTACCCAATCTACACGACACTTTTATAGAAGGTTATCAGGACGTACTCATCAAGAATAAAATGGATTTCGAAAAATGATGAGTTGGGTCTCTTATATTAAGATTATTACTTATTACTAATTATTTTAGCAGCAATGGGCCTTTTTATTTTTCTTTTGTTTAAAAAAGGTATTTTTTTATCGAAACTTCACGATTTTTTAATGGAAGGATTTCGAAAATTTTGTGAGTTAGAGGCTTTCAATGTGTCAATATACATCACCTCATAACTGATATTTTTGTTGAATTTTCGATCTATATAATTTCAGAACGTAGATAAAGATTTTGGCGATATTTTAATTCTTCATACATTTGTGAAAACTGCTACGTCAAAGGGGGGCAAATTAAACTTACAATGCGCCGATACGCGTCTAGTCTACCAGAAGCCGTTGGAAAAAGGTTGATTTTGTTTGTACAGTGTAGTTCACAATATCAATTGTACTCACGTAAATCTCTTAAAGCGCATCCCAATCCGTCTGATTATTGTAGACTTCTTCCTCCAACCAAATTGTGTAATTTGCTTTGAAATAGTCCGTTAATTCTACTTTTCTATCCCACCATCCAGAATGTCCAAAAAAGGCAAAGTCAGAATGTGTAAGAATTTCGTCACTGGGGAAACCGCCTTCAATGCCATAGTCTTGCAATTGCCCACTGACGCCCGCTGCAATCCCGTTTCCACCAGCATTAGCAGAGGCGTAAACACCTCCTGCTCCACCGGCACTGCCATTGCCATCAACATTACCACCCGCAATATTTCCAGACGACGAGTTGTCCGCATTGTTGGCTGAATTGCCATTATTGCCACCGGCACCACACTTCTGAGTGGCTTCGGGATATCGTCTTAAATTAAAACGATCCACGCAGGCACGTAGAGTACATTCTTCTGCCTGAAAGTCCCAAGGTCGTGATTCTAAATCATTGCCGAATGCCCAGTCGTCATTGAGACGATGTCGAACTTTGGAATAGATAGCACTCATGGTCTTCATATTCGATTTGCGCCACTGACGCCCCAAATACTTTGTTTGCATTTTGAGCAACTTTAAGACATACAATTGCATCATGGCGTGCCGCACCTTCAGAGTTTTCTTGAGAATGGGTGCCGACTTAAAGACTACCAACATCATAACACGAGAATGTTTCCATTTGATGAGTTTGTTGAGAATGCGTAACAAGTTAATGCAGGAGAACACATTGCGCCACGAGTACGGCTTGTCGGTTACATCTGCACTGAATACAAAACTTTCTGCAGACAAATCGGGCTGTTCTCCGATCACACATGAGGGGAAATCCAGCAGTGGTATGGTGTTCTTCATACTGACGTATTCGGTGATGTTTTGGTTGAAAAACTTGAGCACCAGTGGAATGCAATTGGCAAATACCAAATGCTGAGACATGAATTCGAATTGATAAACGTGATTCAACTTGAAGTGCTTCAAATACAATAGTATAATGGCTGAGACAGCTTTAACGATAATCTCCTTGTGGCGGCCCATGTCAACGGTCAATTTTGTCGATTGCGTAGCGGTGAGCGGCATTTTCTTGGGCAGCACATCGGCCATTATGTTAATGCTTTCGGTTTTCGACTTGGATGTAGGTGAAGCTGCCAGCAGCACTTTCAGCAATGCAATCATATACTGGGGCAAATTGGGTAGAATTGCCTGATACAGTACCTCAGCGGGTGTCAACAGGACTTCATCTTCCTGTGTTGAAATCGGATTACGGGCAATTTCCTCCTCCTTCTTTATCTGTATGTCAGCGAGACTAACGTACATGTGGCGCCTAAGAGTTTGCACGCCTTCATGTATGGGCTGGGGCAGACCGGCCAAGCTCTCGTGATCATCAATGAGTGAATATCCAATGAATTTATTACGCGAAATATCCAAGAATTGATCAATATCCTTTTGACGTACTTTCGGTGTCCAAGGCAAGCAGGTTGTCAACTGTGTTGGCTGTACAGCAGGCGTTTGTGCGTTATAGCATGGCAGATTATTCGGATTTGCTGTAGTTATCGTCGATGACGAAGCACCTGTGGAAGGGTCTTCAAATGGTCTGTAATATTCATCTTCTCCGTTCTGGTTGCCGCCATTACCGCCTCCGCCGTTGTTGCCCCCATTCGGAGCACTTTCATTGCCAGGCGTTAATTCCATGTCCATTTGCTCTTGCTCATCTAGAAATCGTTGCTTCATTAACGATCGCCGAAAAGCATTTCGTTTCAGATTCTGGTTATCCAAATAGTCGGCCGCTGTGACGGGTGGAGAACTTGCGCGCATGCATTTCGTTACCTCCAGCGTGTCCTCTGTGACGGGTTCCAATCCAGCCTTTGAGCGATACTCATTTTTCAGGGTTTTCAAAACATCCATACCACCCAATCCCAAAAGCGATATCTTCCACAACAGTAGGACCACCTTTTTCATCGGGAAGTGTGGAGCTGCTCCGCTGCAAAACCTAGTAATCATTCCAAGTAATTTTACTGCTAATAGCTCCCCATCGGCCAATGGGCTATTTAGATCCTGCACAAATCCTTCAGCAATTTTACGATAATCCTCACTGTCCTTCTCTCTTTCATCTCGAATAGTCTCTGTTATTATGTACAAAACAGACAGAATTACCCTCAAATCGGCTGAGTCACCCAATGTAACGTTTGTAATCTTAACAGCAACAATGTCTGGCGAGCAGGCACTCTCGATTTCCATGTTGAGGAGATCTACGAATGATGAGAAGATTCCCAATTCATATAAGACAATAACGTTATCGTGCGTGTTTTGTTGTTGCTCCTCGTCCGATTGGATTTCCGCCCAACAGCCTTGGGCCAAGTACAAAATACAGCGGGCAGCCTGCATTCGAAATTGCCGGTTAGATACCTCCAGCTGATCGATGAGCTTCATGATGATGCCCCTCTGACTAGATGCGTCCAACTTTTGCCAATTGGGTGGCAAATTGTACATCTCCATTTGGTCTTCGAACGCTTTCACATTCTGTTGGAATTCACTAAATTCCGTATAACTGTACAATTCGGCGATTTCATTTTGGTACGTATCGACGTCAGCATACACAAAATCCAAATCGGGACCATCGCAGTTGCCATCCGTATCATGTGTATCCTGTTCAAAGGAGTTGTTTATCGACGAGAACATCATCTTGTTCTCGACACTTTCTCTCGGATCTTTTATTGTCCCAAAAAAATCACTTTGTCGTTATGTACTGCTGTAGCTACTTGTGTGGTGGGGATGCTCCACTTCAGTAGCAAAATATTAAATACTTCGACTATTGCTCCCACATTTCTACAAAATCCATTCAACGAAAAATCTATTTCTGTTGCTTTCGAAATGCTGGCTCTAAAGACCAGCTTGTAAGGATAATATTACGCCTTGCTGCTTCAACAAAATGCAAATCCAGTTTCGCAAAAGAAAATTGAAAATTTTTGTATTCTCGAAAAAAATAATGTCATTTGTTAAACAGGCTTGCCAGATGTTGGGTTCTGTCCGCACCCATAGGGATTTTATTATAATCAAAAGGACAAAAGTTATGAAATGGGGAAAGAGGATTTTAGTGGGTATTTCTTAAAATATTACGGAGATTTTGTGGGGATATTCAAAGTACTTTAAAATGTACAATAGAGGCTCATGGTCATATTAAGGGACATAAATAAAAGTCTAAACTTTCACTCAATGAAAAAAATAATAATTCAGTGCCATCAACATTTTCAAAAAATTATTTTAAATATTTTTTAAGTTAGCAATTACGTTGTTTGTTTCATCGATTTGAAATTATTAAATTGTCTAGTACGAAATGTACTGAAATATGAATAAGAAGCTTGTTTACGGCATAGTATGATCAAAATATTCTCTGATTGTTGTCAGATAAACAAATCATTCATAATTTATTTTTGCATTGGTCGAATTCTCTGAAATAAAAAACTTTTTTTTTGTATTTGGTGATAATTGGGGATTTTTCATGGATTCTTTGGGACAAGGGAAAAATTCATCTGGCAAGTCTGTGTTCGACACTCCTGGACAGCTGCAAAACTGGGTAGTGTAAATTAAAGGCAAGTCATAAGGGCGTTCACACGATGCAATTAATCGTACAACTTGTCGGATTGTATGACTCAAATCTATTAATAGCCTTGTCAGACTGGCGGTGGAATACAAATTTCAGATTTCGCGTACGTCGTATTGTATTCTTTTTTATATTTTGTATTTCGTGTACTCTATTACGATTTTACAGTGCAACCTAATCTGTAAGCACGCAATTGTGTAATTTTGCATTATATATGATAAATTTAGTTTTAAACTATCCCAACAAGCAAAGTAATACGAAAACGATTCGAAATCGTATCGTCTAGAAGAAAAATAATATTACGGCAACAATCATATTCGTATTGCGGAAGTTACTTCACTTAGAGAAGTTTGTGCGGCCAGGGCGATACGCAAAATCAATACTTCCGGATGATAAATCGGCGATATTGCCAGATTATCATATTTTCGCACTTGCGTTTGGGAAAGAACCAAAACATGTACCTGAAAATAAAACAAATAAAATGTATATAATACAAGCTGTATTATTCAAATTTTCCTTGCAGACCTTTAATTGCAGAAATGAATCGATGACTTTTCCTTGGTTCACATCCTAATAAATTTGAAATTCAACCCGTCAGATAACATCCATTTAAGAGCGTGTCTAGTACAGACGTCAGTTTTATCACTTCCAATTCGTTTTAAAAAACATTGTATGTACGAATTGCAAAAAATGAATGTATGATAAAATGTAACAATTATAAACTTATCAATTGTCTTCCCATCAGATCAGTTGAAAACTTGCTATCGACTTCATTATTCTTGAAGAATATCTTCTGCCGCCTTTTATCGCGCGAGTTCATTTTTCAGTATTTAACCATAAAATATGCACGGATTGCCAATAAAAAGACAATTTTCCTTTATTGTTTGCCAAACATTCATTTGAAATATGACAGCAGAATCAATTCTTTTCAATATTGCCAATATTTCTCCAAGATGAAAAAAGGATGATATGAAAAAAATAGTTTTAATGAATTTCTTCAAAATGATAAATGGAAGATTTTGCCGCAATATCCCCTTGGTGATATATCGCCCAAATGTTTGTAGGGATTGTGCTTTTCTGTATTAGTAAATGATACACTCAAAGGAATTTGTCAGTAAAAGAAAGCAAAAAGTCTGCTGCAAGAGATTTTCTGCTGAAAAAGAGATAGCAGATTTGTATCAGCTGTTTTTAGCAATAAAGAAAAAAATGTAAACTTTAAGCATATGTATAGAACAATATAGCCAGTTAACAATTTTATTAACAACACTTTTTAGAATAAATGTTATTATAAGGGATTTTATTACCACTGAAAGATATTGTGATTGTTTTAAATGATACACATATTGCCCCAAGCTAATATAAAACGAAATTCGAGCTAAATTAGTTTTCGCCGTCAATATGAGCGGAATTTAAATTATAAACGCTTATTTTTATAATTTAATTATCAGCAGCCATTTTTAGCAGACTGCAAACACTTTAGCAGTGTGAATGCTGATGCAAGATTGAAGAAAAACTGCTGTTATGGCAGAAAAACTGCTGTAATAGCAGATAATTGCCTGTTGATAGGCAGCAGACAATCGCTGCTGTTAATAACAGATATTTTTCTTTAAGTGTAGATTCGTAACGGTCCTTGTCATTTTCTTTATTATTTTTGTGTCGCAAGTCACGCGGGGCGCATTTTGATTATTTGGTTGGCCCGTAAATCAAATAATTGTTGTTGGAGAGAATTGATTTTTCTTGATTAGTAGTAGGTAGTTCGAAATCGATAGTCAACTAAATATTCTCTGAGTTCAGATTCCAATTTTCTCTGTGTGCATAAACTATTCTGGAAAAAATTGGATACTGTGAATGAAAACCGCAATTAAAAGTAGAAAATCATAAATACGATGATAGTTCCTTCTCTCAAAAACACAAAGCACTACAGTTAAGTAGTGTCGGGTCTTATAACTATCGATTTATTTGTATTTCGATTTGTCCTACTTACATAAAGTCGAAAATCGGTATGATATACTCGATTTTGGTCGATTTACTAAAATACAAAATCGACTGTAAAATAGTCGTTTCTTGGAGTGCACAGTTGATTTACGTCTCAAATCGAAGTTGACTTGTTTTGTTATAGATTTGAGTGTACTGCCGGTTTTTGGTAACAATTTATAGGACTTCCAATCAATATAAAATATAAGTAAGCTGATACGCATTTAAAGTGAATTAACAACATACAAGCATAAAATATATTTAAATAATTCCATTTGAAAACTACATATCCACGTCTGAATGTAAAATAAAATGGTTGTGAACTTTGTACTTCGCATTTCCAATAATTATCACTAATTTATTCCTACATCTATTGACGTATCTTCATACGTACGTAGTCATCGCTATGATTTGCAATTTTTCAAGTAGCTTAAAGAAATTTTTATCATTTCATCATATCCTTGGTATTTTGTAGAAACAATCATTCATCCATTGTACGCGCGAGCGAACGAGCGAAGAACTCTACATGGCAACAAGAACAATGCTGCACTTTCTGATTGGTGCCATAGTCACTGGTGTGGGATCATATTATTACTATTACTATATAAAAGTAAATATAACTACATACATTTAAATTACGTAGTGCGTCTAATGTCCTAGCAGTGGGCCAATTGAAAAATGCCCAATTGTGGTAGAGCGAAACGTTAAAACTGTCCGCTGTGACAGACTTTGTATACTGTAAAAGGATTTAAAGTGACGAATCATGCATGCTTTACATTAGCTTATCATTCGAAGCAATGTGTTCATACCTACATCCTTCAGCAAGAATCAGTGGATCTTGGATCATTGGGTGACGTTTGTTATAGCTCAATGACATTCATCAGCAGTTATAGATGTCGAACTCCACACAGAGTGACTGCTATAACTGTTGGTAACTGTAGGTTAAGCAGACTCTGAAAATGGGTTAAAAATTGATTTGTGAACGCAATTTTTTCGCTGTTTATAAAGGGTGTCTTAAAAGTTACGCAAGATTTGAATTAAATAGCGAACGGTGTATTTTTACTTAAATGTTCAACAGAGTTATGTAGGAGACTGTTAGTTATGTGTGGAAGAGCGAATTACATCTAGGGCCTTGCCCAGTACATATGCACTCTTTTCTACCATTTTACATAGTTTGCTTTTTCCAGGATTTGAATTGCTGTTGTTGAATTTGTTGCATGCTACACCGTCTTGTTCAACTTCAATTGTAAGTAATAAGAACCCCATTTTCAAAGAAGTATGGCCCAACAACGCCTCCAACCCAAATCTGCACCAAAAGTGATGTGCTGCGAATCAAAAACAATAAAAGAGGAAGATAACACTTCGGCGAATTGGAACAAAACTCACGGGAGGAAGATTGGGTTGTTAGCTTTTTTCAAAACTGAAAACACACTAATACGAAGGAAAATTCCAACATTTTTATATAAAGTGGTAGAAAATATGCTATGAATCAAATATAAAATCGTGAGAGTGAATTCGCCGAGCTACAAAAATGAGCGATAAGTATTGTCTTCCTCATATCGACAGTTCTTTGTAGATTCCTTTTTTCGGTATTCGCACGTGAATGTTATGTCACTCTCAGGGTTGGACGATTGGGTTTTTCAAAAATGATATAATTCTGCATTCCGTTTTGTGTATGTATATTTGATTTATAATTTATTTATTTCGGTTTTTTTTCTATTCACATTTGTGATTTTTCAGCTTTGACAAATGCCATTCCACTCTTGAGTTTTGTTTCAACTCGCCCATGTGGGATCTTCCTCTTTTAGTGCTTTCAGCGCAAAAGTACAATTGCACACGCCCGAGTTGACAAGCTGATATGCACTTTGTAAGTTGAGGTCACAATGAAAACGTTATGCTGTCTATTCCTGCAGAGCTCAATTCTAAACTGTTTGCTGTAATTTTTAGTCTGCAGACTAACATTCGAATTGCGGCATATTCAAATCTTGAGTGAACGTTGGGACATCTTTTAGAAACATTTGCTTTGTTTGCATTTGCGTATTTAAAACTGCATGGATAAAAACTTCAGTTCGACAGAGAGCTAATATTTATAGTTATATTTTAGAATTTTCTCTGGTAACATTTAATGCTTTCGTTCCGACTAAATTGATTAAATACTTGATTTAAAATAGTAAGGTCGTAGTTTTAACAAACTTGATAACCATTTTAACATTGCTTTTAAATGTCCCTTTACTTCTCGGGGAGGTACTTGTGTACCTCAAATTGATTTTGAATGAAGTCAAAGTTCCGCCATATAAGGGAGTTCGATACCACAGTCAATTATTATTTTTAGCCAGTTGTGAATAATTAAAATAACCGATCAAATATTGGATGTCAAAGAGATTTCACTACCACACAAAAATAATTATTTGCTTAATTTGGGAATAGTTTTAAGAAGAAAATTACATATTCTGGCGCGTTGTTTGTGGAGATGAATAGGCAGAAACTAATACAAATGCACTTTGTGCGAATTGACGTCTTGCTGGCAACACATTAATTTAAAGAGATATTTTAGATATTGGTTAAAACTAGCAAAGTCAAAAAATGAAAAAAAAAATTATATCGGCGCCTCTATTTTAATTCGATTTGGGATGTTTTCAAGTTTCCTCTCAAATTTTGGTAATGGTCGGCTAATCGAATTCGGAGGCGCCGAGAAGTATTATCTAATGCAATGTCATAACTTCGTCTATGTAACATATTTCTGTAATATATTTTCTTTCTTATGAGGCGAACGATCCAAGATCACTCACTTATTACGAGAAATCAATAAGGAAGAGGAGTCTATAACTACGTTTTTTAGAATTCATGTAATAATTAAGAGATTTTTGATCGTTCGTCTCATACGAACGAAAATAAAATACAAAAACGGGCCATATGCAATCTGCCTACATCGGGAGTTTTGGGCCATGATAACAATCGAAACAAAGTGAAAGAAGAAAATTCTGTGTTTTTTGTGAATAATCGCTTATAGCATTTTCACACTGACGAAGAAATCAACCTTATCTCTCACATCCCAATTGACTTCGAGTTAAGCTCGATTTCGCCGTCAGTGTAAAAGCCTATTTATTATCTAAGGTTAGAGATAAGAACCTTTTATTCAGAAGTTCAAAAAGTTAAGTTCAAACAGTTTATTTTTAAATAATATTAAATGCACAAATGCATGAAAATTTCAAAATCAAAAATTTTCTATATAAGCGATTATTGCAGAAAAGCACAGAGATATACACAACGCGCGTTCTTTAACGTATTGTCAAGCCATCAACATGGAATTAAGTAAATTTTCCTTACCCTATTATGCCTTTTCTAAATTAAGGCTAAGAAATGTGAATTGTGTACAAATTAAATCATTTATCTATGATTACAGCTGCAATGTTTCCAGCAAAATTGATAAACAGTAATTTACTTCAATACATTATAAGAACGAATCGGCAGCGTAACGGTAGGTGTCCTATGAGTCAATTATTTACGAAAAGGCGACCACAGCAATTACAATTACAACAGCAACAACAAAGCCGACAATTTGTGCGACTTTGTCCTCGAGTAAATACGTTTAATAGCAAGAGAATATGCTTAGTCATTTTACCGTTGACCAACGTTGGCTGTGCAGCCCACACAACACCCATAACCACTATGAAAGTTGCAGGCAACGGCGTGAGTAGTTTGTGAATTGAACAGTGGAGCAATTATAATATGTAGTTGTTATGACTGTAAATTAAAATTCTTGAATATAACAAGCAAACGATGGAGAATTTTTCAATGAAACAAAAAAATCAAAATTAATTAAAAAAACAACTCGATTCATAAAACGGAATCGTTTATTGTTTAGGTTCAATAATTGCACATTCTATATATTTCTGTAGCTCACTTTCGACCTAATAGAATTGATAATGAATGCCTAGAACGCAATGAGTCGCTATAATCCCAAGCTTTATTTAGGACAATGATGTTTTCATATTGTATTATTCAAAATTGTATGCAGTATTTTAAGAGCTCGAAAAGAAGAGCCCACTTTAACACAACTTTTTTCAAAATAGACAGTATATAAAAAATAATTTATGTTTTTATTTCTATGTTTCATTTAAAACGCTGTTACTGTTTTTTCATGTTTCCTTTTTTCTTCTCTTTCTATTATTTGAGGCACGACACATACTCTCGGTGACCTGTAGGGTGTATGATGGTTTGTTAGGCCAAAGATATAGTTTTCGATTAATATATTTTGGTCTGTCAGTATTGGCGAGTGGAATAACTACAGATATACGACTGGAAAGAAAATGAATTTTTGCAAATGAAATGTGAAAGTAACCGAACAAATTGTTTGGTCTAAATAGTCCGTAGCTATATTTGTTACAGACATTTATAGAATTTCGAATCTTTATTTAATTTATTTCATGACTTGGTACTTTTAATTCCATTGGCCGATATAAAATAACTAAATGCAAAAATATTTTTTCAAACTCTCAACATTAAAATCATAAATTTAAGTAGTACAGATACATAGATTTGTAATTTTTAAGAATTAAATAATTTTGACACTTCCATCCCACTGTACATCGTATGAACAAATGGGGTTTCCACAGTGCCTTCCAAGCCTTTAATAGAAACTGCCTTTGTGGTTGCCAGTGGAATTCTAACAACGACAAGAATTAACAATTCATTGACATTTTCAAACGAATTTATTCCAATTTAACTTTTAAATCTCGTCAATACTGTACTAAACGGTATTGTTGGACTTATATTTTATTATATCGTTAGCAAACTTTGGACGAGTCAATACATACGTGTAATAAATACATCAGTGGAGTATATAGCTAAATATGTTACAAAAATACATATGAGTGTATGCTCTTACGAAAAAAAACTTGCAGTCTCCAAAGACTGCCCAGTAACTTGAATTACACATCGAATTAAATAGAAAAACTTAGTAATGTTAAATAGTTGCGCAATTACAATTGCTGTAGATTATTCGTATTGTCTTAGTTGTAATTAGTATAAACGTTATCTGAAGTTATCTTGTAATTGAGGTAGCACAGGGAATTCATATCAATAATACGAACTTGCTCAAAAAATAACAATTTAGTTACATAATTCTTACCTATACGTGTATTTGTTTCGTTCTAGAGTTATTTTGATTGTATAAAAATGCATGTGTATGTTTCAACTAATATATGTATTTGTCTTTGTCCTTAAGTTTGATTGCAAAGCACTCAAGTATAATATTTTCATTTCAGTCCGAAATCATGTCTGAGGAAGCTAAGAACGCTCAAAGTATTTATGACTTCACCGTCAAAGATACACACGGAGAAGATGTATCGCTTGAGAAGTACAAGGGCGATGTTGTGTTAGTTGTGAACATAGCCTCTCAATGTGGCTTGACCAAGAACAACTACAAGAAGTTAACGGATTTGCGTGAAAAATATGGCGACAAGGGCCTGAAAATCCTTAATTTCCCATGCAATCAATTTGGCTCGCAAATGCCCGAAGCTGATGGCGAGTCGATGGTGTGCCACTTACGCGATGCCAAGGCCGACATTGGTGATGTCTTCAAAAAGGTAGGCATGCGCTACGATATATACAGAAAGTTCTATAAACACAAGTTAAATTACATTCACAGGTGGATGTAAATGGGTCCAATGCCGCACCACTGTATCAGTATTTGAAAGCTAAACAAACTGGTACCTTGGGCAGTGCAATTAAATGGAACTTTACAAAGTTTTTGGTTAACAAGGAGGGTATACCAATCAACCGTTATGCTCCCACTACAGATCCCATGGATATTGCTAAGGACATCGAGAAATTGCTATAACTTATTCTCACATGTTTAAGCACAACTTTATACTTTTTATGTAACCCTCTAGATGTGTATATTGTAAATGTAGAAATCAATTTAAAATTGATTTTTTTCTGATTTTCAGTTCTGAAAAATATTTATGAAATTTTGTTTATTGGCATTTTATTATATTATAAGCATATTGAATATGCAAAACATATGTATGTATTTTTATAATAAATAAGGGTTTTTTCGCTTAAATGGTTTGCAAAACATAATTATTGAGACTATTTATTTGTTTTTTAAACTAATGGCTTACTACCAAATCGGTGTTACTTTGTTAGCGGATTCTATTCAATTTCGTCACCAGAAATACAAATCGGCGGAACATCACAAAAATCCAAAATTGAGTTTCTGATCAAATATTGTGCATTACACCAAAATTCTCGTCATTATTACGAAATTAAAAACAAATTTGTTTCAAAAAATATTATTTGCTGTCCCCCAGCCCAATGTTGGAACGCGTGTGTTTTTATGCCTTGAAAGTATTCTGAAAGGATGGCAATGGTTACATACAGTCGAGCCTGGAAAATTTTTAATGGTCCTTGAAGCTTCACAAAAAAACTCTAAGCTGGAATTTGAACCTCTTTAAGTGGGATTGATATTTTCGAGATTGATGTGATATTTTATCTATTATATTTATCGTTATCCTCTAAAAGTGGAATTTCGCTTTCTTAATTCAATTGTTTTCCCTCTCTGGGATTTCATACTATGGGAGATATTTATTTGCCATTGTAGTCGTTCATTGAAGCATAGGGTAAACTGAAAAGACTAATAAAAACGACTTCCAAGAAGTCGAAGTTCGTCTTGTGACATGGATAAGAGTTGGTTTAGGCATCTCTCAAAATTAAAATTTCCCTGGGAATAGATTGTTCCCTTTAAATCATTTTCTGTCGTCTTTCGTTGAATTGATATTCTTATTTCAGTTCCAATTCATGTAAGTGAATACTATTCAAGGGCTATATTCATATTACCATCTTACGGCTCCATGGGAATAGAAAATTCCACGTGAATGAGTTCCACTTTTATTCGCAATAAGGGCGATATCATCGCAACATTAGGCCTGTTCGATTGGGCTTAATTTTTGTATGTAATTATCTAATAGCCTTTGCAGACTGTATGCGAAATCAATTGATTTCAGCTTGAAATGACATAAGGTCGATTTTCAAATGTCAAATTTGTATGGGATGTGACATTTGCAAATCGGCCTTATGTCATTTCAAGCGATTGATTGTTTTAAAATATTGTTTGTGTGGGTGGTAACGTCCCCATTTGACCTATCATGACCTAGCATATCCAGGAACCATCTCCTGTCCAGAAGTTAGATACAGTAAAATATTCAAGCGAATCCGTCCACCGGTTTGGCGTCCTATACGCAACATACAGACAAACAGACACACATTGATTTTTATATATAGTAGATACAAAACACAACACCAAATACACAGGAAATTGAACTCCACTATTTTATTTTTAATAAGTATAAGGAGTAAAATGGTACCATCTCCATGACCAACTAGTTACAAAGAAGAATTCTGCAATTTGACGCGTACGTTCATATTTAGCGTGAACGAGCACAAAAAAAAAGATTATTTTCCAAATTCGTTATTATAGGGGCAACGGACAGAAATGGATGAAGCATCACAAACTGTTGTAGGTACATTTAAAAATTTCGAAAAATTCGAATGTTGTTAACGAATGTTCCTAACGCCCCTTCTGACCGAGAGGGCCACGTCCCCATAACATAGGGACAGCGTACACACCACAGTCCGAACCACGGCTACAGATCAAATATCAACAGCCGGCATAACAAAAATATTAAACAAAATATTAGTATCACATGCAACTAAAAGTTATTCTAATAATGTTAGTAACTAAATATGTTAAAGTAAACGTGTCAAAACAAACTAAGCATCCAAGCAGGAGAAAATCCTCGACTTTATTACATCGATTCCTAATCCGAAATCTATGACAAGAAGAATTGAAGTAGTTCAAAATGAATTACTGTTTCATTACTCCAAAATCATTCTTCCAAGATAATTCTAATTTTATTTCCAGAATTAAGAAGTACATTTATTAAATTACTATTTCTTTCATTTATAGAAAATGTAAAATAATCAAATATTTTTCTGTTACATTATTGATGATTGAGTAACAGATTTTTATAGTCTCTCTTATGGGTAGGGTATTTTTTTCCATGCTTTATATAAGGTTACTTTCTATATATGTTTGTGTGCCACAAAATTTGAAATCAATTTTTGAAAGCTTTTTTCTCAACCAATTTTGCTCAAATTTTGCACACTTAATCATTTTCGATGACAATACAAGGAAATGGAAAAATTTGACCAATTGGACAAAGGGGCGTGGCACCTCCCATACAAAGTTAAAACCTATTATTGAATATTGTCAGTTCTATGACACCTAGAGTGCTGAAATTTTGTGTAAGTGCATATACCATCAATGTGCATAGTTGTGCCAAAAAGGGGCGGTATTGGAAAAGTGGGCGTGGCACCTCCCATACGAAGTTAAAACCTATTATCGAATATTGTCAGTTCTATGACACCTAGAGTGCTGTAATTTTGTGTAAGTGCATCTAGCATCAATGTGCATAGTTGTGCCAAAAATGGGCGGTATTGGAATAGTGGGCGTACCACCTCCCATACGAAGTTAAAACATATTATCGAATAGTGTCAGTTCTATGACACGTATAGTGCTCAAATTTTGTGTAAGTGCATCTAGCATCAATGTGCGTAGTTGCGCCTAAAATGGGCGGTAATGCAAAAGTGGGCGTGGCACCTCCCATATGAAGTTAAAACCAAAATTACACCTACTGTAATTTTGTGTAAGTGCATCTAGCATTAATGTGCGTAGTTGTGACAAAAATGGGCGGTAATGGAAATGTGGGCGTGGCACCTCCCATACGAAGTTAAAACCCATTTTGGAATATATGCCGTTCTATGGCAGATAAAAAACTGAAATTTTGTGTAAGTGCATCTACCATCAATGTGCCAAAAATGGGCGGTATTGGAATACGAAGTTAAAACATATTATCGAATAGTGTCAGTTCTATGACACGTATAGTGCTCAAATTTTGTGTAAGTGCATCTAGCATCAATGTGCGTAGTTGCGCCTAAAATGGGCGGTAATGCAAAAGTGGGCGTGGCACCTCCCATATGAAGATAAAACCAAAATTACACCTACTGTAATTTTGTGTAAGTGCATCTAGCATAAACCTGCGTAGTTGTGCCAGAAATGGACGGTATTGGGAAAGTGGGCGTGGTACCTCACATACGAAGTTAAAACATATAATCGAATATGGTCAGTAGGTGTCATAGACCTAGAGTGCTGAAATTTTGTGTGAGTTGATCCAGTGTAAATAGTTGTGCAAAGATGGGCGGAAAGTGGACGTGACACTTCCCATCTGAAATTAAAACCGGTTTTAGAGTATTTCGACACCGAGATGGGCGGAAAGTGGCCGTGACCCTTCCCATACGAAATTAAAACCAGTTTTTTAAGTATATTCTACAACGATCTTCCTATATTGTTGTGTGTGTTTATTTAGTTGTAACCTGCTTAGACAATATGCAAATGGGCGGGATTTGAAAGCCGCATTTTTGATTCGAACTTTGTAAAATTACACGTTTTCTGTGGATTTTCTTAGCACAACAGTAAAGAAAGGTTATAAAAAAAATATTCATTCGCCAACAGCCAACTTAAGTCAAGAAAACGGAAATTATATTAATTTTTTCCATGCTTTATATAAGGTTACTTTCTATTATGTTTGTGTGCCACAAAATTTGAAATCAATTTTTGAAAGCTTTTTTCTCAACCAATTTTGCTCAAATTTTGCACACTTAATCATTTTCGATGACAATACAAGGAAATGGAAAAATTTGACCAATTGGACAAAGGGGCGTGGTACCTCCCATACAAACCACAAATTAAAAATCTATTATTTCTGCTCCTGATAACGGTATTTAAACAAAATTTGGTACGTCGGTTTGGTGTGCATGTTGTAAGTGCTGCTGCAAATATGGGCGGGATTGTACAAAGGGGCGTGGTACCTCCCATACAAACCACAAATTAAAAATCTATTATTTCTGCTCCTGATAACGGTATTTGAACAAAATTTGGTACGTCGGTTTGGTGTGGATTTTTTAAGTGCTGCTGCAAATATGGGCGGGATTGTACAAAGGGGCGTGGTACCTCCCATACAAACCACAAATTAAAAATCTATTATTTCTGCTCCTGATAACGGTATTTGAACAAAATTTGGTACGTCGGTTTGGTGTGCATTTTTTAAGTGCTGCTTCCATCAACTAGTATAAGGGGGAAGAACAAAATCGCTATTCCAATGAAAATATTATTTTTTTTTTAGTTTTTTCGTTTGCATTTTTTTGGTCTGTAATAAATATTTGATTTGAACTGGGATATTGTCCTGGCTCAAGACCATTTTGCTTCCATATTTAATAGAATGCAAATTTTTTTACAAATGGCATGGTGACATTTATTACTTTGCTGCAGACTACCACGATCATGATTTCGACCATGTCAAAAGTCTTTTCAAGTGGCTTCGCAGCGACTTTTCAACATCAAACAAAAAATATTAAAAATTGTTTCTGAACTGACTCAATCCTGTCAATATATGTAGATACCATACTGAGGATCCCTCACTACGGAACCATATTCCAATTCCATTACCAAATTTGACAATCCATTTGACCATTTGAAAGATACGAAGATATCCACTTCAAGAAGTTTGAGCTAAAACCTATACGATCTAATTTATAAATTTATATAAGTTCATGGTTCACTTTATCAAATGCCTTACTAAAATCTGTATAGATGATATCAGTCTGATTACCCTGAACAAATTCATCAATAACGTGAGAAGTAAACTGAATCAAATTTGTCACAGTAGAAAAGCCCTTACGGAATCCATGTTAATATGGACTTAATATAGAAGAAAACCTATGAGATACCACCTCAGTAACCAATTTTTCAAATAGCTTCGGAATAGCACTAAACTTAGCTATCCCTCTATAGTTTGACACATCAATTAAACTGCCAGACTTATGGGGGGAATCAATGAAGGAACTCCTCCAAGTAAAGGGAAATATCCAATACTCAATGAAGTATTAAATAATAATGTTAGCGGAATAGAATTTCAAAATTATATTTGGCACCCCATCAGGGCCAACACTATTTGTGGATTTGAGATTATTAAAACTCGACAAAACTAAGGGCAAATCAATAACAGGGATTTCTAATTGACTCAATGCAGAAATATTATAAGGATAAGTGTCACTCGACCCATAAGATCGCTCTGAGTATGTCGTCGCAAAACATTTTGCAAAACAATCAGCAATCGTGATCTTGGGTGATGATCTAAACCATCCATTCTAACCATTGTCGACTTAGTTGAGGATCTACGGGTCAGATTCACAAAGTCATAAAAAGATCTAGGGTTCGGCCTAAAATCAATCCTTAGTTTTTCCCAGTAGATCATATAATTTCTCTGGGACACAATGATATATTTCGACCTAGCAACGGAATATTTCATATAATCTGAACTGGGATATTGTCCTGGCATCTATATTTTATTACAAATGTGATGACATTTATTACTTGGCTGCACACTACCACTATCATGATTTCTGACCAGAGAAAACTTTCGCCGCGTCTTTTCAACAAATGTCAGGAATCTTAAAATAAATGATTCTTTTAAAAGTGGTATTAGCACTACCTATACCAAGCTAATTCCAAGTTGAAGAACTTAGACAAATATGCGGAGAAACCTGGCCTTAATATAACAAACAACGTACCAGAGACATTCTAAACCAAAACAGAAGGAACGTAACATCCTTACTTTTTGAGGCATGCTGTGAAGCTAACATGTCGAGGAGATTCCGCTTCTTTAGGTATTTTTCAATGACTAGTTGTGCAATTGCCGCATTTGCAGAGGGCAAGGTACCCTCTCCGTAGTTGAACCTGTGGTTGCTGTATATCGACGGCTCGTGATCCACAAGAAAGTCATTCATCGCCGGTGCTGGGTTTATTTCGTCCAGTATCGTAACTTTATTATATCTGTTCTTATATTTCATCTTATTTTTATTCATTCGGGATCATTTCCTATCCTGTTTTTGGTCCGCGAGGTATAAAGAGAAGCCATTAACAATAGGCCTGTTCGATTGGGCTTACTAGCTTACAATTAAGATACTTGATAAGTTGACAACGTTACTACACATTGGTTTTTCGTAAATGGAATATAAGAAAAAAGCTGGCAACACAGCTAAGAGAGTATTAAGCTACTTTCTTGTTAAGCGAGTAAATTCCACACAAAAATTAAGCTAGTAAGCCCAATCGAACAGGTCTAATATAGTAAAAAAAACATTTGATAAATAATCACTTGCCATTGGCTGCTACATATGCACTCGAAGGTATTTGCCAATAAAGGATTGTATCTGCTGAAATTGCAAAGTGTTTACTGTTATTAACAATGAAGAAAAAAACTGTATCTTGAAATTTTAAGCATATGGATAGAACAGTATGCTACTTATTTCTTCCTACACGAAAACAGCCCCAAACACACCACTTTAGACGAAAAATTATGGCTGTTATATAGCACCCAGCATTACCCTTTTCTTTTTATTAAATGGGTTATCAAGAAAAATCTGGTAACACAACTAAGAGAGTAGTAAGCTACTTTCTTGTTAAGCGAGTAAATTCCATCCCAATCGAACAGGCCTAATGTCATGGCCAACGATGGTTACCATAAATATATTAATGTACGACTTTTATTAAAAATATTTAAAAAAAAAACAATACTTTTTTGAGATTGAATTTTTAACATGTTTTCATTTTTCGCCAAATATCTAAGACATTTCGGACTTAGCCTGGATAATTATCCAGTGTCAAGTTTATGGATATCGAGTCTAGGACCAAAAAAGTCAACCAAAATATTTTTTTGAAAATTTGTTTTGATATAAATATTGTAGTTGGCGACAATGTGAAACAATATTTTTTTATTTTGAGCAAAAAATTAAATTTTTATTAACGTTTTTGTTATCGCAACTTGTTATACCGGCTTAAAGAAAAACAGTCCTAATATAACACTGTAGCCTGCTCTGTTCAGTACACTGAAAACGGTTTTAAGTTGTTTGTACTACAATTAAAGAAATCACTAAAATTGTATATGTTAAAATATATATGCGGTCAAGACCGACGGACGAATAAAAAAATTTTTGCGGCATGACATCGAGGTCGAAGCCTGCTGACGGATCAGCGGATTTGCTCCGGAGGGAATTTTGTTATTAGTAATCCTTCGCCCAGTTTGCCGAGTGGTAGAAGATTGTTCTCAATAAGAAAAGTCCTGGATTTTATTTAAAAGAGTTCTGATCACCATCCATTTAGAAGGCTAAAGGTCACAACACTGGACAAAAAACCTTTTTGCGCAACCAGAACGGCCATTATACTTTATTGTCTTCCTGTCCCCTGTATCAACTAGGACATAGTTCACCGATTTAATTAGAATCTATTCAAATATCGCTCCCTTTTAGGCGATTATTTCTGGTGCTGTTAGAGAATAATCGAACACTTCCTATTCTTTACTCAAGACTTCAAAAGCTTCATTTTTATTACCAAAATGAAGCCATCAATGGTCCCCATGCATGCGGTCGGCTGCCATACTCGGTACACGAGTTTATGCATCCATACGCATGTACGTGCACAAATATGTACATTTCATGTATATTTAGTATCGGCAATGGCCAGCAGAAGAGCGTGTAGTTCTAGTTCATCGTACCGGCACTGTATAAACAACCAAAAATGTATCGGTTTCAAGTTCATACGCTTCGCGGAGCGTCGTATTCGTGCGATGTGGAGTTGTTGTCGCCGAGAATAGTTGACCTTCCGGCAATTAATTAAAAATGTTGTCTTGCCATAACTCTTGAATGATTTGAAAATTCCTTATAAGTGATGGAGTGCGCTGTTTCGCCGTTGGTGGCCAAAAGCGACAGCTGCATAGGCCATGTCCATTTTCTATTTACTTTCCCAATGATTTCATCCATAAAGCATCGAATCAATGGGAAAGGAGATTTGAGAGATTTGAAATTTACAAAAATACAAAAAGGATTTAGTTGAGTATCCTTAACTATTACTTTGGAAAAATTCTGTGTGTTGACAGCTATTAGCAGTAGAGGAATACAATCGTACATTGTAGGTATGCATATTAGGCTGTAACGCTCAAAAGACGTGTATTTATGTGATGATTACACTGTCCAACAGCATTTTTGGAACCGAATAGCGATCCTATAATTCTGAAAGAGCATGTTGAGTGTATCATTTTTGTAGAATAAACTTATAGCCCTGCTGGTCTGAGTTTCTGTTTACAATGGGTCAAAGTTTTCATTTTTTATTTTTTTTTGTCAAAGGAGCATTATTCTAAGTGAAAAAGTGTTGTAAGAATTCTTATTGTCAGAACTATATTGTGGAATTTTATGAGGATAGTTTTTGTGGGAGATCTTAACTCTCTAGCTCACCTGTTCATGGGTCAATTTGACAATTTTTCGTAAAAATAAAAATCCTTTCAAAAGGGCATTCAAGGATTAAAATGTTCTACGAAAAAATTTGCCAGACAATTTTAGTGGGGGTCACCAAAAACATCGAAATTGCAAATAAAGCTATTCACGCTTAAATAGCAAAATTACACGCACGGAAGATCGATCTTTTTCGACAAAAAATACAATTTGGATATCTTTGCAAAATTTTCATTTTCGCGGGAGATATGGCTAAAATGATTTGTATGCATCCCATTTTTGTTTTGTAATTTTTTCCCGATTTATCCAAGGGATCCGGAAGCTTTTTATTTTAATCCTTAAATGTCAGTTTTTTTATTTTCTGTAAAAAAGGTGAAATTGACCCATAAAGAGTTAAGATCTTCCACAATTAAAAATCCACAAAATAATTCTGACAATAAGAATTCTCTCAGATATTATCTTATAACCGTTAACAGGTATTAATTAATATTTGTTTGACAGTTAAAATTGTTTTTATTGATTGAACTGACTTCAAACATGTTAACGCTAGGAAAGTTGAAAAGTGAAAAATGCGCACAATTCGTAATATTTTGTAGTTGTCCACTTTTACAACATTCCTAGAGCGGAAACTTTGAAGTGAGTTTCCTTATTATTTTCCGTATCAAGCATCCCCACTACACATTTGAGACAAATTTTGTAAAATAAATTGAATGTTTCTTTCTGCAAAATAATCTTTGCTTGAGTGCCCTTAGATGACACGAAACTAAAAATGGTCGAAATGAATTAGAAACAGGCTTATTCCATATGACAACTTTTTGTCCATTAACCTACGAGTCCGTAGAAAACGTTTGTTTGTAATTGGCATGTTCAGTACGGTCGCAACCCCATTTAATAAGTGCATTTATTTCTTTGAGTGCAAAAGTAGAAAGTAGTGATACCGCTTGTGCTGCGCACAACCTCTTTTTACTGTTTCATCAAACGATTGTAATTCAATCCTTGAGTTTGGAGTTTTTGTTGACGTTTGCATTTTTTCAGTGCAGATGACGACAAAGTTTTTTATGGTTATCAGAATTTTTTGAAATTTTACAACATATCTGGGGAAACATTTATGATGATTTCAACGTTTTGATATTGCAAAAAAATTTAACATCCACACCCAAAGGAATTTATTAGTAAAAGAAAGCAAATTTTCTGCTGAAAGACAAATGTGTCTGTGCTGAAATAGCAAACATTTGTTTGCTGTTTTAGCAACTCAAATATAATCATATCTTGAAAGAAAAAATCACTATCTTGGATCTTTACGGTGTGCTCCAAAAAGATCTCAAGTTCACTTTTTTGAGAAACGGACTTAATGATGCAAAAGTGTCACAAAAGTCATAGTCTATGTCCTGTAAGAAAATCAGATGTCTATTTAAAGTAATTTTGTTGTTATTGTATCAAAACATTTCATTCATTCAACCAATTGTGTGGAGCAATAAAAATTAAATCTACAATAACTTAGAAACACAATTATGTGACTTGAGATCTTTTTGCAGCATCAGTAGATTCCTGCTGGGGAGGGCTATATTTATACTACCATATTTATGATTGCCAAAATTGAAAATCGACCTTAGTTCATGGTAGATGATATCCAAGTTTAAATCCTCGTATCGTCGAAAAACTTCTTTCAAAGCATGATGAGCTTGCAAGAGTTGTTGCAACTTGCATAAATATTTGTTCAATATTTCAACATATTGAAGCTGATTGGCTTGGTGTCATATAGCTTTGAAGACATTTTATAACACTAGTTTCCGCTGTCAACCTTCACTCTAGAGAGTAGGAGGGTATATATCATTAATCGAGAAAACCGGGTTTTTCGTGTCGGTTAACCGGTTTTTGGTAAATAAGTGAGCATTGCACCAATAAAAAACTTCTGAACAAAAACACTACCATTTTACGTAAATTGCGACATACATATAAATGCGTCGTATCAGTGCAGCATTTGACACACGACATACGAAGCGCTTTTTAACTACGTTGCACAATGAAAGTAAAGTTTTCGTTTTTATTCATCAATTTTAAAATGATAGAAGACATATATGCCCAGGATTTGTGCCAAAGGCAGATTGCGAGACTGGAAGAAAGAAGAGTAAAAAAATTTAATACATTTTTGCTCTTTTTAAGTTCCGGAAAATTTCCGTTAAACGATGGCGTATTGAAATACTCATCAAAATCGGATACCAAGGAATTTGCAAATGAATTATACAAACGTCTTTTCCCCGATATTTCTGTAGAACCAGATTTAGTTCAAGAACCAGTTCATATTCGATTTATATGACGATTTCGCATTTTTTGATAAAACAAAGAAAAAACTCAAAGGATAAGTTACTTATATGATGCCTTGATGACTGTTAGCCCTACATCAAAATTTAACGAGCGCGTTTTTTTCTACGTCAAGTTTTATCAAAAACAAACAAAAAATCGCTTACAAAATTATTGCTTGAATTGTATACTGGTATTGCGATATTAATTTAAGAAGGATTCTACGTAAACTTTTTATTCAAGTTTTTCTACGTAAAATATGAATTATTTTATAGAATTGACTTTATTTTAAAATGATCTCAAACAAAAAAATACTACTGAAGTTCCTTATTTAATGTACCTTTACTAAAAATGAACTGTATTTACTTTCGTAATAAAAAATTTTAGTTTAAATATTTTCGTACTTTGATTTAAAAAACCGGTTTAACCGGTTTTATAAAAAACTATAGTATTTTTTTATAGTTTTTTATAAAAAATAATTTTCGTTTAAACTGTCTTTCTAAAATAACCGTTTTTTTGGACACCCTAAAAGGAATCAATTCAAACTTTGCACATGGTCGTATTTTCCCCAAACTTAGTTTAAGTTCGAAGATGGGCGAAAATGCCACGCCCCTTCTGGTACCTCCCACACAAATGACCCATATTTCTATGATAAATTAAAACTAATGTTACTTCTACACGGATACTCAGAATAAGCTATATTTTGGCAATGGACAATGTTTTTTAATCACTTTATGTGTACTAAATATGTTTTGCCACGCCTCTTCCAGTACCTCCCACATAAATCACCCAAAACTACGCAAATTTAAAGCTGTTATAATTTCTATACTGTGAAATTTGATATTTGGCAATGCTTTTATATATGTTTGTGGTACCTCCCACACAAAGTGGCATAAACTTTGGTTACAGCATTTTGATATTTGAAAAGGTTTTTATAATCACTTTAAACCTAAAATATATTTACGCTAACAGAAGGGGCGCTCCAGAAGGGCGTGGCTACCGTTCTGGTAGCTCCCACACAATTGTCTCTATCCTAGGTAATATTAAATCCCTCATAACTTCTATACAGGTGCATGGAATTCACTATGACTTGATATTTGATCATGTTTTTACAAATGTTTTATAACTGTGGAAGCTGGGACCATGCGACACGAACCTCCTAGTACCTTCAACACAAATTATCTTCTTCCGTATATATGTTCTCTGAGAGTGAGTGTATATATAAGTTTTGAGTAAAAAATTAACTCTTTATTAATAATTATCAACACTTTAGCTAGTGGGTAATAAATGTTTTTATTTCCAGTATTCAAACGCTGATATATCATCAAACAAATGCACGTATTAGCTTTTATAAAAATATTATTAAATGCACTTTCTCTTTTTGAAATTTTTATAAGGTCTATGGGAATGTCATTCTTGTTGGCAATTTAAAATACATTTCCAAATGTTTGTAACTGTAATCCTCCTCGTCGCCCAATGATTAGATTTAACAATCCCAAAGCCTTCGCGGAAATTCCTACTCGTTGCAGCGCTTGCTTCCTCTTCTACAGAATTTCGGAATCGGAAAATTTTATTATTTACGTTTACGTTTGCGATGTTTGTCTTAAATTCATATTTTTAAAGTAGTATACAAAATTACAGTGTATAGTATATATCGTATAGTTGTCAGATTATTTTGTACCTCCGTCGCCAAATAAATTGTCAGAAATCGCCAAAAACCGCCAAATTTAAACGACTTCAGTTTTTGTTAAAAAGTCGACACATTCCATTTTATATTTAGTTATTGTAAAAAATGGAATAAGGATATTATATTTGAATTGAATATTTTCAACAATTCATGATAAAGAATTAAAACATATTTTATTGGTGTCTATTATTCTTAATAAAAGTTAAAAATTGTCTTATACCGTGACCTAGTTTAGGCTTTAGGTTAGGTTTCTAATATTGAGTTGATCTCTTTCTCCCGTTGTCGTGGACCAATGTAACGAAAGAGAAACAAATCTCAATAAAGCATATAGATGCTTTGTTGAACATTCGTTCTCGGTCATCTACATTTATTACAGTTTTTTTTAAATTATTATTACAGTGCGAGCTCGGTGATCGCCACCTATTATCGCAACTGCTCGTTGTCTGCAACCAACTAAATATTAGCATTGGAGTCTTTATAAGCGCAACTTATGGTCTCGATTATCGCAACTTCTATACAGAAGTTGTAATGATCGTTTTCTATTTTCTGGATAGACGAAGATACTTTAAATTTAGCCAAAGACGAAATTAAATTAGAAGGACCGCGCATTAGTAAGAACTCATATAATTGTCCCAGAAGATTCGGATGTGTGGAAATTAACAGCGATATTTACTAGAATTGATGGCTTCGAAATGAATATCAATTCAATTGAAATCATCGAGATATGTATTTTTAGTAGAGATTAGTACAGGGTGCAAACTTAGACCAAATGTAGTCATTCCTAACAGTTTTTTGCTTAGTCTATTTCCTACTTCATTATTGTAGATTGTTTTGTGTTGAGTATACAGACTATCTTTGTTGTTGGAGATCCGTTAAATAACTTATTTGGAAAATTGTGGTCATTACAGTATCCTTGAAGTTTTCGTGAAATCAAATTTCCAAAAGGTGAAGTCTCCGACCTTTTCGATAGCTTATATTTTCCAGAGTTGATATCGTAGACGAGACCTATAACACATTTATAGTTGTCAGGTATCCAATTTTCCAATCACCTCTATTTCACGAAATGTTGAAAACGATATTTTTAGAATTTTTGAGAGCTCATTCGAACCCTAATTATCCAGAAACAATTGACCCACTCCCAAATCCGTCATACCTTTGCAATATGGTGTTAATAAATCAGAAAAAATAAAACGAATAGCTGTAAACAGTTCAATAAATCTATTGAGTTTAGTCAGAGATAATTATTCAAAGGTCCTTTTGGGGTTTGGTTATCGTAACTATTCGGTTATTGCAACAGGCATGTGCAGTAATTAGTTGCGATCATCGAGCTAGTACTGAATTTCTCAATTCTAAAATGTACATGGTTTGTTTATAGTCGACGGAATGAAAGATAACAAAATACAATTTTCTTTAAAATATTCTTTGAATTGTACCTACTCGTTTTTACAATTTTCAATGTTCCTACCTCGAACCTTTTATCTTGATTTTACTAATTCTCAATTGGTCATATCTTTTAAAAAAAATTCGTTTTATCGTCCTCTATAAATTAAATATTTTATAGAGTGCAGTTATTCTACTAAGTTGCAAAGATATCTGAAATATTAATTTAAAAAGTATTCGGTTTGACATACCTGCATTGAAACACTTTGTTTTACAAAAAAATACATATATAATTTTTTAATGGAAAACTTTACATTTTTAAACGAAATAAAATGAAAATAAAATAAAAGAATTGATAAATATGTGCGACTCACGAAAAAATCACTTGATTCACGCAGAAAGTAGACTCACGCAAATTCACGCACGAACATTTTTTCGTTCCTCACGTTCACGCATATATATATAAACATTTGTGTGCCAGGCCGTGAATTGATCTATTTATTTATTTATGGATTTTATCTTTTAATTTGAAGTATATTCATGTAGCCCGTCATTACATTTGCACCTTCACAAGACTGCCCAAATATTGGAATATTTCCATCTTCTTGGGGAAAAATAAAAAAAAAAAAAATAAGTTTATGCACAGAATCTCTAGTGATAGACCTACTAAAGGTAGGTCTAGGTCAATTGTTCTTCTTTACATCTCCGCAGCTAATTTACTTCTGTTTGAATGTTTGAAAACATTGTGTATGGATTTTTCCAACAATTTAAGGAAACTAAGAGGGAATATTATTTTTAAAATTGTGCACTTTTATACACTCCACGAGAGTATTATGTTTTTGTGCATTTGTTTGTAACACCCGAAAGGAAACGAGCTAGACCCATCGTTTATTATACAGATCGGCTTAGAATCACTTTCTGAGTCGATTTAGCAATGTTCCTCTGTCTGTCCGTCTGTCCATCTATTGTTGTAATCAAATTACAGGTCGCAATTATAGCCCGATCTTAACAAAAATTGGCACAAGTAAGTTTTGTGGATCAAGGACGAACGCTATTTAATTTGAAGCAAATCAGTTCAGATTTAGATATAGCCCATACAAATATCGCTCCCGATTTGACTTTTTCAGCTCTAGAAACCACATATTTCACTCGATTTGCTTCAAATTTGGCACAGTACCCTATAACTGAACTGGAAACAGCTATGGTGAAAATCGGTCAGATCGGTTCAGATTTAGATATAGCCCCCATACAAATTTCTCTCCCGATTTGACTTTTTCCGCTTTAGAAACCACATATTTCACTCGATTTTCTTTACATTTGGCACAACATCTTATAATTCAACTAAAAACACTCATCGTGAATGTGGGTAAGATCGGATCAGATTTAGATATAAATTTTTTATATATATACAAATATCCCAAATGTTTAACCGATTTTGGCCAAACTTTACATATTATATTTCATCTATAAACATACATAGCGAATGCGGGTTACAAAGTTCCACGTTTCAATATACCCCCATGCAGATGTCCTTTCCGATTTAATTTTTTTTTCTCAAACACATACACTTACAGGATACAAAAATCCTTCCCGATTTCACTTTTTACAGAATTGAATTATAATAGGATAGCAAGTGGAGTATATCATATAGTCGGCTCCGTCCGACTTTAGACTTTCTTGTACTACTTGTTTTTAATTGCAATTCCCATTCATCCCCTTAAGAACCATTATCATAGCAGTATTTGAAAAAGGTGTATACAATTAACGCTTAAAAAGAGTTTACACTTACAGGTTTATCGTATATATAATATAGATTATCGTGAAAATTAAAAATAATGGAGTTTTCCCATAAAATATAGGTTTTACACAATTTATAATCTATCTGCTATATTTTCTAACGTATCGGATCAATATCTTCGGAAAGATTCTCGATATATATAAACTACTAGAATTTTGTACCCGGCATTGCACGGGTTCATTTTTTCCAACTGCAAGCTAATTGAATATATTAACAACACTTTTTAGAAAGAAAGTTATTACATTCGACTTATTATCACTTGATAAAGATATTGCAATTAATTATAGGCATATTGTTACGAATGGACATAAAATAAAAAGAACGCACGTTCTGTATCTGTTGTTATGAGAGAAAAACAGCTGTAATAGTAGAAAAAAGCCTGCTGATGGTTGGCAAACAATATCTGATGTTAATAGCGGACTTTTTTCTAGTTGCATATATATAACTGTAAATTATTAGAAGTTTTTTCGTATTTTATTCGAATTTCGGTATGTATGTAAATACAGGGTTGGCGAAGCGATTTAGATCTGTTGGGAATTTGATTACATAAAGATCGTAACGAGAAGACTGTTCAATTGAAGAAGCGTGTGTAGGTAATATGACAATATGGCATTTTTCACATGTCGATACATCCTAATGTATTTACAATATTGTAGATATACATATGTATGTATGTATGTATATATGCATGTACTCGCTTGTAAGTAAGAATGTTTTTATTTGGCGACATAATGTAACGCTTTAACACTTTAATCAGAATTTTTATGTTCGCAATGCCAAAATTGGACAGACGTTTTTATCTTTTATTTGCACATTGTCATTTGAGGAGTAGATTTCACTAGAGTGCATATGGGATATTCCACAGAATGTCAACAACATTAGAGCGCTTCGAAAAGGAGGAAATTGATTTTTGATCTGCAATGACAAAATAGTAATCTAGCTCACGATCTGATATGTTTGTGATAAACGAAAATCACAAATACAGTAGATGATGATTTATTTGTTTAAGTACAAAATTGTAAATCAAATCGTGCTATACAACACAAAATACAATAGGGTTTCAGCATTGTTTTTTTTTTGACAAATCATCGTATTTCATAAGTAATGCATTTTGGGTTTGTAAACATGGAAAATATACCCAAAATATATATAAATATCGTGAATTCCGCTATTATTTTTATATCTCATTTTTTGATTTGAACTGGGATATTGTCCAAGCTCAAGACCATTTTACATCTATTTTTAATAGAATGCAAATTTATTTACAAATGACATGGTGACATTTATTACTTGGCTGCAGACTACCACTATCATGATTTCGACCCTGTCAAAGGTTTTTTCAAGTGGCTTCGCAGCGACTTTTCAACATCAAACCCGGCCTCTTTAAGGAAATGATTCTCACAAACGAACGAGAAGCACAACTCACTTGCCGAATTTACGTTTAAAAAAATCGCACCAAGTAATAAAGTACACATGCCATCTTACAAGCATCTCATTGAGTTGCATATGTAAGTATGTGTATATGCAGGTATAGTTACCCAGCAATACTTCTGCCGTGCCAACGCTCATTTGTTTTTGTATTAATTATTACTAAACTGTCGAAATTTACATTTTTGTGGCAAAATTGTGGATTTTTTAAATGGTTAATGTGACTCGAAAACGACTGTGTTCATAATAATATAAATAAATCTGAAATCGTATTGCTTCTAATGGCCCTTTTCGCGAAGCTCTGTTATAGTTTAACAGACACTTTGACGGTGCGTTAGTGAAAATTCGTTTCACAACTCTCCGTTAAATCTTAATTGACATTCATAATGGAAAAAATCGATAATTATACCGTAGGAAAGTTGTGCATTTGTTTGTAACACCCAAAAAGAAGCGAGATAGGCCCATTATACCGATCGACATAGAATCAGTTTTTGAATCGATTTAGACATGCCTGTCTGTTCATCTATTCTTGTAATCACGATACAGGTCGTAATTATTGTCCGATTCTGACGAAACTTGGCACAAACAATTTTTGCTCGCCGAGGATGGACGCAAAGCAACATAAAAATGTTGCTCCCGATTTGACTTTTTCTGCTCTAGAAGCAACATAATTTAACCAATTTGGTCAAATTTAGCACAGCTCTTTATATCTAAGTTGAAAACATCTGTGGTGAAAATGGGTCAAATCGGTTTAAATATAGCCACCATAGAAATGTCGCTCCCTATTTGACATTTTCCGGTCTAGAAACCGTAAATTTGAACAGATTTTCTTCAAATTTGGCGTAACACCTTATTTTTCAACTAGAAACATTTCTGGTGAAAATTGGTTCAAATCGGCTCAGATTTATATATAGCTCGCATACTAATGTTGCTTCCGATTTGACTTCTTTGTTTTAGAACCGATTTTGATCATATTTGGCACAACTCGTCATATTTCAACTGAAAAAATCTGCGGTAAAAATGAGTCAAATCGGTTCAGATTTAGATATAGCTCCCATACAAATTTCGGTCTCGAATTGAGGTTAACCGCATACCTTAACAGATTTTCTTCAAATTTGGAAGAACTACTTATATTCACACTAAAAACATCTATGGTAAAAGTGGATGAGATCGGATCAGAATTGAACTGTAGTGTAGGGTATCATATAGTCAGCCCCGGCCAACTGTAGCCTTTCCATACTTGTTTTATTTAGAGAATGTTAAGTGTTCTAGTTGACTCATAATATTCGAAAATAAAAACTAATTGGTAGGTAAGTTTCAATCGGTTAAATCGACTTATATTCAAAATTCGGAGCATTTGTTTGGAAATTTTAAGAAAAAAAACCACCTGCATATTTATTACAAAGTGATTATAAATACTTCATCAAATATAAAAATATAGCAGATTCCAAATATCTGTGTGGAAGTAAAATAGGAAGGTGCCAGAATGGACGTGACAATTCCGCCCATCTTCGAGCATAAACTATGCTTGGGAAAATATTACCATGTGCAAAGTTTGAATTGATTCCTTAACTCCTTTCGAAAGTTATCGTGTACACCAGCCAGACAGACAGACGGACGGACGAACATGGCTCAAACAGCTTAAAAAGTTATGATACTGATTTGTTCCAAACATACTTAGGGTCTTAAGTCACTTCTTCAATGCGTTACACTTTTTCTGTACCAAATAATATAAAGAGTGATTTTTTTGAGGTTAGGATTTTCATGCATTAGTATTTGACAGATCACGTGGGATTTCAGACATGGTGTCAAAGAGAAAGATGCTCAGTATGCTTTGACATTTCATCATGAATCGTCTTACAAACGAACAACGCTTGCAAATTATTGAATTTTATTATCAAAATGCGTGCTCTGTTAAGAAAGTTCATTGCGCGCTTCCATTTTATGGTCAGTTTAATCGACCCACTGAAGCGGCTATTCGGGCTATTGTGACTAAATTTCGCACCAAATTTACATTGTTGGACATTAAACCACCAACACGCTTACGTAGAGTGCGAACTGAAGAAAATATCGCAGCTGTATCGGCCAGTGTTAATGATGACCACCAATTTTCGATTCGTCGCCGTTCGCACCAATTGGGTCTCTGTTACTCAAAAACGTGGAAATGCCAAAATTGGACTAAGCGGATGGACCACCTAAAACGCAGCCGCGGTCAACATTTAAATGAAATTATCTTCAAAAAGTAAATGTCATGGACCAATCTAACGTTTCAAATAAAGAACCGATGAGATTTTGCAAATTTTATGCGTTTTTTTTTAAAAAAAAATTTTTTTACTCTTAAAAAATCACATATACTAAATTTACATATACTCTCCTACTCTCTAGAGTGAGGGTATAAAAACTAAATGAGATGAATGAAGAGACTAAAAGAAGAACATATAATAATATAGAAAGACAACTATTGCGACAACCGCAATTGCTGCGATAACCAAATCCTAATTTAGCTTTGCAAAATTTCAAGGACCAGACTTCGTAGACCTATTGAATTGTTGTTATTGAGTTTATTCTGACTTATTACCATCATGTTGCAGATTTTGAATTAATTTTGGATAACTAGAGTGCACATTTTTGGACAACATGGCTACCAATATGTTTATACCATATATACAGTGGTGGCCACAAGTTTAGCACACCACATGTGGTGTTTGTAACAGCTAATAATTTGTACTGACAATGAACTCTGAGCCAAACATTTCTTTTTACGTGTTGCTTATGGTGTGATCAGTATATGGGGCATATTTTTTTCGTATTCTTTTGAGCCTTTTTCTCGTACTCTCATGTATTGGCAAATAATTCGTAATCTGAGCTGGACACAAATTTAGCACATTTGATAAATGTTGTTATTTTCTGTTTCTTTTTGCGTTTAAATTAATTAATTGGTATGTTTTGGTTATTTTTACTCAAATGGAAGTTATTATTTAACAAAATTTTTAATTAGGAATTTTTAAAAAGGAAAATGGAGCATTGAGGCGCAGCGTCAGGCTATTTTGCAATTGAACGACAGCGGAAGTACCGCTGGAGATATTGCAAACATTCTAAATTGATCCAGACAGATGGTGTGCAATGTACTAAAGCATATTGTAATTTATTGAAACTTCAAAAATATCGCACAATATCCTACGTCGAGAAAAACAATCCATAAAAAGGATTATTTTATTTATCGAACCTCCGTAGCAGATCTATTTAAAAGCTCAAGTGTGATTAAGATAGTTTTTTCGGCAAAATTTGGCCTTAGAATATCCTCAAGAACCATTAGAAGAAGAACCAATGAAAAAAATTTACTTGGATCCATTGTTCAACATAAGCCACACGTATCACGTGCATTTAGAATACACTTAAGATTTTTGGGAAAATATCGTCTGTATTGGCGAATCGAATTTTATCGGTTCATATCTGATGGAAAACAATACGAATTGCGCCCTCCAAACATGCGGCACAACCCAAAGTACAAATCTGAGACTGTAATGCTCGTTGACGAAAATGTGATGGTGTGTACTGCGCTTTCTGGACACGGTGTTGGTCCCAGGTACAAAATCGATGCACTGATGGATCAGTATGTTTACAAAAATCGACTTGTTGATACTATGATACCATATTCAGATAATAACATGCCCCTTTAGGTGGCGTTCTATGCACGACAACCATCCAAAACTCACTTAATGCCAATGAAGAACTGTTTGGAGCAGAACAGAATAGATTTTTAAAAATGGGCCAGCACAGTCACCGGATCTCAATCCAACTTAGAATCTATAGAATGAACTTCAACAACATATTATAGCAGTAAAACCCAAAAATTTGCCCGATTTGTTGAATGAAACTCAAAATTCCTGATATTCTATTCCAATGGAGCGTTTTAAGTCCCTAGAGGAGAGTATGGCCAGAAGATGTCCAGCTATTAGTCAAAATAGTGGATATACAACCAAATATTAAGTTTATAATAAAATGTATAGGTTAGTTATTTTTTTCGGTTTGAATAAAGTCTTTTAATATGTGCTAAATTACTGTCCAATAACTTTTCGTATTATTTGTACTTCACATGATATAAAAGTGAAACGCAACAAGAGAACCGAACAAAAGTAATGTTACATGGTCATCTTATCGTACGTAATATTTTAGAAAAAATACGGGGCAAAAAAAAAAAAACAAGTTGAAATATTTGCTTTACAAAGTTACATGTGCTAAATTCGTGTCCACCAATGTATATCGAAATAATATTTCAAGTCAATTCAAAAAGTAACTATAAGGTAGTAATCTTAAAAAAACTTAAATACCCTAAATATTGGGTGCATTTTCAGCTACAGTCGTTTGGTTGGTTGTGTGTCCATCCTAATTTAATTCCAAAAGTTAAAATTTTGAAACCCAATTTATCTCTTACGTACACAGTGCCGTAAAAGTAAAAAAGTACGAATTTGGAGAAACCTTTTTATTTTGCGAGTCTTTGCACCAAATTCCATGATTCTAGCTGCGGTCATTTGTTTGGTACCATTTTTGTTCCCTTTTCCCATTTTACCCCCTTAAATGTACGGCTTTCAAAAATTTCTTTATTTTGCGTGTCTACGCAATTAGAGGGATGTACACACCGAATTTCATCATTCTAGCTGTAACCGTTTAGTTGGTACCATATTTATCCCTCTTTTCCCATTGTATGCCTTGAAAGTGCGAATTTGGAAGAACTTATTTATTTTTTGAGTCTACGCAGTCGGAGGAATGTATACTCCGAGTATCATGACTGTCGCAGCCAATCCAATCAATTAGAGGAATGTACACTCCGAATTTCGTGTTTCTAGCTGTTGTCGTTTGATAGGTATAATTTTTATCCCTTTTTGGCCCATTCCGCCCCCTAAAAATAAGAATCACTTTATGGTGCACGTTTTTGCTATAAGGGGAATGCGAATACCAAATATCAAGCAAATATAAGCAAAAATATCAAAAAACATGATTAAAAACTTTAAATATTGTTTTCAGACCTTGTGAGGAAAAATGTTTCCCTTTGGCCCATTTTCAATCCCAACCGATCTACAATTTGAAAAATTTTGGACGTCCTGGCTCCTTTCGTTTAGATGCTAGCGTGCTTTCAACAGACGGACAAACGTGGCAGGATCTTATTAGAATTTTATGACGATCAAGAATATATATGAGTCATTCCATATCAAGCGGTACGGTTTTTGACCTCGATAGCTGCGATTGTTTTGAAAGTTTGTGTATGTATTATTCTTATAAAAATATTGTATACGTATTTTTGGAAAAAAATCGAAAATTGTTTTTCACGATTTATGACGAATTTAACAGTGAAAAAAGGCTACCTGTAAATACGCCCGTAACTCCGGAAATACTTTACCGATTTACAATTTACAAGCAATAACAATCAAAAAATATCTCAATATTTATATTTACATTTGTGATATCTTTATTTCTTTTATTTTATTTATTTCAACTGGACATTTGGATATCTAATATGTATGTTTCTAATGTAATATGTAAGTATATAAGTATGTAAATGCATATGCTTATGACCATATGACAATCTGTATGTTCAGTTACTAGACTTAAAGTTTTAATAATCTGGATTGTACAGTACTATACCGTAGAAGTATGCCACAATACCCCCCACATAAATGATCTCAATTAATTGAATATCTTATTTAAACTGTACAATCATATAACTTATGTTTACTTTCTAGGTCTTAAATTGTATCTATTTGTATTATCATTTCTTGGTAAATCATTATTCTGTACGATTTCCGTAATATCTTCCTCCATATTATTAGAAAGTTTTTGTAATGGATTCGAAGGTATAATCGGAATATTTATTCCGTTTATTTGTTTATTTATTGTTGTACATAAAAATGTTTGTCTTTTCCATATTTTGTTATCGAACGTTTTTACATAATAGGTTTGTTTTCCTTTAGATTTAAAAATTTTTGATTTTATCCAAGATACTTATCATTAATTATCTTAATATCATTAACATAGAAAATATTTTTTCTGTTCCCTTTGTAATACTTTTTTCGATTACATTGGATATGTTCTACATTTTTTTAATTTCTTCACAATTCTTATCTTTCACATTTCGTTTTGGATTAATCAAATCTAATCTAGTTCTTAACTTTCTTGTATTGAACATTAAATATGCTGGAGAAACTCCAGTGCTAGCATGTATTGTATTTCTGTAATCTAGCAAAAATCTACATAGTACTTCATTGAATGCTGACAATGTCGCGTTACACAAATTACGCTTTAAGGCTGTTTTCAATATCTTGACAGCATTTTCTGCCTGCCCATTGGTTGCGGGGTGTCCAACAGGGGTAGTGATGTGTTCAATACCGTTGATTTTTGCAAATTCTTTTGATACAAAAGATGTGCCATTGTCAGATACAATGCATTTTGGCAAACAAATCCCTCAAAACTGCTATTACTGCTCGGCTTGTAGTATTCTTTGCCATGTCAATGCATTTAAGCCATTTACTTGAGCTGTCCACTACCACCAGACACCAGCGATCTAAAAAAGGTAAACAAATCTATGTGGGTCCTAGTCCAGACTTCTGGAGGTCTTTCTCAGGGTATTAGTTCTTGCTGTGGAGGATTCGTTCGTGTCCCCAAACACGGTGTACATTCTTTAACAATATTCTCTAAATCTTTAGTTTGTTTTGGCCACCAACAGCACTCCCTGGCCATTGCCTACATTTTGATAATTCCCATCAACTACGTCATTTTGTAGTACCTTTGGTACCACAACCCTATATCCCCAGAACAAACATCCCGCTTCTTCGGATAATTCTAATATCCTCTGGAAAAAGGGTACTAAATTCGAATCGGTACATTTATCAGGCCAACCATTCCTAACCATATGAAGCACCTTCCGTAAAATTTCATTCTGCTCGGTTCTCAACTGAATTACCTCAAAATTTAGAATTTTATTTCCATGAGTATCTTGATTAATTATAATATATGTCGCTTGGAAATTTATCAGTTTCCATGTTCTCTATCTGTGACACCCTAGAAAAAATAATCTGCCACGTTACTATTAGATTTAACATGTTCAATTTCAAATTGATACCCAGACAAGGTCAATGCAATACGCTGCAATCTATTGGAAGCCATTGCAGGTACACCTTTTTTGGGACTAAAAATATGCTGTAGCGGTTTATTGTCAGTCACCAAAGTAAAATTTCGACCGAATGTAAAATGTGCCAAACAGTTTTCCGAAATTATTAACTGTTTTAACTCATCTACGGCGTTTGAACAAGAATCGGACCAAACTAATTTTACATCAACGTTTAATAAGCGATGTAGAGGGTGAAGTAATGTGGACACATCAGGCAAAAAACGTCTATAAAAGTTAATTACTCCTAGGAAAGCCTGCAGTTCTTTTACGGAAGTAGGATATGGTATTTCATTAATTCCCCGTACTTTCTCAGGATCCATAAGCAACCCGTTTTTATCTATGATATGCCCGAAAAACTTACAGCAAAATTCACACTTATCAGCAGCCAATTTGAAACCTACATCTGACAATAATCGAAGTACTTTTTCCAATCGTTCGACGTGTAATTTCCTATTCGGTGCACTGATTAGGATCTCGCCAAGAAAAACTACGACTCCATCCAAGCCGGTTAATCCATGACCTTTTGAAAAATAGCGGGAGCCGAAGCCAACCCGTAAATTAACCGTGTGTACTGGAAAAGTCCTTTGGATGTTGAAATTGTAGTATACTTCCTGGAGTCCTGATCAAGTGATATCTGCTGATAAGCCATACTAAGGTCGATGTTGGTGAACTCCTCCCCACCATGTAATTTTGAAAATATTTCCTCTATACGAGGCATACTTCTCCACATAAATATGCTGATTAAGGATTAAGAAATCTCCACATATGCGGATTCCTCCATTTTTCTTCAATATTGGACAATCGGTGTACCCCAATCAGAAAATTCAACCGGTTCCAAAACTTTAATTGTAACTAGATTGTCAATTTCTGCTTCTACCTTATCCTTAATGGGCAATGGTACTGGTCGTGGTCTAAAAAATAGGGCTAGTCCGTTCTTTTAATTTTAAACTGGCCTGACTATTTTTGAATAGGCCTAAAGTAGCATCGAAAAGCGACCCAAATCTATTCACAATTTCATTCTTTTCATGGAGATTTCGCGATGCATAATTTAAGTCTACAAACTCGATCTCAAATGTTTTTAAAAAGTTCCTGCCCAGTAATGGTGGACCGCCATTTTCAATCACTATAAACGACATTTTTTAAGTATAGTTTTATACACTACATTCAGATCACACACCCCTACTGGACATATGTTTACACCATTGTAAGCTTTCAGTAACAAATTAGTACTTTTTAAACTCTCTCTGCTTGCACCGATTGCCCTTGTATGACCTATACTTGCAGGGGTCACTCTGATGTCCCACAACTCCGCAAACCGGACATTGCTGTCCTTTTCTGGCTTATTGCTCATGCCCCTGCTGATGACTCTCGCGAATTTGCTGCTGCTGTTGCGTCGACTGATTTCGCAGCTGCTGCTGTGACTGAGACATCTTATATTTTTCGCCGCGCCATGTGCCTTTGGTTTGCTTTCTATGCACATAGTTGAGATCACTTTCAGACTTAACCTCAACCTCATACTGATTCTTAATGTATTAAGCACTGTTAGCAATTTCGACAGCCCTTGCAAACGTAAGAGAAAGTGATTTGTCTCGGGCCTAGTCCTATACAAATTTATCTCGGACAACCGTATCTAACATAGTACCAAAATCACACTGTGTAGCCAGTGCTCGTACCCGTACAGCCCATTCACTTGTAGTTACCGCCTACGACTTAGTTGCGCTATAAAATTTAAAGCGCTCTGCGAATCCACATGAGGGAGGTTTAAAATTTGTCTTCATTGTCGCCATGCACAAATCATATGTGGTCGCCACCGCATTCACTTGTGTTGGACTCAGCAAGTTTTCCAATAGCACATAAGACCCTTCCGTAAGAGATGTCAGCATAATAGCATTTTTCTTCTCGGAATTTCATTTGCGATGAAGAACTGTTCCAATTGAAATTGAAAAACATTCTCGCCACAGTGATATCTCTGCTTGCACTCTCTATTTAAACTGGACATTTTGATATCAAATATCTATGTTTCTAATGTAATATGTAAGTATATAAGTATGTAAATACATATGTTACTATTTACATATGTAGACTTACAGTTTTAATAATCTGGATTGTACCGTACTATACCGTAGAAGTATGCCACAACATTTAACAATTTTTTTTACAAGAGAAAATTCTCCTGCTACTCTCTGCAAGCTTTTGTCTACTACTGTCTAATTTGTCGTCTATGTTTTTCCACCGTGCTCCTATATATTTGAGCACAACCGTCTGAGTCTCTCTTAAAATTAAGCCTTTTCCCAGGAGAGACGTCAATTATATTTAGCATTTCCAATGTATATCTCCTTGTATAATTACTCTAATATTTCGACGTCATTAAAGTTTGGCTTGTGTCCCGTCAAGGTACAGTGGGCTGCAAGGGCAGTTTTTTGCTCAATGGGTTTGTCAAAAGATTTGTGTTCGGATTTATGTGATGAAAGTCTGGTTTTCAATTTATTTTTCGTATTTTATCTTGTACACGGGTTCTTAATCGTAATACCGGCAACTGACTCTACCTGAAAAGCTGGGGAACCCTTCAATATTTCAAAATATGTATTTCATTCATTAATGGAATTTGAAGGAAAAAAGTTATGTTATTTCATATTACATTTTTTTAAAAAGGAAATTTTTAAAATATTTATGACGCCCAAACAACATTTAGCAGAAATACAGTTTCGACCGTAATACGAAAGAAAATTGTGCGCACCATGCTCGAAGAATAAAAAGTTGATAAAAATAAGTTTCTGACTTGTATTAGTAAAGAAACATATTATTAAATCAAAGAGTCCGAAACTTGTCTTAGTTACAATGATGATTAAACGGACTGCAAAGATGCATTCATGTTTTAATAACGCTTTTCATTTATCAAAGTAAAAAAGTTTTATTAGTTCCGAGAAAATTCACACTGCTCTGCGATTTAGTAAAAAATGAAAAAAACTAACTTTTTTGTCAGGTAACATTACCCTCTTAGTCCATGCAATTAACTTGTCTTCTTCTTTTTACTAATTATAAAGCTTCTTCTTGGTCTAAAACCAACCCAGAACTTTTTAGAGTTTCTTTACATAAACTCATTTTGTTTTTTTTTTGTGAAATAGAAGATTGAAAATATTCCAGTCTTATGATGGTGTAGATGTAATGGACTTCAAATGAAAATAAAAGAAAAAATTGTTTATAACTGCTGACGACATTCTTAATGTTTTTAAAAAAGAGTCGAAGAATTATTATTAAAAAATAATATAATTAATTCCATTCTGCTACATTGGTTGTAATAATTTTTATTATCATCTCCTCAAAATGACAAATACTTTTTTTGTTCTATTGAATACAAAAACTGTGGGAGGATATAATATATTGAAACGCCAATGTACATTTTGAGTTTTTTCTTCTTTTTCATCACATGCAAACGTATGAGTGTCACGTAAGTGACCTTGGGAATGCCCATATGTAAAAAAATAAATAAAAATACTTCTCTTTTTTGAAATCAATAAGAAAAATAGCTAACATTACGATTATTTATAAAATATACGCGATTGACCGATGTTCAATGTTAATATCTGAAAATAATTCTTGGATCCTTGCCTACAGTCAGTTCATCACAAAACTCAAAAAAAAAAAAAAACGAAATAAAAAAGTATTTGAATTGATTCTGCACCACTGTGCGACGTCAATAGTCGTTAAAATTTATTAGTTTTATTTATAAAATTGAGATTTCTAGTTTTATAATTTTAATAGGGTCATTTCAAAAAATTTCGTCAAAGTCGCGAGCCAAATGTCCTCCCCTTTGTATAAATTTTGGCACTTTTGTTTTTATCGTCACTGCGATTTTTTTGACGTTAACATTTGTGCCTTATTTAATGTAGTTTTTGTTTTATGATTCGTTAAAGTTGTCAATTTACAGTGTTTCTGGAAATAGATAGACTAGTTTTAGTTTAATTATTGTCCGCGTGCATCATCGGTAAGCTCTTGGCGACTGCTTTAAAATGATATGTCCTGGTCGCCAAAATATCTTTTATCCTTGAATATCCTTATAGATTTTTTTTGCAAATGTTGTCATCATTCATTCCATCATCCTACCTCCTAAATCCTTGTGCTCACAAATGACGGGCATCCCCAACAGCCGGAGTGGATTTCGTTTGTTCCTTGGGACATAAATGGAATATCATTGTAGCGATATCATCCAGATAAGCCCCCGCTCAGATGTTACATACTCTGGTTATGTGAGCCTTTTCGCTGATACTGGGATAACATCTTGACCATTTACAGAGAAATGACCTTAGTGCGGTAGAACAGTCGGAATTGAAAGTGAAATCGATCGTCCTAAAATATTGAAGTGTTTAGAATATTTCATTATTTTTTGTGAACTATGCCTTATATTAAACATTTATATTTATATTTACTTACAATTAGTTTTAACTTAAATTATTTATCGTCATTACTAAAACTGGACTTCACACACATTTAAATAATTCAATAAATAATTAATAACTAAATTGTAAATATCACGGAGCTTAATGCTAATACTGTAGTTTTGTATTATCTTTATCTTCTTTGGTATTGATTGATTTGTGTATTCGTTGCTGTATACGTAGGCTTTCTAATGTATATCTCTTATTTTCTATTTTCTCTTTATCTAATATTTTAACGTGTTGTGCTAAAAAAATGTTTTGTTGTTAATAGGATTTTCTAATAAATATCCCTGATGAAGTCGGAAATAGGCCGACGAAACGTTGGGAAAAAATGGAATAAATTAGTTTTATTCATTGAAAAAGTGACCAAATTAGTCCAAAAACAAACAAAAACTAAGTACAAAAATACAACACAATTGGTCAAAAACAACAATAAACATTTAAACATTTAGTATTTTGATAGTTGTAGACGTAAGCTATATGTACACAAAAATATTTTTGAGATTCGGGCCGATCGATCTTAACATCATTCTTACTTGTTTTATTTCATTTATCGCTAATTTTGTTTCTCTAACTTGAAATGTATTTATCTTGTGACCGGCTTGGTTTCTCCTATATCGACAGAATTGCTGTGAAAATTCCCCAAATAAGGTGATTTCAAGAAACTCCCCATTTTGTTGGCCCCAAGGTCTCCAGACCTTACGGGTTATAGGGTTATTACAAACAAGAAGTTTACAAAACAAAACCAACAACTTTGGATGATTTAAAGTAATGCATTCGAACAACAATTGAGGTGATTTCCGCTCCAATTTGTCCAGGCAGAAAATAATGTCGCAGATGGGGTTATTTCATTTTTTATTAAAAAAAAATAAAAAAATAATAATAAATATATAATAGTTTTCAAATAAACAAAAATAAAATAATTTGTATCCATTTTCTTGGCTTGTGTACGCACATCTAACATTTTCTATATAAATGAGATGGTATTTATAGTTTTTAATTTGTTTGGTCCATTTCTCCCCAAAATGTACAAATTTGACTTTTTTGGTGTGCGTTTGCGCTACCAGAGGAATTATTGTGTCAAATTTCAAGATTTCAATTTTAGCAACAACCGTTTGGTCAAGGCAATGTTGCAATTCTTGTCCCTTTTCCCATTTCGGAACATCCCTTCTTATCACAACTACACGTTGTATGACGAACGTGACTGATCTGGGCAGTGATCAGTCACGCAACAGTTGTTTATACCTAGACTGTAGCTTCAAAATGGTCACCTGGAATATGGTCTATTTCGTTTCCGAGCATTGGCACTTATGCTCGGTCAATCCATACATTGGGGTGCAAATGAGCACAATCGAGCGTTGATAACATCGCCAAGATTAGCCAATCATTCGTTGTTCCATGGAGTGGCCCATACTCGCATATGTGTGATGAATACATCAAATGAAATTGTTAACTTCTCTGAAACTTCTTCGCAAAGTCACAAATTTGTATGAAATCAATGTAAATGCCTTTAATGAGTAACTGGGTTAGATGTTAGAACTCAAAGCCGTACTCACGTAACCAAATGTATACGAGTATGTGCGCATGCGTGTATGCCTAAATGACAAATATTTCGGTTGCATTTTTTCACCCGATTTGTACTAGACATACACATATTTAGGTATGCAATCATGCAGTCATCCCAACCGGCCGGTATATTTGTTTGTTTGCATTGTTGCGATGAAACGAAATCGAATGAAATGGAATTCCTTAGATGCGTCGACATTTGATGGTCTTGCCAGAGCATTCGCTGTGATTTGGAATTTTGTTTCTATAAAAACAAAACATTTACCGTACAGAACATACACTCATCTGCCACAGTTCGTCGGTGGAAAAGCCACAGATCATCCATCAGTTTATCTGTTCAGGAGTCCGTGTTTTGCGTTGCATCTCAGGATTTACAGATTTTTAAAATATAAATCCTTTGACCAGTTGTTGAAAACTACAGAGACAACTATGACGAATCCACTCCTTTGGGTGTTGCTTTTGACAGCGTGGAGCGCATGCGATGGGACGCATGTGAACATTTCAATTTCTCAGCAGCATACAAAGAATGCTGGCCACGTATCGGATACGTCAATGGTCGATCAGGCGCAATTCAATGCGGATTCAGTCCAGCATTTGGGGTCAAATGGTCATCAAAATGATGGTCTCAGTGCAAGGATACAAAGCGAAGATAAGGATGCCAATCACAAAGTGGAAGGTTCGAACATGAATGACCGCTCTGACCGGAGACAGTTGGGGCAGTTGGTGGCGCAGACCCATTACCCCTACAGAAGCATGTACGAGTCGAATCCCATCGAATATCAGCGTAATGCCCAGTTCCGAAAAATGAATGACCAACAAAAGCAAAACATGGAGTTCGAACGGTATATTCACCACTATCACAGTGGACCCACGGTAGAAACGGTGAGTTATACGTGCACAGCGCAGAGTAGCTCATTTTTAACTTTCTCATTTCCATTGACAGGTGTACGAGTCGGCTGATGCAATGCCTCAACACTCTTCGACATCCCGAGTAAATGAAGGATCTCAGGTCCAACGCAGTGGCAGAATTGTTAAGTTTGAGCGTCAGGTGGCTCTGCCAGCGGCCTCTTCCGACGCTGAGAAACAAGCAGTTCATGCAATCGGCCAACATCAGCCCGTTCAAGTGTCAGAAGGCGCTTCCTCGGCATCTACTGCTTCAGCAGCAGCCGCATCATCGACATCGTCTTCGTCTGTACCAAGTGTATCTGTAAGTGCCGCTGGTGGCACTAATCTGAAAATCAACATCAATCAACGGCCTGCCTCAGTGGGCGGAGATGGACTCAATTTCGACCAGTCCACCAGTTACAATAAGCCCAATTACAACGATCCCACAAATGTCAAATCAATCAGCCAACGGCCTCAAGTGGGTGGAGACGGACTTAATTTCGACCAGTCCACCAGTTACAATAAGCCCAATTACAACGATCCCACAAATGTCAAATCAATCAGCCAACGGCCTCAAGTGGGTGGAGATGGACTCAATTTCGACCAGTCCACCAGTTACAATAAGCCCAATTACAACGATCCCACAAATGTCAAATACAACAATGATGGTGCTGACAGCCATTTCTATAATCAGTATCCACCCTCAGTACCGGAGCCCCAAGGTGCCTACGGAGGATATTTCATTCCCGCCACCCACTCGAACAATCCCGACAATCAGTTCTATGGGAACGGCTATGGCCAGCCACAAGTCGGCGGTAATAATTATCTGCCACCCGGAACGATCAATCAGAGGCCTGTTGTGACGAAGACAATACAAATTGCTCAACCTGCCATCAAGACGAAAAAGTACGAAGTGCGTCATCCTGCCATTCAAAAAGAATTCTACGATATCGAAGAACGCGTGATAATAAAACCAGCCGGAACAGTAGTTGTCGAATTGGAAAGACCCGTCGCGAAGATACCCAAAGGCGAATCGATACTGCCGCTAGGCCATCCCCATCCGGCCATTGCTGGTGCCTACGGTAACAATGGAAATACTCCGTCCTTCAGTAATATCATCTACAGTGCCGCTGGCTCTTCATCACAGAGTCAAGCCAACAATCAATACGGTCCCAGCACGGGTTATAATCCCAATCAAGTGCCCGAACATCGGGCAACAATTGGTGGTTCGACCTTAGCTTCGTCCATTACTTCAACTCCCACCTTCGATCAAAGCTCCAAAGAGGTGGCAGTAGAGGCCAATCTAAACAAGCAATACAATGGAGATAATCACTTTACGGTAACAGCGGCACCCGTCGTAGAAGAACCCAAAAGCCGCAACAGGGAAGTGATTGTAGTCACAGACGGACAGGGAAACCAACGACAAGTATCAGCAGATCAATTCTCGTACTCTCGTGACGAAACCGACAGGGCCCCACATAGATCCGGGTACAATCTGCGTTCCTACTCCAACCAAAATGTAGCTCCACAACGGTCGAACTACCAACCCACCCAGTCAAATCGCAATGAATACGAGTTTGATGCCGAATATGTTAACACTGGCGCCAATGGCAACATTCCAAGGGACTCCAAGCCAGCTCGCCTCCAAGAAGCCCCCATAAGAATGGAACCCGTAATTAAGCACGAGCATAATATCCCTCTGCCACCGAGCCAGCACAAAATTTATCTTACACAGAAACATGAGGTACCACAATCAAGATTTATTGAAGGACCGGCTCATGTGCAAGAAGTAAATCCGCACCACCTACTTAATCACGCCGGGCCAATGATTATTTATGCCTCAAATAAACAAAGGCCTGAAGTGGCTTTCAGACAAGGCGGCTCCGAATATCAGCATCAATCTCAAGTCGTTAACTTTAGAACTCCGGGCGGAGCGTCCAACATGGCCAGTGGTCATGGTCGCCTAGAAATAAGCGCTCCTTATGCCCAAATGCGATACCATCCCGATGACCAGGCTGTTAGCAATCATCAAAGTCACAATGAACGCATGAAGTTCGGCAAATTGATACTCGAGGAAAAGACTCCCAAGGACATGATGTCGCAGTCTAAAAGTGTGAACATGACAGCACCACAAACGCACATTGAAATAAACATACCCCATCCATCACAGGATTCCAACAAGCACATGACTCTATCTGGCGATGGCAACGAAATTCATAATTCCAAATTGGAAATTTCCGTAACAAACAATGGCGAACTCAAGAAGGATCAAATGGACAATGACCACGTTAAGCACAGCATCGAAACATCGAATGACAGTGGTCGTTTGTCCAATTCACAGGATACGCCCGATTGTGATAAAACATCCAAAGTGGGGCAAAGCCAGATGGAACAGAAATTCATGCGAATTGTCGAAGCACCCACTGATACTCACAACGATGAAAGTTCCGCATCTGAGTCGACGTCTTCAAATGCCGCAGCCAATAATGTTGACATCCATAATAAGGGTACCTCTGGTCATCTCGCAACAGCTGGTCACCCCGGCCATGTTGTAACACCGGGATCTCGAGTCATTGCAGCTACCCCAGCAGCGAAAGACTCTTCGGCTGGCAGCGAAAGTTTCCACAAACGACGAATCGTAGTCAACCATCCGTTCCAAACGGTGCGCGAGGTAGTTGAGCACGAGCCCTACACTAACTACCATGAGGTCCAGGTGAACGAGCCAGCTTCACCCTCGCTCTATCACTCGGCTGCCTATTTTCAGACGCACGGATCACTACGTCAAGCCGCCGCTCCCGCTATGAACGAACAACGCCAGTTGGCTGCACCCGTGTACTACCACTAATCATCGTCGTCATCATCAGCTGCGAAGAATAATAAATATCCGCTTAAAGTTCAAACGACAACGTGTTGGTTAAGAGTGTAAGAATCATTCACGCTTCGTGCTTCTATCCGTCCCGATATTATGTATGTACCTAGACTACTAACTAGGCTCGCTAGTGTCCTAGAGTTATTGTGGAATATGGGTTTTTCTATTACTTTGTTTTGTAAGTTCTTAGTTTAAGTTGTTTAAATGTCTTCAGAATAAAGCCATCGAATATGCAAAAGAAACTTAGTTCATATTTGTTCGCACTATAGTTGATATTCCAATTTAAACTACAAATGAAACTTATGGCGTACCCATAGGCCTGTTCGAACGGGCTTCCTAGCTTAAATTTAAGAGAATTTGAATTTTATCCATTGGTTTTATTTAAATAAGTCAGAGATAAACATCTGGCACCACCTTACTCGGTAACTAAGAGAGTGGTAAGCTACTTTCTTGTTAAGCGAGTAAATTCCATACAATTATGACAGCTTAGGGAAATCTCTGCAGTCCAACGTTTCCGTTGTTGTTATTGTTATAATCATAGAGGTGTGTATTCCGATGGCATACATCTTTCGTTTACATCGGGACGTGCATCTTGGCGTAGACGCGTAGAGTTCGTGTATTTCATGACGCTTCGGTGTGAAGGCCCAGGTTTGAAATCGGGAAGGATTTTTGTACGGGTCTAATATCCTATATCATAACTAGTTGAAATTTAACATATTCTGCCAATTTAAATCAAAATCTGTAAAGATAGGCGACTTATAGGGGGAAAAGTAAAATAGAAATGCTCATTTATATCGGAGCTATATGACTAACATGGAACGATATGAGCCAAGTTCACCGTAAGCGCTTTTAGTTGAAATATAATGTGTTTTGCCAAATTTGAAGAAGTTCGTATTTATAAATCGGAACCGATCTGACCTACATCCGTGGTGAAGATGTTTTTTGTTGCAATGTCAGGTGTTGTCCCAGATTTAAAGAAAATTCAAATCGGGAGCGAAATTTGTACCATAGATATTTCTAGTTGAAATATGAAATATGTTGTGCCAAATTTGGAGAAAATCTGTTAGATTATGTGGTTTCTAGAGCGGAAAAAGTCAAATCGGTAGCGAAATTTGTATGGTAGCCATACATATGTATATCTGAACCGATTTGACTCCGTTTCACCATAGATGTTTCTAGTTGAAATATGTTGTGGGAAATTTGAAGAAGATCTGTTAGATTATGTAGTCTCTAGAACGGAAAAAGTGACGAAATCGGGAGTGGCGTTGTGTGTGAGCTATATTTAATCTGAACCGTTTTACTTCAAATTAAATTGGGTTTTTGGGGTTGGGTTTTTTGACCCTCAAAATTTACTTGTGCCACTTTTTGATGGAATCGGAAAATAATTGCTGCCTGTACTTTGATTACAAGAATAGATGGACAGACAGACGGACGTGGCTATATAAATAATAATAAACATTGGGTCTACCCCGCTTCATTTTGGGTGTTACAAACAAATTCGCAAAGACATAATACCCTAGTGGAGGGTATACATATGTATGGAAAAAATCCATTTAAGAAATTTTTATTTTAAAATATGCTTATTCCTTCAAATTAAGTTATTTATGCCATGGTCTTCATCTTAGGCGAAGGGGGTATAGGGGTAGTCTAATACTACCCGAGAACTTTTATCTTTAAGTGTAAGCACATCTATGGACTATCCAAACTAAATCCGCATGGTCAGCCGAGTGGTTAATTTTATTTTAGAATTTAAAAGAAAGAAAACAAAGTGAATCCTTTGATAAACATGACCAATCGGAGCACTATACAATATTTTCAAGCATTCAAGATAATATATAATATACCATCGCAAAAAATACGCGTGGAGCAACATTTAAAATAACTCGAAGAAAATCCTGTGAAATGGTGCGCCAAGAACTTCCTATACGTGGACATAGAGAAGATTTTAATAAGGATTTAAAACATTTGAACAACGTCTCAAATTGCTGTAGTCTTGATATTCAAAAGGAATCAATCTCATGACTTAAAAAGTTAAATCGCATGGACCAAGAGCCTTATAGACTTGTCATACTGCATGAAATAATAATAGTATTGCAGAAAACTGCAATACTATTATTATAGTTTGCTATTGTCCAACCGTTCGCTATGGACTCCTGTGCTTACTTCCACCACTGATTCCATGTTATATGTGGAGGATCCGATTATGGAATCGAGTTTTTGATAATATTTCCATTTTGATGGCTATCCTCTCTATGGATCCATTGACCGTTTTTCATCCCTAGAAGACAAAAAAAGTAAGTAATATGTGGATAGGACTTAATAAACCTATATTTATTGCTGAATTTAGTAGTTGTGTCAGATGGGGAAAATACAAATTCATTTTTGAGAATTTCGTCTGCCATTATTTTATATGTGTGTTCGATCGCAGGCCGTTTATGTTGTCCTCCCATAGAGCTAACAGAACACATTCCTGGTCTGAATTCCATTTTGTTTTCTGCTTATAATGTCGTTTTTCCTGAAAATTTAATTAAACTAATTGAATTTAACAACCATTTTTAAGTATTTCATATTTTTAACATTTTTGAATTGCAAGAGAAATTAGAAATAAATGTCAAATTCATCTTCTTGTTCTCCTACAGTTTAGACTCATAACCATAAATTGTTCAATTTTTTTCTTATTTTTGCGTGTCTAAATATTAGATTTCGATGTCGTTTTTTAAAAAATCGACCTGGAGGTAAATTTTAAATTTTGTTTGGAAAAATTCTAGATTTAAGGTCGACTTGGCTCAAAATCTAATGAAACTAGATTTTCCCTGCAGTCTGACAAGGCTATTAAAGAGCAGTTGCAATCAATTTGTAAGTGGAAGAACGATTCCTAGGTTTGGTAGATTATTCTGTAAGTAGATATGTCGTTTCTTTACCCAAACTTATTTTCGATTTTTGGGGGGCAAATAAGATGGAAAATATAGTTGGTCAGTTTTATAATGGTGCAAATAAATGTCGGACTTTAAAAATTAAATTATGTCGTCTCAACAATGTACAATACTTCTTTAAGTAATTAATAACATTTCATTAATTTTTTTACTTTAAATGATTATTGTTGCTTTAAAAGACTAATATTTTTATTTATATTATTAATTGTTTACTTTTCATTGTCATTTTCACCAGTGAATAAATGCAAAGTCTAAACAAATAAAATTATAAAATATGTAAAATATCATAAAATATGACAAATACAATTTGTTGGTAAAACAAAAACTTTGTGAGGCCATAGCCCTAACCAGCAGAAATCCATTGCTACGCATATGGCCTTCATACAATCAGGTATTAATGAACTTATAAAAAACACTTGAGTGTGTTTAGAAAATAATTGAATAGTATTCCAAATATTATTCTAAACAAAATTTTCATATATTTTGTTTTATATTTAATCCTAGATAAATAACTTATTATTAAAGTATAACTATTATACCTTGATATATAACTTAAGATTAATATGGCTGTTTTTCTTTAAGACTGGATAACTAAGCTGTGATAACAAAAATCTATATAAAATGTTAAAATTTCACTCAAAAAAAATCTTTTTTAAAATTGTCGCCAAAAGCAAGAAAACAAATTTTGAAAAAATAATTTTGTGTTAAAAATGTTTGACTTAGCCTGGATAATTATCCAGTGTAAGTCAAAATGATGGATATCGAGGCTAAGTCCAATAAAGTCGACACAAAATATTTTTTGAAAATTTCTTTTGATAAATATATTAATATTGTAGTTGGCGACAATGTGAAAAAATAATTTTTTATTTTGAGCAAAAAAAATAAATTTTTATTAACGTTTTTGTTATCACAGCTTGTTATCCCGTCTTAAAGAAAAACAACCCTAATATATCGACTCAATATTTACATACGCTCGCATGTCATAAAACCTTACATCCCCAAGGTGTGCTTTAAATAAATTTTCCAAAATAGATTAACAGAGAACGACGAAGGAAGTATTACTTCATTTTTGTCTTAGAAGGCTTCACCATTTCAGTAAATAACCATACTAAATAAATTCAATCTACAGGTAAAGCACTGTCTGAAAAGGAAATCGAAAACATAATTACAACTTTTTAAATGCAAAAAAACACCTCAACAGCTCCTGTTTTGTAAGAACTAAACGAAATTTCAATACGAGACATGGTTTCCGAGATAATCCCAATAACATAACCTTTATTATGATGAAATTTTAAACTATTTTATCATATATGAACTTTAAATGCATCCACAGCGAAATTTAGCCGCGATATCGGCAAAATCTTGTAGAATGTGCTTAATAGGAATGTTCTTTGCAAAATGCAATCAATAAGGTCGAAATTTGGGAGTTTGTGCCGCTGATAATACACTGTGCGACGTAGACTTCACACCAGTCATGGAGTAACTTTTTTATATAACAATTGACGTAGATCAAAACCTCCTCTTTTTTCTATTTTCATGACTTCTGAACATTAATTTAATACATGTTTTTGGAGATGTATAAGAATAAATATGTATATAAAATGTTCTACATATCTACGTGCAGCAAGTAAATTACTCGATAAATTCATATTTACCTTGACTTTCTGTGCGTTTCTGTCAATTGTTATTTTTTTCTTTATTATTGACGTACGGAAAAGTGGTTAGAACAGATCTATTTTTTGTGTTTCCAACATTGGGCACCATCATTATTCATTACATTTCGTCTAACATTGTGTTTGCATTAACTACACTGAACATTAGTTTAGCTTCGTTCTGGATTTCTCTGCTATGATCCTTCTATATTTCTCTTTCAATTTTATTCTCACTCTCTTTTAAGGAACTTTTTGCTCAAAGTGAAGTGGGCGAACCAAGGAACTTTGAAATCGAAACACTCGCGTTATTGGGAAAGAAATCCAATTTATTTACATATGCAGTCGTACATATGTGTGTATGTATTTATATACATATGTTTAAATATGTAAGCGACGACCGTTACTTTATTGATTTCGTATTTTGAACATAAAATCACTTAAGTTTTGATAACTTTGCGATGTTGTGCCAACCTAACGGGAGTTTAAAAATGTCATTGTTTGACGGTTTTGCATTAGACACAGAATTCCGTGAAATATTCCTTTCACAGCTTTCCTTTTCGGCAAGACTGTGGGGTTTGATGACACTGACTTGCCACCATTAGCTTTTTTGTTAACTACTTTTTGTTTCTTTGTTTTCCGTTAATTAAATTACTTGTTTTATCTATATTTTTTACAAACTTTATTTTTTAATGTCTCAGTTTTTATCAAACTCTTTGTTACTGTTGTGATCTGTGTCAACCGAAAATCTTATAAAGCTGTTTAACGCTTACCGTACCCGTTTGCCAACTGAATTGCATTCCTTCTTTTGTATTTGAATTTACCTCGCGTTCCTTGTTGGCTGAGTTTGCCGTTCAACTCTTACTCTCCATGATCGGACCACGAAGAAATTAGAACGGTTTGGATATATTGGTGGTTGAATCACACGCATGATTTTTATTGGGCTTATGTTACTCCAATTGGAATTTGTTGTGGCGGACTGTATAAATTAGGACCATTTGTTTATTAATACAAGGTACATATTTAATATTTTTTGAAGCGTGATATCTATTTGCGTGAGAAATTTGAATATTGTGAAAAGTTAACGCATCTTAACCCAATGTTCCATGAATCGAATAGAGAATTTTGCCTGTTTTAGTAAATGTCCTCAGTATTTTCAAAGTCCCAAATTTCTCCATATTATTATATTAAACGGTGCGCCAATTTTACATTTTTCTGAGCAACACCAAATACATATGAAACTAGAGATCGTATGTAGAAGTACCGTGTACTCAGTTTTCCATTTGGCGATCTTTTCTCCTTTTTTACAGGACTTTTAATTTCCAAAGGATACATATGTTTTAATAATTTATTTTCGTACTTTTGCGAGTCATGTAAAGGCGATATGGTGGTATGGTCAAGTGAAGGAGTAGAATATCTGTTAAAAACGCTTTACTAGATTCCATGGATCTATCTTATTAGTTTAGCAATGCCATAATTTTAAATTTTCCCTCTTAGTTTATTTAAACTTGAAGTTGTTGTTAATGCTAAACTAATACAGATAAAGGTATGCATTTCAGAGTATTTTTAAGGACTCATCTCTTTGATTTGATACTCATAACGTAGTTGTATGTCTCGCAAAAGTTGAAAATAAATTATTAAAACAACTACATATATCTTTTTTAAAATCCTATATACTTTAAAGAATATTTAAATCGTCTCCACATAACGAAATTTATTTCGAAGTTACAGCGATTAGAACTTGGCGTGGCGGAGTCGATACAAAGCAGTATATTTTTATAACCTCCACCTTGCGTTTGCAACACCTTGACATATTCATCGGAAACCACTTTATTGTAGGTCGTGGTAAAATTCTAAGATGATCTAGTTATGTCCTTCTGTCTGTCTGTTGAAAGTTTCCTTCTTTCAAAGTCATAGTAAATAGTTCATTTACTAGAAATAAGATAGTAAATTTTCTTAAAAACATTTCTTTTGATCTAATAAAAAATTCTTACAATTGAATTCTTGAATTTAACACTTGAGTGGAAGATAATTTCGAAGGTAAGTAAGATAATATAAATAATTTGTTATATGAAAAAAATTATATTTGGGAAATTTATGCCGAGTTTTTCATACATTTAAGTATCAACTACTGTCTAATTTGTCGTCTATGTTTTCCCATCGTGTTCCTATATATTTGAGCACAACCGTCTGTGTCTCTCTTATAATTAAGCCTTTTCCCAGGAGAGACGTCAATTATATTTAGCATTTCCAATGTGTGTCTCCTTGTATAATTACTATATTCCGCTAATATTTCGACGTCATTAATGTTTGATTTGTGTCCCGTCAAGGTACCGTGGACTGCAAGGGCAGTTTTTTGCTCAATGGGTTTGTCAAGAGATTTGTGTTTGGTTTTATGTGATGAAAGTCTGGTTTTCAATTTATTTTTCGTAGTGCAGACATATACCTTCTGGCATATGTCGGACTTGTCACCATTTGCATTTTATCTTGTATACGACGTTTGGTTTCTCTTCTTTCTTGATCTTCGATTCGCCCTACTAAATAGTTGGTTGACGGTCCTGTGTGTTTTATGTGCCAACTCAAATTGTTCCGTCAATGTTAGAATGTTTCGGATAGTCCTGGATTTATACGTTTTGGATTTATAAATTTTACTTGGCCTTTCGTCATTTTTTGTTAAGTTTTTCTTCCGTCGTTCGCTTGATTAGATTGTTTATTAATTTTTCGGGAAAGTCGTTCATGAGTAGTATATTTTTAATTTTGGACTTGTTTGTTTCGTGATATTCCTTATCACTGGTTTGTAGAGCCCTGTTTATAGAATTCGTCGCGGTATTTATGATAGTTCGTCTTGGGTGCTTAGAATAAAAATTAATTTGACGCCCGGAAGCGGATTGCTTTTAGTACCAGTGAATTTTCAGCAGATCCCCTTGTCTAATTATAACCGAATCCAAATATTGTAGTTTATTGTCCAATTCTTTTTCCATCGTAAATTGTCTTTGTCGGTTGAAAGAGTTTTCTACTTCACTATGCTTTACAATTGCGAATAAGTCGTCTACATATTTGGTCAGTACTCTTGGTTTTTTCTTTTATCTTGTCCATCGTGGCGTCCAGCAGTTCTTCCATAATGATGTCAGTAATTACAGGTGAGGCTGGTGACCCCTTATTTTGTTCATATATCTTATCTTTGTACTTGAAATAGCGCGTGTCCTTAATGCAGAAGGTCAATAATTCTATGAAGAGGTCCCGAGGTTTTCTCGTGTGTTGTTCAATTTGATTCCATTTCTTTTCTATTGTCATTATGGCTCAATTTATGCGAATACTTGGGAACAAAGAATATTAATTGAATATTAATCTAAGAAGCAATTCTCGTTCATTTGCAGATATTTATTTCTTAAATACTTCAAGTATTATTATAAACAACCACTGCGAAAGCGCCTATATTGTCTTCGCAGCAATCATTGAGTAATAACTCAAATAAAATGTTCATCAGTTTGAGTAAAAATTTACTTATTGTGGAAAAAATCAGCAAATCTGTCCTTGATTGAGTAAAATTTTATTAAAATTTCAACAAAATTTAACTTAAATTTTTAAAAATGTACCTAGTTTTAAGAAAAGTTTACTTTGTTTTGGGAAATTTTTTACTCTAAATTTTACTCAGATTTAGTAAAAATGTACTTGGTATGAGAAAAAACTTACTACTCAAACGATTTGGCTCAATTTTTTCTATTTATTCGCTACACTTTTGTCTATCGTTCATCGTAAGGCTTTTTTGATTAAAGGTCTGTTCAACAGTTACGCACTTTTTTCCCTCCGAAATTTTGAGAAAATTCCTGTTCTTTCAGCATTTTTACAATTTTTACAAAAAGACTCCTTCCTAGCCTTCGCAGCGATCATGGAGTGCTATTTTTTTTTATTGCAGAGGTATCATGATGCTTTTGAGAAATATTTGTTATATGAGTTTTGCGTACTCTGAAGCAAAATCTTTGGCTTGAGTTATTGGTGAAAAATCTCCTCTAAAAAAGTGAACTAAAAACTTTTTTCGTTATATCATGTTAAATTTTCCTCAGTTTAAATAAACTTTGTAGAAAAAAACAGTAAAATTGTACCCAATTTGTGTAATTATCTACTTGGCTTTGAGGAAATATTGCTTTATAGAGAGACTAGCAAATACCCGCTACTTTGTACGCGGAAAAATAGAATAAAATAGTATTTTGTATCGGCATTCAAACTGTTTTTTATATTTTGAAATTGCCTTAGTGTAAGGATGTCACTTTCAGCGCAAATCGTTTTTAAACGCTCACAACTTTTATAGAATCGCTACTTATTCAGAGGTATATTTACACTAACTTTTCGCTACGATTAAAAAACCTTGTACAAATTAAAAAAAATCAATTTCTACGTAGTCAATAGTTTATTTTATAGGCACAAAATGGAAAAAAATTTTCTACAAAAAAACATATAAAGTAGAAAATTATTTGCACGTTTCTTTCTTAAGCTGAGAAAATTATACCCTCACTACAGAGTAGGAGCGTATATATCATTAGGGATAGAAAAAAGTGTAACGCATTGAAGGAGTGGTTTTAAACCATAAGTACGTCCCAAGTCCCTTTCACGCCGTCTGACTCGCTGGTATACACGATAACTCTAGAAGGGACTTAAATAATTCATTAAAACTCTGCACATAGTACTATTTTCCCAAACTTAGTTTAAATTCGGAAATGGGGGAAATTGATATACACCTTATGGTACCCACACACATAGTCCATATTCCAAAACAAACGATCCGTACGTAAAATTAAACCTAATATAACTTCTATACTTTCCACGCAAATTGACATAAGCTTTGGTCAAAATAAAACTGATATAACTTCCATACGTATGGTTGAAATTAGTTGCAATTCGAGATTTTAAAATGTTTTATAATCACTTTAAACCTACAAAATATGTATGCTTTTCCGTGGCCTTTGTAGTCCCTATCCAAGTGAAACTTAAAACCATAACTTCTATACCGGTGCGTGACTTGAAAACTGAACTTATAAATGGAACAAACATTTTGTATCTATCTTTTATTTTGCCGGGGATAATGACTGTAATGTTCACACATAACTCTTTCTGTGCTGCTTGTACCCTTAAAAATACAAATTTCGAAAATTTAATTTATGTACTCGAATTTCTTTTCATATTCTAACTGAAAACTTTGGTTGGTACTATCTTTATCCCAAATCCGCAAATTTGGTTGGTACCATTTGCACCACTTTTGATCCGCTTGCCCCTTTAAAGTACACATTTGATACAATCCAATTGTATTGCAGTATCCATTTTAATCGTTTTTTCCAAATTCAACTTAAAAGTATAAATATTGAAAATTAGTTAATGTTTCGAGTCTACACTGTCAGAGGAATATACACATCGAATTTCATGATTCTAGTTTCGGCTGTGTTGTTGGTACCATAGGGATATAAAAAGGTACGAATTTCGAAAAATATATTATTATGTGTTTCTATGCATACAAACCGAATTTCATGATTGGTACCGCTGTTATCCGTTTTTACCCAATTTCACACCTAAAAATTTAAATTTATGAAGAATATTTTCGTGGTCGTATTCACGTTATAAAAGTAATATGCGGTCCAAATTTCAAGATTCTAGGCCCAGTTTTTTTGGTAAAATTTTTAACCCATTTAATCCCTTAAAATTACAAATATCCGAAAAATCCTTGTAATTACTCATCTACACTGTAAGACGAATATGCGCACCGAATTTTATTATTGTAGCGTCATCCATGTTGTTGGCACCTTTTTTATCTCGCTTTTCTCGTTTACCCTTAAAAAGTACGAATTTCGAAAAATTCTTTCAATTTGCATTTTCAGTGATTTACACGCCGAATTTCATGATTCCAGCTCCGTCTGTTTGATTGGTACCATTTTGTATCTCTTTCTACCCAATTTCACTCACAAAAAGTACGAATTTTGAAAAATATTTTCTTAGTCGCATTCGTGCTGTAAAAGTAATGCCCGTTTCGAATTTCATGATTCTAGGCCCAGTTGTTTGGTCTGGGCTGTGGTACAATTTTTATCCCATTTAATCCCTTAAAATTACAAATTTCGAAAAATGTCTTCTTATCATTGATTTGCGCTATAAAACGAATATACATACCGAATTTCATTATTGTAGCTTCATCCGTGTTGTTGGTACCTTTTTATCCCCTTTTCCCCGTTTACCTATTAAAAGTAAAAATTCGGTCATTTTGCGTTTCTAAGGGTTTTGAGGTATGTAGACATCGAATTTTATTATTCCAGCTCCATCCGTTTGATTGGTACTATTTTTATCCCTTTTTACCCGATATCACCACAAAAAGTACGAATTTTGAAAAATATTTTCTTGGTCGCCAAATTCCAAGATTCGCCGTTCCAAATTTCAAGATTCTAGGCACTGCCGTTTGGTCAGGGTGGTGGTACCATTTTTATCCCTTTTTACCCCTTAAAAGTACGAATTTCGAAAAATCCCATCTTATCACACCTCTACACTGTAAGAGAAATGTACACACAAAATTTCATGATTCTATCTCTAGCCGTCAATCACGCAACTCTTTTATATGTTGAACTTCGATTAACCGTGATGCTCGGGACCGGGCTAATCACGGATGACCGAAAATCACGGTTAAAAGAGGTAAAATTTTACATGTATAAATTTTATTATTTTTATTTATTTTTGACAAAAACATGTAAATCTGCGTCTATAAATAACTTATCATATCTCTAGGAATACATACATTTATTTAAAAAAATCTTTTATGGAAGTCTGTCTTATGCTTTTAGCTTTTGATTGTTCTTCCAACAAATGAGTTTGTATGCGATATATTTGCATTTTATCTGGTTCTGAAATACTTGGACAATTAAAGTTTTCTAAAAAACCTAACAAAATACTACTAGCCTCTATTGCCTGAGCCAATGTAGGCGTTTCGTCCGCATTTCCTCCATCTGATTCCTCGGAATTTGAATCAAGCTCATCTTCTTGGCTTTGGGTAACCATGTCTACGATTTCGTCTTCAGATATAATAGCAAACGGAGCGACATCAGAGTCGCACACCATCCACTTTTCGACAGCATCAATCGTACATCCAGACGGTATGGTTATATCTGTTTGTATCTCAACAAGGCTATTTGGAGCATCTTCATTATGAGATAGTAAGTTATTCCAAACTCTTTTTAAAACTTGTGGAGTTACAGAGTCCCACGAAGCTGCGGCTGCCCACAAAGCTGTCTTAATATTCAAAGATTTAACGAACTCACGTCTGTCATTAGCACAAGTTTTTGAACGATCAGTTTACGGTAGTGACATTTGAAGCTCCGAATTACTCCTTGAACCATAGGCTGAATCAAGGACGTGCAATTTGGTGGGAGATATTTAACTGTAACGTTTTCAGATATCATAGCATTTACATCTGGGTGTGCTGGACAGTTGTCTAATAGTAAAAGTATTTTACAGTTATTTTTGAGACCGGTGCGCCGTTGATGTTCCTTTGCTTCTGGTACAAAATTTTGATTAAACCACTTCAGAAATAGCTGTTGTGTTACCCAAGCTTTCTTATTAGATTTATAAATCACAGGTGTTCAACGTTTTTTAAAGCTCTTGGATGGGCACTTTTTCCTATTATCACCAATTTACACTTGTGAGTTCTCGTAGCATTTGAACAAACTAGCACTGTGATTCTCTCCTTGGATTCCTTGTACCCTTCAATTGAATATTCATTACCACTAGCCAAAGAACTCTGAGGCAAACAGCTCCAAAATAGACTGGTTTCGTCTGCTTTGTAGATCTGTTCAGTTGTAAGTTGTTCGTTTTTAATGATTTCATCCAAGTCGTCCACAAACATCGTACCAGACTCATAATCAGCATAATCATAATCAGATTTCAGTCGACGGATTCCATGACGTTTTTTGAATTTATCCAACCAACCAAATGAATAAGTGCACTCTGAATTCATGTTTAACTTCAAATGGAAAATTTTTGCCTTTTCGATAATCATTTCGCCTGAAGTTCAGAAGCAAATTTCAGTTTAAGTTCATACAATATCTCGATTTCAGTTAACTTACCTGAAATTGGAGTTCCCTTAAATCTTTCTTGCCGAAACCAATCATATGTTGCGAAATCAACTTTTGGATTTTCAGATGTTTTTAGTTTAGTTTTAATGTTTAAGGCCAAGCATTGAATCAGTATCGGAGCAAAATTTTAAAATCCGATCTTTGTTTTTTATTGAATCGGATACAGTTTGAATGCCAACTCCATATTTTTCAGACAACATTTTAAAAGGTACTTTACGTTTTGAGTATTCATTAATCAGCTCCATTTTTTCTTTAATTGAAAGAACCTTTCTTGTGGCATGATGTAAGGAAAACACGTCTTGACAGATCAAATTTCACACTGATGAATGAATATGAAATTTGATATGAAAATTACATTTTCATGAAAAAGGGGAATCACCGAATTTTAATATGAGAGATGTGTGTGTATTATACGAAAAAACAAACAAGCAGTCACATGGACATGTGCATCACGGATAATAGAGGTAAATCACGGTTAATCGAAGTTCAACTGTATATAGAGAGATAGACTCGCCGTTTATTGTACGGATCGACTTAGAATCAATTTATAAATCGTTATAGGATCAATTTGAAATAAATCAATTCTGATTTTGGTAAAATTTCGAACAACTCGTTACATTTTGTTCAGAAACATCTAAAGTATAGCCCCCAATAGAAATGTCTCTCCAGATTTGCTTCTTAACGCTGTAGAAGCCACATATTACATTCAGTTTTGATCATACCTCACCCAGATTTGAGCGTAACATTATTAAAGGCTGCAAATTATTTTAAATGTATTTTTTTGTTCGATGGTTCAGAACAATGCCTGCTAATAGGATAAATGTTGGGAGTAAAGTCAAAAATTTAGAAAGGTGACTTTAGTAAAGCGCGCGTAACTTTCTATCATATCGAAAATACCATAATATTTGTTTGCTATATGATTGCTCACTAAATAGGGAATATTTTGTGTCATAATTTTCATTTCAGAAACACAAATAGAGAAAGTTGAAATAGATGCAATTGCAATTGCAACCGCGAATTTTGTATTTTTGCAACAATCGCAGCTTTTTTCGTGACTTACTATTTACTTTAAATAATGTTAGCCCTATCTCCTCTCCTATATCGAAATACCCATATTTTTGTCGAAAAAGATCGTTCTTCCAAAAAACATGGACCCAATTTAACCCTAGCAATTTTGTTGTATAAGTTGGCGTGTAATTTTGCAATTTAAGCGTGAAGAGCATTATTTACAACTTTGGTGTCTTCGGTGTTCCCCACTGAAATCAGCCGCTTTTCTCCATTTTGTCCGTAAAAGTACGAATTTGGAGAAAGTGAAGTCTGGGAAATGTGTAAATTGAATTTCACGATTCTAGCAGCAGCCGTTTTATTGGCACTCTTTCACTCCGTTTTCCGTAAAAGTACAATTTTCCGCAAACATCCTTTATGTTGCGTGTCTACACAATCAGATGAATGTTCATTCCGAATTTTATGATTCCAGTTGCAGCCATTTGGTCGGCATTAATTTTATCCCTTTTTGTCCACTTTGAGCCTACAGGTATGAGTATCAAAAGGTCCCATTATATTTCGAGTCTACGCAACCAGAGCGAAATATACGTAATATAATAATAATTCTAGCTGCAGAGGTTCAATTGGTACCTATTTTTACCCCCCTTTCCACAAAAGTACAAATTTCGAAAATTTCCTTGATGTCTCACGTCTATACATTAACAGGAATGTACCTACCGAATTCCGTTATGCCATTTGGTCAGTACCAATTTTATCCATTTTTCCCTCATTTGCTCCTAACAACGTGTACTTGTGAATAGTAATACTAAGTATTGTCGTTTCACTGGTACCATTTTTATCCCTTTTGCTCCGTTTCAACCCCTAAAAGTATGGATCACTTTACGGTGTGCGTTAACGTAATCAAGTAAATACACAGTTGTAGCTGTTTGGTTGGTACCATTTGTATCCCTTTGTTCCCATTTTACTCCTTAACAAAGGATGGTTAAATTGTAAGGGCCGATGTTGAATGTGAATCACACCTAAATGTCAAGTATTTTTCGGCATTTCATTTGACATTTCTCAATTTCAGACTAACTCAATTTGAACCATGGAAAGATACACAATTGAGCAACGCGTGATGATGGTGATGAGGTACATTTTCACCTCAGTGGATTCGACAATAAGCAGAATTACCGCATTTGCGCGAATGATAATCCAAGAGTGATCGTCGAATAACCAATGCACCCTCAAAGAGTGACTGTTTGCTGCGGTTTATGGGCTGGCGGCATCATCGCGCCGTATTTCTCCAAAATGAGGCCGGTCAGGCAGTTACTGTGAATGGTCTTCGCTATCGTGAGATGATAACGAACTTTTTATGGCCCGAATTGAAAGATATGGATGTGGACGATATGTGGTTTCAACAGGACGGTGTCACTTGCCACACAGCTAACGAAACAATGGCTCTTTTGCGCGACAAATTCAATGACCGTGTTATCTCACGTGGTGACGATGTCAATTGGCCGCCAAGATCATGTGATTTGACACCGTTGGACTTCTTTCTTTGGGGTTATTTGAAAGAAAAGGTGTACGTCGATAAGCCAGCAACAATTCAAGAGCTAAAAGCTGAAATAATTCGGCACATTAACGGCATAGAACCTCAGCGTCATCGAAAATTTTTACCATCGGATGGAGGTGTGCCGCCGAGGTCGCGGCGGCCATTTGGCCGATATTTTATTCCTTACATAATTGAACCTTTCCAATATTATCATAATAAAAGGAAATGACAATAATTTCCTAAATAATTTGTGTTATATTAAAAATCAACATCGGCCCTTAAAATTGATCCACCCTTTAGTACGAATTTGGAAAAACTTTTTATTTTGCTTGTCTACGCTGTCAGAGGAATGTGTGCGCCGGATTTTATTATTCTAACTATAGCTAACCATTTTTATCCTTCTAATACTATTTTACCCCTTTATAGTACAAATTTGGAAAAATCCTGTTTATTTTATGTGTCTACTCAATTAGAGGAATGTTCACACCGAATTTCTAGCTGTTGTCGTTTGAAAGATTTCATTTCTATCCCTCTTTGCCCCATTTTACCCCTACAAAAAAGGATCGCTTTCCACGCATACCAAATATCAAGTAAATATGAGCAGACATATTCAAAAATCATACTTAAATACTCGAAATATTCGAGAGTATTGGGGGTATTTCCTGTCGCCAATTTTCCAACCGACCTACAACTATTACAAGTGGGAATAGGTTGAAACAAAAACAACACAAGATGATCTAAGCCAAAGGATGAGAGTGGACAAAAGTCGTTTTAACCGACTGAAGCTTCAGCATGTTTTCAGTTCACTTTAACTATGCTTCCATTAACTATGCTTGTACGAAATGAAATAAAGCTAAAATCAAGGTCAAGCGATGATGATTCTTTGCTGATTTTAACTTTTTCTCGAAATTATTCTTTACTTTATTACATAATTACAATGAATGCATAACATTTAAACGATAACAAAACAAAAACGAATCCTCCTGACTCCAGAAATAAAAAATAATACTTGTGTACTCGTAGTATGTGTGGCACTCGAGAGTGTCGCGAGATATCCTATCTGCGTTTAATCCAACCGGCATCTTTGAATATTTTGAAGACCATCTCGCGCGGTATCTTCTCAGCTTCACGATTAATCACCGGCATTTCTTTGTCCGTAAACCACGAGTCCTTGGCGAGAGCTGCTGCAATATGTGGATTCTTGAAGAAACGGTCACTCTTCTGGAGTTCCGGAGGCAGTTGAGACTCGCGATATGAATTTTCGATCACCGATGGATGGGCATACTGCGGTGTGGCCGGCTGCGGACTGTGATATTGCGCTAATGTGGCCGGTTGACTGTAGAAGAATTGGCCGTTACACAGTGTTGCGCCCAGTAAGAGTAACACGAGTGCTGATGACATATTTCTGCAAATAGAAAGAGGTAAATCGTCATATAAATGCAATAGTCCAAATACAAAATTCCAAAATTGCAGAATACACAGTGCAACAACCAAAATGGGAATGGGATGAGACAAATTGCAAATTAAAGTCGACATTATCCATAAGAACGCTGTCTAACAAGAAAAGATAATTGAAAAATTGATAAAATAATGCTTATTTATTTTTATTATCCTGGAAAGTTGTGGTATCTTACTGTTTTTGGGGTCGAGGAATTCATTTTTGATATTTATTTTTACCACAAACTCGCACTAGATGCCACTGTCATATTGCTATGTTATGTCCTCCAGTTTCGGAAGTGTGAAAATGTGCAGAATCATTTGCAATGGAGTAAGCATCGACAGACTGTAGTTTATTTTGTTTAGTTTTCTTTTCTGCTTAATTACAGTAGATTATTTTTGAGTAGAGCATCCCAGCAAAAACTCTCATTACCAAGTAATGTGGGGAATAAGGCAAAACCTAAAACCTTCACTACTTATTTTTCGGATCCGTTTCTAATTATTTTTATAAAGGGATTGTAAAAAATAAGTACTTCCACGCACGCTTACAAAAAGATGAGAAATAAGTACTTCCACGCACGCTTACTAAAAGTTAATAAATAAGAACTTCTAAACAAGTTGTACAATGCGTGACCTCAGGAAGATACAAAATAAGCCAAATAATGTATTATCAATAATGGCCTTAATAAGTGATGAAAACAACGTTTTTATTAAATTACATATTTTGTATCGACTTGTTAACAATGTGAATACAGAATATATGGCTGTTTTTCTTTAAGCCTGGATAGCTAAGCTGCGATAACAACAGCACTGCTATTTTCTGACTCACCACACAAATGTAGAAAATTAATTTTTAAAATCTGAAGTTCTATGAAATTTAACTTACCAATATCTACTTATTCAAACCATATAAATGACAGTAATGATTTCATACTTCAAAATAATGCAGGACGTAACGAGCTGTCATTACTAGGTAATGCTAAAAATAATGGGGTGTCATTACCAAGTTTTTGCTGGGATACTACAATCTATAACACAGTCCGACAATAAATTTGCTGTCGGAGATCCGTTGTGTAACTGATATAGATTCAAAAGCTCATTTTAGTTTTCTGGAGTAATCATTGTTTTCGAAATATCAAAATTTCAAGCAAACGTAAAAATAAGAAGAAAACATTCATTTTAACAAACGCTGATAATTGACAACTGATAAGCGTGTAAGGCAACATTGTGATCCAATTGAGCGTCGAAAATGCAACATTTATGCACTTTCAGATCGCCACATTTTTAGAAAAGAATGTAAAACTCTTTCGCAAGTTTTCACTTTTTTAGAAATGCAAGTGAACAGGATAAAGTACAGAAAAATGCAACATTATTTGCCAGAAACAAAAAAAAAAAATCACTAGTTCTTCCCAATCAGCGCTATCTCACGAAATGTTGAAATGACTATAATTAGATTTTTGAGAGCTACAAATTCCTATGCGAGAAATAAGAGAACCATAATTCTCCAAAACCAATTCGCCAATTTCCAAAATCAAGTGTATTACTCTAGTACATTTGCAATATGGCGTTAACAAGTCTGAATAAATATGACGACTGACTTTTGTCTGCGACAATTATTCGAAGGTCGCATCAACTACTAATGTTTGTATGGTAGATGCCAAGTCCATCTTGCTGCACCCATTTTGCCTCGACTGCGCATATAAATTCTTATTAAACTCATGTCCAGGACTTTCGTCCTCATTGCACATAGGTCTGAGAGTATTTCAATTCGGAATGTAAAATTCAATTTAATTAATGGCATGGTGACATTTATTACTTGGCTGCAGACAACCACTATCACGATTTCCACCCTGTTTAAAAATCAAAGATGATGGTTGTAAAAAACTGGAACACTAACTATTGATCTGATCAAAATATAGCCTATTTCCTATTATCTTATAATCATAAATTTGTACTTTTTGTAAAATAATTTTATGAGAAAACAAAAAATGAAAAAAAAAAACACTACCTTTTTCTTGTGCATTATATTCTGCTGTTATATCTTGTGGATTTTTGCAGGTCTATGAGAAATGTTTTTTCTAGAAAGCTAGAACGATTTTATATAATCTCTAAAATCATGTTTTTCTTAAAAATGTCGGACTTGTACGTAGTCGTTTTTGGCCAAATGAAAACTACGACAATAAAGTACGGGTGATTCCGCAGCTAAATTGTCAATCTATGCATACCAGATGCAAAACAGTTTGAGATTTATTTGTAATATTTAAGAAATTTTCATAAAATTTTTATGAAATTCCTCCTTTATACCTTCACGCTACACAGTAGTAGGGTATATATCATTTGGGACAGAGCAAAAGTGTAGTGCGTTACAGGGAATGACTTAAGACCCTAAGTATGTTTAGACCAAATCTGTTTCACGACTTTTTAAGCTCTTTGAGCCATGTCCGTCCGTCTGTCTGGCTGGTGTACACGGTACACGGTACACGTCTGGTGTACACGGTAACTTTCGAAACAAGTTAAATAATCGATTCACATTTTGCACATTGTTATATTTTTCCAAACTGAGTTCGAAGATGGGCAAAATTCATACGTCCCTTTTGGTACCTCCCACACAAATGGTCCATATTCGTATGTTAAATAAATCAGCTATATTTTTGTATATGGTAATGTTTATACCCTACACCACTTCGTGGTCTAGGGTATTATAAGTTAGTTTCGCGCCAAATGTTTGTAACAACAAGAAATAATCGAGCTAGACCCACCTTTAAGTATACCGATCGGCTTAGAATCACCAGCTGAGTCGATTTACCGATGTCTGTCTGTCCGTCTGCTGTCCATCTAAGCTTGTTCGCACTCTACAGGTCGCAATCGCTGTCCGATTATCATGAAACTTGGCAGAAGTTATTTTTTCTGGCCAAGGACCATCGGTATTGAATTTGGAGGAAATCGGTTCAGATTTAGATATAGCTCCCATACAAATGTCGCTCCCGATTTGACATTTTCCACTTTAGAAACCACATATTGTACCCGATTTTCTTTAAATTTGGCAGAACATCTTATAATTCAACTAGAAACAGGTATGCAAAAATTCGGTAAGATCGGTTCAGATTTAGATATAGCCCCCATACAAATGTCGCTCCTTATTTCACTTTTTCCGCTTTAGAAACCACATATTGTACCCGATTTTCTTTAAATTTGACAGAACATCTAATAATCCAACTAGAAACACGTATGCAAAAATTGGGTAAGATCGGTTCAGATTTAGATATAGCCCCCATACAAATGTCGCTCCCTATTTCACTTTTTCCGCTTTAGAAACCACATATTGTACCCGATTTTCTTTAAAATTGGCACAACATCGTATAATCCAACTAGAAACACGTCTGCAAAAATTGGGTAAGATCGGTTCAGATTTAGATATAGCCCCAATACAAATGTCGCTCCCGATTTCACTTTTTTCGCTTTAGAAACCACATATTGTACCCAATTTTCTTTAAATTTGGCACAACATTTTATAATCGAACTAGAAACACGTATGCAAAAATTGGGTAAGATCGGTTCAGATTTAGATATAGCCCCAATAAAAATGTCACTCCCTCCGCTCCAGAAATCACATCTTGCACCCGATTTTCTTTAAATTTGGCATAACATCTTATAATCTAACTAGAAACACCTATGCTGAAAGTGGGTATGATCGGTACAGATTTAGATATAGCCCACATACAAATGTCGCTCCCGATTTGACTTTTTCCGCTCTAAAATCCAGATATTGTACCCGTTTTTCTTTAAAATTGGCACAACATCTTATAATCCAACCTATGGTGAAAGTGGGTAAGATCGGTTCAGATTTAGATATCGCCCTCATACAAATGTTGCTCCCGAATGTTTAACCGAATTTGGCCAAACTTTACATATTATATTTCACCAATAAACATACATGGTGAAAGGGGGCACATCATTACAGGTTTCAATATACCCCCATACAAAAGTCCATCCCGATTTAACATTTTTTGTCAAACACATACATTTACAGGATGCAAAAATCCTTCACGATTTCACTTTTTTACCGAATTGAATTGTAATGAGATAGAAAGTCCGTCCGTCTGTAGCATTTCCTTACTTGTTTGGAAAATGCCCATATGTCTATACTTTGGTATAACCAAATGGGCCCCATTCTGATATATTAAAGCTCCAGAAACTACATCTTACATCGGATATTCATCAAATTTTGCAGATCATTATATGTTTCAACTACGAATACCTACCGTGAATGAGAAATATATAGGCCCATGTTTTGGGCCAGGCCCAAAATGTTGTTATAGGCCTCCTTTTGAAATGTCGGTCCGATTCATCGTATTACTACTGTATAATTTGTATTTGTCTGTCGGATAATTGGATCAATTACCATATTATTAACCATATAAATTAAATATGACAAAAGATTAATTTATAGTAACTGTATAAGTTATATGAACTACATAAAATTGCTCCCATGAAATACCTGGGTTTAGTAATCAAAGCGAGGTACATACGCAGGGAGTGGTGTAGGGTATTATATAGTCGGCCCCGCCCGACTTTAGCCTTTCCTTACTTGTTTTATAATCACTTTAAGTGTACAAAATATGACTGATTTTGCCACGCCCCTCCTAGTACCTACCACATAAATCACCCTAACCTACTTAAAACTGAACCTATTACAACTACTATGCAGATGATCGAAAAACTGTGATATTTAATGCTTTTATAAATGTTTTATTACCCTGGAATATGAGCGATATTGCTACACCCCTTCTGGTAACTCCCACACAAATGACCCGCTGTAATTTCCACACCGATATTTGGAACCACCTATATTTTGGTATTTGATAATGTTTTTAAAATCACTTTTAGTGTGCTAAAAATGGCGGGTTTTGCCACGCCTCTTCCATTTCGCCCATCGTCGAACTTAAACTAAGTTTGGGAAAAAAATTACCATATGCAAAGTTTGAATTGATTCCTTAGGTCAAATTTATGTTTATCGAGGCTAAGTCCAAAAAAGTCAACAAAAAATATTTTTTTGATACAGATATTTATATGGACGTTGGCGACAATGTGAATTTTTTTATTTGGAGTAAAGGCATATGAATAAATGTAGAAGTAATGCCACTTATTGTAGAAGAAAGGAATTTTCAAAAAATTGTGTCGCTTTTTAACGAAGTTTTTGTTTAAATTGATTTAGTCATACGTGAAGGCGAGCCATAACTTCTACATTTTTCTATTGATTTTCTTCCATTAGGCCTTGTTTTTTCGTTGTAAAATATATGCATTCTGTTATTTACAAAGGGATTTTTCACGCTATTTAACCTCACTTTTAGAAAATCATTTTGTTAATTCTATTACGTCTACAAAGAGGGCCATAACCTCTACATTTATCCATGTATCTTTTACATGTAGACACTGTGTTCTTCGTTATTAAAGAAAATATTTTTTTCCTAAACCACCGTTTATATGTAAATGTGACATTCGAAACATTTGTAGCCATTATAATTACCATTAGCCTTATATGTGCAAAATGAGAGTACCTTCAGCGCCAATTAGAATACTAGTAAACTTTTGTTTTAAATTAAACATTGTTTTGGAGTTTAGAAAACCGAAATACATCAGAAACTATTATACATATCCTTCGACAAAATACTAATGCGTAATAACTAATGTGGAATTGAAGTAGACTTCTTGACAAAATCCATAAAAAGTAGACTTTTTTAAACATATCCAAATATGGCTTCCACATTGGGTGCCAAAGTTGAACAATCACAGCAACACTATAAAGCAACATAAACAAATTAATTAACAAACACATATTCAACTGTCAGTGTGAGATTGCACAAGCTCATATGTGTCAGTTAGTATGACACTGGTCTAAGTCAAAATGCAAAAAAGGGAGATATGCCAATTTTTCTCTTTACTTTGAGAGATCTCTAATTGAAGGACGCGTTTATAAAAACTGTACCGTTACAGTGACATTTCTCATGTTATGCACACCAAAATTGTCCTTAGTGTTAGTTTGAAAGTGGTCTAAGTCCACCGACATTTATGTGTGGTGATGTAGACAATTTTTTTATGTCATGATTAAATGAACTTTAAATGACTCAGATAATTTGAATAACATATAAAATGAAGTTATTTGTAAAGTAAGTATAAATATAAAAATATTTTCGAATTGACTCAAACATAAGCCATTGCATATCTCAAAACGGATAAAGTGTGACTTAGACCACCATCACACCAACTGGCACATACGCACATCAGCAGAATGTATTCTAACATTAAATACCTATACATTAGGATGGGTAGAGGACTATGCAAATACAAAATAAATTCCAGTCACCACATGGATATAAAGATTTTTTAACGATGATTTGCAAATTATTTCATCCCCAGGTCAAGACATCTGTGCACTGAACTGAATATCCCTAAAAATCATATTTTTTCTCGTGAATTTTTTATGTTGCATTTTTGTTCAATTTTTTCTGAATTAACAACCCATTTCTTGTCTTAGAGTGGTTTTTGTGGGTTTTAATAGTGACAATTGACAACTGGATTGCTTTCGAATGATGAACATTGGACGTAGCATGTAAAATGTTATGTTAGATCAAATTAAATTAAATTTAAATGTTTAAAAACCCGGTCAGGTTATTGGACATCTACCAATTAAGAGAGATTCCAATAAAACACGACTATTGCCTACTATTCTTGAGACGCTCTGCTCGAATAAGTGTGTAACACAGGTGTTTTCATTGGAATGAAATAAATCCCCAAGGGATATTCACTCCTAATGTGTCCATAGTACACAATTGTGTACACCTCTTTACACGCAATGTTACACGAATTTCTTTCCAATTCTTTTATTTATTGTTGTTTCTATGTATAGTTCATGGTGTTATGTTGTTTGTGTCGTTATTGTATTTAGTCTAGTAAGACATTCCATATTGGCAATGAATTATAATTTCCATGCGCAGTTTAGGGCGTTAATGGGTTAAATACAAGACACAACATTTTTAGTTTCTAACATTGGCTATGTTAATGTTTTCAAATACATTTTTTGGCAAAAATGGTTTTATTTTATTTCTATTTCATTTTTTTCGATTCACGTTTTCACAAAAACATTAAAATACAACCAAACGAATGTTTGTAATACGCGGTCCTTCTGGATTCTGAGGGTGTTGTATTTACACGACTTGACATACTAATCAAAACATACAGTCCGATGGCAGATGAAAAACGATTCTGAGCCACAGTGCGACGTTTAGGACCATTCAAGGGCGGCGAGAAGTATTCACTGGTTTGCGACATACATTTGAAAATGTTCTAATTTTTACATGTCAATTTCGTAATTAATTGATTTTCTTCAATCTTTAAATTATCTAGTTTGTCATTTGATGCATAATTCCATATGGAGTTGCACAGAGGCCATACTCGCTAAGAATAAACTTAGATCTTTGATCTTGATCATAGACAATGTGCATATATAGTTGATTAATTTAGGCAGGCACACCCACAACTTTCAACACTCACGTTAATTTTTTTGTATTTGTTTGTTTAGTTATTTTTGCAAACTGGGATTCGATACAAGTGTTTTTCTTTTTACAAAACGATGCAATTGGTGCTAAATCGAAAACTGAAATTAGAATTGCTCTGTTTCGATCTTTTATGTTGAAATCATTGAATGCCACAAATTTGTACTGGTACTGTCTGTACACACACACACACACACACTCACACATACTTTATTTATTTACGAGTGAGCATGGAATGGAGCATGAACCTGAATCGGGCGAACGGACAAACCGATTGTCGATTTGGAACAGACTATTGGAGAGCGGAACAGGTACTCTATGTTCGGCAGCAGGTTTATCGCTGCTTATTCCGACGTCGTTGCTGCCGCAGCATAGTTTTGCGTCGGCGTCGGCGTTGGTAATGATCTGGATTGAGCATAGATCGATTCAAGCCATCCAACATGTTCATACGTACATCACAAGCGGACGTACGTATGCGTTACGTTCATAGAACAGCATAAAGTTATACGACCCCAAGCACATACATGACTACGTACATATGGATGTATGCTTGTACGTGTACAGTGGTAGGCATCGGTTATCGTGACAACACAAAGTCACACCAACATGTGGTTTTAAAACGCCTCAACTGGACACTCCAACCAGTTGTTTGCGTTTCCTTTGCTGAAATATTACATGTATGTATGTGTATATTTTCGTTTTTTAACGAAAAATACTGAAATACCCAAGATAAAACTACCTGTTGAAATCATATTTTATTGTAATATTAACCCCCATTTTCACCAACTCCGATTAGAGATATTAGGGCTGTTTTTCTTTAAGCCGGGATAACAAGCTGCGATAGCAAAAACTTTAATAAACATTTAAGTTTTCGTACAAAATAAAAAATTATTTTTTCACATTGCCGCCAACTACAATATAAATATGTATATGTATCAAAAGAAATTTTCAAAAAAATATTTTGTGTCGACTTTATTGGACTTAGCCTCGATATACATCATTTTGACTTACACTGGATAATTATCCAGGCTAAGTCAAACATTTTTAACGCAAAATTATTTTTTCACACACACATTGACATTGCTTTTGGCGACAATTTTAAAAAAGAATTTTTTATTTTGAGTGAAATTTTAATATTTTATTTAGATTTTTGTTATCGCAGCTTAGTTATCCAGTCTTAAAGAAAAACAGCCATATTATTCGTCGGACCCCACACTGTCAGTTTGTGTCATAATTATAGAATAACCAGGTAATGTGAATCTTTCAAGACTAAATAATATATTTATAAAAAATAAAGGGATTTGTGTAGTAATAATATTGCATATAAAATTTCAATACCTTCAAATTGTATTTGCAGAGTCAGAGGCAGTGCAATTTCCACACAAAAACTGATGAAGAATGTATATTAAAATCCTTGTATTTAGTTTAACCGATATCTTGTTTGAAAGGATTTTGCCGTTCAATTCTTTTAAATAATTTGTGTTGCGTGTTACAAACATTTAATTATTATTAATTTTAGTCTCGATTATTAGCATCGATTATGTTTGGCGTCCACTGTGGAATGTACACACCTAGTTTCATGATTCTAGCCGTTTGCTTGGTACCAGTTTTATTCCTTTTTTTTCATTTTGACCCTAAAAGTACGAATTTGAAAAGAAAAAAACAAATTTCGAAAAAATCCTTTTTGTTTCGCGTCTTCACAGTCAGATTTGAACTTGAGCAGTTTGGTTGGCACCATTTTTATTCCTCTTTTCCAATTGTATCACTTAAAAGTAAAAATTTTGAAAAATCCCCCTATTTTACGTATCTGCACAATCTCCAAGGGATGTAGATTCCAAATTTCATGTTTCTAGCTTTTGTCGAATCATTGGTACCATTTCTATACCTTTTTGTCCCATTTCGCCCGCTAAAACTTTTACTTACATTTTCGTACTTTTACGCTACAAGAGGAATGTAAGCTCATCATCAAAATCGACATATCCTTATAAACAAAATAAATAATAGAAATAATTAAAACAGTATATTTTAAGCTTTGGTATGTGTTAAGCTTTGTCCCAAAATAAGTCAGTTTTTTCACTGTCCATGCGTGAGCTAGCTAGATTTTTATGAAAATCAGCAATAGCTTCCGAATTTTTCGCCCGAGCTCTGTTTTAAATGCTGGAAACGTGCTGATCGCTATTTGTGATTTTGGCAATTTCTAAACCCATTAAGAACCGTAACGTTGGTCTTCAAAGGTGAAGTAGAAACGAGCAAAAAAGAATTGAAGTAGTTCAAAATGAATTACTGTTTCATTACTCCAAAATCATGCATCCAAGAAAATTCATTCTAAATAGTTTCTCAAATTCGAATAAAGTTTCATATAAAGTAGTCCTTCAACGTTACTTCCAAAAATATAGTTCAACACTCATTCCCAACAAAAATGGAAGTACTTGCTAAAGAATGACACTTTCATTGGTCTTGAATCACGCATTCAAAAGAATTCATTCTAAACAGCATCTCAAATTCGAATTTTTCTTCTAAAATATAGGTCATCTCTTGTTACAGAAGTACATGTACTTTTTAAATTACTATTTCTTTCATTTATAGATTTATTCTGTTACATTATTTATATTTTTTCGGTTACACCATTAGCGTTGTGTGTTTATTGATGTTTGAGTAACAGCTTTTAATAGACTGTCTTATGGGCAGGGTCAAACTTATTTATTTATATTTTTATTTGATAATTTCACTGCACAAAACTGAGAAGATGGAACTATATGAATTGTATCGTCAGAAGTAGTTTTCCGCATATCAAAAATAGTTAAATTAATTTTTATAAAACTGTTTGTAATGTTCACCCTTAAACGTATCCAAAAATGAACGACTTTCTCCTATGAGAATATGCCATGTAAGCATCAAACATGCGGTGCTCCTAAGCACTCATTCGAACGAAGTGACGGGGATCTGTAAATGAACCCATTCCTCCCAATGACAGCCCTATATTAAAATCATATATGATTCGTCCAAAAAAGAATTACTTTCATGTTTTCACCAGTTTAACCACTCTCTGTCATGTTATTTTTTGCTGGGTACCTTTTCACTGAAACCTTTAAAGCGCAGAACGTACCAAAAATGTGGAAGATATTGTAGATTATATTTTGTAATCAAGTTCAGTTCCCATGGAAAGTGATCCTATTCGAAGGGTTATTTCCTTTTGGTCGAATTTCGTTTAAGTTAAATTGAGTCATGTGTTGTAATCAACAGAACATTTCCTTAAGTTATCGGATTTTAATGATTTCTATGGTGGATCGAAAATCATGATTTTTGTCATAAGGCAATTTAAAAAATATCTTTGCTAGTAGACGATAGAAACATAAGTTTATTATAAAATCCAATACTAGAAATAATATATATATATATATATTTGTCTTAATTCTCTGTAATATTTTAATTAACAAAAGTACCTCTTAGATTTTTTTAAATATTTTTTTTTTGACAGATAATACTCTCAGTTAGACGCTTCATGAGTTTCATGATGGAGTTGTTGGTACTTTACTTCTGAAGCGGACTTTATTTTCTGTAAACTGTAAATTGCCACTATCATTTGAGATAACTTTGGAAATTTCCCTATTTCTTCGAAACATGTCTTTTTTTAATTTAAGTCATTTTTCGTTTAGTCATTTCTTTTACTTTAACTAAAGATGTTTCAACCGACTGCCAAGATGCAACTGTATCTAAAAGTATCGAAGGAAATCTCCCAATTTATGAAACGTCAGATGATTTTTTGAATTTCGAATCATATTTTTGAATGACAATTGAAAATACATAGTAAATTAAATAGCAAAGATTTACAATTATCCCAACACTCGCCAAAATCATAAATAACAAGTAAAAACGGCGTTAAGTTTATATACCCTCCTCCATGGATTACAGCCCCTGTGGAGTGGCTGTCTATTTTCGAAGGAGTGCAGTAACATTATTTATACTCTCCAATAAGTTGGTCACTCCGTTTGTAACACCTTGAAATATCAACCCTATAAAGTATATATTATTGATCGTCATAGAATTCGAAGACGATTTAGACATGCCCAATGAGCAAATACGTACAATTTTTCCAAGAATACGTCTAATAGTTGTATATCGTCCAGATTGATAGCCCAGAGGGAAACATTTTTCCCTAACAAGGACAGGAACCTCTAATATATCGAGCATTTAAGAACATTTTTTGGAGATTTCAGTCTTGTATTTACTCGTTATTTGACAAGTTCAATCATTTTATAGTATAAACACACACCATAGGATGATTCACATTTTCAGAGGGTGAAATGGGCAGAATAAGGATAAAATTGTACTAATCAAACTACAATAGCAAGAAACGTGAAGTTATGTGCTTATTTTTATTTTTGTGCCTATTTCTGGGTTGAAAAAATTTGTCTTCAATAAAAAATTTGATGCCGATCGTTAAAAAATTTTGTTTTTCTACCGATTTTGAACATTTATGGCTTGTTAGAATGGCAAATCGATTTAAAAACGATTTCAAGTCTAATTACAGAAATAGAATTATTTTTAGTTGCTTAAACATACGACTTATGGTTAAAACCCCATATTTTCACCTATAAAAAGTGTGTTTAATTTTGCCATTAATTTAGGGCAGACCATTGCGTTATACGATCGGCATACAAATTTTTATTGGAGGTTTGTAGAGCAAATGAAGACTTTTTCGGCGCCGGAATCGGGTCGCAGCAACTTTCAGTTTTTGCCTCATATGCTACAAACGATAATTATACAAGAGATTTTTCAAAATTAGTACTTTTTAGGGGTAAAACGTGGAAAAGGGATACAATTGGTACATGCCAAATGGCTGCAGCTAGAATCATAAAATTCGGTGTGTACATTCCTCTAACTGTGTAGACGCTCAATAAAAAGGATTTTTGTTTTAATTTTACTTATAGAGAAAACGGTGCGAAAGGGGATGGAGATGAGATAAAAATGGAACCAACCAGTCGGTCATAGCTGGAACGGAATTCGGTGTGCATGTTCTTCTGGCTGTGTGAAAGATTGGAATTGAAAATGGGCGAAATTTATTAGACGAAGACGGACAAGGAAAAGAAGACTGGAATGATTCAGGAATTGGAGCGGAAACAAGCACAGACAATTTTACACTGAAACTGTGGAAAACTGAAACTGGATCGAAATGTTGAAAATGGCTTGTATGTCAAGAACATATGATTATGAGGGCACATTGTTTTGACAGGTAGGAGTAGGTAGATATTAGTCGAGGAGCAGAGACATGTAACAGGAATTTACGCAAGATCATGCAAGCCACTCAGAAACACGGTGTTGAAATTGGATCAGGAACAGGAGTAATGATAATGTTTGAATTATATAGAAATTACTACCCCAATAGTATATCTCGAACAAATTATGAAGCTGGAACATGGATCAATCAATAAAGCAGGAATAATCAGAAATTAGATGATGAAATTATAACAGATAAATGGCATCACAGAAGTAATAGAAAATCAGGAATAATAGTATATCAGGAACAGATTATGAAGCAGGAATATGGATTAGGCAATAAAGCAGGAACATAGTAATGAAAAAACAGGAACCAGTTGATGAAATTAATATTCATGTCGATTATGCACGCCGACGGATGGCTGCGGATCGGATTTTTTCCGCAGTTGAGTATTTTGGTATTATATAAGCCGATGGTAATGCCGTTGCGGAAAAATTCGTATTATGTATTCCTCATGCGACTCACTTCACATACAAAAATATCCGACAGAAAATCATCGCTGATTTGATGCGGATAAAGTACTTTTTGGTTGTTTTTTTATTTGTTTTAATTTCTAATGGAAGCTAAGAGGTAAGATGAGAAAAAATTAAATGTAAATGTTAAATGATTTGTTTTTTTTTGTATTGCCACTTTTTTCTTCCAAATTTATAAAAAAACCAATTGATGAATACATTATAAAATGTTAGAATTTCAATTATTTTATTTAATTTCAAATCTAAGAATATGTCAGCGCACTTTATTGGTTACTTTTGTTTGTCATTTGCTTATAAATGTCAATTTGACAGATGTAATGTAATATCGGCTTTATGTTGGTAATGCAGTCATCCGACGGATTACATAATACAATTTTCCTCACAAAGTGAGTCGAGTGCGGATCGAGTCAATCCGATCCGCAGCAAATCCGTCGGCGTGCATAATCGACATGATTATTAATTACCCGAATTAAGAATTACTAGTTTTATAATTGCAATTGAATTAAATATTGGAAATAGTGAACATGAAGTGTTGAAACTCCTACGAAGTGTATTCCACGAATTATAAAATTCATAATTAAACCTAGAGAAAGGCATTTTTAGGATAACGAAATTCACTAACCAAATAATGTGATTCAATCAGTCCGTTAATCGTTTATTATTCCAACCAAGGCCAATTAATGCAAAAATGTCTGCACTGAATCTAATCTATGAATATGATCATCGTAATGTGGAGACCGTACTACAGATACATACTCCAGGCTGTCGAGTAACACACATAATCATTGAAAAATGTGACACCATCTAGTTCATAATTATCAATAGAATAAATCAAAGGCAATAAATGTTCACAAAAAAGACATTATTTAACGTTTAATCAGATTCAAAGAAATGAAATTTACACGACTCCAAGCTGCTAATCTCATGAGTTCATGTCAAATCGGGATGGCATTTGTGATGTTTTGACAATTACACCATTGATGTTTTAGGTGGAATATAATGCAAAATAGAAATTTATACAAAATCGGTTAAATTATGTGGTTTATAGACCGGAAATCGAATAGGCATTGACGTTTGTATGGAGACCATATCTAAATCGTTTTGAATGCAAGAATGTCCGTTCTTTGGTCTCAAAGTATATTCCCAAGTATTGTTAGGATCGGACTATAATTTCGACTTGTACTTTGATTACAAGAATAGATAGAAAGATGGATACAGCTAAATTGACTAGAATATTAAACCGATCGAATCACAAAGACAGCGCATACTATTAAACGCTACAATATTTAAAATGCTCTTACTTCTAGAAGGAGTGTCTTAACATCTACATATTTGCAATGTTTTAGTCGTTAGAATACTAGATATTAAATAATAAAATAAAATATATATTTTTTTTATTTTGTAAAGGCTTTTCCGCACCATGAAAAAGACGTTGTCACAAATTGTTGGTGTGTGTTCCTATCCCATTTATAGCCTTCAAATTACCTCTTATTTAATCTTCCAAAATTATAGTACAAATATTGAAGATACACAGAAAAAGTGCACCTGATGATTTCAACGTAAAAGGTTGTTACAGTAAAACAAATATCGTCGAACAAACATTAATTTGTGAAAATTAGAAACTCCTAAAATAGCTCCCAATTAAAACATTTGAATAAAACATTTGTCAAAACACACAACATTTTCTAATGTCACATTTAGTTGGAAAATATTTTATTTTTTAATTGGATCCCAATTTTATTTTGCTCTGTCCACCATGAAAAATATGAATTTTAATATTTTTTAATCATTCATTAGCAAAATGTTGTTGTTGGATCAGTAAGACTCAATGCACACAAAAAAGAAAATGCTAGATCTCGAATAAAAGAATTTTATTTTTGTTGCATAATGCTTTTCATCGATTGAAAATTGTTTGGAAATATACCGTTGCGGTGAAAATAATATCGCACCACAACTTAGAATGATTTTTCTTATACTCTTGTGTGATAATTTATTTATTGCTACCACTGCCTTAAGTGCTGTGTTATGAGAGTACAAACACAAAATAATCCCTTATTTGGTGATATGGTTTTAATACTTAAGATATTTCACATGGACAAAATAGCGGACGAAAGGTGAATTGAAAATAATAATATATTTTTTCAGTTGTTGTTAGTAAATTCGACCTATGTAGCTTTTGGTTGGATTATTTAAATAACCCATTTAGTTAAATGACTGAAAACACTGGGTTTTCATTGATTCTGCATGCGTTTCCAGTGACTTAAGTCACTGGGAACGAAAGGAAATGCAATAAGCTCCATTAATTAAGAATCAGTTAATATCAAGTAAATGGTATGGCATTCTAGGTTGATGGCAAAATTTGAAGCTTGAATAGAGCTAAATATTCAAGAGTAGTATTGGCTGGGCCACTTCTACTTTATGTGCCTCATATACTCGCCTACCCTGAAGGGCACTGGCGTACAATTACTCTAATACCCCCTTTTGCAGGAGCGAAACCAACTATTGAGCTGTCATCGTAATTATGCCGGCCACTGTATGTTTATGTCATTTATGTTACTCATTGTTTTGCATAGTTGTGTACATACATACACACAGTACACAGTGCATGCGGGTACATATGTACATACAACATATTTGTATTGAATAAAATTAAAAAAAAAAAAACTAAACGTGTTTTCGTCGTTCTCTCGCACTGAAATTGTAATTGTTTTTATTCAATATATCGACGACAACTAAAAAAGTTGGTTAATAGATTTTGTTGATCTACATATGTATGTACATACATATGTATGGTAAACATAAATATATGTTTGTACTGTGGTATGTATGGCAAATTGCAGTTAAAAGTTCACTTCGGTTTGGGCGACGACGGCGATAAACAAAAAACAACGACAACAACAATGTCGACGACGGAACCAGTATTGGGTGTGCTGATCTTGAACGTAAAATGCAAATTCACGAAAATCGGTGTGAATGCGTATGTGACCGCCACCTGCGTCTGATACCTACCTGTCACCATTCACATAGCTACTCGTCTAGGAATATTAGAGTACCTCAGCGAGAAGCTGCTGCCACCACCTGGTTCCCAAATAGGAAAAACTTATTTCTTTCTGTAAGCTTTTACTCTCAATTGTACTTACGATTAGTAAATGGTTGACGATGGTGATACCCATTTTCATCATGTCTGTCTACTCCCATACAATCGGACTTATGTTAACCTATATTATATTAAAATTGTTGGTCTAAAGATGATCAGATTTTATTACGGATTCAAGAAGCGGACCATCGCACGAACAATTACACTGTACAACACAAAAATTCAAAAAGGTTCGGCCATTGGACCAACAAATGCATATATCGGCTTTGTGAAAGTTTGTGTCTGAAACAATGTAAAACGAGAGTTCAAGTTGTCCCCACCCCCTTGAAACCATACTATCCTTAGCTGGTTTCCCACGTGTTCCTCTCTAGCAGAATCAGTTGTTATTTTGGAAACGATTTGTGCCACTAAAGAAAATCAAATTAAAATCAAAGTGTTATCACTAAATGGTCCGAATATCGAAGGTTCATTGCAGAATGTTCGGAATAACGAAAGGTTATAGTTGCTGTACAAATATGTTGCTCTCAGCTTGAGGTGGTTGAATATAACACATTTCTTGTGAGGCACTCTAATGTACATACATACGTATGTTTTGTTAATTGAGGAAACACTTACAAAAAGGTTACGGATATTATGAGGGATTACAACAAATCTTGAAAATATTTGTCGTGTAATGAATGAATCAAATGAAAGTTTCAGTAGGCCGACTTCTACACCCAAATTCATTAGGCTCAAGCGAAATTTAAGACAACTATACTTTGATTATGAACATTACTTGCGACCAAACAAATTTGTTGGGCACCAGAGATAGCTCTTCTTTTGTCATAAGTGAATTTACATTTTTGAATTTCAATCAATTTCAATTTCAGAGATAGCTTTCAAATTTCAAATAGAATCTTTCGAATTTCATAAAGAATTTTTGAATTGAAATTGATATTTTTGAAATGGTGCTTATTTAAATACAATTTAAAACGGCGTCGAAGTAATTTGCTGGAAATTAGACAAAAATATGCGGGAAAATCCAAATCCGGCAAATAGTGGTAATGTCGAAGAATTTGATCTATGGATGAGCATGAACTGTTCGAATATTTCATACTTGCAGTACCCGCTGCTTCGCACGCGAAAAAGCCAGTTATTTGTTAATTTTATCCGTCTTTGTGGATATAGATAAATCTAAAATAGTAATTTGGAAAACATCCTATTATCTAGCACTCACACACAGTCAGAGGAATGTGCTTGTCGATATGCACTACTTTAGCTGAACTACTTCGTATGTATAATTTTCTACCATGTTTTGAACAAAATATTACAACCATTTATATCCTCGATCTCATGTTTCTAGATTCAGCCAGCCAGTTTATAACTTTTAGCACTTCTTTCCCAAAAAGTACACATTTTGAAAAATCACTATAGGTAAAATGTGTTTTTGCTTCCCCTAAAAACATGTACTTTATTTGGTAACACATTTATTCCTTGTTTCCCGTATCCCCCCTTTTAAGTACAAATTTTGAAATATCCATTTATATTCCGCGCTTACGTAATTAAATGATTGTACAGCATTTTTATCCGTTTTCGTCCCGCGCACCCCTTAAAAGTACAAATTTCAAAATCAAACTACTGCGGTTCTATATGGTCAGAGAAATTTACACACTAAATTTCACGATTCTAGCTGTAATACTAAAGTTGGTACCATTTTTATACCTTTTTGTCACGCTAGCAACTTAAAAGTACAAATTTCGAGAAATCCATTTATGTTGCAAGTCTACGTAGTCAGAGAAATTTAAACACAAAATTTCACGACTATAGCTGAAATATTTTATTTAGTACCATTTTTATCCCGCTCATTGTTTATAAGTACAAAATTAGAAAAATTCGTTTAGATTTGCGCTTCTCGTTGTCAGTGGAACTTACACACCACATTTCACGACTATAGCTCAATACTTTAGTTGGTACTACTTTTATCCCTTGTTGCTAACCCCCTATAAGAAAATTTCAAAAAATCCATTTAGATTGCGCTTTATACACAGTTTACACTCCAAATTTCCCGACTATAGCTGCAATTCTTAAATTGGAACGCTTTTTGTCCCGCCTACCCCCTAAAAAGTACAAATTTCGAACAATTCAATTATACTGCGCTTCTACATGGTCAGAGGAATTTACATACCAAATTTCACGATTCTAGCTGTAATACTCTTGTTGGTACCATTTTTATCCCTTTTTGCCCTCTCGCCCCTTAAAAGTACAAATTTCGAAAAATCCAATTTTACTTCGTTTCTATATGGTCAGAGGAATTTACATACCAAATTTCACGATTCTAGTTGTAATAAAGGGTGTTTTTTATTGGGGTATAGAACTTTAAGTTGGCATCACTTTTTTAACTGGCGGCTATTTTGTCAGCTGTCAAGTGATTAATATTTAGTTTGGTTTGCCATTTCATCATGAACAGGTTGACAAAAGAACAACGCTTGCAAATCGTGCAAATTTATTTCGAAAGTAATGGTTCAGTTCGCGAAGTTCACCGCAAGCTCCGTCCATTTTATGGTCGACATAATCGTCCATCAGAGCAATTAATTCGGTTAACCAAGATCGTGTGATTTGACACCATTGGATTATTTTCTTTGGGGATATGTGAAGTCGCTCGTCTACGCCAACAAACCAGAAACGTTAGGGGACTTGGAAGCCAACATTCGTGGCGTTATTGCCAACATACGGCCCCATGTGCTCGAAAAAGTGGGTGAAAATTGGACCTGTAGAATTGGCTATATTCGAGCCAGCCGCGGCGGCCACATGCCCGAAATCATATTTAAACATTAATGGCATAAAATTATCCTTCCAATAAAGCCAAATTGATGGACATTAAAACGATTTTCTTGTGTTTTATTTCAATTCGAAGTTCTATACCTCAATAAAAAACACCCTATACATTAGTTGGTACCATTTTTATCCCTTTTTGTCCCGCTCGCCCCTTAAAAGTAAAAAATTTCGAAAAAATCCAATTTTACTTCCTTTCTATATGGTCGGAGGAATTTACATACCAAATTTCACGATTCTAGCTGTAATAATTTAGTTGGTACCATTTTTATACCTTTTTGTCCCGCTCGGCCCTTAAAAGTACAAATTTTGAAAAATCCAATTTTACTTCGTTTCTATATGGTCAGAGGAATTTACATACCAAATTTCACGTTTCTAGCTGTAATACTTTAGTTGGTACCATTTTTATCCCTTTTTGTCCCGCTCGCCCCTTAAAAGTACAAATTTCGAAAAATCCAATCTTACTGCGTTTCTATATGGTCAGAGGAGTCTACATACCAAATTTCACGATTCTAGCTGTAATACTTTAGTTGGTACCATTTTAATCCCTTTTTGTCCCACTCTCCCCTTAAAAGTACAAATTTCGAAAAATCCAGTTTTACTTCGTTTCTATATCGTCAGAGGAATTTACATACCAAATTTCACGATTCTACCTGCAATACTTTAGTTGGTACCATTTTTATCCCTTTTTGTCCCGCCCGCCCCTTAAAAGTACAAATTTCGAAAAATCCCTATTTGTAGCTCTTCTGCATGGTCAGTGCAAGGAACACACCGAATTACACGTGTCTAGCTACTGCCGTTTAGTCAGGACGAAGGCTCGATGATTATCCCTTTTTGGTCCATTTTACCCCCTAAAAGTACGAATTTCGTAAAACCCTTTCTTAGTCGACGTCTACGTCAAATTTGGGAACTACCCTGAAAATTTCATGACCCTAGCTTGAGCCGTTTGGTCTGGGGGCTGGTCAATGATAAGTCAGTCAGTCAGTAACGCAACTCTTTTATATATATAGATATAGATTTCTGTATTCTGCAGATGATTGTGGCGTCAGAAGCAGATAACATTATTGCATTTTTGAAAAACCTTAATCTAGTGAAGCAATTCAGATAAGCAAAATGTCCACAGTTTATTGAGACAGTTTGAAATTGAGAATGTTACTCGAGGAATATTTTAATACTATTTTACAATTTTAGATGACATTTGGAATATGTACATATAGTGTCGATGAGTTAGTGTGGAAGATGAGGAAAATTAAATAATTTATCCAGTAGAACAGAAACATGTCGAAGGATAAAATGTTAGGCACTCCGATGTCACTAAAGAGCTAGAAACATGTTTTTAAGAATAATTTTATTAAATGAGAGCTGAGATAATGATCCAAAGAAGAATCATCCATAACAGATGTTTCGGATCTTACGTATTAATGTAAATAACAACACTACCTAATATTTTTTACTTCCATTTCCCTAATTTCTGCAATATTATTATATTTCTCGTTATAACGAAAGTCTCTGACATTATTTGTATCTCATATTTGTCATACAAAAAATCTGGAAATGCATGCAGCTTTATTCGCCATATAGAAAAGTACACATTTGGGAAATCTCATCAAAATTTGCGTAATCGCTTCACATGTATTTTATTTTTATTCGGAATGTAATATTTATTTAATAAAAATTAGTTTAATAAGATCTAAAAACTGCAATTGGCGATCAATACCTCTCCAACGAGCGCCTAAAAACACAAATTGTGGAAGTTACTAAGTTACTTTATATGGTCTGATAAAGATCGGGCCAGATTTTATTTTCTAATGGTTTTTTCCCATCGTGAATTCTTTTCGAGAAAAGCCAGATTTATATTATATTTAGAAAGCTCACGAACGGGCTACGATTAAAGCGTAATATTTTGGGAAAACACAAACCAATATTTTATTTTAGTCGGGAACATCGACAACTTTTATTTTGATGGGATGGATCACGAAAAAAAGTTGCTGCAGTCACCCTCACCCCCGAAATAAAGATTGAATTGTTTAATGATGATCTGCAAAATATTTCGTCACTGGGATAAGCCGTTTGTGAGTTAAACGCTCCCGAAAAATTTCTCTAAAAATCATGTTTTTCTCGTGTAATTTTTTATGTTTTATTTTCGTCCATTTTTTCTGAATTAATAGTCCCTTGGAAGCATTTTGAATATAAATTTGTATTCTTATTATTTTTGTGATGTTTCAAAGTGACGCTAAAAATTCATATTTCTTGGAAAAATAAATAAAAGAAATCAATACCATTCGAATGTTGAATGGTGATGATGAATATCGGACGGAAAATTACGCCACTGACTCTATTTTTGTGAAATAATTTAATACAGGAGATGGCTTTTCAGATCTAAATTTTCAAACTTTTATTACAAAAATATTCAATTTCCTTCTGATGATCATCATTTAGGTATCATTCGAAAGGTATTTATTGTTTGTAAAATACTACCACAAATTACGAAAATGTTTTCAGTTGATATCATGTAAATTTTGGCCACGACTACGTCTGAGGTGACCCATTTTGAAGGTCCAATTTTGGGCGACTCATTCGGGCATAGCGACTGGTATCTCCCATTCACGCCAAGTTGTCGAAAACGACAAGCCAAGCGCTGAGAACGACAACGAATCGACTATCTTCGCTGTTTTTCGTAATACCGCTGAACAATTTAGGGACGCTGTTGTGGTTTGATGATGCCAAACGATACTGAACAAAAATGACAAAACAGTTTGAAATGAGTCTGTCGAAAAAGCCTATTGAAAATCAAACTCGATATTTAGGGGCGTTAGGTCTTATCATTTTTTTTTTTCAATTTCCCCGGGATTCCGGAAACTTTATTGAACTAAATTATTTTATTTCCCAAAACAAAGAATTTGAAATCAAGTTTTAGAGAATTAAAAAAAAATAAAATATAAGACCAATTTAATTCCAAAACATTTTTCAAAAGATAATTTTTGCTGTGCAACGAATTATATTGGTTAATATGTCTTTGGGGGAGTTATGTAAATTAAAATCTCATCCATTTGTATTTTGCCTAAATAAGTTAAATCTTAATGAACTCACACAAAATTGCAGGTCTCTTGTATACGAAAATACACCATAGCAGGTTTCAATTGTCTTTGGTATGTGCCACGCCCACTTCTCTTATACCGCCCGTTTTTTGCACATCTACCCAGATTAATAGTGGATAGGCACTCATAAAGTTTCAGAACTGTCGGTGTCATAGAAGTGAATATAGCTACACAAATAGATTTTTATTTCGTATTGGTGGTACCAATACCGACCACTTTTTTGCACAACTGCGCAAACTAATATCCAATGAACTCTTACAAAATTTCAAGACTCTGCCAGTCATGTTATTCCAAATATGTTGCTTTATAAAATGGGAAAAAATCACTTTGTGTGGGAAGTGTCGAACTTTGTTTGTAATAACATGCGAATAGGCAAGTACACCCAGCAGCTATCTTTAATCGAATACGGTAGAGTGATGACCTAATAACTTCAAAGTTATGACTTCCGAAACTTATCAAAACTTTTGTAAATCTATTCCCCCAAAAGTTGAAGAACGATCACAATATATTGTATTGTTTTAACTATTGCGATTTTTGGGGACATCCAATTTTTCAAACGACACCAAAGCGTAAAGATTGGATAGAAAGTTTGTTTGATGTGGATCTTACAATTTTTTCATTTTGTGTTTTTTTCTTGTGTTCTGAAAAAATAACACACTTTGAGCGGCACTATAAACCACAATAGGCCTATTTTGAATCGGATTTTTGATTGCTAATAAATTCTCTATCAGTTGGTATTAGTTTTGCCAAAGCTTTTATAACTTTGGCGTGAGCGTTAGATAACTTCTGACATAGTATAGATATTTTGACGCATCTCACACTAATAGAAAGTTATAGAAGTTAAGTCTGTATTTTCCAAATAAATATCTTTTTCACATATGTGATTATATTTGCCAGTTAATTAAACGAATTTCTATATAAATTCATTGACAGACAACCTTTTGACAGCTGATTGAATCATCTAGATTGTGATCTCATACGATACACATGTATATATGTATATTGTTATATATGTTTATGCATGTATGAGCATATTTTGAAGGGGCGGCGGAGGGATTTGACCAAATCCCATGTAAGTGTTCAGATTAATAAAACAAAAGCAATCAAGGCAAACCCCTGGGTTAATTATGTTTTTGCCTGCGATCACACTGCCAGGCAACAAATGAAATGTTCTATAAAAGGCCAAATATTTAATTAAAAAAAAAAACAAATACAAAAACTATAAAAACAAAACAATGTGTGGAGCAGCAATTGTTCTCGTTATTCCATTATTGTGCTTTTCTTTCCCCAATTAATCTGAGCAAATCGAAAAGGCAACAAACACCGCCAGGTAGACAACAAAGCAACAATAGCGGCAGCAGAATGATTGACAAAGCGAACTTCATTTGATTCTAATATTTCTAGCAACAAGAATTCAATATTTCGAAAGTGAATTTGTTATTAATTAAATATCACATTCGTTGCTTTTAAAGTCGTTCGGAAATTGCCGCGGAGTTCAACCAGGGGCGACCTTGAATCGTAACGCACGATTAGCGCAATTAAAGTGGAATGACCCCCACAATGGATAATACACGTAAAGATTAATCGGATTTAAATGGGTTGTAGGTCGTTATACCCGCTCGCATGGAACGGAAGCAGGTACACACATAATTCGTTTAGTTTAATGGATGTTGGTGATCTCACTTAAACGATAGGCCGTACAATGCACAGTGGCGGCATATGACATTTTGGAAATTTAAATTTCCTACTGTCGAATCCGATTCTAATCGAAGGGAAAGTAAGTTCCGATGGTGTTGGTCTATGGCGTTGTTGTGGTTCTCGGCTCTCTGAAGAGTCTAAATGAAACGACAACTCGCTATTACAAATCGCTATTAATTTTGATTTTTTTTGAAATCCTCAAGCTGGTCATCAGATTTTAAAAGCTGGCTATCAGATTTTAAAACTTTCACAAATCAACCTATTGCAATGCATTGCACTTTTGCTTAAAAGTGTTTAAATACCTACATTTGACAAAATGTTGTTGTTTTACGTACTGTCTTGTAAATGGAAAAATGTTAATCAAAATTGTTTTTCAAACTTTAATTCACACCAAGTGCCCAGCCAAAAATAAATAATTCTTTATTTCATCTGATTTGTCTACTGTACTTGCGTTCAATACACCGATTGAGGTGGGCGTGAATGTTTCATAATTTCAGCATTTTCACACGAAGGTGCTCTTCTTTAATGGACTATTCCGGCTAACGATGTTACATTCAAGAATATGTTTAACGTTTCTTTCGAATGATTTTAGATTATAAAAATACATTTAACATTTTGTATTCTCCGGGAACTTATAAGTTTTTTTTAATATTTTTCATATACAGTCCTGTGATGACTTGACCATTGTGGTTTTGATTTTGGGATGGACACTTTTATTCTTAAATGAAATTATTTTTAGCTCGTGCAAATTATGAGATTTGTTGAAAAGCCAAATCAGTGATTTGAAATCACATTCGAGGTCATCACAGGCCGATAGTTGTCAATAAGTGCCAAAAACCGAAAAATATAGATGCAAAAAGCTCTTGAGTCATGACAATATCCCAGTTCAAGTCAAACATAAGATACCGTGCTGAAATGGGTCGCTAAAAACAGATTTGGAGTCTTCTAATGTCCTAATGTCTTCATTATCCAGAAATACGTATATCAGCCATTGATATAATAAACCTCTCACAAGTGATTGATTGTTGCAGGATCCAAGGTTACCAGATAATTGTGCAGAGTTTTTTTATATCCTCACGTATATGAGGATATTAAATAGTATATTAAATGCGTATTCAATACTAGTTATCTACATTTTCAGTATTTTTTAATAAATCAAATCTGGACAAAAAAGGTGTTCATATTTTGTTCGCGCTAGATCGGTGTTGTTTCCCTCATTATGGCGTTTCCGGGTCGGCTATCCGGGTTTTTAAATGCATAACATTTGAGTGTGGTGAATAATTTCGAAAAGCTTAATACAGTAAAACGTCGGAAATCGGTGAGACGATATTAGAAATATGGTCTTTTGTACTCCTGTTATAGAATGATAATTTACGGATGAAATCAAATCGGAAGATTCATTGTAATGAAGGATATATCAAAATATGTTTCCACTTCTGGTTTAATTCGTTTAACCCTTTAGCAAAAATATAGCAACAGAAGTAATGATGTAATTTGATATATACATAAGCTGCAAAAATCGCTGCGAAGCCTTCTGAAGACGTCGTCACGGACTAGAAAATCATGATGAATGTAGTGAGTGTGCAGCCAAGTAACAAATGCCATCATGTCATTTGTAAGATAAAGTCAATTGTTGGGCAGAAATTGGTTGGCTTCAGAATTGTCCTATCGCTAAAGTTATTTCAGGTGCTTGGCGAATGGTTGTGCTGACATTGTTAAAGAAAAAGTTTATGAATAGTTTTAAAGTGCTTATTGCCAACGGGAAGACGGTGTACCAAGAGGCACCCCGCAGGGAGGTGTCTTATCCAGCACTTAACGATGTATTGCTGAATTTGGAGAGAGGTGGTTGTGTATGCGGACGACCTTGCAATAGCTGGAATTTTATAGAATGCTTTAACCAAGCTGCTAAGATGGACCAGGAGTAGTGGAGTTGGAGTGATTCGTTCCAAACTGAGTTTGTTCTCTTTACGAGGTGAAACAAAATACTTCACACAATCCCACCCAAAAGAAAATGCATAAAGCTGTTTTTTCGGACAATGCATCTGGTAATAATCCTAGATAGGAAGCCACTCATTAAAGAAAATATATTGGAGCTTATATAACTACCATCACCCTCTATACCAGCAGAATGACTATCGGAGCCGTTAATATTTTTGGATGGATTCACACAAAATTTCATAGGAGTGAATAAAATTGATCATAGATATTAATTCCTTATGGGAGGTGTCACGCACATAAATAACAAAAGGAGCTGACCTGGACCTGGTATATTCTTATTTATTAGCACCTCGGTGCTAAAGTTATGTTCTTTTACCCAATCAATTTTGAAAATATAGAGTATAATTAGGGATCTTTCTCTCATTTTTTGAAGTTTTTTGCGATAACACCAATTTTGTTACCACAGATTTGTGATATTAGCTTCTCTGAGTAGAAATTCCAAAAATATTATTTTAAACATTTCTTTGCACGATATCTTGTGAAATAGAGATTATGTAGAACATGCTTTAGGTATGATGATCTTAAAAAAATATTATATACAACGAATTCGAGATCTGTTGTGGAAAATGGGAAAAAATCTAGTTCAACTGCTATATTCAAAAAAATTAACAAAAATGGAAATGCGGTCAAAATGCGGAATTATTCAACTTCAAAATAATGTTTTTGGAGAAAATCTGACAAAAGAGCAGTTTTTGGGGCGTGGTTAAAAAATGCCACGCATCCTAAATGCCCCCAAAATACAAAATGAAGTCGAAACGTGATGCTCGAACCTATAGCGCCCTAGGGAATTAAATTAAAGGAAATTTTATATAGGTGGTTAATAAGGTGAAAAATGTCAGACAGACAGGAAAAACTTTTTTCCAAAATATCGCGCGATTTTTTGAAAATATTTTTCAATTTTGGACATTATTTGAGAGGTTCGATTTTTTCATATTTTGTAAAAACTGATTAAAACACACTGAAGCTTATCAAACAAAACCAGAATATTTTAGGATCGTAATTGATTAAGAAATCGACAACTAAATCATAAAACAACTTTGAAGTTTAATATCTTCTGTTCCCAAATGGTTAATTTGCTGAAATATACCTTAAAAGAAAGCTTGAAGTCTTGACTATAATCCGGTATACATTACATATTTTCAGATATAATAATGGGTTAATATTTTTCCAATTTTTATTTTTGCCATATTATAGTAAATTCAATAATCTGTCAATCCGATCGGATCAGAAATGACGAATATAGCAGTAATTATATAATCGAACTTTCAAGTCTCCTATCTCAGGAAGTGGACCACATAGAATTTTTGGGAGTTCAGATCAAAAATGGTGAAAATTTGACACAATTCTGAACACCACATGTAAACTAGTCTTATGCTCTTATCTTTATTAAGTTGTACAAGTTTGAAGATGCCAATTTAGCCCCTTTCGGGCTAGATTTAGCCCGTTTTGGGTTGTCCGAAACTCCATAAAATATTTTTAGCTCGAAACTAAAAAACGCGTAAATTTAGACCTTTTTCACTTTTTGGTTTAGCACTTTCAGCACTATTTATGAGTATTGCAATATTGTGTTTACTGATGACGGTTTAGACTCCATACCAATAAAGAAAAACAAAATTAGATAGCATCTGCTCATACGCAAGCTTCTTATTAAATGCTTTAACTTTACCAACTATATTCAATCAACTATATATTCAATACAGCCTAAAAAGATAAAATCATTGATGTTTAAACAAAAAAAAAATAAAAAAATCAATTCAAATGCAACTTATAAAAAATATATATACAATACTGTGCGATAAAATTATGTGTCATATAAATGGATATAAAATTCTAAAAGTAGACGTCAAATATAACAAATCTGTGTACTCAGTTATTTACCTTCTGGTAGAGTTTGCATAAGGACTTGTCATTTTTGAGGTATATATATATAAGGTCCTACTGACGCGAAATTAAAGAGGACGCTTTAAAAATTGCACAACAAAAAATTAATTGTTATTAAACTTCAGATCCAATTTAGTTTTAAATTAAGTCAAGTTCACTCTTCCTAAATTGACAATTTTGGTATATAGTTTTTAAGTTTCTGGTATTTTTTTCGTTATATTGATAACAAACTTGTTATAATATCAAATTTTTTGGTAATTGAAATAATATTTTTATAGATTTAACACACAAAAATAAAATTTTTAAAATTTAGCCCTTTTTAGCCCGTTTTCAAAAGATTTTAACGCGTTTGGGTTCCTCGTTGTTGGCATCACTGCATACTCTTATTAGTGACAACTCTCCCTATCCCAGCTGTGGCAACAAATTCTCTTGTGATCTCTCTCTCTCTCTTTCATTAAGTACACACAGCAACACATACATAACCTTACCACTATATAATTGTTATTTGGATGTACAACGTAACCATGTGTCCACTCTAGTTGGTTCATAATCTCAGAGGATATGGCACACATTCCCTTACGAAAGTAGGTCACATGCTGACCCACTTTTAGGGCTGTTTGTTCAGACGACAAGCTGTGATAACAACAACGTTAATGAAAAATTATTTTTGTCGCCAACTACAATGTACATACATATGTACATATATATGTATTTGTATCGAAACAAATTTTCAAAAAAGTTATTTTGAGTTTTGGACTTAGCCTCGATAACCATAAATTTGACTTACACTGGATAATTACACTGTCCAACAAATTAAGACTTTTTGAATGGAACAGAACAGCGACCCTATAATGCTGGAAGGACATGTTGAGTAGATATTTTTTGCAGAATATACTGATAGTCCAGCTGATCTGAGCTTCTTTTTATCGCCGGTCAAAGTTTTCATTTTTTGGTCGAAGGGAGCATTATACTAAGCGAAGAAGTGTAGTAAGTTAATGTCTGAGAGAATTCTTATTATCAGAACTATATTGTGCAATTTTATGAGGACCATTTTTGTGGAAGATCTTAACCCTCTAGCTCTCTTTATGGGTCAATTTGACCATTTTTTCGAGAAAATAAAAAAAACTTTCAAAAAGGACATTTAAGGATTAAAATGTTCTACGAAAAAAATTGTTTGGAAAATTTCAGTGGGGGTCACCGAAGACACCAAAGTTGTAAATAAAACTTCACACTTAAATATCAAAATTACACGCCAACTCTATAGGATAAATGTTGGCTGTAAAGTCAACAATTGTGAAAAGTGCCTTTAGAACATGTATGTAAGCTTCAGTCGGCTAAACCGACTTATATATACCCTCATTCTCAGGAAAATATGTATATACGGAAGTTATAAGGAATTAAATTTAACGTAGGGCAGGATAATTTGTGTGAAATGTAGTAGGAGGTTCGTATCACATGACTTCCACATTTATAAAATAATTGTAAAAACGTGATCAAATATCAAGTCATAGTGTATTCCATGCATCAGTATAGAAGTTATAAAGGATCTGTTACAAGGGGCGTGACTAAATCGCAAATATTTTTTAGGTTTAAAGTAATTATAGAAACATTCTTAAATGTCAATTTGCAAATGATTTTGACTACCCGTATGGATATTATGTCGGTTTTATTGTAACCAAAGTTTATGCCATTTTGTGTGGAAGGTACTAGAAGGGGTGTGGCAATATCGCCCATATTCCATGCGAATGTAACCACTATAAAACCATAGCTTAGTATCAAATTTCACAGTATTCCGATCATCAGCATAGAGGTTATAACAGCTTTAATTTTACGTAGTTTTGCGTGATTTGTGTGGGAGGTACTGGAGGGGAGTGGCAAAACCCATCATATTTAGTTCACTTAAAGGGCTTTTAAAAACATTATGAAATACAAAAATAAAGCTGATTCCGAATATACGTATGGAAGTTATATTGGTTTTTATTTTACATTGAAATATGGGCTATTTGTGTGGGAGGTACCAGAAGGGGCGTGGCAATTTCGCCCATATTCGAACTTAAACTAAGTTTAGGAAAAATATTACCATGTGCAAAGTTTGAATCGATTCCTTAACTCCTTTCGAGAGTTGTCGTGTACACCAGCCAGACAGACGGACGGACGGGCATGGCTCAAACACCTTAAAAAGTCGTGAAACGGATTTGGTCCAAACATACTTATGGTCTTAAGTCACTCCTTCAATGCGTTACACTTTTTTCTGTCCCAAATGGTATATACCCTCCTACTCTGTAGAGTGAGGGTATAAAAATCCACGCATCTTTTTACCATATAGAGGACACCAAAATATTTGTTTGCCATATGATTTCTGACTAAATAGGGAATATTGTGACAGAATTGTTTCAGAAACCGAGATGCAGAAAGTTGAAATAAATGCAATGCAACCGCGAGATTTGAATTTTTGCCACAAAAGCAGTTTTTTCGCGATTGACTACATGTATGTATGTTACAAGCGACATTGATTATTAATACACATGCAAAAAATCAGCCGGATCCGTTGTATAGATCGCGTAAAGTTCTGTTCATGAGTTTGAGTTCGCACGCAATTTAATTTTCAAATATTTTTAAAACATTTATTACAAACAAACTTTATTTCGCACAAACACAGACACGCCATAATAAAGCTAAGAGACCATTATTTCTAATAAAACGAATGCGAGTGCAATTACGTTTTTCAATTTAGATGGTAATATCTCAAAATAATCCTTGAGTCCTTGTCAATTTCGTACAGAACTCAAAAATGTTATTATATTTTTGGCCGATGGATTTTGATTCTGAACCAATGTGCGGCGTCTATTTTAACCCCCCATTTTGTAAATAGCGACCCTTCGCTATGCGTTATTTTCCATGTAAATTGTTTTTATAACAACAACAAACTGCAATATTTTCTCAGACTGATTGGAGCGTCATCAGTAAAAGGCTTTGCTGTGCGCGAGTTTTGGTTTTGGGCCACCCTAATGTGCATGCCACATATTTTGTTGTATTTGAATGCAAATTACTTTATTTTTGAATAAAAACTTACCAGTCACGTCAACAGCACGAGATACATGTTAATAAAATGCTATGCGATTTAAATCAATTCGTCGCTAACGGTTTATTTGTTAGCTGCTCATACGAATTCCGTTCGTTTAAAACTCTGCATTGCATCGTTCACACACGACGCCAAACATTAGTGTTTGTTCATACATACATACATGTGTATGTATATTAGAGCGACTCACGAAAACATTAAGTATGGTTTTTAATCAATATTGAATTCGTTATCCCAAATTTAGGCACAAAGTGTAACTTATGTATAGAAGTTCCTAATACCTTTAGACATGCAATATAAAAAATTCACGTAGATTTGAAATGTAAATGTTTGCGATGTAGTTTTTATCAGAGAGCTTATAACATACTGTGAGAGTGCATTTTTGCATTGAACCAACACTCAGAGGATGTCCCAGATGTAAATGAAATGCACTGCGTTGGCTGAAGGAAGATTAGGATTTGGATTATTATTTCCATATTTTCCATTTCCCGTATCCCGGGAAATTTGTACGGGATTCCCGCGAGAATTCAACAGAATCTTTTATCTATTTCTTCGCACTTTTTTGCACCATGTTTTCACTATAACATTGTAGAAAGTAGCAATATAATGTAAGAAATATCATTTTTAATTACATATAATTAATTTGAAGTGAATATCTATGAATATTTAATTTGTATAGAAGGTTACAAATAATGTTATAGCCTCTTCGGACTGCATGAGAAATCGACAGGGGCGTAGCAATAGATTTCTGCTGGGTAGGGCTGAATTTTTCGCAAGTAAACTCAAAGTTTTTTGTTATGCTTCTTATTTATTCAAGGGTGAAAAAGTCTTGCGCCGGGACAATATCCCACTTCCATATCAGTTCGTGTAGAATTTGACATCAGTAACTTCTGGTTCACTATATATTTTTGATCCGATTTGAAATCAACTTTGCTTTTAGAAGTTTTTTCATCCAAATATAAAATATTCGAGAGCATGGGGAAAATAAAAAACAAATGCAAAAATTGTGTAAAACAATTATGCCAAAGATATGCAAAAAAACCGATGTCTACTGATCACTAGCGTTAGATTGTCATCAGCAGTTACAAACCATTTTACTAATTCGTTTTCTATATTTAAGTTTGACAAATTTAAAAATCGATCTTAGCTCATGGTTCAAGTTTTAATTCGACGCATCGCATATTTGGATAAATAAACATCTCTCAACATATTGAAGTTTTTTAGCGCAATAGCGATTCAGCGATTCCTTGAGTCGACAATTACCAAATTTAATTTGTGTGCCAGGCAGTGAATAAAAATGACATGTTTTTCTTTTATTTTCCTTGTAGCCCATAATAGACTATTGAAATATACTCCATCTTGTTTTTTTCTCAAAAAAATCAAAATAATTTATGTAATGTAATCGGCATCTCTACTTACAGGACAATCTATGAAACATAAGAATCGTTCTTCTACTTCAGAATTGATTGCAAATCTTATAGTAATTACCAAGACACCTTTAAATTATGAGTTTGATTAAAACAGAAATTTGTCCTTTCAATCTATAAAATCCTTACATCAAAATTTCATTTTCTTTTCCATACTCTCTGGTATAAAAATTGCAACATAAGAAACAAAACGCTTTTTCCAGTACAGCATTGTAATCTGGTCATTTATATTCTTCATAATATTTTTTTGAAAATGATCTGTTTTTCCCTTCATTTCATATTTTTTTTCAATTATTTAACGCTAATATGTAATGAAGTAATATTTTTCTCTGAAAAGTCTTCTGAAAATTAGATCCCAAGTTGCACAATAAATCTTTGTATGAATATATTGTATACTATTGGGATTGATAAATTTAAAATATCTAACTGAAATTCCTGGGGGGGGGGCTAAAAAAGTTCTGGAGTGATAGATATCGATTGTTCTCATGCAGCTTAAAATAAGCTGTGTTTTTTTTTTCAAAATGCTATGTAACTCCTCCATTTCTTCACCGAAACACAACAGCCGTTTTTGAAAAATAAGATTTTTAGAGGTTATGTAAATTTGTTATAGCTAAAAGATATAGTCGAAATATTTTGTGGGTAGTCATAATCTGCAACTTTTTTAGGTCCGGAATCTGCAACTTTTTCTTCGACCCGGTCTAATATACATGTGGATATGGCAGATACATTTGTAGCTACAATGCAAGCTAGTTTGTTTTGTCAAACGTTGTATGCAAATGCACACTCAGGGCTACAAAGAGTTGCCAATAAAACACATTTTCTACTTTTATAGCCAAAAAGATAATAGCTGAAAAATCACCCTTTACTTATATAAAATGAGGCTTTTTATCAGGTCAAAGTCAAAGAAGTGTAATCTTTTCCGTGGAATATCGAAACATCGTCTTCAGAAAATTCCTCTCACGATTTCTTAAAATTTAAGGTTTTAAACACCCTGAAAAAGTTGTTTTATTGTGCGGCAATTATAACACTAACTAAAATTTTTTTATTGAACGTATATGAGAAGGATGAGACCCACTTTCACGATGTATGTTAAAACAATTGTTTACATTTGTATACCCTCGACTAGGGTAGTATGTCTTTGTGCATTTGTTTGTAACACCCAAACGGAAACGAGTTAGACCCATCGTTTATTATGCAGATCGGCTTAGAATCGCTTCCTGATCCGTCCGTCTTTCTGCCTGTCCGTCCGTCTGCCCATCTATTCAAAATACTGGTCGCAATTATTGTCCGATCATAACAAAAAATGGCACAAGTAAGTTTTATGGATCAAGGACGAACGCAACTAAATTTGAAGCAAATCGGTTCAGATTTATATATAGCCCCCATAGAAATGCCTCTCTAGAAACCACATATTATACCCAATTTTCTTTAAATTTGGCACAACATCTTATAATCTAATTAGAAAGCCCTATGCTGAAAGTTGGTAAGATAGTGGTAGATATAGCCTACATAAAAATGTCCCTCCCGATTTGACTTTTTCCGCTCTAGAAACCACATATTGTACCCGATTTTCTTTATATTTCGCACAACATCTTATAATCCCACTAAATGCACCTTTGGTTAAAGCGGGTAAGATCGGTATAGATATAGCCCCAATACAAATGCTTGCGTTAACATGATGTCATCAGTTGTATATATACTTATTTTTTTTTTGAATTACATATGCGTACACCGGAAAACCTCACCGCAAAGGGTTTTTTTGAAGACCGTTGTGTTCTACCTGAAACCTATCTCATTATAAGACATTCTAATTGTGATTACAGAACATGTCTCAGGCTAATATTTTAAAATTGTATAGCCTTTATTTATTCAATTTTATTCAAATTTTTTCTGTTGTCGAAGTCGACCATTTATTTTTCTACGCAGACTCAGACTCCAGCAAATTTCTCCCATTCCGACTTTTAGACTCCGGCTCCAACTTCACAGCTCTGGTGAGTAATGAATTGAAAATAAATTTAATATTTTAAAATATATATTACATATATTGAGAAACCAATAAACTTGGCTATTAAAACAAGAAAATCCTTCATTATATTTCATTTCAAAACATTCCAAAACACAAATAGTTTATTGGTTATGACATATTTCATAATCTTTAAGACATTTTTATTTAATACAATGACATTTGATCTTATGAAACTAATAGCCTTGTCACACTGCAGGGGACTCGATTTCATAAGAAATCAATTTGATTTCATGCAGTGTGACAAGGCTATAAGTTTCACTAATTTTATTTTATGAAGTATGAAATGTTTATGCAAAAATTTAATTTTCTTTATGAATTTTTCCTTTTATGAAATCGCTTCATAAATATTAGGCTTACTAGCTTAATTTTTGTATGGAATTTACTCGCTTAACAAGAAAGAAGCTTACTACTCGCTTAGTGTTGTTGCCAGATTTTTGCTGTTGATCCATTGAAGAAAAACCAATGGGTAACAATGATGCCACCTTATCCAGTATCTTAGTCGTAAACTAGTAAGCCCAATCGAACAGGCCTATTATAGTAAAATTCTTTCAGTGTGGCAATTTATTTAGTTATTTCGAAAAAATACGATTTATTCGCAAAGGTGATTTGTAAATAAAAAATGTAATTTTAAAACAAAAAAGATTGGTGGCTTAACAATTTTTTTATTCGTCCGGAATTTTCCGGGATCCCCGGAATGAAAATGTCCGGAAAAATAAAAACTCTAGTTACGATCCTCGAACTTCCACTTTATTTATTTCTTGATCTAACGCTTTTTACAATGTGCATCTGGCAACTTTGCGGATACGCATGGAACTGTAAAACGTAC